>OY294045.1:74687330-74765568 GCA_958510825.1 Brachypterus glaber | reverse complement strand
GGCAGCAGATATGTAAAATTAGCTAATTATTAATTTCCCGAGCACTGGCATGGTAAGGGGTGGAAAATTAACACATTTTACTAACTAGGTCGTACGGAAAACTAAATATCTCGCAAGGTTTTCTTAATAATCTAAACTGGTATAAAAGATTTAGAATCACGATCGAAATAACTATAAATCTTTATTTGCATATACAGTCAAATAATATGTCGGACCTTAATATTCGCTTTTCCGTTTCTAATTCCTTAAATTCCAGAACGCGGGGTTTTCCTTGTTTACTTTTGGTCATTCATCACCAGTACCCGTATTTCCAGTTATAGTCCAGTCGTTAAGTTAATAAGAGAGGCTTTACCTGGAAATAATTCAGGGAGTTGAGATTTTTGGTTTATTGGGTAGGGTTTAAGGCCGCAAATAAACAATTTTGCGACATTGAACTTGATTTGGAACTGTCATTTTTTTAACGTATTTTTCACAAAAAAAACGGACTTTTTAAAATATCTCAAGATCGGTGCATCCTAGGATAAAAAACGTTTGGTATGAAAATAAAGAGGACCAAATCTCCAACATTTTCTGTGTCATGTATTTTTTGTACTTTGTACTAATTCACGCTTTAAACGTTACACTGTAGGGTTTTAGATTTTTCTTTATGTCTTGGTTAGGAAGGTTTTTTTATGCTTAATACAATGGTGATTCAATCGAAAATCGGTTTACTCGAGATAATGGGGCACAAATGGTGTGAATTATTAAAAAAAAATTAATTTTACGTAAATTAAAAAGAAAGTGCCACATAGATTTTTTTAAATTTTCACCCAAAATGTTCTAACCGACGACAAAAAACAATTTTGGTTTTTCGAAAAAAAAAAATTAAAAATCTAAAAACGTATAGTGTAACGTTTGAGAGATATTTTAAAAAATCCATTTTTTGTGAAAAACACGTTAAAAAAATAACAGTTCCAAATCGAGTTTAACGTCACAAAATTGTTTTTTTATTTGCAGCCATTAACCCTACCCAATAAACCGAAAATCAAAACTCCCAGGTAAAGCCTCTTTTATTGACCTGAAGACTGGACTACAACTGGAAATACGCCGGGTACTGTTCATCACCCGGATATTTAACCAATATAAATTAAATATGTACGTATGATAATTATCATAATTATAATTAAAAGAGCCGAATTCTCTAAATTTGCCTCCCTACAATTAATAACAATCCCTTCACGCCACCCCTCCCCCCAAAAAATTATTGACAAAAAAATGAAAAAAGGTCATAAACTGCACTTATGAGCGGATTGTAGTCTTAGACACTTAAGTACTTAATGACAAAAAAAAATATCTTTAACAAATTTACGGCGCGCATGAAATTGTTTAAACATGCTTATTTGCAACGTGCAATGACTTTCGCAAAAAACACGATCGGATTTCTTAGACATACCCTTCTATCCAAATAAACGTAGAATTAAAAAAATATTTATCCAATACATACAGATAATGAGACAATTACCAGCTTTATTTTAAATAGATAAACTCAATAACAAGGAACGAGGCTGATTTTGAATATTACAAAACATTAAGAAATTTTACTCGTAGTGCAACTGAAAGAGAGAAAAAAGCTTTTCTCAATCAAAAAGCTGAAACTGCTGGCACTGCTGAGTTATGGAAAACATTAGGTAAAATGGATGTATTTTCCAATAAAATAAATGAAATTCCCCAGCATTTGTCTGATGTTAATGCTTTAAATAATTTTTTTGCAGGAACGCAAACTTCTAATAGTAAAATACCTGGTGCTGATCTATTAAATTTTTATAACTCTAATATTAAAGAAGGTGTAACTGAAAAACTTGAATTTTTACCAGTGTCAGTTGATATCATTTATAATGTTATTAAAGATCTTAAAAGTGAAGCACGAGGAAGTGATGATATAAGCTTATCTTTTTTAAAGTTATGCTGCCCTTTTCTCTTGCCTTATATTGCACACCTAATTAATTATAGTCTAGAAACAAATACAGTTCCAGATATCTGGAAACAGGCTCTTGTGGTTCCTATTCCTAAGACAAAAAGCCCTGAAACTTTTAGTGATATCAGGCCTATTAGCAAATTAAGTATTCTGTCTAAAGTGTTTGAAAAAGTTGTTTCTATAAAACTTAATGAGCACTTAAATAATTTTAATATTCTTCCTAAATGTCAATCAGGTTTTAGAGCACAACATAGTTGTAGTACAGCACTTATAAAAGTTTTTGATGATATAAATTCTGCAATGGATAGGGGAGACGTCATTATCTTAGCTTTACTTGATTACACCAAAGCATTTGACAATATAGATCATAAAATACTACTTGCAGTTCTTCACTATATTGGATTTAGTGATAATGCTATTTTATTGTTTAAAAGTTATTTAGAGTCACGCAAACAACAAGTTATAATTAACAATAATTGTTCAGAAAGTATTAATATTTCTAAGGGAGTACCACAAGGGTCAATTCTTGGACCGATTCTTTATATTATTTATACTTCTTGCTTTCCTGATGTGTTAAAATTTTGTTTATATCATTTTTATGCTGATGACACTCAGCTGTACCTTTGTTTTAATATAAAAGATGACCAGTTTAATAATAAAATATCCACTGAGCTTCAAAAGTTAATTTCTCTTTCGGAAGATCACATGTTAAAAATAAACATAAGTAAATCAGCATTAATGTTATTTGGGAATCCTCAGAAAATTAACAAAATAAAAAATAATGTTGATATAAAAATCAATGGTGCTTCTTTGGAAATATTAGAGGTAACAAAAAACCTCGGACTTACGATTGACTCTAAATTGCAATTTTCTCAACATATATCAAAGATGTTACAGAAGGCTTACTACAAACTAAAAACTCTATATGCCAATAGGTATATGTTCACTCAGAATTTTAAAAAAGTCTTATGTGATTCCTTAATACTCTCTAACTTTAATCACTGTGATACAGTTTATGATACATATTTAAATGAAACGGATAAAAGACGGATACAAAGAATGCAAAACTCTTGCCTACGTTTAATTTATGGTGTTCGTAGACGCGAACATATAACACCTTTTCTCATTCAATCGAGGTGGCTTAACATGTCTTATAGAAGAAAGTTGCATAAACTTTGTTTGTATCACAAAATAATCACTACTAGGACACCTGCATACCTTTATAATAAAATAACCTTTAGAGACGACGTCCACAATCTTCTGACCCGCCACAGAGGTCTAATTGATGCTCCTCCACGACGTACAGATTTTTTTAAGAAATCTTTCACGTTTGATGTTTATCAATTATACAATAAACTAACGCCAACTATCAAGGACAGTTCCCCTTTAAGAGCTAAATTTCTTATTAAAAATATGCTTTTGTGTGAGCAGAATAGCTAAATACATTGTAACTTGCAATATACAGACTTTATTCAGACAACTCCTTATTCACTTTTGGATATATATTATATATTTTCTTCCTAGATTGTTTACTTCACTAGAATTAAATATTTATTTGCTAGTCAAGGGCCAGGGGTAGAGTAAGATTTTTTCTTAATCTGGTCCTTTGAATTAAATTCAAAAACTATTATATGCATGTATATTTTTTTATGTTTTTTTTTGTACACTGATTTTAATTCAATAAATGTATTATTATTATTATTATTATTATAATAACCCCCGCGTGGCTTTTACTTTATTGAGTGGATAATTATTTATTTTACCCACTCAACTGTCACTTGTCAAATTATTTTCTTGTAAATGTCATTAAAATTTTTAATAAAAATATGAATTCCTAAGCTATTTATTGGATAAAACCTTGTATGGCACACATTGGTAAACCGATATTACCCTCTCGAAAATTAACCTGCTTGGCTGACGCCTCGCAGGTTAATTTTCTCATGGGCAATATCTTACTTTACCCACTAGTACCATAAATAACTATTATATCACTTCTGATTTTTTTAACTTCCGATATTTGATTTTTTTAACAATTAATTTTCATACTTCGAGGGTTAAAAAAAATGTTTTTTTTTTTACTGAAAGAATTTAGGTAGTGTAAAAATAAATATTAATAATAATAAAGAAGTTTATTTATGATAACAACGTTACATAAAATGGAGTTAGCTCAGCTCTTCCCAGGTACCGGTCTTTACTAGAATATACTAGAATGATAAGCAGTCCGGCCCCCAGAAAGTCTGATCTTCCGCTAATCCGCTAATCCAATATTATACACAATAACTTTTAAAATTCATGCATTTTCAGCGAAGCTACATACAGGGTGTCCCAACTCTATTTACATATCGATTTTCTCGAAAACTGAAAGAGATAATCAACATAGAAAAAACGGATTCCTTGAACAAAGGACACGTGTCTTTGGATATGTTCAAAGCCATATTCTCTTGTTTCAAGGTTGGCATTTTCTTGAACCAAAGTCAATGTCCTTGAATAAAGAGCGCGGATTTTTATTCCAATAGCCGTGCTCTTCATTCAAGCACATTGACTTTGGTTCAAGAAAATGCCAGCCTTGAAACAAGAGAATATGGCTTTGAACATATACAAAGACACGTGTCCTTGGTTCAAGGAATCCGTTTTTTCTATGAAGTTAACCTTAAATGAGACAATATAAAAAGTGGCCAAAAATACAATCCACACCCTAACTTTTTATAGGCTCAAGTTCTATTCAATACGACTAAAAAAAACATAAGAGTGCTATTTAAAAAAATAAATTTAGGGGTAGGTTGAGAGAGGGGGTTGAGGGGTGGATTTTATTTTTGGATACTTTTTATAGATATTTTTGTCTCATTTAAGGGGATTTTCTCTTTTAGTTTTCGAGAAAATCGCTATGTAAATAGAGTTGGGCCACCCTGTATGTAGTTAGCTTCGCTGAAACTGTATGAATTATAAAAGTTGTTGTGTACAATATTTATTTTGTCCCTACTTAAAATCTTGAAGTGCAAAAAATCTTTTTTTTAACTTTTGAAGTATGAAAATTGACGTTGTTAAAAAATTAAAAAGTTATAAAAATATTTTTTTTTAATTCCATGTAAATTTGCAATGAAGGGTATGTCTAAGAAATCCGGTCGTGTTATATAAGTTATATAACAAATCTAACCTATCAAAAGTAGTTTCTAATACTGAATATTTTTGTTTCAGGTAAATTTCAACAAAATATTATGATATACACCCAGTCTGAAGATTTTAAAAGACACAAGTAAGTAATTAACTAACTAATTATAATATATTATAATACTATAGTTTCAAAATGGACCAGTTATTTTTGTGCTTCTCATTGAAAGAAATAAAACAAACTGTCACATTTACCATTTACCCCCCTCCCCCCTGTGTAACGCGTAACAATATAAAAATTTGTATTTTTTTTTACATATCTTGATACAGAATTCCACATAATGCAAGACCGTAAAAAGACAGTGTAAAAATGATTCATATTTATTATAATAATACATATAGCACGGGAGGCATAGCGTAGTGGCTAGCGCGTATGTATAGCAAGTCTACTATCGTGAGTTCGATTCTCACTGGCGCCGATTTGCCTTTTTCAGTTAATTAATAATTGAAATTTGGCGAAGGCGCTAAGTGAAACGGACACTCCCTAGAAACTGGTTCGAAAGTCAGTATAAGCCGGTGGTTCCCTCTACTACTAGCCCACACAAGTCCTGGACTTAGGGGATGCTTGATTAAGTAGAATAGTACGAGGTTAAACTAACAAACAAACAAACAAACAAACTTAATGTACCTAAACGAAAAAATCACTCAAACTTTAAAAAAATATTCATAATCAATATCACACAGGGAAAAAATACTAGGTACATCTTTTTAAACTGAGTGTCACATATAACACGTATATTATTTATGCACAGGTACACAAAATAGTACACACATCGGTGTTCTGTGAGTACACATTCCAGGCGAAAATGTATCATCGCCGATGGTTCATCGGCAAGATCACGCAAGAACAGGGCCGTAAGATTTTTTTTTAATATCAATGTCAACAGTTTTTTTACTGATTACAATGTTATTTAAATATGCATAGTTTCGTCAATTTTTGTGTGAAAAGGGGAATTATGGGCCACTAAATAGTAATTTATGTTGAAATAAAAATACATCTGCCAAGCTTAGGAAATAAACATTAAATTTATTAAATTTCGTTACGTAACGTATACCTAGACCCCCCCTCCCCCCTGTCACAAACTGTAACAATTTATTTGACCCCCTCCCCCCTAGGCGCGTTACGTAATATATGGACAGCCCCTTATGTTATAACGTACACGTTATTATTTTCAAATACTAGAAACATTTTTTAATATGTACCTAGTTTAAAAAATTAAGTATTACGTACAAATAATAAATTTATATAGATCAATTAAAAATAAATTATTTTTAAATAGCAATATATTTATGTGTACCGCAAAAATGTTATTTGATATGTCGCATATTATAATTTTAAGTCAAATTTAAAATGATTGATTTATTTCAAACGACTTTACAAAGTATATAAATCAAAATTTGGCGTTATAAATTATATTCATATTAAAATGTGTAATACGTAGGTTTTAGTATAAATTTAAAGCAACTTTGCCACATGTCATAGCCTAATAGGATAATACGATTCAAATTTAATAAATAAATTGAATATATCGTGTATTAGGAGTTATTTATCGCACAAAGACAAAAACTAGGATTTTTCGGACGAAAGCGTAGTTGCCGGGCAAGATATTGTGGGGCCGGCAAACCTCCCAAAGAAAACGTGTTTGTCCATATGTCTTACACTACTTTTTATTGGATTGGATTTAAGTATTAAAAAAGAATATTAAAAATTATTTTTAAAAATTGACCCAAATATCGAATGTCATTAGTTTTAATGACAACCAGCTAATCATATTCAATCAATTTACTTTTAGGGGACCATTAAGTAGCCATTGAGTGCTAAATAAAACCTATTTATTATTATATTATTGCCACTGGGGCTAGCAGTCATTTAAGTTAAAACGTCTTAAGGGACGTTAAAAAGTAAAAGAAAATTTCAAAAACTTGAAACGGGGTTTAAAAAACTGTAAAAATCATAGAGCATAAATAAAAATGTTTTATTATGGTCTGTTTCATCAAGCAATATAGTAAATTAAAAATCGCACACTGAATATTTTTAAATACTAGAAACATTTTTTAATATGTACCTAGTTTAAAAAATTAAGTATTACGTACAAATAATAAATTTATATAGATCAATTAAAAATAAATTATTTTTAAATAGCAATATATTTATGTGTACCGCAAAAATGTTATTTGATATGTCGCATATTATAATTTTAAGTCAAATTTAAAATGATTGATTTATTTCAAACGACTTTACAAAGTATATAAATCAAAATATGGCGTTATAAATTATATTCATATTAAAATGTGTAATACGTAGGTTTTAGTATAAATTTAAAGCAACTTTGCCACATGTCATAGCCTAATAGGATAATACGATTCAAATTTAATAAATAAATTAAATATATATCGTGTATACACGATACATGTATTAGGAGTTATTTATCGCACAAAGACAAAAACTACAATTTTTCGGACGAAAGCGTAGTTGCCGGGCAAGATAATGTGGGGCCGGCAAACGTCCCAAAGAAAACGTGTTTGTCCATATATCATACACTACTTTTTATTGGATGGGATTTAAGTATTAAAAAAGAATATTAAAATTTATTTAAAAAAAATGACCCAAATATCGAATGTCATTAGTTTTAATGACAATCAGCTAATTATATACAATCAATTTACTTTTCAAAATTTCAAAAACTTGAAACGGGGTTTAAAAAACTGTCCAAATCATAGAGCATAAATAAAAATGTTTTATTATGGTCTGTTTCATCAAGCAATATAGTAAATTAAAAATCGCACAGTGAATATTTTTAAATACTAGAAACATTTTTTAATATGTACCTAGTTTAAAAAAATAAGTATTACGTACAAGTAATAAATTTATATAGATTAATTTAAAATAAATTATTTGTAAATAGCAATATATTTATGTGTACCGCAAAAATGTTATTTTATATGTCGCATATTATAATTTTAAGTCAAATTTAAAATAATTGATTTATTTCAAACGACTTTACATAGCATCATAGACAAAACAAACAAATAGATTGATTTTTGACCGTCTGCGCATACTTCTGCGTCCCGACTAAATGCGTCCTCCATTTTGATTCGAATTGTCCAACATAAAGTAAAAAAATATATATTTTATGTTGGTGACACTGTGTTGCATTAGATAGGAATATTTTCTTTGTTAGAGTGTCTTTTTATTTCACTTCAGTAGTCAGTAAAAGTTTCTTTTTGTCGTTGTTTTGTTGCAACAGTTTGTTATATATGTAAAAACTAAATCAATATGTTATACTACACAGATATTTATTTATTTTTACCAGTAATTTAAATATAAAAATATAATTCTTCGCACACACCTCTAACATATTCGTGCAACAGGTTATCATAACCTAATTTATGTATGTTTTGAGTTTGTTTTCGAGGTTTTTCTATTATTTTTTCTTCGCGTTTGGTGTTTTGTGCTAGAAGGGTGAACATTTTATTTTATTATAGACTATATAATAGCGTTTTTGAACTTTTAAAGTCTTTCTGTGTTTTTTGTATATTTTATAGTGCTTTTTCAAGAACTAGTAAAGTCTTTGCAATGACGTGTTTTATAAAAAGTTGTAGAAACATAAAACGACTGCTACCTGCAAACAGCAGTATCATATTTTTTAGGTAAGTTTGATTTTTTTTTAATATAACATAAGAAACAAATAATATATTATATACCTAATGCTTAATAAAAACAATTAACTGCCTGTGATACAGGATAAAATTGCATTTTAAGCATACCTATCATAGGTATTCGAAATCTAAGGTTACCTATGTTAGTTTTCTAAACATATTTTTATCTTATGTATGATTTGAATTAAATAATTTCATATCTACAGAATCAGAATGATATACTTTGACAGTAAATAATGAAAACATTAAAAGGTAAGGTTATGTCGTTTAGTTATTTAAATTTCCCGGCTGATTTCCCGGCTGATTTCTGTCGTTACTTCCGATCAAAAGGGAGGACTCTTAAATTTGTATATAACCTTGAGATTACAGCTCCTCTATGTTCTTTGTCTTTGCATAGTATATAAATCAAAATTTAGCGTTATAAATTATATTCATATTAAAATGTGTAATACATGGGTTTTAGTATAAATTTAAAGCAACTTTGCCACATGTCATAGCCTAATAGGATAAGACGATTCAAATTTAATAAATAAATTGAATATATCGTGTATTAGGAGTTGTTTATCGCACAAGGACAAAAACTACGATTTTTCGGACGAAAGCGTAGTTGGCGGGCAAGATAATGCGGGGCCACTACTTTTTATTGGATTGGATTTAAGTATTAAAAAAGAATACTAAAATTTATTTAAAAAACATGACCCAGATATCGAATGTGATTAGTTTTAATTACAATCAGCTAATCATTCAATCAATTTACTTTTAGGGGACCATTGCCACTTGGGTTAGCAGTCATTTAAGCTAAAACGTCCTAAGGGACGTTAAAACGTAAATTAAAATTTCAAAAACTTGACATGGGGGTTAAAAAACTGTCAAAATCATAGAGCATAAATAAAAATGTTTTATTATGGTCTGTTTCATCAAGCAAGATAGTAAATTAAAAATCGCACACTGAATATTTACTGCGTATTTTATTTTATAAAACATAACTATATTCTATACACAAACTTATACTAATCAAACCTGTTGTAAAAATATTCACTATGCGATTTTTAATTTACTATCTTGCTTGGTGAAACAGACCATGGTTTCACTAAAAACTCTTGAGTGTAAAATTTTACACGAAATTTTTTAATGTGTATTAACCCAGCAGAAGATAAACAGTTTTTATTAAAAATAAATTAGTTTAATAAGTTTTAAAATCTTTCATGTAAATATGTCTTTTATTTCGTAAATAATAAACCAAATCCTCATAAATTTCGTGGAGCATAAAACATTTCAGTTGTGGCGGATGCTGTTAAACTCATACAAGTTTACCGGGTGTCACAGATCCAATGTACACCCTATTTAAATTCTGTATTTGTAAAGAGAAAATTTTGAAAATTTGTACCTATAATATACTAAAGGAACCTAAACTTTTGACATACAAAACAACATTTAGCTACTTCCGGTTTTACCGGAAGTGCTCATAACTTTCACAATTTAAGTGCGACATCTAAATTCCTACATTTTTGGAATCTGTACACTTTTCTGAAAACATTGATACTAAATAAGTGACATTTCAAATTTAAAATTTTATTTTAATTTTTTTAACTTTGTGCGCCATGACATCTTTAATAAACTCTAATGGGCATCAGAAATACTAAAAAAAAATTCCTTAACTTGTATAATTCTTAAAATTATGAGGTTTTAAGAGATTCTTGAATTTGGTACCCATGTACACCCATGGTACCAATTAAATTTTCATTTCGATATCGCACTTAAAATGTGAGCACTTTCGGTAAAACCGGAAGTAGCAAAATGTTGTTTTATATATCAAAAGTTGAGGTTTCTTAAGTACATCACAGGTAACAAATTTCAAAATTTTATCTTTACAAATACAGAAGTTAAGGGAAGGTGTACATTGGGTCTGTGACACCCGCTATATTGGATATATTTACTGCAAATAGTTTACTATGGAATTCGAAAGATTCTTCTTATTTAAAATCGATCTAAAAAACATATTTGATTTGTAATAATAGTATATTAAGTATTTACCAAGTGAGAGAAGTTTAACATTTTTTACCTGCGTCAAATTGTGGGATGAGCGCGTTAGCGCGAAGCCCGCAAGACTTCTAAAGAAGGTCTAAAATGTTAAATCTTCACTCACGTGGAAAATATAGTATTTTTTCACTACCAGTACAATTAATTAGCTATTTATTTATTTATTTTACTAAAATTTAATGACAAAGCTACTTTCTTTAGTTAATTTTTCTTCAAGTTCTTCCCTCTTCAATACAACTCTGACTACTGATTTTAATGAAACGGAAAACCCCACAGTACCCCACATCTTTGATACAAATTCACCTCATAAAGAATACTCAGAAACTTTAACACATAATAATTTAACAGTAAAAAAGACAAATAAATATACTAATAACATTACCTGCTCATATAAATGAATAAAAGTCCAAACAAGACAATTACTGGTGTAGTGCAGTCGGTTAGCAAAACAAATCAAATATTTTCGTGTTTTTACTAATAATTAAAATTAGTGTTTTATATGTATCAAAAGCTTGAACAATTTCGTGTTTAAAGTAAATATTTGTGTTTAAAAGTGTGCAAAGATTGACTTGTTTTACGTTATTAAATAGATGTTTACATTTTTAGACGAAAAAAAAAAATATGTCTTGCCGAAATTGTACAATTAACTATAATTTTTATAAGTTGTTTACAAAATTACTAATTACTTTTGTTAAATTTTGTTAATAAATATGTCATTTTAAAAAATAAACAATTTTATTTTAAGGTTATATCAACAAAAGACCAGATTATTTGTGCTGCGCAGTTTGCGCAAGGCTTGGAGCATGGCATATGAAACCTATAAATCATTGTCGTTTTACGAGTTGAATATATAATATCTAATATAGGGGGGTTGTACATCTAGTAATCTATGATCTTTACGGTAATCTACGGGTTGTATAATCTATGGTTGAATATGATGGACCAATGATTTTCACTTTTCGAAGTGTTTTTTGTAAAACATGTTTTATAGCTACTAATTTAGTTAATATTTTTTATCATGCAATAAATAAATTTGGTGCCTAAAGACACTTGTAAATAGCAAAGTGATTTAATAATTATGTGAAACGTCACATGCCAAAACAGCTGAATAAAAATTCATTATTAAGAATGGTGCAATTTTATTATTTTTAGAAATAATATTTCTACCAATGAAAAGAACAGTAATAAAGATGTGCTTTTAGGCTGGTGGTGAAAAAATTACATTTCTTAGCGCAAGTGTTAATGAATTTAAAAATGAAATAAATTATTAGTCGAGCTCCATCTGAAAAATAGCCAGAAATTGTCAATTTCATGAATTTAACTACGGTTAAATTAAAATGAGAGGACACAGACTACTGACGCAGGTGTAGTATGTTTCAGAGCCATTTTGATTTATTGCTAGCTATAACTAAATTCGTCGCCCTAACAGAATTACACCTTTGTTCTACGTTATTAACACTCATTAATCAACATTAAGTGTTTCTCCGCATAGCGAGGATACCTTCACCGTAATTATAGTTTCTTGCCTTTTGTTTGATTAAATAATTTCTGCTACTAAGTTTATTTTGCGTTTAACTTCATTTTTGATCATGTTCACCGAGAATATTTGTAGCAACTATAATTTTAATCATCACAATTAAAAATTATAAAAAATATGGAAAAAGAGTACGGTTTGATTTTGATTGTAAAGTGTTATGGTAACAAAGGATCATTTACTTAAGCTTCGTTTATTTCACAATCTATCGTTTGTGAGGTATCCTGAAGTAAGGTAATGCAGAAACAGTGTCTCATTTACCGTCAAATTATTGCAAATGTCAGTGGTTTCATTGTCACAACAAGCGTGTTTTTTTCGACAAGCCAACAAAAATTAAATATTTTTTTTATCAGTTTTAAATGTATAAGTACCAGGTGTTTTTTTTAACCTGAAACTTTCAAATACCTCGAATACTATGCAAATTTTGTTTATTTTAATGGGGAAGCTAAATGGCGTATTTATTTTTTACGGATATTTACGTTTTCAAGGTCATTTCAAAGTCAACTTTTTTTTAAATAGAAATATATCTTTTTTACTGTTATTTAATTCTCCTCAAAAAAATAAAAATCTTTTGTAAAACACTCGAATAGTCAATTACTATGTATCTTGAGAATCAAATAACAGTAAAAAAATATGTTTCTATTTAAAAAAACAAAGTTGACCTTGAAATGACCTTGAAAACGTAAATATCCTTAATAAATAAATACCCCATTAAAATAAACAAATTCGAAAAATATTCGACATTTTTTTTTTCTACAATGCATAGTATTCGAGATATTTAAACTTTCAGGTTAAAAAATACCCGGTATGTAGGTAGTAGGTTCGGTTGATGCGTATAGAAGTACACTGTCTTAATTTTATTTTTTAACTGTTATTTATTTGTTTAAATAAGGTTTTGTTTATGTGAGTGTTTACTTTTAGTGACAATGATTAATCTTTGGTTTTAATTTGGCGAAGGCGTACTCCCTAGATATATTGGTTCGAAAGTCAATTAAAGCCGGTGGTTCCCTCTACTACTAGCCCACACAAGTCCTGGACTTAGGGGATGCTTAATTAAGTAGAATAGTACGAGGTTAAAAACAAACATAAATTCTCTGTTCGAAAACAACGAAAATCCATCGTTGAAACGTCACAGCAAAATTAGATAACAATTTTAGTCAGATCCAACGCCCTCTTCCCCAAAAATCAAAAAGTTAATTATTTTTACAGGTTTGAATAGTATATGTTTTGTATAGAATATAGTTATGTTTTATAAAATAAACTACGCAGTATATTCGCACATTCAATATTCGAATCTGTTTTGAATTACATTTCGGGGAGTCCAAGGGTTATGGACGTTTTACCATTACATGCGGTTATCAGTAGTGTATCCTCTTGAACTGAATAAATTATGTTTAGTCAGCACAATCTAAAGCTAATGATAATGCAAATTTTCATTGCAACTTAACCTATAAAATAAAATGCAAATAGATTAAGCAAAGCATAATATGCTATGCTATGCTAAGCATATAAACATTTTTCACAACCAACATATTAAGGGAATATTTAATATGGGTAATTCCTTCTCAGAAAAAAAGGATATCTTGAATCAAAGCAAAACGATCTTGAACCAAGGCCGCCATGGCTTTCGATATGTTCAACGCCATGACTGTCTTGGATCAAGTTCGCCGTGATCTTGGCATTTGAGGTCCTACATTTAAGGACATTTCCTTAAATCAAATCCACTTAAACCATTTATTCAAGATCATATTATCTTAAACCAAGTATGTAATTATTTAGATTTCAGATCATATTATCTTTATCCAAGATCATATTATCTTACACCAAGTCTTGGTTTAAGATAATATAATCTTGAATGAAGAGAATTATAATCTTGATTTAAGATTATGATTCTCATGATTCAAGATCATATTGACCCCACAGTCAGGTTCCAGGGTTAAGAGAATGGTAAATATTTTTAAAAAATTTCCCACACATGTATAATATTATTTCGCACGCCTATGAAATATGATACTTTCTTACTCTGTTAATCGTGTGAAATTTGGTTTCAAAGGTGGTCGTAGGAAAAAGCACTTGTTTTTGAAGAAAAACTTATTGCAACGCCATTGCAAAATGGCGCTTATATATAACCTATATGTATAAATTATTTTTAAGTTACTTACCCGTGAATTTTTTAAGTAAATTTGAAAATCCCCGTCGTTTGAGGGTAACAGATACAAATACGTCCATTTTAAAGCAGATTAAAACAATGATACACCTTTAATGACAATTGACGCCAAAAAAAAAACAAACCTAACTTCTCTCCCAATAATAACGGGCGAGTCTACTGTATATCTACGTGGGGTAAGGCCGGCAAACTCTTTACCGTAAGACACTTGGGGCTTTAAGTCAAGATAATAACTCTTGATTCTCTGTTACTATTTTAAATGTCATGCATTTAAGGAAAAAATCCTTGACACAAGGATTTTCTACCAAGTGAATAATTAAAGGAAACCAAAGTCACAGATAATCTTAAACCGAGGATACATGATCTTAAAAGAAGAATATTACCTCGATTTAAGATAATATAAATCCAAGATAATTTATTATCTTCTGCCAAGATAACCTTTTTTTCTGTGTTCCATTTAGAATAGACGAATCGTCCTAATCGCCTGTTTAAAAAAGTCTTAAACTTTGTTGAACCTGCCTTGCAGCCCTCAGCTAAAAACCATGCCCAGTAAACTTTTTTTATCTCAAATCTGAACATGCTTAAGGTTTGATTTAAATTATTTAACTACAGAATCCAAAAAATGTTTTGACTTGATTCATAATTTTATTTTGGAGGGCAGTTTAAGATGAAACTGTGACGTGACTGTGAAAACAATCTGAATTTTTGCAAAAAGCCATTTTGGACACGGCTGATTTTAAATGTCAAACTGAAAAACCGGAAAAAACCTGCGATATTAGGGTGGTCCGAATGTCCGATTTTAATAAAACTAGCTAGTTATAAAGACATTTTTGAGAACCTTAATTTCAGTTAATATTTAAATTTTTTACATTTAAAATGGCGATTCAACAATGGCGAATCGATTTTTTTTATTATTGTAAAATTTCATTTTTATACCAAAATCCAATAAAAATCACTAAATTTTGCCACCATACTTTATCTGCCATTTTGAACTTTTTATATTTAACAATCGCCCGGTTTTAGTAACCTCAAGAACCCCTAGATATCTGTTTTCACGAAATCACGACTAAAACGCTAATTTTAGCTGCGAAAAAGTCTCCTCTAGTCCATAGTGCGGTAGATTATAGCTATTTTTCTAACAAGTTTGGAAAGAGGCTCTTTTACACACTCGAATGCATTTGCCTGAACTACGCGTAGATGAGCAAGCAATCGAGTACAGAAAAGTCTCTTTGCGCATGCGTTAGGTACAATATTTTTTCTAAGAATGGTTTTATTCTTTATTTTTATATTTCTTTTTCTATAAGGAAAACAATTAACAGTTAAGAAACTTAAACATTTTTATAATTTTATGAATAAATATTACAAGAATAATAAATTAAACAATTTTATCAATTAGGTACTGTAAAAAAATGACATTAGGTACCATCGTTTTCATAATAAACGCTTACACCTAAAAATGTTACAGATTATATTGAACTTTATCAAGGTCTCTTTGACATTTATTTTTCAAATATTATTATGACATTACTTGTCAAAATAATTCACATTAGTTATGCCGCAGCTTACAAATTGTCAAATGTATTATAACAGCAAGAATAAATGACGGGATAAGTGTACGTGAAATAGCCACTGAATTAAATGTTGCAAACAGCACTATAATGTGAGCAAAGAAAAAACTTGAGGAAACTGGACAGATTAGCAGAAAGCGGGGTTCTGTTCGAAGTAGAATGAGTAGTGCAGAAGAAGATATGCAATTAATGAATTATCTGCGGGAAAACCCTTTCCATACCGGAGTCAGAGCGAGGGAAGAAACTAACTTTCCTGGGTCATAATGCTGAAGAATTACGACAGGCCATCATTGAGGCTTGGCACGCAAAAAATACACCAAATTACACAAACCAACTGTTAGAATTACAAAGAAGATTTTTTTATTTTTGATATCTTACAATAAGTCACTCTTGATGATGTTTTTTTTTCTTTATATTTTTGAAGACACTATTTTGAAGAAAAAAACATTATCCCATGAACCGTAAGAGTTGTACAAAAAGCGCTTAGTGTTTTGTGAGTTTAAAATCAAGCAGAGCAAGTTATAAAGAGTGCCTTTTTTTGAGATGAAATCAAAAATAAAAAATAAATTCCTGTTTGTAACTATCTGGAGACATACTGTATAAATATCATTTATAATAAAATTTGTTGCTTAAAGACAGTTATAGGACTTGCACTATATAATTAGACTGTACTTTAACCTTACTTAATTATTACGGAAAATGTCAGTGTCAATCTTAGTAAAGTACATATACCACAACTAAAAATTTAAAATGTTGGGGTACCTCAGGGTTCTGTGATGTGAGCGTTTTCTATGAAAATGATGGTACTATTACTAATTCTATTTTCGTTAAACATTAATTATAAATTTGCAATTTGTGCAGTTTGCGTTTGCCGTTTCTATTATTTTTTCTGGTAACATTTAATATTTTGTTTTAATATTCATCATTTCCTTTCATACAAACTTTTCAATTGATCCTGATAATGACATGAACACACCAGCTTAGGACGCTAGCATGATGATCGGTCTTCATGAATTCACATCGCAATTTTTTTTACACTTAAAAAAATCGTGCGAAGATTCCTTAAATTCAGATGTTTTTAAGTTTACAAAAAAACTGTGACCTGATGGAGCAATTCTGATTTCAGCGACCCTGAAAATTTAAAAATGAGTTGGTCTAGTCTCTGGCACATATTTATTTGTGTCTGTGCATTCTCAACAAAAAAAAAGTGCCAGTGACTAGACCAACGCATTTTTATATTTTCGTGGTCGATGAAACCGAATCTGACCTCAAAATTGCTCCAACAGGTCATTATTGTTTTCTACACTTATAAAAGGGTGCGAAAATTCCTTAAATTCAGATGTTTTTATGGGTAGAAAATAATTGGGATCTGATGGAGAAATTCGGAGATCATATTCGGTTTCAGCGACTCCAAAAATATAAAAATGCATTGGTCTAGTCTCTGGATATTATATTTTTTTGTGTGGATGTGTTATCATAGTTTGCCATGGTTTATATTTCTTGAACAAACACTTTTACAGCAAAACTGATATTATTTTTAAAATAAGAGACTCAAAATTAGTTAAAAACAGTAAAAATATCTAAAAAGTTTAATAAACTTGGTTCAAACAGTACACTGAAAAAAATAAAAAGTTGAAAGTTTTTTTTTTGTCGATAGATTATTTTAAATCTGGTATGAAATCAAAGCTAGACTTATAGATAGATAGATAGATAGATAGATTTATTCTTGCTAAAAAAATTACAAACGTCAGAAAAAAATAAAGTAGAATAAAAAATAAAACATAAAATATTAAAAGTCTAGATCATTGAAGTTATTATCTAAATATTCTTCAAGGCTATAGAATGCCTTTTTATTTAAATAAAATTTTATACGTTTTACAAAAACAGAAAATGACACACATCTAAAATTTGTAGGTAACACATTAAAAAATTTTATACAGTAGTAGTTAGGGCCGGTTTTTGACCTTTTCAGTGATTTGAACTAAGTTTCTTAATATATTTTTGGCCTTTGGTTTTGGTTCAAGAGTTTTGTTTAATTTTATCGCAGACTGTTGCATCATTAAGACGCTTTTTATGCACTCTGCTACTTGTTCTTCTAAAGGTGCTAATTTTGTAGACACAATTTCACTTAAAATTGATTTAAGATCGTTCACTAGAATGTCTTTTAATACACTTTTTATTATTTCTCGAAGATCTGTATTAGAGCGTAGTTCACGGGCCATTTTGGCAAATTAATTTTTAAAATTTGTCAAGTTTTAGGAGAGCGTTGAAAAACACGTCTACTCAGTCAACACGTCAACTACTACTGTTAAGTACTGTTACTGTTATAAGGAATAGTTTAAGACTAGTTTCGCTTTGGGGCAATTATTTTTCTTATCGAATTAAAAAATCGGACCGTGTACTGTAAACGATAACCAATTATTCACATAAATGTATGCATGTAAACATATAGCTCAATTGACGCAGCAACATGTTAATGCCTTAAATCAATAATATGTTAAATTAGCGGGCTGATGTATATACGTCCTGATACAATCTAGCCCTAGGGTACAAATGTTTTAACAGATAAAACAGAAGTTATTGCAAAGCAACTTAAATGATTTGCATAAAAGTACACGGAGAAAAAGATATTTATGGTAAATATAATTTTAATCACCACAATTAAAAATACACTGCCCAGTAAAATTGCTTTCCCATTTTTCACCTCCGCACGTAAAATGAATTTTTTATTATCAGATTCACTTTTAGCAACCTTAAAAATATACCAATTTTTACGAAAACTACCCCCTTCCCTTACGTGGCGGAGTTAGAATTTTTTTATTATCAGATTAACTTTCAGCAACCTCAAAAACTCCAATACACCAATTTTCATGAAAACTACCCCGCACCACTCACGGGGTGGAGTTAGCATTTTTTTATTATCAGATTTTCTTTCAGCAGCCTTAAAAACCCCAATATACCAATTTTTAAAAAACTACCCCCACCCCTCAGGGGGTGAAAATAGAATAAATTTATAATAAGATTAAGTTTTAGCGACCTCAAAAACCCCAATATACCAATTTTCTAAAAAACTACCGCCACCCCTCGAGGGGTGAAATTAGAAAACATTTATTATAAGATTCAGTTTTAGCGATCTCAAAAACCTCAATTAATAAATATTTAAGAAAACTACTCCCTATTCCTCAGGGGGTGGATTTATATTTTTTCAGATTCACTTTCAGCAACCTTAAAAACCCCACTAAAGCAATTTTCACGAAAACTACCCCCCGTCCCTCACGGGGTGGATTAAATTTTTTTTATTATCAGATTTACTTTAAGCAACCTCAAAAACCCCAATATACCAGTTTCCATAAAAACTACCCCCCACCCCTCAGGGGGTGAAATTAGGAAAAATTTATTATCAGATTCATATTCGTCGACTGCAAAAACCCCTATATACCAATTTTGAAGAAAATATTGAAAATATTTAAAAATATTTACCCCCTCACCCCTCGGGGGAGAAGTTAGAAAAATTTTATTATCAGATTCAATTTCAGCAGATAATACTTAGTTCCTAGGTCTAAAAATAGACAAGTACCTAAAATGGGAATAAATTGTTTAAACATTTTTACAAATTTTTTTTGCAAAATATCAATATTTTTTGTGTTATTGTTATAGGAATGGGTAATTTATACTTTAATATACAAAATATTGTTATAAATAATTATTTTTTATTCAATTTTATGTAAACAAAGTAGCTGTGAATTAAAAAAAAAGTGACTAACTTTGCCCCATATTAACCTAAAACAATCTTTTTTTCTAAATTCGTGTAAAAATGCCAGCTTTTTGAATATGGAAAAATCATTATCCTAAAAGTAATTGCAATAAAGTTATTTAAATTGTTTATTGTAAAAATTACAGTGTTTTTGAGATATTGCAATGCTAAAAATTAATTTTTTTTTAAATTAATAATTTCTTTTGATAAAATAACTCTTCCCCTTTCATAAAATACCCGTAAAATCCTTATATCTTCATTATTGTATGCATAATATTATTACAAAAAAAAAAACATATCCGGGATAAAAAATTGCTCTATTGAATGAATCGTTATGAAATTTTAACCATACATTGAGTACTATAAGACTTACACACTAACAAAGTCTTAGGTCGATTTTTGCAAAATTTATTGTTTATTGAATAATATGGAAATTTTGATCGTTTTTTGCAGTTTTATAAGCAAAAAATCATCCTATCGACATTTAAAAATAGGCCATTTTGAAGGTTTTTTTCTAATTTCCTACAAGATGGTTACTTTGATTGTTGATAAAAAACTCAACTTTTTTACTGGTATGCAAAAATGTTCAAAAATAGACTGACCTTTAATTTTGATCTTAAAAACCACAGCAAATCCACCGCAGAAAATACATAGGTTTTGCTTCTATACACCTGTATTACCTGAAAAACTTGACAGACCTCTGGTTGAGCCACTGTCCCCAACAGGGTATTTTTTTGCTCATATCCCTGGACTAATCTTCACGGCTTGTTTTTTCATGTTGTTGCTCTCAATAAATTCAGTTTTATCCTATTTTTTAAGCTTTTAGAATTCATCCCTTAATTCAAATTAGTACATGCAAACAGAACAGCAGATTGAATTGGTAGCAAATGTTTACCTAAACAATTTCGCTTCGGGACATGTTTTAATACAAATGCAGTAATGAGGCGAGAAGTTAGTCGTTAGTAATTAGAACAATTTGTAGAAAACTATTTGTCGGGTTGGGTGACAACGAACGGTGTAACAGACTGAGCCAAAAATAGATTTTTTCACCACCAGCCTAAAAGCACGTCTTTATTACTGTTCTTTTCATTAGTAGAAATATTGTTTCTCTACCTATGACGTCAGAGGTTCTAAAAATAATGAAATTGCACCATGGTTAATAATGAATTTTTATTCAGCTGTTTTGGCATCTGATGTTTCACATAATTATTAAATCACATTGCTATTTACAAGTGTCTTTAGACACCAAATTTATTTATTACATGATAAATTAAAAAATATTAACTAAATTAGTACCTATAAAACATGTTTTACAAAAAACACTTCGAAAAGTGAAAATCATAGGTCCATCATATTCAACAATAGATTATACAACCCATATATTACCGTAAGGATCATAGATTACTAGAGGTACAACCCCCATATATTGATTTTTGAGGCAATAGATTCTCCCTCACAGTTTTCGCCTGTCCCCTTATTTCTGGGGGAGTACCAGAATCATCACTTTGCATTTCACTTTTCATTTTTATATATTTTATTACACTTAACATGTTTATTTTTTATTTATTTATTTATTTATTTATCTGTTTTAAGTCGTTCTGGGACCTATCTGGAAACACTTTCTAACTTAATAATTTTGGCAGATCACCAGAAAATTTCTGCCAGAAATGTCAAGTTATTCATTTGTTTTTTTTTTAATGGCCGCGAACGGCTAGCGTGATATTTTAAATTTATAAGCTTTTTCTTTAAATTTTAGTAAAATGAATAAATAAATAGCTAATTATAAATATAATTGTACTGGTAGGGAAAAAATACTATATTTTCCACGTGAGTGAAGATTTAACATTTTAGACCGCGTCTTGCGGGCTTCGCGCTGGCGCGCTCATCCCGCAATTTGAGGCAGGTCAAAAATGTTAAACTTCTCTCACTTGGTAAATAATATACTATTTTATTCGATTGATTCTAAAAGCGTCACTTTTTGTTGATGTTTTAGGGGCGAAAAGTTGAACTTTGTGGCCCCAGGGCCAAAAAGTTTTTCTCGCCCGCTAACTAAAACTTGTTATTTTTAAGCTTTTTAAAAGAAGATACTTTACCTTTACTGTTATATTTATAAAGATATATGACCTTTTGGTCACTTTTGGTCTTGAACTAACTGTTCTTTTTGACTATATACAGTTATTATAATCATTTTACACAAAATAAAATTTTTTTCTATAACATAACCTCAACATATATGTTAACTGATTAATCTGTATTCATCCACTAAAATAAATTAAAAACACAAAATTTCGTTGTAAATTAAATTTCAATATTTATAATATTCAGAGAACGGTTTCAGAAGTATTATTATTTTCATAACAGACACATTTTAATAGAAATTAATCACCAAGCTTTAGCTGTTTTAGATTAAAAATGAAACCGCACGCAAAAGAAACGATTCAATTGTTTTTTTAGCCATTTGATTGGATAGCAATTTGTCATGGATAACTAGATAAGTAATAAGACAGTAAAAAGAAATATTTTTGCAATTTAAAATTAAGTATATTTTAATAATTTATTATAATTATTAACAATCGAATAAAAAATATTGTATAATACACGGGCAAAAGTTTAATTTCGATTTTGCAGATTTATTACCCTCGGGCCGGCCCTATCGGCCGGCCCTCGGCTTCTAAAAACCTACTCAATCGAAAAACTTAACTTTTCGCTCTTGTATTATAAATAACTATTTTAGAGTTCCGTACCTTAACCCTTTGAGCCCCAGTACAAGGTGAACAATAACTGACATGCCAAAATTTAAGAGGTGATTTTACATCCATCCTAGCAAGAAAAATATAAAACCCTACAGTGTAACGTTTAAGGCGGTGCCGTAAATTAGATATAAGTCGTACAAAAAAATATATGACACAAAAAATATTGGAGATTTGGTCCTCTTTATTTTCATATAAAAGGTTTTTTGTTCTAGAATGCACCGATCTTGAGATATTTTAAAGTCTGTTTTTTGTGAAAAATAAGTTAAAAAAATGACAGTTCTAAATCGAGTTCAATGTCGCAAAATTATTTATTTGCGGCCTTAAACCCTACCTAATAAACCCAAAAAATCTAAACTCCCTGAATTATTTCCAGGTAAAGCCTTTTATTAACTTGAAGACTGGACTATAACTGGAAATACGCCGGGTACTGCTGATCACCCTGTATATATGTCCCATCCTGTTTTATCACATCTGTACTGCATTTCCCATTTTACGTTGTAAAATTATTAAGGGTTTTTTAGTTACTTGGAGCGTATTTCTACCAAATTTTATTAACAGTGGCAAAGCTACTTTTATATTTTTTGCCTAATAAAAATTCCATTTCAAAACCAGCTAAACAGTTACAAGCAAGTTTTCAAAACATCGGCACTAGGCACCAGGGCCGTAACCAGAAAAAAAACTAGGGGGACTCAGCACTGTAACAGAGTGGTCACCCTGTATATATTGAGTATTTATATTTTTATTTTAATGGTTATTGAACGTGACATAGCATTGTTCTTGCTGTTTGTTTTTACAGATGCTAATATTATTAGTATTTGGGAAGCTTGCATTTTGTGTAATTGAGGCGTTTACATTAAAAGGGTGTACATTTTTATTAGACTAATTAATTGGTTAATTCGGTTTTCTTAATTAATAAATATGGGAATATCTTTAATGATGTTGTTTTAGATACTGGCAATAGTTAGGGATTGTTTGTAAAAATGGTTTTTTCTACTTCGAAGCAATGTCATGAAAATCAATATCAATCAATATGTAGAAGTAGTTTTTTTAATCATTTCGCTTAATTAAATTTAAATTCATTTTCAGTAATTTAAAGTAATTCAGTTTATTTTGATCGAAAACTCCTCAGATATTTTTTGTTTATAGTTTTATGACTGGTATATCAGCATCTTTGGGAAGGGACGTTTTGCCTGTGTTTAGTTATGGTCAAAAATGGAATTCGAAAATATGTAGTCGTCTAGTTAAGTTGGGCCTTAGGGAAATTAGAATTAACGTAATATGTGAAAATTTAAAGTAAAATTTAGAGTCGCGCGTATAGAAATATCTGAAGGGTAAAGATGCTATTTATTCATAATTTTTTTCATTTCAAATTAAAATATTTTGTTGTTTTTTATTTGTTTTTAACTTTTCATTTTTCTTTGAATTAAATTCTTTTCATTGTTGTTTAATCCTTTTGTTTTATTGGCAAGATATATTTTAATTAATTTAAAATATATTTGAAGTTTTTTACCTTTCACATTTCTATATAAAGTTAGTGATATTGGAAGACATCGAAGAAACATCTAAGAAAGTCAGATAAGTATTAAATAGTAATTAGATTCTTATATTAACATTTGTTATCATATGATATATGATATTGTGATAATATTATGTAGTATTATTACTGGTGGCACGCTACCCAAATAGCAACTATACAGCTATTTGTATTTGATACGCCTCCAAATAACAGTGTGTGGTTCTAAATTAATGCCTTAGATAATTAATATTTTTGGCTATAATTGGGACCAGCACCCTATTACAGCACCCACGGTGGCACCCTCAAAAAAAAAAAAAAAGGTTTTTCCCTAACAGTTTCAACCAAAATTTGGCGCCCCTACAAAACTACAAAAAAAATTGGCGCCCAGAAAAATACCTTCATGGAAAAAAGCTTTGTCCCTGACGGTTTCTGCTGCAAAAACTTATCGCCCCTGCAAAAAAATGGCGCTTAAAGGTGACTTAAAAAATACCAGGAGGGGCTCAGCGAAAATGCCAGGGGGGCTTAAACCAAGGCCAGGGGAGCTTAGCCCCCCTGCCCCCCCCCCCCTAGTTACGGCCCTGCTATGCACTAATTAAAAACGTTATGAAATAGGAAATTGTGTGATCACGTGAATAAGCAGCCATTAATACAGCTGCATAATTTATTAAAGTTTGAAAGTCTGTATCTAGCATTTTTTATAGGGCTTAAGAACAGCTTTCATTTAAAATATAATTTTTATTATAAATAAGTGAGATATGCTTAAAAAACATTTTACTGCTTTATACGCCAATATCTCGAAAACAATGCATTCTAGGACATTTTTTGACTAATTTAAAATTATCTTTCATACAAGCGCTAAATTAATAAAATAGAATAATAATTGCCTGAATTACCCAATTCTTACCCCCTTACCCTGAATCGTTTACCCCCAAAATCTAATCAGCTCTTCAAAATACGATAAGAAACAATATGCAAAAAACCGCTTGTCGATATCTTATTTAGAAATGGAGTTATCGAGTTTACAGACAGTCAGACATACAGACGGACGAATTTTTTTTTACTGATTTCGGTCTAAAACGTCAAGAAATGTGAAAAAAACATGGTGAAAGATTTTGATTTTTCCGCGAAGATTTCAATACATTGGCACTCTAAGTGCCGATGTAATGACAATTATGTTATACTGTACCCAGTGGACATATACACGGTGTATTTGAAATAGCGTCGGAAATTTTAACAGGTGATTCTACATGATAAAATATGACAAAAAGTTTCTATAAACATATGTCTAAAAATGCGTCATAAGGGAGCTACGCCCCTTTGAAAGTGGCTAAAAAAATCGGTTTTTATTTAATATCTCAGGAACCCTTTGAGATATATCAACGAGGTTTTGCACGTCAACTAATCCTACCAAGGCCCGTTTTTGTGTGTTATTTTCATGTACTTATTTCAACCAGGGGTGTGCGAAACGGAGGGGGATTATCAGTTTTTTGTCCCAAACTTTTTTCTGTGTAACTTTTTTGCAATTTTATTTTTGAAATATGATTCCTCAGATCAAAATACATAAAAAAGGTACTCTTGTTGTAATACTCTAGGATTAACCGTTTTCGAGAAAAATTAATTTGAAGGTGAAATTCCACGGTTCGAGGACGAAAAATTAAATACTAAAATGTTGAAAACCAAAATTTTAGTGATGCAGGGCTAATGTACATTAAAAACTAAGAAAAAAACCTCATATACAGGTACTTCCAAAAATCAATCCTAATGGAGCTATGGTCTCCTAAATATGCACCATTTTTAAAGGGCTATGGTAGCTTTAAAAGCGTTTTTTCGACCTACATGTATGGAAACTTTTTTTCTTAGCTTTTGATGTAGAATAACATTGCATCATTAAAATTTTGGTTTTCGACATTTTAGTATTTATTTTTTCGTCCTCGAACCGTAAAATGTCACCTTCAAATGAACTTTTCTCGAAAACGGTTAATCCTACAGTATTACAACAAGAGTACCTTTTTTTTATGTATTTTGACCTGAGCAATCAAATTTCAAAAATAAAATTGCAAAAAAGTTACACAGAAAAAAGTTTGGGACAAAAAACTGATCAGGCCCCCCCGTTTCGACACCCCTGGTATAAATAAGTACGTGAAAATGACATACAAAGATGGGCCTTATTAGGATTAATTCACGTGCAAAACCTCGTTAACATATCTCAAAGGGTTCCTGAGTTATTGAATAAAAACCGATTTTTTTGACATATGTTTATAGGAAATTTTTGTCATATTTTATCATGTAGAATCACCTGTCAAAATTTCCTACCCTATTTCAAATACAACCTGTATAATCCGACTAAGATGCCTACTGGGTCATATATACTCCACTTTTTTTTCTATGTAAAATATTTGTTTTATACAACAAAAAAAAACACTTTGTAACTCAAAAAGGTTGACACAAAAAAAAATAAAATTGGGTACTTGAGACACACAAGTCTTGAACTTGCTACCATTTAAAGTCCCCAGACTAGGAGAGGTATGAGTAGTTGAAAATAGATTGATGGAATAATAAATTAATATGTTTATAATCTTGTTTAAAATTAAAAATTTCTGTCTACTAATGTGTTTTTAGTTTAGTTTTCATTTTTGGTCAGAATCTTACTCACCCCTTAATAATTTGCCTTAACAGGAGCCAATCGAGAAATCCCTGTCGAAAAACTCGTGAAATTGTTACACCCTACAGTATAAGCGCCTAAGATTTTATTTGCCCAAACTCGTTACGTCAATCTTAATGAGGGCTAAATGGTAATCGAGAATAACTTTAGGGGAGAGCGCTATAAACTAGTTAAGTTATTAGTCTGTTAATTGGTACGGAATCGCATTATAATAAACGAGCGTATTTTTTGAGTTAGTTACCATAAAGTTTAAGTAGGAATAAGGTTAATAAAAAGTCGTTATTTAATAGCTATTTTCCAAACAAGTGTGGAAATAGGCTTTTTTTCGCACTAGATTGCATTGCATTGCACGACGCGTAGCAGAGTTCAGGCAAGCAATCGAGTGCGAAAAGCCTCTTTACGCATGCCTTAGGAACAATATTTTTTTCTACGAGCGGAGTTAAAAATAAAATTTGCTTTTATACTTAATTAAACAAGTTTTATTTTTATATTTTTTTCAAATAGAAAAACAAATTTAAACATTTTTATAATTTTATGAATAAATATATCAATAGTAATTCGACGAAATTAGGAAATTAAACAATTTTAACAATTATTGAAAAAAAGCTAACATTAGTCCAAACCAATTATATTTTGCTTGAACATTAATGATAAATTTGTTGCAGTTTTGATTTGTATTTGTCATTTCTATTATTTCTTTCGGTAACATTTCATCTTCTTCTTTATTTAAAGTTTATCATTTTCTTTTATAAGAACTTTACAATGTTGATCGCTCGCCATGGAAACAAGTGTCTTAGCCAACGAATTTACACGTTTGTATATTCATGCTACTTGATTTTTATGAGATAATTATGCGTGCGGAAAAAACATTCTTTCCGCACGCATATTCGTGCGGAAAGAGATATATTTCCACACGCTCGTAGAAAACAAAGTTTTCCTATAAAAAAATGTGTATTTCAATACATAAGAGCAAAACTGTATCTGTATGAGCAAAACTATTTCTGTTCTGGAAAGCTGACGCGTCGTTTACTAGAAAATTGACATTTAAAGCATTATTCAATATGGGAGGCATAGCGTAGTGGCTAGCGCGTATGTATAGCAAGTCTACTATCGTGAGTTCGATTCTCACTGGCACCAATTTGCCTTTTTCAGTTAATTAATAATTGAAATTTGGCGAAGGCGATAAGTGAAACGGACAATCCCTAGAAACTGGTTCGAAAGTCAGTATCAGCCGGTGGTTCCCTCTACTACTAGCCCACACAAGTCCTGGACTTAGAGGATGCTTAATTAAGTAGAATAGTACGAGGTTAAACAAATAAACAAACAATTGTTTTTTTTATATAGTGCGCTTGTCATAGGTAACTAGATCACTATATCAAACAAACAATTTATTATTTTCTGGATAATAAAAGGTGTTTTTAAATTGTGTACATTCGAATAAAAAATAGCGTATGATACACGGACAAAAAGTTCACACGTTTACCCACCTCGCCTACTTCTCGGCTGGCAAACCCGTACTCGGGCGAAAACTTCAACTTTTCGTCCTTGTATCATAATATACTATTTCTATGAATGGCGTTTTAAAAAGTCCACTTTTTCAAACAAATGAAAATAGCACCATTTCCATAATATCAACAGTAAGTTTTTAACATACTAGAAATATACATATATATATATATATATATATATATATATATATATATATATATACATATATATACAGAGGGGTCCAAAAGTCACCCCCCTCTTAACTTTTGAACCAGTTGCGATATCGACTTCAAATTTAGAACTTTTAAATAAGACAACTTAAACTATCTTTTAGCATATATTTAATACTTTCAGCTCTTAAAATGTGGACAGGGGGGCATGGGGGCAAATTTTTTTAAATGGAAAGGGGACCGTGTAATATATCATTTTAAAGATTATAAAATTCTCCATTTAACTCCATATTTTTAAATTAAAAAAAAAAGTTTTGGGTTTAAAATGGGGTTGAAAATGGGTATTAATGTCAAAATTCCTCTAAAAAAAAACAAATAACTTTTTAAAAGTGCCTAATTTTATCATAAAAAATGTTAATTATACTTTTAAACTAATTTTAGTTGACATAAATAAAAATTTATAAAAAAAAACTTAAAAAATCGAATGTTTTAGCACAAAAAATTGAAAAATCAAAACCTTAAAAAACATTTTTAAAAAAATTAAAAATGTTAGTCAAATAGAGATTTTTATAAGCTTATAAGCTTTAAAATGATGTGTCACACGACCCCTCTTTCCATTTAAAAAAATGTCCCCCCATGCACCCCTGTCCACATTTTAAGAGGTAAAAATATCAAATATATCTAAAAGATAGTTTAAGTTGTCTTATTTAAGTGTTCTAAATTTGAAGTCGATATCTCAACTCGTTCAAAAGTTTAAAGGGGGGGGTGACTTTTGGACCGCACTGTATATTTTATAATTATTAAGAACGAGCAAAACTATAAAAATAACATTTCAAATTTTAAACCCACATATAATGGATAATATTTCTAGACCTCCTCTTAGTTTAGATTCTAAGGAATAAACTAAATGAAAATCATGAAAAACAAGCAGTGAAGATATATACTGCATAGCATTCTATAATATACTCCTCGGAGTTGTAAGCAGTGTTTTCTGTTAAAGTTTAAAGTTAACATACCTAATTTTTATTTTAGTGTAGCCCTTTGTAACTACTTGTTTTTAAATGGAATAAAACAAAATCTAATTTAATACGAATAAATTTTAATAAAAGCAAATTTTCTAAACAATGACGTTAATTTTTAAAGTAGCTGAATAGAATAAAAAAAATACTGCACCCCCTGAGGGGTGGGGGGTAGTTTTTGTCAAAATCGGTATATAGGGGTTTTAAAGTGTCTAAAACTGAACTTTAGAATTAAAAAATCAAACGCCATCCATGAGGGGTGGGAGGTAGTTTTTTTTTAATTGGTATATTGGTACCAATATTAAAATTAAAAAAAAAAATTGAAAAAAATATTGCCCACCAAAGTTGTTATCAAAGGCAATCGAAACTAAGAACTTCTTAAACTTCTTGTAACAAACTTTTGGTATTATTTACCAATTGTTATTTTACTTATTACTGTAACATACTGAAAACTAGATTAATAACACAACAACCACAACTTAAAATATACCAAACTATAACTGTGATATAATTTATCAAATGTTACAGTATTAATAAACACATGTTGTGTGGGGATCCAAATGTACCAGCACGGTCTCTATGTAAGTAAAACAACATTTTGTATGCAATACACACATAATGTAATATTTTATAATTTGTTTTAACAATTTAAGTGTAATTTAATAACTTCATAATGTAATTAATCTTAAGAATTTTTTTTATGACATCTGGAGTGCGCACACAAACTCTTAGTTCATAGTGCACTATAAAATGTACATTGGTTTATTTTTGTACAAATAAATAAAATAAATAATAAAATTGTAGTATTTAATATCACAAGTAAAGTATCTTATACCAATGATGGCGATATAAATAAAAAATATGTATTATATTAACAAACAACATTCAGTATTAAAAATACAACGAGTTTATAGTCAAGTAAACGTATAATACTTTACTGCTGTGAAGTAAAGATCTTCAGTAGATGGAAAAACCTATGAATGGGACACTTTTTTTTAAACGGTTTTATTTTTAATCTTTTATACGTATTTTTTTAGTTTTCATATTTGGAAATAGAAGAACACAGTCCAAGTGTTCAACCTGAGTAATATTTATTTTTACCAAAACTACAACCATTTCAAAAAAAAAAACGTAACTTGTCCCATTCATGAACACGGTATTATTGAACGGGACAAAAATACAAAGTTCCTATTAAAGGTAATACATCATAAAAATTATTATCACTATAACTAATAACAATAAACCTATAATGTCATGTCATAACAAAAAAATTGCTGTTAAATTTTTTCATAAAATTCACTTTAAATAATTTTACCATGTTTTTACTTTTATTTCATTTGAATCAATATCAAATATTAGTTTGTTTTGACTAACTGTTACAAACACTTTCCGCCCTTTTAGAGTAATTTCTTATCTAAAAGAGATGGATGGAAAAGAAATGTGCTAATTGTCCCATTCAATAAAACAAACAATACTATCAAAAAGGTAGGCTAAAAATATTTACCTTTATCTATAATATTCGATAATTTGGTGTATGTTTTGTGTTTTTCTATACTATTACATAAACCAAATTCAAACAATTTCCTTTTGCCTTTCGTCAGTAAAACATCATTCAAAATTATTAAAAACTTGTGAATTGGTAAAATTATGTAATTTGTCAAAAATCCAGTTGCCTAAACTCTTCCATCTAGGGCGATCTAATCATGGTAACAAAAACCAAAAATTAAGAAGCATAGCTTAGAAACCGGCACTTGCCAATTCAATAATATGTCCCATTCATGGGTATTTCCCCCTATTTTACTGCAAAGCTGCGAGGAGTATAACAATATAAGCTTCCGGATCATTAGCAGCTTTTATTGCAGGCGAAGGTTTTATTTCACTCCGTTAACAGGTTTTAGGTGGAGTTCTACGAAGAGGAATATTGTTTGTAGGGTTCATCTGATCGCATTAAATGCTCTCGAAGGATACTTGTTTTAAATGCAGGGCATTGTCTTTATAAGAAGGTTTTTAGGTGCATACAATGCTATTTTAGCATAACAAGATTTATTTTACTTATTATTCTCTTCACAGCGCTACATAGGACAAAAAATTCTTGGATACAAATGTGGTTTATAAAAAATAACACAGCTATAAAAAAGTTTAAATAAGTGACTTTTATTATTTTATTGTATTAATATTTGTCCTATTATTGGTTACCTGTTGGGCAATAAACTATCATATATTATTATTTTTATTATTATTATTATAATTAGTTAAAATTGGGTATTTTTAAAAAGATTTTATTAACTTTCAACTGTTCTAAACCTGAAACTATATATTATCTGGATGAAATAACAAAAAGCGAAAATACTAAAGACTTTTAAACTTTGACAATCAATTTAGTTGGCATTTCAATATTGCTCTTTAAGTTTTCTGTTATTATTAGAGAATGTTTTACTTCAATTTCTACAACATATTAATTTCTACTGCATTATATTTTAGCACAAAAAGCTTTCCCCAACTTTGAGTTTGATAACTTGGTACATGTTGAAGTATTAAAGAATAAAAAGGGGCTCAAATATAATTAATTATTTCAGAAGAAAAGGAAACAAGAGCATTTTCGAGGAAAACAAAGTTGTACTCTTAAAAGGAAAACTAGATGCAAAAAAGTGGGATTCAAGAGTCCGCATGAAAGTACTTGAGGCTTAATAGTTTTGTGAGTCTTAATATACTGAAATGTAAAGGGTGCTACAGCTATAGGGCTTTTTCTATAGTGTTAAACCTTTTCATATCGATTATAATTGCGGCATATATGACACAGCTCAACAACACTTTATAAATTTCTTATTCTTTCTACTCGAGTTTATAATTAATTTTTTTGTTTTTTTTATTTATATTTCAAAAACAAAAAAAAAACGCTAAAAATAAATAATAAAGTAACAAAAACCTAAATTAAAATTATTCATTAACATTATAGTCAGGCGCTTAGGGAACGTTCAAGTATTACGTAACGCAAATTGTACCAAAATTCATACACTTCATACCTCGGTTCTCGCGTTATTCAAGGCTGTAGAGATTTCATATTTTGGCTACCCCCCCTAACATACCCCCTATTAGGGGGGTAGCCAAAATATGAAATCTCTATAATCTATAATAACGCGAAAATCGGGGTATGAAGTGTATGAATTTTGGTACAATTTGCGTTACGTAATACTTGAGCGTTCCCTTAATACAGCGTCATTAGTTCTTTTTTTTAGCGTAAACTGGTCCTCAGACTAGGGTGATATAAGTATATGTTTAATTTTGTTTTTAGTCAGATTTTAGTTTTACGATAAAAAAATAAAAAGCATATGTTGCGAACAAAGACGATAATTGGACATTCACGATAATGGCCGGACTATGACGTGATAGTACACTTGAATCCAAAAAAAAACGCTAGATTAAAAATTTATTATATAAATTGAATAACTGTTTACAAACAATGTGATTGTCAATGTTGACAATATTTGTTAAAATTATTTATAATAGTTATAAAGTAATTGGAAATGCATCAATTAATTCTTAAAATCGTACTTATACTATAAAATAATCAATAAAATTGACATTTTGGCATATATAAAACTTGCATTTTTTGTGGAGTTAACTGTACATTTTTTCTTTGTCCAAATTACTGGGCTTTATCATGGTCCGTAACATAATATTTTAACTTGCAAGTTACTTCTCTAAGTAACTATGGGATAGAGTATTATAGATCCTGTATAATATAGGATAGCTACATTCTTGTTAAGGAGTGATTCTTTATCATAAAATATGAAAAAATTGCCTGTAAACATATGGGAGCTACGTTTCTTCTAAATGGGCGGTTTTTATTTTTTTATAAGTTATTAAAATAACTCGTAAGCCCTTCTTGCTATAGCAGCGAAGTTTTGCTTGTGACCTAACCTTAATAAGGCCTTACCTATCATGTTATTTTCATGGTGTCATTTTAACCAGGGGCTTCTAAAGCACAGGTCACCACTTTTTTGTCCCAATATTTTTTGTAGTTTTCTTGCTAGAATATGAGTACTCAGGCCTTCATTTATACCTGTATAAATGCATAAAAAGGAACCGCTTACGCCAAAAATACAAGAATCAACTCTTAGTCCTTTAGGGTCGTCCATAAAATACGTCACGCAAATTGACCAAAATTAATAAACTTCATACCCCGTATCTCGCGTTATTAAAGGCTATAGAGATTTTATATCTTGGCCAGCCCCCTAACACCCCCTATTGGGGGGGGGGGGGGGTAGCCAAAATATGAAATCTCTATGCTTTAATAACGCGAGAAACGGGGTATCAAGTGTATGAATTTTGCTCAATTTGCGTGACGTATTTTATGGACGGCCCATTTCGGGGCTACTTCCGTATTTACACGTCAAAAATTTAATTAGACCTTGAGACCCCTGACGTCTGTGGTCTTGGGCCCAATGTTATTTTTGATGAATATACGGCTATTATAGACTATAATAGTCCTAAAAGGGTTAAAAGGAGTGTAGCTATTTTTAAATCATCCTGTATATTCGTGTTATAATAAATAAGTTTAAAAGTATTTTATAGCGAACAATAAAAAATGTTAATCCAGGAGAATCACTGAGAAACTTTTTGAGCCCCGTGGAGTGGAGGGGAACTTTAATATTAGTGAAGAACCGGCCTCGAAGCGAGATAATCAATTACCAGTTTCTCAAAAACTTTTTCTAATTACATCTTGCCACACACTTTTTGCTATACTTCAGACTAAGTCGCACTGTGGTTAAATTATAATTAATTTATAAAATCACAATATAAAATAAAATAAAAATTTTTAAATTCAAGAATTCACCACTAGTTAAATTATAATTAATTTCTAAATTAACAATTAAAAAACAACTTGACGGTCGATATAAAACTTCCACAATAAGCCACCATTTAAAATATAATAATCACACAATTGACCTCAACAATGATTTAAAACTCTTACATCACATTGTAACTTATAGAAATGACCCAAAATTAGACTTTTATGAGGACCTTGAAATACTCCTGGCCACAAAGCATAATCAGGATCTTTGTTTAAATAAGCAGCTCAATTTAAACAAAAAATCCAACCCCATGTTCAAAAATTTAATTAAACTATCCCTCATTTATACTTCCTCTTCTTCTTCTTCCTTATAGTTTTCTTACTTTTACCCAACAAAATTCGCGATCCCTGACAACGTAACCTCACTTCTTTAAATGACATGCATCTACGTACTTTTAAGATTTTAGTTTTTAGTATATTAAAGTACTAGTTTCATAACATACGTTTTTAGCGCACGAGTACAAGTTTAGAAAACAAGCCGCTTGCGGCGAGTTTTCTAAAGTACTAGTGCTCCAAAAACGTGTTATGAAACGAGTGCTTTATACAATTTTTTCTATTTTGCTCTAAAATTTAAAAAACTTACATTTAAATTGATGACTGATTTAGGGATTTTTGTTTTGGGTTGGCATTACAGTTTACATTACAGTTAAAACTCTAAGAACAAATGATATTTTGATATATTTTACAGTCATCTCTTCTTTTTTCACTGCAATTAACCAGTCCACAATTTTAAAACGGTAAAAAATAGTCCAAACTTTAAATCGACATTGACATTTGCACGCAAAACGTCAAGAAATAGGCTTTTGCACGTTGCCAACCCAACAGAAAAAAAAGTAGAGACCTCTTATGGGCCTATAAGAACACGCAAAATGCGTGTGATTATGAGCTTATAAGAGTCGCAAAATAGAAAAAATATTTAATGTGTAATGTAAATTGTTAGTTATATGCATATATGTTCAACTGTTGTATTGATGTAGGAAGCCCTGACGAGTAAGTTTTCATAAACCTTTTCAAATTTTATAATTTCGAAAAATGTTAAATTTTCTTATAAAAACTTATTTTTAGGGCCTTACCCTGATGATGTTTTAAATACCGAAAGCGCTAGCGATGATTTTAAATTAATACACTGATTACTTAGTCAAGTTGGTTTTTCATTATTTCAACACAGTGTACTGTCACAAACCCAAATTTAAATTTTTCTAAATTAACATTTTTTTAAAGTTCGAAATTCAGCTACATTTAATGATGTACTCATTAAAAAATACATCGGCTCACAAAAAACAAGTTTCAAATTTAGTTTTTTTATTTTTTGTGTAATGTGCCTCGAAAAATTGACCTAAGGTCCATACTTCACTTTAATACTACACAGAGAAAAATCACTGTAAAAATCTGGAACTTTATCTGAAATTATACATATCGACGGCTTAATCTGCAAACCCGCCAAACCCAAAATAGATAGATTAATTTAAATGTACTCTAAGACATATATAAATTACAGCTGGGAGCAAATAATGAAATAAAAATGGTCATCAGCTCTTAGACTATTACATTTATGCCACGCGATTATAGCACTTTGGACTAGATTCAATCGAATGGTATTTATGTTATAAATACCAACCGTTTGAATCTAGTGCAAAGTGCTATAATCGCGTGGCTGTATTTTTAAATGTACGAGTAACACACATGTCCACATGGTATTTTCTTTTCAAAAAAACTCAAAGTACTACTGCCGTTCTAAGCTAAAAGGTCCTATCTATGTATGTTTAACATACATGGATCCCTTTAGCTTAGGATGACAGACTAGTATGCAGAGTTTATTTACGTTCACCTTAGCTAGTGTGCCACGTAAAATTTCCACGAGTGGGAGTGACGCAAAACATAAATATTATTATTGAAATAAAGTTTAGTGCCTTATAGATGGCAAACTATACATATAAATTTGTAAAGAAATTACACTGCTCTACTACAGAATTTTCAAAATCAATGAGAAAATCCCTACTAAAATTATATATCGCTGGGTTAAAATTATAAAGTTATATGTTATATGGGGTTTTATAGAACATAGAACCTTATAATTTTAACCCAGCGATATAGCTGAACTAAACTTGTAGAATTTGGAATATATGTAACAAAATTAATGGAGAGCCCCTAGCACAAGCCAAAGGCTTATTTGGGGCTCTCCATGACTCTGTAGTTATATAAATAATAATAATAATAATAATAATAATAATAATAATAATAATAATAATAATAATAATAATAATAATAATATTTCAAGCTTTTTTGCGATCTTCAGTAGCATATATTGGTTTGGTGGCTTTCATACCGATTGTTGAAAATAATTGTTATTTATTGCACTAAAAAAAAATCTTTATCGAGAGCGTACAATTGGTGGCGTCATCTAATGTTGCACAAAAGTACTACATTTGATGGCGGAGACCTGTAACACTGGTCGAAAAAAAAAACATATCTTTCCATTTTGTCTGATATATCATTTACGATGTATTTTTAGATGCTGAGCATGAATTTGACCTCTATTTATTGGCTTTGGTTCAGGATTCTAAAATAAATGCTACTGCTTCTTTGAAAAAAAAAAGTGAAATATCGTTGTTTTCAGCCCTAATTTTTTTTCCAGGAACATTATAAATCTATAAGATGCAGTTTTTTACGCAGATTTTAAAAATATTTTGTTTTTTTAGATATCTTTAACGGTTTTTGAGAAAAGTTAAAAAAAAAACTTTAAAAAAAGTTAGGCTTTTTAAATGAGTATTTCTCAGTTATAACTAGAGATTTTAATTTTTTTTTACAGCTCAATTTGTTCGTTTTTTAATACTCATTAAATCTGTGAAATCGGATTTGAGATTGATATTTTCTGTCTTATTTATATTAGGTTTGATACAGTACAGTCATGGAAAAACACACCCTTGTTTTAAAAGTTCGAAAAACACGCTTTTTTGGTGATTTTTAACATTTAACATAACGTTATGTTATAACAGAAAAAATAGATAATAAGCAATTTTAAATTTTAACAGAAAAAAATAATTCACCTTGTTTTAAAGATATTCCAATTTTCTGTTTTACTTTTTTTAACAGTAATTACTACAATTTATTTTAACAGTGAATATATAATTAAAATTATAATTATTATACTTACAATTATAATTATATCAAAATAAACTGTAGTAATTTCTGTTAAAAACAGTAAAACAGAAAATATGAATATCTTAAAAACAAGATGAAGGTGTATAGAAATATTTTTTTCTATTCTTAAATATTTTAAGTATGTAGTTTTCCTGATATATTATAACATAACGTTAGGTTAAATGTTAAAATAAAAGTTTTATTTCTAATTGCCTTGTTAAAAAAACGCCAAAAAAGTGTGTTTTTCGAACTTTAAAAACAAGGGTGTGTTTTTTAACTTATATCTCGGGAAACGAAATTTCAATCTCAAATCCGATTTTACAGAATTAATAATTATATATAACGAACAAATTGAGCTATAAACCAAATTAAAAGCTTCAGCAATAACTGAGAACTAGGCATTTAAAAAATGTTTAACTTTTTTTTAAGTTTTTTTTTAACTTTTCTCGAAAACCGTTAAAGATATCTAAAAAAACAAAATATTTTTAAAATCTGCATATAAAACTGCATCTTATAGATGTACAACCTTCTTAAAAAAAGTTGCATTTATCTCTGAATCCTGAACCAAAGTCGAAAATACTATATCAGAAAAAATGGAAAGATATGTTTTTTTTGCCGGCCAGAATAATCTAACAAGAATGACCTTCATCAAGATACACAAAAAAGCGTGAAATAATAGCTATATGCTTGTGTATTATGGTAGGGATTTTCTCATTGATTGTAAAAATTCTGTGCAATTTCTTTTTAGATAAATATTAGTGTTTGTCGTGTGGGAAGAGGATATATAACTGTTGTGAGCAGTCATCGGCGAATTTCCAGTGATCGCATAGGCGCCGCGTCGATTCTATCGTTGACGCGAGGTTTTAAATATTTACATTTTTATTTTCTTCGAAAAACACCGATTTATTTACATATTTATAGTTAATATGTATATTCAATATTGTTCTGTGTAAAAAATTAGTCGTCAAATGTTTCGATTTAGTGACCTTTATAAAAATTTCCCTCATAATTCGGCAAAATTATTCCGTAAGCTTATGTTTCTGTGTTTATTTTCAACGTTGATGAGTCATAACTGAATTTATTCCGATTAATGGTTGTGAGATAAATCAAGACAAGTAATTATTTCTCACTTACAATGCCCCCTTCTTTCGAGTAACAAACTAAAAGTGACCATTGTGCGCAGGCTACATGACTTGTACTCCAGACTGTCTAGTCACTTCGAGTGGAAGTTATGACCTTTTCAGGTTATAGTTAATCACTTTGATTTTGATTGAAGATACAAATTAAATCAACCTTTAATGAAAAAAAGTTACTTTTAGAAGCTAGAAACTTAATTAAGTAGTTTATTTTTCTCCTGTTTAATAATATTATGGAAAGACAACGGAAAGTTAAAAGAAGTTTATCGAGGTTGAAAATAAATTGGATTAGTAACAATATTTTAGTTTTGAATAAACTGAGTTTATTTTCATTTGAATTTTATTTTATAAGTGTGTTACATCATCATCAGTAGTTTGTTTGGAACTCTAAGAGACAGGTGCAGTGCCTATGGCTCATTTGTCTAAAATAGAATTAGTTTGAATGGATAATTGGGGGAATGAGTCTTTGCTCCCTGATGCTGGAGTTGCATCTGTCATGAATTGGCGTTGAAGGCGGGGGAAGATGTGGGAGGGGGAAGTGTGTTACTAAATAATTAAATATGCTGCAAAAAAACTGATGCAAAGCTGCAAAAAAGTTTACAGAGTACTTAATTATTATATATTCGTAGACCAGGCGGTATCTGTTTCAAAACACCCATGTTTGGGTAAATCGGATAGACGCTATATTTTTTGGATCAATGGGTCCAGAATATTCCTAGAAATGATAATTTCACTATGCGAATAAAATAAACTTTTTATATAACCAAATGTTGCAAAATTGAGAAGAAATTCATGTTTTTTCTCCTTTTCGTTCATATATCTCTGGAACTATTCATTTCAGACAAACATTGAAAAGGAAAAAAAGTTTTGTAATTGAATTTAATATATGATAAAATTGGTTGGAAATCAAAAAAATAATTATTATTATTGCAAATATAGTAAAAATCACAAAAAACTCGAGTTTTTTTGGGATTTTTTTTCGGATACTTAAAGTATATAGTTCATATTGACCGCCATTTAGTTTCACTGGTTAACTCGCGGTTAACTTTAACTTCGAAACTAATAAATGAATCATCATAATTACAAGAATGTAGCATGGTGGGGATGTCCTAAGTTCGCCCCTAATAACATCACACAATGACATCCCGAAAATAACGTGATTTTGACATCATAAATCCACATTCCTGCGCTGTTATATCTAATATCGTATGGATTCCGTTACTGGTACTTTAATATTTAAATAATATCCTAGGATAATAGCTTTTTCTAAATAAAACCATTAAAAACGCCATAACCCTATAAACAATTTCGGATTTAAAATCAATCAGTAATTGAAACAATCACAGATTGAAACAGATAGATTCAAAATACGAAATTGTAGATTAAGCGGAGAATATATTCCTTTAATCCGTGTCTGTGGTCTTGAGAAGCCTCCTATCCATTGGAAATCGTAAAATGTGTATACAATTTCCTTATATCCATTGGAAATTGTATAATGTGTATACAATTCCCTTATAATAATAATATTTTTGGAAATCGTAAAATGTGTATACAATTTCCTTATATCCATTGGAAATCGTATAATGTGTATACAATTCCCTTATAATAATAATATTTTACTCTATCATCTTATATCGATTTGTTTGCTTCGAAAAAAGCAAAATAACACGACATTCACGCGAAAGCCACGTTAATATGTGACATGACATATCACATTGTGATATATTCACAGAGTTGGTAAATATTTATTAAATAACACGGTTGTCACGTCTCACGTGTTATATTGCAAATGTGATGTTAAATATATGTTATTTTTCAATATTATGTTATGATTAAGTTTAAAAAAACACCCAAAAGTGATGTTAATTTCTTGTAATATAACATCCCTTGCTACCTGGGTTAAGTATCCGAAAAAAACTCGAGTTTTTTACCCCTTTTTTGTGATTGTTACTATTTTTTGCAATAATAATAATAATTATTATTATTTTTTTTGATTTGCAACCAATTTTTTCATATATAAAATTCAATTACAAAACTTTTGTTCCTCTTCAATATTTGTCTGAAATGAATAGTTCCCGAGATATATGAACGAAAAGGAGAAAAAAAAATTCTTCTCGATTTAGCAACATTTTGTTAAACAAAAAGTGAATCCCTTGGTTTATTTTATACGCATAGTGAAATTATCATTTCTAGTGATATTGTCACGAATGATGGGTTCTTTCTTGTTACGAATAATGGTCTTCCTCTCAATTTTGCTGGATACGAGTTGGGGTAATTTAAACACTTCTTTATAACACACGTTCTTACCACTTTAGGTGACAGAGATGTCAGAGTTACTTCGCCCAATGGGCACTGCCCACTTTGGGACTACCCAACTATCGACTCTACGGTATTTAATCTGATAATCTTATTATAATCATTCTAATTCTACGTACCGTATTTATACCAAAAATGTTTTACAAACAAACCTAGTTTATTTAAGTTCAATAACCCAAGAATGCTTGGTGTGCAAAACATCTGTATGCAATACAAGGTACTAATTTATAAATAATAAAATTGTTTTATGGAATTTAGGTAAAGCATGTATGGCTACCTAGCCAACTCTTGACAATATTCTGGACCCATTGATCCAAAAATGTAGCATACCATCCGTTTCACCCCACCCAAAACAGATATAGCCTGGTCTATGGTTACCTAGTTTGTTTAGTAATTAACCTTAAACTAAGAATTTGACCAATGAAATGTCAGAATATTTGACACATGTCATTCCATTTGTTAAATTCTTAATGTTGTTTCTGGATGAAAATCAACCTTATACATTGTTTTGAAGTTTGTAGGTTAATGTATAAAATAGTTATTAAGTTATAAATGTTAATTTACTCTATTATTAAAATAAAAGAAAAAACATACAAACTATATCCAACGGACTCACCTTTACGTATTAAGGTATTACGCTTAGTCAGATAATAAATAAGCTTTCAGAACCGTTTAGACAAAGAAAAAAAATTAATTCTAATATGAAGTTTTGCGATACTTGTGTTACATACTTTTTTTGTATAAACATACTTTATATATTAGTATATTATTCAATGAGTGTATATTAATTGCTATTAATCAATGAGGGTGAATTTTGGGATACGAAGCGATAGGCGAGTGGCCTAATCACCCGAATGATTAATAGCTATTATACACGAGTAGAATACTATACTTTATCCATGGCTGTTTGGAAGTTTAAACGGTTTATTTTTACAGACCCATGATTAATAGGCCCATTAATCACGGCCGTGGATAAACATATTTATTTATTAAAAAAAATGTAATATTTTGTTTCCAATTCAGTTATATAATTCTTATAGTACAGTCTTGTTTGTTTAATTAAATGTGTCTGTCTGTTAGTCTGTCCGTAAAGCTAGCAACTGTCTAAACAAAGTCAAAGGCAACTAGTTATTGAATTTTTACGTTTATTTTATATGCTTTTGTAGTAATTTGAAGCAAAGAATTTATATCACTTTTTGTAAAAAATGCTGGGCTTGTTTATGGTATATTGAACGGAGGAATAATTTTGTTAGAAAAATTAAGTAAGTAATGTTTCTAGATACGATATAGAAGGATTTAAGAAAAAAATAAAGAGTAGAAAGTAGTAGATTGATGATATGAAGCATATAGCTAGCCGCACTCAAGGATGAAAAAGGATTGTGAAGGACTTTGTTCTAAAGTGGACAGAATATAACCTGGAAAAGAAAAATGTTGAAAACGATAAAAAGGATATTGCAATTATTTATTTTATATTTTTTAAAAATTCTTTACATTTTATTTTAAAAAATTGTCTGGAATGGAGTGGCATTTAACTTGAATTATATTTTTCATTCGATGGTTTTAAAACATAAGGACTATTGAAAAAAAAAAGAAAATTAGAGGTATTTGCGGAAAATGGAAATTGCAGGTTTTTTAAAAAATAGGTTATCAGGTTTTAAAGTAAAACCCAGCTGAGAAATAATTTATTATTTGAAATAAAAGTTAAAAAGGGAAACTAAAAATGGAAACTAATTGAAATTATGCTTTACCTGGCATCAAGATGCACATAGAGATATTTTTTTAATGGCGTAGGATATTGAAATTTGGCACATGTTTATTGAAAAAATTCGTTATGTAAATTATTATCAATCGAGTTATCAATTTTTTATAAAACTGAAAAAATTGTTTTTAAAAATCCTAGGCATCGTGTTAGGAAAATTTTTAAAACAGATTTTCAAAAGTTACGTTTAACTTTCTAGTCTTTAATCTGACAGATAGTGCAAGAATTATTTGTGTTGCTATATAAGCAACCCTATGCTTATTTAACATACATAGTTTTGTCAGGGATGAAAATGAAGAACCCATCCTTCTTAGTAGAACTTAATAGTATATTAAAGTACTAGTTTCATAACATACGTTTTTAGCGCACGAGTACAAGTTTAGAAAACGAGCCGCTTGCGGTGCGTGTTATGAAACGAGTGATTTATACAATTTTTTCTATTTTGCTCTAAAATTTAAAAAACTTACATTTAAATTGATGACTGATTAAGGGATTTTTGTATTGGATTGGCATTACAGTTTACACCCTGTTTAAAATTCTAAGAACAAATGATATTTTGATATAGTTTATAGTCATTTCTTCTCTTTTTTACTGCAATTAACCAAGCCACAATTTTAACATGGTAAAAATAACCTAAACACAAAATTTTGTAGAAAATTCAACTTTAAAGCGACATTGAGATTTGCACGGAAAACGTCAAGCGATAGGCCAGGTCTGTTGCCAACCCAAAAGAACAAAAAGTACAGACCTCTTATGGACCTATAAGAATACTCAAAATGCGTGTGATTATAAGAGTCGCAAAATAGAAAATTAGCATATTAAATTACACAAGATACTATTTTGGCGCAGGCGTCCATTAGGGTGGAGCGAAAAACCAATTTGGGAATTTTAAAATGGCTGATAGCACAAAAGTTACTACTTGTGTTAACAAGTGTCCCACCAAAATTTGGGCCCCGAAATGTTTTATCTTCATTTGCCAGTTTTTGCTTTAATTTAAAAATGCATGTCTGCAAATCACCACTATTTTAAAATTAATTACTATATATTTTTCCTAGAGTATAAGGGTGGCCCAATTTTTTTTTGCTTTAAATCACTTTATCACCTTCTTTTTAAAAAGCCCCTAAAGTACGATCTTTGTTAAACGCCCATAAGAGGCATTAAATTTTCTTCTTTAGTATGATTTAAAAACTTTTTTTTTCAACGGGACTATAGCAACGCAAAAATTTACATTTATTCTTGTTGCTTTTTACCCGAGTACAGCAACGCGAAAGGAGGATTATTTTTAAAGTCTTTGTAGTGAAACAGAGAGGGCAAAAATTTATTTTTATTAGGCGCCAGCCGCCTCTGCGAGACTCTTGGGGTCAGGTTCTTAAGTGAAAAAGTTTGTTTAAAGTAGTGGTTCTTTTATTAAGCTGTAGTAACAATGTGCTTGAATGGTCAGTAGAATGCTGAACGTGTAACGAAAATCTATCGAGAAATTTATAATATATTAATTTTCATAAATAAGTTAAAAAGAGTATTTAAATTTCTTACCTACACCAGACATTAAATATTTTATAGAAAATATTTAATAAACTAAAGGCTGTGATTTCGCACAATTCAACTAAAAGAGAAATGGCGGAATTTTTTATATCAATCTTGAAAATAAGTTAGGTTAGGCAACTCGTGATACGCGAAAATAAGTAAGGGTCAAGGTAGGCAACACATTATACTTATACGCATTCAGCAAACTATCAACTTACAAAAATATATACAGAGTGGTTTTGCTAGAGTAGCAAGCATGTTCCCATCTATAACCTAAACTACTGGGACGATTTTAACGATAAAGACGTCAAAATATTCGTTTTGATCACGCAAGTGTCACAGGCTATATAAAATTCCATGTTTCGATAATATCATCACCAGGAATTAATCTTAATTTTAGGGGTGGATATAAATAAAACTCACCCGGTATATTGTAATAGGGTGCTGGTCCCAATTAAAGCCAAAAATATTAATTATCTAAGACATTAATTTAGAACCACACACTATTATTTGGAGGCGTATCAAATACAAATAGCTGTATAGTTGCTATTTGGGTAGCGTGCCACCAGTAATAATATTACATAATATTATCACAATATCATATATCATATGATAACAAATGTTAATATAAGAATCTAATTACTATTTAATACTTATCTGACTTTCTTAGATGTTTCTTCGATGTCTTCCAATATCACTAACTTTATATAGAAATGTGAAAGGTAAAAAACTTCAAATATATTTTAAATTAATTAAAATATATCTTGCCAATAAAACAAAAGGATTAAACAACAATGAAAAGAATTTAATTCAAAGAAAAATGAAAAGTTAAAAACAAATAAAAAACAACAAAATATTTTAATTTGAAATGGAAAAATTATGAAATCATAGCATCTTTACCCTTCAGATATTTCTATACGCGCGACTCTAAATTTTACTTTAAATTTTCACATATTACGTTAATTCTAATTTCCCTAAGGCCCAACTTAACTAGACGACTACATATTTCCGAATCCCATTTTTGACCATAACTAAAAACAGGCAAAGATTTCCCTTCTCAGAGATGCCGATATATCAGTCATAAAACTATTAACGAAAATATCTGAGGAGTTTTCTGCCAAAAAGTTATATTATTATAAAAATAATATTAATTGAAAAATTACTTTAAATCACTGAAAATGAATTTAAATTTAATTAAGAGAAATGATTAAAAAAACTACTTCTACTTATTGATTGATATTGATTTTCATGACATTGCTTCGAAGTAGAAAAAACCATTTTTACAAACAATCCCTAACTATTGCCAGTATCTAAAACAACATCATTAAAGATATTCCCATATTTATTAATTAAGAAAACCGAATTAACCAATTAATTAGGCTAATAAAAATGTACACCCTTTTTATGTAAACGCCTCAATTACACAAAATGCAAGCTTCCCAAATACTAATAATATTAGCATCTGTAAAAACAAACAGCAAGAACAATGCTATGTCACGTTCAATAACCATTAAAATAAAAATATAAATACTCAATATATACAGGGTGACCACTCTGTTACAATACTCCCCCCTTTTAAAAAATCAGATTAATTTGAACAAAACTTTAAATTAATTGATTTAGATACTATTTATACAAAACAAAATGGCAATATTAATCTTCTGAAATTGACATCATCTTCTTCTTTCTTCTATAATCTTCACTCCTAACTCTGACACTCAGACAATCCAATGCTAATTCTTCTTGAGACATACTCAATCAGTCTCTTATAATAAAAACCCATATTCAAATTAATGAACTACTTTAGAACCTACTCAATTCAATCCCAAGTAGCACAAAAATCTAAAGTGATTAATATTATTCTTCTCTATTAGCGTTAGCATCATCTACGGAATGAATATGGAAAACAACCAAAACAAAAGAAAAAGGAACGGAACTGTAACAAAAAAAAATTAATACGTTCAAACTAAATTTTATTTCCCCAGTTTTCACGAGAAAACGGGAAAAAGTCAAGTGCCTGTCAAGAATCGGTGTATCAGTGTAACTTCAGTACAACTCCATAATAACTTCAAAATCCTAGAAAAACTTTTAACTTTACCCAACCTTTAAGGTAACTTCAGAAAGTGTAAAGTTTAACTACTAACTTCTTCTGATCACATTGTCAGCACTTCCACAAACTCCTGAAGTTTGGATACAACCAACAACCTTAACTTGACAAAAACTTTTCGTTATTCAAATATCTTTTCTCTACACCAAATCAGTATTGACAAACCATACCTAAAACTCATAAAAAACATTAGAAATAAATCATTACTAAAATTTAATTAATTCCTTTATAAACGCAAAACTTTTCTCATAATAAAAAACACATATGTATACACACAAAAACCTTAGTTACTACCTGTAACGTTCACCTTAAGTTTCATTAATAATTTAATCGTAATTACAAACATTTGATTTCTTTATTTTAACTGTTTTATGATCATAAAACTCTATTCTAAACAAAACTTCAAAAAAATGTTAAAAAACTTCATTAAAAACTTCAGCTAAAATTTGATTCAAGTTTGTATTTGTGTTTGTGTTCGTGAGGTACCTCTTACTAAATATAACTAATGTACTAGTACTCTAATTAATTAATTAAGTAATTAATCTTTAACACAATTATTCTTTATTCTCATATTTATTTATATATCTCTCAACTAGTATTCTTTGTGAATTTTACCTAAATAATTGTAACCGTTACCATTCATGAGTTGTTATTACGTAGATCTCACTAATTATATTACTTTACGGTCTTAAAACAATTAAAAATATTCTGATTATTAACTGAATTATATATTCTACCAAAAACATTACTTTTAACTTTTTTACTAAATAGAAATAACAAAGTTGCTTAATTACGCAGCTACTCAACAAAATGATTACCAGGGTTATATTACAAAAATGATTTAAAATGTGCATTACTGTCGCCATAAAAAAAAAATTACCATAATCTACTTTAAAGTAACCATTGCTATTACTACGATTTTAAAACTTTATACATTACGAAACAGTAAAAAAAAAACTACCACACAATTACGTGAATACGTAGTAACTGTTTTGTAACGAGATTGTTCTGCACTAAGTTACAAACATGTAACAAGATAGTAATTATTACCCTTATTTTTATTCCATATTATAATTACAACGTAACTATAGTGTTCCTGTTACTAGTCTGAATTTGTTTCAATTGGGATAATGATCACGTAACGATAACCAAAAATACTAGTTAGATTATTTACTCATTTTTAATTGCCTAATTATTTACTCATTCGTTTATTTATTATACTCAATATTTACTAATTTATTTATTAACTTATTTTATTTTCCTTATATTACCTTACTTCTCTTATTTATCTACTCATATGTATATGTACCTATTCTTTTACTTATTATACCCAATATTTACTAATTTATTTATCAAATTATTTTATTTCACTTATTTTACCTTATTTTACTTATTTATCTACTCATAGGTTTATGTACCTCTTATTTTACTTTTTATACCGGTATATACTTTTTAATTACAACAATACTTTTATGGTATACCATACTAACACTTTTAGCTTCTGCTAAAAATTTCATTTCGGCTGTATAATATAAACAAAAATCTCATTTTAAAATTCCTAATTTGCTTAACTTTTGAAGCAAATGTATAAAAATATACCTATAAACTCAATAAAACCTCTTTTATAACTACACCTTTTTATAATTCATTTCGAAATCTCTAAAAACTTTAAATATTTCCTACTATATAAACCAATAAAACTTAATCAAATTATTACATTAATACATCATTCTGAAAAATTAACAATTATTTATTACGATATTTTTCACTCAAAACTTTTCAAAAAAAAAAAAAAACGTGTTTGTAACACTACAAATGATATAAGCTATACTTGATTAGTCCATATCTTATGGTTGTTAATCGGTTTAAAAATATAGCTACAATCTTTCATTTAGACTTCCAGGTTCAAATATTATTACAAAATACTTTCATTGATAAATTAGTCTGTTTTAAACAGAGGTTTCAGCTTCAAACCTTAAAAATTAAATCAATTCCTATTTTTCTAACTGAAATTTATGTAGATCACAAACTTTTCAAAAAACAAAAAAAAGGTAATTACTTATTATTACTTAAAAAAATAACTCGCTAACCCAAGAACTCATATACTCAAAATTTATTGTTACCAAACTTAACGTTTCTTATTGCGCTTCTTATTCTTATTACGTTACTGAAAAAATGTAATTTTATAAAAAAAACTCGTAAAACATAAAAAAATTAACAAAATTATGTGCAAAAGATAAATTTTAATTTCTATAATATTCATTTAGGCTTTTCTTAAAAAACTGAAAGTAATTTAACAACCAAAATTATCAAAACACTCAAAAATATTAAAAATAGTCAGTTATTGATAGCATCTTCAAAAAAAAACGACAACTTTTTTTAAAAAACAAGAAATTACGCATTTTAATGCCCAAAACAAAACAAAATTTTGCATTAGCATTCACAGACTTTTATTCAACCAATCATACGCACATTTATTCTCGGTGGCCACCTTAACATACAGACATAAAACATAACATATGCAATAATTATTACTTAACATTTGAGTACTATCGATAACTGCAAAAATAACTTCAAAAAAACATTTATTTATATTTTAAAAATAAAACAAACGTTAAAAACTAATAATTTCTTGGAAAATATATTTAACTGTAACTTATGCCAATTTTAAGCCTTGTTATAACTAAATTTCTTCATAACTGCAAATATTAAAACTGTATTTCAAAACTACTCTCTGCACATAAACTTTTAAAAACAAATTCAACATAATTATGTTTATTATAATTAAAGAAAACTTCAGTGTCAAAAAAAAAATATATTTAAAAAAAAAAAAACAAATGGCCTTTTTATCTAAAAAAAATCTTAGCGAGTTGTCATGACAATTATACATAAAAATAGATCAGAAAATTAACTTTCAAAAATTATTCAATAATATTTACGCTAAACGTTAAAATAAGCTTTTTTAAGCTTAATGACGATAAAAACTATTTTTAACATGAAATTATGCTTTTCTCATTTGTAAAATATTAATACGTCTATTATCTTAAATTTTCATTATAAATTTTTAAAAATACTTTACACAAAATATTGAATTAAAGGGTTTAAATGTACAAATTCTTGACCTGCACAAAAAGGTTCACAGCACATGTTTTTACATGTGGGCAGTTAGGGCCTAAAATTAGTGACGCTTAGGATTTTGAGGTGAAAAAAAAAACGTAAATACTGGTTTGTATAAACAAAACTTTAAAATAAAGACAACAAATTCAAACAAATAATATTTTCGAAAATAACTTACAAGGAAACACATATTTTCAACAATTTTCTGATCTTTTTTACCTAGAAAAATATCGTAATAACACAAAACTACTTTTCTACTCATATACAAAAAAAACTTCGGTCTAGTTATTCTAACTCAATTTACCTTTTAAACAACAGTCAGTACCTAATATAATGTTCATCTCTACCTGAAAATGTACCGCAAACTTCCGGATTTTGCGTAATTATGTGATTCGTTTTCGGAATTAGTCCCATAATAATCCGACTCAAAATGTACTTGTTGGCTATTTAAATTACTATAAACTGATAATCTTGTTTTTAGCGGATACGAGAAAATCGTTACATTAACATCAACGTCTTTAAAAATATAACAAATCATATCCTTTACTTTAACCCAATTAAGCTGATCTAAACCACATCCTATTCTTGGCAAACCCAAATATTTAACATTGTTTTTAATTACGTGATTTCTTAGCTCTAAAAGTGTCTTCCACAAAATTTCATATGTCGGCTTTTCGTATGAATACTTTTTCGTTACCAAATAATAAATAAACCTATCATTATCCTTCAAAACTGCCAAACCGCCTGTACGAACTTTTTGATTTTTTAATTGATCTAATTTACCAAATTTTGACTTAAATTGAGTTGCAATTCCTTTATTCATAGCTAAATCTTCTGATACACAGTGAGCGAGAGAAACATTTTCCGGGCACAAAAATATGTCTTGGTACTTTTCCTTAATTTTGTAAACATCCGCTTTATAATTAATTGATTTAAAATATTCGTAATTATCCTGATCTCTAATTTCGGTACCCTTTATGGTATTATCATATTTATAATTGTAAAAACCCAAATTTCCTACCGGTTTGTGCCTTTGAAATTTCCGCCTATCATAAAAATTATTGTACCTATTGCGTGTTTTATTATACCTAGGTTTAAAATTATAATTACTATTAATATTATAACCGTTTCTATCATTATTACTATTATTACCGCAAAATTTATTATTATTATTATTATTATTATTATTATTATTTATTTCATTTTGTAAAACACGTATTTTCAGATTTTCCTGAAATTCTATAAATTGATCGTGAAAGGTTTGTTTGACTAATCTAGTTCTAATTTCTAGTATATTCTCCCCAGCTTGCAATGCTTCATCGACGCTAAAAAATTTACCGCTACTAAGTATTTCATTAGCTAAAACTGTGTCTATACCTTCAAAAAACTGATCTAAGATAAGACGATTATAAACTACTTCATCATTAGGACACAATTTACCAGAAAACATTTTATTTGCCAACATTTTTAAACGGATTACAAAATTTGCTAACGGTTCATCATTTAAACGAATACAAGTGGACAATTCATTTTTAATATCAAAAAAATTAACCTTTTTCGTATAAATTCTACTAAAAAACTGTTTTAAATCCACCAAATTAGTGGGGCGTTCATTTTCTCGTAAAGCGTGAAAATAAACCAATGCCTGACCTCTTAATTTCAAAATAATTAAATCTATTGTCTCTTGCTCCGTCAAACTATTATTTTTAGCAACAATATCTATGGCAGTAAAAAATAATGAAAAATCGGGACCACCTGAAAAATTTTCTACTAAGTCAAAGGAAAAAATTGCTTTTTTTCACTTGAGTCATCTTTTTGCAACATTCGTAACACATTTTGTTAAAAAAAATAAATAAATTTACCTTGGGGAAAAACAAATATCTATAGTCTAAAACAAAAATTAAAAATGACCGCAAGGAAATCGCTAAAAAACTTAACTTTAAAACCCACACAAAAAACACTTATACTTTAACGTAAAACTAACGAATCGGTTACCAAAAAAACAGAAATATGTGAAAACTGAAAATTCTTCGTAAAAACGCAAAAAAAAACTATAAAAACGTAAAAAAAATTAAACCCAGCGTTATTTAACGCGTTTCCGCTGTCCACCAATTTGTAATAGGGTGCTGGTCCCAATTAAAGCCAAAAATATTAATTATCTAAGACATTAATTTAGAACCACACACTATTATTTGGAGGCGTATCAAATACAAATAGCTGTATAGTTGCTATTTGGGTAGCGTGCCACCAGTAATAATATTACATAATATTATCACAATATCATATATCATATGATAACAAATGTTAATATAAGAATCTAATTACTATTTAATACTTATCTGACTTTCTTAGATGTTTCTTCGATGTCTTCCAATATCACTAACTTTATATAGAAATGTGAAAGGTAAAAAACTTCAAATATATTTTAAATTAATTAAAATATATCTTGCCAATAAAACAAAAGGATTAAACAACAATGAAAAGAATTTAATTCAAAGAAAAATGAAAAGTTAAAAACAAATAAAAAACAACAAAATATTTTAATTTGAAATGGAAAAATTATGAAATCATAGCATCTTTACCCTTCAGATATTTCTATACGCGCGACTCTAAATTTTACTTTAAATTTTCACATATTACGTTAATTCTAATTTCCCTAAGGCCCAACTTAACTAGACGACTACATATTTCCGAATCCCATTTTTGACCATAACTAAAAACAGGCAAAGATTTCCCTTCTCAGAGATGCCGATATACCAGTCATAAAACTATTAACGAAAATATCTGAGGAGTTTTCTGCCAAAAAGTTATATTATTATAAAAATAATATTAATTGAAAAATTACTTTAAATCACTGAAAATGAATTTAAATTTAATTAAGAGAAATGATTAAAAAAACTACTTCTACTTATTGATTGATATTGATTTTCATGACATTGCTTCGAAGTAGAAAAAACCATTTTTACAAACAATCCCTAACTATTGCCAGTATCTAAAACAACATCATTAAAGATATTCCCATATTTATTAATTAAGAAAACCGAATTAACCAATTAATTAGGCTAATAAAAATGTACACCCTTTTTATGTAAACGCCTCAATTACACAAAATGCAAGCTTCCCAAATACTAATAATATTAGCATCTGTAAAAACAAACAGCAAGAACAATGCTATGTCACGTTCAATAACCATTAAAATAAAAATATAAATACTCAATATATACAGGGTGACCACTCTGTTACAATATCCTGCAGTAGATGAATATGGGTTAATAAAGAAGAAGAAGATTCTAATTTTAACTATCCTTAAGGATTAATTGTGTCAGCACTGATCCTGTTTGTCAGTAATTTCATTAGCAAAAGTTTCCGGTGTCTGTTCCCAAAATAAGAGATTATTCACTAATTATCGCTCATTTATTTTCCACGTAGGGAAAATCCGAGAAAACGTTTTTCGTTCACCTTTTCTCACTAATTAATGCCTCGCACAAATCATTTGACCGCGAGGTAGAACCAGAGTAATTTATTTCGAAATCCTGGCAAATTAGTTTTTTCTCTTTTACCCTGTACACTGGATTAAAATGAGCCGAAAAGGTTTAATGCTTTGAATGCTTTGAATTTCATAGTATGGTCTTTGCTGCTGATGTGAATTTAAAAAAGAGTAAACATCCCAGAATTAGAATCTAATTCTGTTTAAGAATTTCCCTCTTATTTATAAGTTTTTTCCTACAACCTGGTTAGTAGTTAGTGCCTATTACCCACCCGTTGCCTATGAAACGGTTGTGAAGTGACGATCAGCTGATTGTAGGTACACATCTGCTGTAGAAAAATTAGTAGTAGCTCAATGAAAAATACGATACTATATAACTAGTAGTAATAATAAGGTTTCTTTTTTTTTAATTAAGGATCTATTTTTAATTTCACTAGATTAAAAATTATAGCTAGATAGCTAGAATTAAACTAGATAAACACTTAAATTGGACTGGTATTCTATTAAAATTAAATAATTTTATATGCTTACTAGAAACCTAGTTTAAATTGCATAACTAGATTTTTTACTAGAAATCTGTTGGTACGGATATAGTCAAGGCGTCCTTCACTTCCAGGCTGCGCTACTGGACCATATAGTTGGCTTTGATATGACAAGCGCCTAAATGCGGCTCTCTGTGCAGAATTTTGTTTTGTTTTTTTCTTGGTTTGGTCTTTTTTTAATGAGGGGGCCTTGGTTTACGTTAACGTTGGTTTGGCGTTTGTTTGGTTAGGACTTTTGTGCAAAAAAATGCTTTTTATTTAAAATAACATATTGAAAAACGGTGAACGCATGCACGTGCGCATGCGCAGTTTATCAAAACGTTGCATAAAGAGCTGCACATAGGCGCTCCTTTGATATGACCCACATCTGACAACGCTGGTACCCCAACATAAAGAAAAAATTACTAAAAATATTACTAAGAATTTGGTATTGTCATTTTGACAGTTTTAAATTTTTAGGCTTAACATTTGATTATAAAGTAGTGAAATGTTTAAAAAATGTGGATGCATTTATAAAAATGTTATTGTTTCAAGTTTCCCTTTAAATATCCTAGTGCTAAATATAACATTTATTAAAAAACAACACGAAACTACTCAAAAAAATTAAACTAATTTTGGTATGTGAGAATTGTAAACCATTTACTAAAATAAAGTGTAAAATTAAGCTGCTTGAATCAAAGAAGATACTGTAACTTCATGTATGGCAATAAACTAATAAATTAGGTTAGAATTTATATATTTATTATAAGGTTTTTACTTACAAATATCGGAAAATAAAAATACAATATTTTGTAATGTACTGGAAATTGAACTATGCAATTGACGACCCCGGTAGCGCGTTTGATTACGGATCCCGGGGTTGTCGGTTCGAGCCCCACATAGAGCATGGATGTGTATGTGATGTAAATAGTCGGTAGATGGAACTTCGATGACTAACTGCAATGTGGGTTGCAGGTGAAACTGTAAACACATTTCAGGGTGGATGCGAGTTCTGTTGAGGACCGTGCTTCGGAGGGCACGTAAAGATGGAGGTCCCGTCAATTAGGCCATAGTGTGAAAAACCACGTTAAACAGTATAAAACAGACTATACAATTTTAATAATGATTAAAATAACAACCATATAAGAAATACACTATAAGAAAAAGTCAAATGATAGAGATAGAAAACTATTGTACCGCCATTAGCGGTTGTTTTTTAAAATTCACTAAATTCACGGTCAACGACAGCCGATAATACAGATAACCTACGGAAGTCGGTAATAAAGATTACTATTGCTTTCCCAAATCAATTTTGTAAAAATGGGGAAAAGCTCTATATTTTTATTTAAAACTTTAAGTTTATTCACCAAAAGATAAAACAAATTTTTAAAGTCTAACAAGTGGGTTATCTAACCCGCACATTAATTAAAAATAACAATATATGAATCGAAATTTTAATTAAATGTAAAATTTGTTAAACTTTAAAAATATGAAATTTTATCTTTTGCTAAATAAACCTATATAATTAAAAAAAAAACACTTGGCTTTGATTTTTATATATTTTATTTTAAACGTAAATAGGAAATTAACAACATGTCGTACTTTTAACAGTTAACTTTTTATTATAAATAAATATATATGAGGAGTAAACATTTGCCTTCATATATAATTGAGTGTCATACACAATATACTGCCTAAGGGCAGAGCACATTTGCAAAGTTTTTATAATTAGTATTCCTACATTTAACAGATAAACAATATGAATCAGTTAAACCGATAAGCTTCTCTGGCCAGGGGCTATCCCAGCCCTAAACAGCTGTTTAAGGCTAGCTCAGTCAAACTGATAGGGGCCATCCCTGCCCTAAACATATCAGTAAAAATGGTAAGAAGCTTTTTAGGGCATTTGTCCCAGCCCTAAACAGCTCAGTCAAATCAATAAGTTTTTTTGTGTAGGGGCTGTCCCTGCCCTAAATAGCTCAGTCAAAATAATAAGAAGCTTTTCAAGACAGGGTCAGTCCCTGCCTTTAGTCATTTTATTTAACTTGGCACTATTAATGTTTTTGACCCACACATTAAATAAGTTTGCATCACTAGGAAAACGGTGACGTTTACTTAACTGATCCTTGCAAAACGGTACAATACACATTTTGTATTAGACATCACAATAAAAGTTCGGTATAAAAGCACAATAAATTGCAAATCACGAGTAAAATTTCACGAGTAAAATTTCAATTGTTTTGACAGATATACCGTCCCTCACCCCACTTCCACTAAACAATCAAGTTCATATACAGCTGGCGCCATCGCTCAGTCGTACCTAGAAGCCAAAACACAGGTTCGGGTCCTGAATACTTTTCACGGTCACGTATTTGACTTTCTCTTATAGTGTATTTCTTATATGATAACAACACTAAAAATTGCTAATAATCTTTACATTTAATAACAATTAAAATATAATTTAATGATTAATTTAATGATTATACGGACTTTTGCTTTTCTCTACGACTGCTTTAGAATGTAAGCAAATACACACACTTTTCAAACTCAGAATGAATCCATTCTAGCTCTAGATACGGTATGAATATTCCGTATCAAGTGTTAGAATGAGCACATGTAGTGCCATCTCTTGTTTATAAACGTAAAGAAAACTGTAGCAAAATTAGCAAAAATATATATATTTTACCATGAAATATTGAATAATTTAATGCAAATTAAAGTTTTGCGTTAAAATTACATCAAGTTTATTAGTTTTTCCTAATATTTAACCAGTTTTTTTGTAAATTTAGTTCAAAAAATTAAAACTGCTCTATCTATTGTTAAATATTTAAACCTGATATCTGTCACAACAATCTGACATAACCTTCAATTTTTGCATTATAATTTGTAAATATGTGCTAAAATTAAATAAAAATCATTTTTAAGTACTGATTTGATAAAATTATTAAATAATATTAATTGCTTTATTTAAAAATAAGTGTTTTGTTGCATTTATAATGTCGAGTCGCAAAAAACATTGTTTTTAACCTTGTCCGCAATTTAATGCCATACAGTGTTTCATATTTGCAGTCGAAGAAAAAGTATAGTCTACAACACGTATGGAATAGTCATTCCGCGCTCGCGGGACCGTCATACTCGCCTGCCGGTTCGTATGACAAACTTTCCGCTCGCGCGGAATATTGTCTATTCCATACTAGTTATAGAATATACTATTCAATGCAGCAAAATACTTCTCTTGCACCTTTTTTCTATATTTTTCACCTATTCACTATTATCGCGCTATCACATATTCCGAATTTTAGTATTAGTTTTATTATATTTGCTGTTTTTATAAAAAATATAAGATTTATTTTCTCTCACAATAACACAATTATTTTTCACAAATAGGTGACATTTTGCCTCAAAATTTTCAACTTAGCTGGCCATGAAATGGCCCACTAGGAAGTCTGGCACCTAAGCCAGTAGCGCGGCCTAGATAGCCTTGATATAGTGCTTCGATAACGACAAATCTAGTAAAAAAATACAGTGTACCACTTAAAAATTTCTCTACATGCAAGTTATGGAAATAAGAAAGTATTGTCAATAATACAAACAGAGGAAGACAAAACCGGGCGAAACTCTGATTCTGCGCTCCCAACAGTTAGGTGCCCCCCTGGCAAAAAGTTGACAACCGAAAAAAATCTCAATACCTTAAAAAAAGGCCCCTAGTTTGTTGCACCCACCTGTCACAGGTAAGCCATAAAATAAAGCTCATTACTCTCAAAGCCGACCACAACAAGTACAATTTTGTTGCCCTTTCGCCGGTCCTGCACAAGCTTCTCTGGACTACTTTAGGAATATTTTCATGCTTGATACTAATGTCAACTAACCCTGTAGAATGTTGAGAGTTTTGAAAATGAAGACTCTCACGACACGGGACTCCAGTTTAGATAAGAAGTTAATTTTCTTCTAGAAATTGTCAAGGCTAGGTTATTCTTTGTCTCAAAAATTTTAAAATCGAGACTATCGATAATCGAGACGAGAAGTTCCGTTTATCGACATTCGTGAAACCCTAGGTGGGTGCACCTAGAATTCTGGATTTGGGAAAAAGTCTTTATTTGCAGGCCTATGTAATTTGCGCTTTGCTTTATAATCACAAGCCGGGGAATTGCAATTGCAAGCTATGACTCATCTTTTGTCATCTTTTTTAACTTTTTTCATAGATACACTGGCGTTTCTTAGCTGTGTTAAATTTATGCTAGACTCATGAACGTTCACAGAAAAAACGGATTCCTTGAACCAAGGACACGTGTCTTTGGATATGTTCAAAGCCATATTCTCTTGTTTCAAGGCTGGCATTTTCTTGAACCAAAGTCAATGTCCTTGAATAAAGAGCGCGGATTTTTATTCCAAAACCCGTGCTCTTTATTCAAGGACATTGACTTTGGTTCAAGAAAATGCCAGCCTTGAAACAAGAGAATATGGCTTTGAACATATCCAAAGACACGTGTCCTTTGAGGCTTTGAGAAAACATCCGTACGATTACATTAACGTCTGCATTAAAGTGGGCTTTATGCAGGTTACATTTTAATCCTGCGTTTTTAGAGTAAAGTTTTAAAAATAAATTTCTTAAAATACACATTCGTGAGTATACTTACAAAAAACCTATTAGTCCAGTCAAATAATAAATGTAAATGTACACGGGCTGATATTTTAAAGGTTAGTAGTAGATAGTAACAGAACATTCCTGTTAGTTTTTCACCGGGTGATTTGCGTAAGGGTTGTCCGCTATCTTGAATTTTAGGGATGAGTGCAATTATCTCGCTAAATATGCATCTTACCATAAAAATACATATAACCAATTTTGTTAAGGAGAAAATTTCCAACAATTTTTGTTTAAATCATTTTTTAATATGTTATAACAATCGAGTTATATAAATAATATTCAAAAATTGCCATGCGGATAAAAGTGGTTATAAGAAAATTTCTAGCTCTTAAAATTCTCTATAAGTTTTATAAGTATTTTGTTACGGTTACAGTGGGCGCTGAATGTCGAGTTGCTCCCTCTGTAACCGTACTAAAGTACCTATGAAAATTTATAATATATGAAACTTAATAAATTTAACTTATAGAGAATTTTAAGAGCTACAAGTTTGACGATAACCACTTTTATCGTCCGATAAATAATTTGGCTGAAAAATGAAAAAAACCAATTTCATCTCCAACATGTCTATTTTTGAATTTAGTCGATTGTTATTAATATATTAAAAAAATGATCCCAATAAAAATTATTGGAAATTTCCTCCTTAACAAAATTGGTTATATGCATTTTTATCGTAAGATGCATATTAAGCAACACAACCCTAAAATTCGAAATAGCGGACAAATCACCCGGTGAATAACTAACTGGAGTATTCTGTTACCATTCACTACTACCTTTTAAAATATCAGCCTGTGTACATAAATTAAATCAAGAAATTTACTAGATAAGGATTTTAAATTTGGAACGTCCACACTGATAGAAGAATAGCGTAATTAATAACGTAATTAGGTTATAGTATACAACAATAAATAGTTGTATATGCGCCAACTACTATATAAAGAGTGCAACTAACATAAGGGCCTAACCCACAAAATTATTAATTTTTTTTCTAATTATATTTATAATAATAATAATAATTATTATTATTAGTTATACAACAAAAAAACTTGAAATAAGGGAACGTTCAAGTATTACGTAGCGCAAATTGTACCAAAATTCATACACTTCATACCCCGATTCTCGCGTGATTATAGATTATAGAGATTTCATATTATGGCTACCCCCCCTAATAGAGGGTATGTTAGGGGGGGTAGCCAAAATATGAAATCGCTACAGCCTTGAATAACGCGAGAACCGAGGTATGAAGTGTATGAATTTTGGTACATTTTGCTTTACGTAATACTTGAACGTTCCCTAAGAGGCACTTAATTGTCAAAAGGGCCTAACCACACATTTCTTATAAGATTGTTTTTAAATAAAATCTTCCCTTTGTTAGTATTTAATAGGTTCATAAGCTTTTTTGAATCAAGAATAGTCAACGGTAAATATTTGGGTGCAGCAAAAAAAAAACAAGTTATTAAAATTTGCACCCCTAACCTTATTGCCCAATGCATTTTTTTGTCATTTCTAATAACATATTATGAATTTTTATTAATTAGAGCGATAAAGTACGTTAAGTAGTACCCGTTTCAAGCAAAAACCGTATTTCCCAAAAAGTGAGGGTTATGCCCTTATGTTAATTGCACTCTTCATATATTGCATAGAATACAGCAACAAAAAAGTAAACGTGTTTGGTATTTAGAAATTTAGTGTAATGTAGTTTAAATTCATTTATGTGCACATAGAAACTACATATCACATCTAATTACGTGTAATTACATATACATGTACATGCTTATCGTTGGGTATACTTATGCACGTAACAATTTTAGCCCAAACTGCCTACTTTCAATATTTTGGTAAAACATTTATTAGAATCAGCTTATTGTCGCCATCTTTATTAATCATCCTTCCTCAAAAAACTACAACAAAGTTGTTGTATTATTATTAAATATGAATCTACAATTTTAATAGTGTATTTAATATAATGTTATAATGTTTTAGAATTATCGTAAAAATGGTATTAAATACCTCAGTTACAACAACATTTGGTTGTACAATTTTTAGATTTTTCTAGGCTGAGATACTTTAGGTTGGTGTCAGAGAGAAAAATTGGTTAAGGTACTTAAACTCGCTTATTAAAGTTTCCGTACCTAGTTTTTTTTTTAATTTCCTGCCAATATCTTTGTTCTAGTCATCCTTCAAAAATGCATTGAACATTTATTGTAGGATAATTAGCAAGTTAACTTGTAAAAATGTTTAGTTATATCTCCCTGTTATACCTCGCTATAGTTTTCTTAAAAGCTCATTCCATTTTTATTTACCCCAATTTTATTTTAAGTTTTAACTCTCATTGTTGTTAAAATAAAGGGGGGCAAAAATACACTTTTAAAATTTTCGAAGTCAAACGTTTTGAGATGTGTAACGTATTATAATGCCCCCAACTCGGGTTCTCTCAAAAAAATATTAAAAATTTTCTTTTTTTTCTTTTAGTCACAAAAAAAATTCAATTTTTTTTATACCTGTACTAAATTGTTTCTCAGATAAATATCTGTGACAGATGGACGGATACAACCAAACGATTATATAAGGTTATGTTTTTCTTTTTTGAAGTACCCATAAAAAAATGTTACAAACAAACCTTTTTTATTTTAAAATGCACCAATAATAAAAGTTTATCTCTTACTCATTTAGATTTCTTGAACTGCTATCTCAGTTCACCCCATTTACAGCTTTTAGATAAATAAATAAAACCCATAATGGATTAATTTTTGCAGTGCCTCATTGAACATTAGGAGAAATGAGTTTTTCGGTCAAACGGTTTCAACCAGTTGAAGTAAATCACGAAGGTACTTAAATATTTAAAGGACAATTTATTTTTAGTGTCGGTTACGTTTACGGAAAATGCTTTACTCTTTTATCTAAACGTTTATTTGCCGTGCTCAGATAAATTGTAAGTTTATGTTTTACACATTTTTAAAAATATTTTTAAAATAGTTCCTAAAAGCAATAACGCAGCAGCGCAAGGTGACTTAAATAAATAAATGGTAAAATTTCATGAAAATGAAACGTTAATTTAGGACCACCTACTATAATGTACATTGTGCATTGCAGTAGCAAGGTCGAAGAAAGTAAAGAAGTAAAAAAGCATTCCGTTAAAAAAAATCAAACCAGGTTACCCTAAGAAACGTGGGAAATTCTAAATTTATTAACATTGTACATTGTACAATAGACATTATATTTATTAACCCTTCGTTAGGCGCGCCTTTTTGTAACGTGTTTAGGCGCGCGGTCTACACTTGTAGACCATTTTATTTTTTGTTTAAAAAAAAAACACATTTATATTTTTCAAAACCAAATATCTTATGTTATTTATTTGGTTGTATTTAAAAGTTATTTACATATTTTTTTCAAATTATTATTGTTTTAGTAAGTGTTAAGGGTAAAAGAAAAATGATATACAATTCTAACATATATTTTACATCTGTACGGTAATTTGTAAAAAAAATAAAAATAACTTAAAAAAACTAAAACATTTGTTTTTTTTAACATGTACGATTATAAAAAATAAAAAACACCTAAATTAAAAGAAAAAAATATTATAAAATTTGACTCGAAATCATGCAATATTTTAGTAACTCATGCGCCTTGTACATGTGCCCTTTGCAATCGTAGTTATGATATTTTGAGCATTTTTTTTTAGATTTATTTTCCCTTCTTAGGAACATTTAGTGTCACAAGTAATTTTTAGTTTTATAGAACAGAAAATTACCTTATTTATCAAAAACATTACGTATGAGCTCTTTCATGCCCAAAAAGACTCGTGCCAGTGTCTTCCTATAAACCGCTATTTTTTTGTGGTAAAGACATATTATATCTTTAGTTTATCTTTAAACTAATAAACTAACTTTGAAAAACAATATTCACAAAAAGAAACCATAAAAACTTACACAAAATAAAAAAATGTAAACATAAAAAAGGTAACGTGGTTAGTCGCGCGGTCTACAATTGTAGACCAGGCAGGTTTCAATATGAATAAAAACAATATTATACCCATTCAAAGTATGAAATATTACTGATCTAATAGATTGATGCATAATGCACAGCTACTCGAAGGGGCGCAAGCGTAAACACTCCGTGTAAAAAGTTACCCAGCTAAAAAAAAGCATGGTCTACGATCGTAGACCGCGCGCCTAACGAAGGGTTAAAAATACTAATAATTAGTGAATAGTATAATATTCATATATTATTGTATTTAAACTCATTAAGGACCTAATCTATAGTGAACATTTTCTCGCAACCAAGTCACGTTACTATCGTGCGCTCTCTCCCACTCTATGATTATGAACGGTAAAGTGGGAAGGACATATGGTCACGTGACTTGGTTCGGAGAAAATGTTTACTATAGTTGTTTTAGGTGTTTTATACTACAGAGTATACTTAATTACTAACGAATTTAGATGTTCTGTGCTGAAGCCTTTAATTTTCCATATTTTTAATCCTGCCATCTATGTTTTATAAGCTTCATTCCTAATAATAATAAACAGTTAATAAATAATATTAGCTAATAATTGGTTATAATAGTTTTAGCCATTTTAGCTATTAGTTAATTATAGTTATAGTATATTATTTACCAAGTAAGAGAAGTTTAACATTTTTGACCTGCGTCAAATTAAGGGATGAACGCGCTAGCTAGTACAATTAATTAGCTATTTATTTATTTATTTTACTAAAATTTAATGAAAAAGCTTATAAATTTAAAATATCACGCTGGCCGTTCGCGGCTATTAAAAAAACAAATGAATAACTTGACATTTCTGGCAGAAATTTTCTGGTGATCTGCTAAAATTATTAAGTTAGAAAGTGTTTCCGTGTTAAGTTTAATAAAATATATAAAAATGGAAAGTGAAATGCAAAGTGATGATTCTGGTACTCCCCCAGAAATAAGGGGACAGGCGAAAACTGTGAGGGAGAATCTATTGCCTCAAAAATCAATATATGGGGGTTGTACCTCTAGTAATCTATGATCCTTACGGTAATATATGGGTTTTATAATCTATGGTTGAATATGATGGACCAATGATTTTCACTTTTCGAAGTGTTTTTTGTAAAACATGTTTTATAGGTACTAATTTAGTTAATATTTTTTAATTTATCATGCAATAAATAAATTTGGTGCCTAAAGCTTTAGACACTTGTAAATAGCAATGTGATTTAATAATTAAGTAAAACGTCAAATGCCAAGACAGCTGAATAAAAATTCATTATTAACCATGGTGCAATTTCATTATTTTTAGGACCTCTGACGTCATAGGTAGAGAAATAATATTTCTACCAATGAAAAGAACAGTAATAAAGATGTGGTTTTGGCTGGTGGTAAAAGAAAACTATTTTTAATTATCTAGTAGTTTGTATGGAAAATATGACTAGGATTAAATATAATAAATAGATGATTTTTACTCAGTATATCGACTGACTATTCACGGTGCGGTGGTGCGACGGTTTAAATCAACTTCAAATTACCCAATTTTTGTTTCTATACGACGATTCTATGAGACGTTAGTATGATTTTAACCAAAAATAAAAAAAAATCTATCGAGCACATTTTTTTTATTAAGAAAAAACCCCGTATGTTGGACACTTACCTTGTATTTGACTATTCACTAAATATTTACTCAAACTATTATTATTTTTTTTGTTTTATTTTGTTCAATATACGTGAACTGCAAAATAATTTTCATAAAAAAAATAATTAATAATAAAAAACCCCTTATAACGTATGATACAAGAAGTATTGCCTACGAATTATCTCCGTAACTATAAAAGATAACAGATAACTTTTTGAAATTTACAGAGCTTGTATGAACCGTAAATACCCCCATTTTATCATGGTCATTATAAAAAAATCATTTCCTGTCTTAGCGGAAGTGATACCAACTTTTGATTTTTAAATGGAACCCTATATATTTGCTTACATTTATAGATGCGTATTTAAATTATCTTTTTATTAACATATCACAAGTCGATATTTGCATTAAAGATGGCGCCACAGGATCCATTTTTCATAAACACAACATGGCGGTCCGATGACGTCCATATTGGAATATTTCTGAAACGCCATTTTCAAAAAAAAACATAAGACAATCAGTTTCAGATAAACAGTAAATTTTTAGCCTACTATTAAAAGATTTGAAATGAAAAGTTTCAGAAATATTCCAATATGGAAGTCATAGGACCGCCATGTTGTTTTTATGTAAAATGTCTTCTGTGGCGCCATATTTAACACCAATATTGAGAATGAAAATAGAATTTAAATACGAATCTAAATATGTAAGTAAATGTAAAGGGTTCCATTTAAAAATCAAAGTTGGTATCACTTCCGCTTAGACCGGAAGTGATATTTTTATAATGACCATGCTAAAATGGGGGTATTTACGGTTCATACAAGTTCTTTAAATTTCAAAAAGTTATCTTTTATAGTTACGGAGATAATTCGTAGGCAATACTTCTTGTGTCACCCAGTATAAGGGGTTTTTTATTATAAATTTAATTTTTTTATGACGAATATTTTGCAGTTCACGTATATTAAACAAAACGAAACAAAAAAATAATAATAATTTGAGTAAATATTTAGAGAAAAGTCATATACAAGGTAAGTGTCCAACATACGGGGTTTTTGTTTAATAAAAAAAATGTGCTCGATAGATTTTTTTTTATTTTTGGTTAAAATCATCCTAAAGTATCATAGAATCGACGTATAGAAACATAAATGGGGTAATTTGAAGTTGATTTAAACAGTCGCACCACCGCACCGTGTATTATTCCTGTGGATTTTAGTTTTAATTTAGTTCTTTCGATGCATTCAATATTATAAATACAGCCTGCTTTAATAAAAATGTATATTATTATTTTTTTTATTATTTGCCTTATTGTCCAACAGAATACGCCATTTACAAGACAAAATGTATAAACATATACACGATACTACAATAATTAAATATACTAGATACTAAATACAATATACAAATCTATAATACTATACATATACTTAATAACTTTATTTAATCTATAATTTAATATTCTAAGATAACAATTTGTTTTAATTTATTAAAGTTGATATTAATATTTTGGTTATTTAATAAATTGAAATTATTGCACATAATATAAATCGGCGATTTAAACATTAATTTTGTTCTAGCCTGACTTTTTGAAAATATTTCGGTATATCTTAAATTTCCACTTGGTACCAGAAAATTTATTTTACTTAATAAATATTCGCAATCGATTATATTGTGCAGAAGATTAAATAAAAACGAGAAAGATATATTTTTCTTCGTATATCTAAAGATAACATTTCATATTTATTTAATAATAATGTTTGATTAGTACCCTGAGGCGGATATACTCTTTCTAGCCTGTAGTTTAACAATTTTAAAAATTTTCTTTGAATTGATTCAAGTTGATTTTTTTGATTTTTGTAAGTAGGGTACCAAATTAGAGTGCCATACTCCAATTTGAACCTGATAAAACTAGAGTTGAGCGTTTTAAAACTATTTATAGATGTTAATGATGCTGTGTTTCGTATAATAAACCCCAAAAGTTTTGATGCTGAGTTACAAATGCTATCAATATGTGGTGAAAAGGATATCAACGTATGCGTTTATAATTTTATTCACAATCATATTACAATAAGCACATTACTTGCACTGTAAGTGTTTAAGAAAGTAGTGTATTGTTATAGTTATTAAAAAGCAGTTAACAATTTTTATTACTGACCAAGAGAAAACAAACCCGGCCTGCCCTGATATTTAAATTAATTGAAGATCTATTATCTTATAAATCTTCCTTGGCTATTATGACAATACATTTACTCGTTTATAGATGTCGCGACGTCGTAAGGTATTAGAAGAGTACAAGGGTATTAGTAAAAAATTAATTTTTAGGTTATGTTTTACATAAAGTCAGTTTATGCGTGTTTTGATTAATAAATTTTACGAAAAATAGAGTTAAACATTAATTAAATAAATGCAATGATTGACATCATGCTTATGTAATTTATTCTCTTTGCTAGATGGCGCCACACGCTTTCAGAGAGTGTTTTATTCATTTATGTTCTATGGTTTCATATTCCAATTAATAAAATGAAGAAATATTGTGTTTCAAACTATGTTGTTATGTAAAATTGTCGGCATCACAGCTAGACGTTGAAGAAGACTTTTAATAAAAACATAATTTTTGCTATTTTTTATATTTTAACAGTATTTTTGTTATTTTCAATAATATGCGTTCTTTACTAATAACGTTTTACTACTAAAACCACCTAAACCACAAGTGAAGTTCGGAAAGGACTCATCTCGGGAAACTATAACGATCATTTTCTCCATCAAATTTTCCTTCAGTAATACTATTTTGCTTTGTCATAACGTACGCAGCGGTCGGTAATTTGAGAAATAAAACTGTTCAAAGAAGTCAAATGGTTCAACAGAAATTCAGTTTTTTGTGTCTCCTATAAAATTTTAGTTTTCGGAGAGGAGCCATTTCGATTGTAAATAAAATAGTATACATATCTTGTTAATAAAACTAATTTCAAGGCTCGAGATCTATATTTGACCTCGGCCTTCGGCCATCGGTTAAATATAATCTCTCACCTTAAAATGTCAAGTTGTCTTAACATGATATATACTAATTATCCACTCTAAAGTTGGCATACAATAACAGAATTACTTCTACAATGAGATTTTAAATTTGAAACGAGGAAAGCCACATTTTATTAACTCTGCAAATAAAGAGAGATAAGGGTGATCCAAATTGCTGCAATTTTCATCAATTACATATATAAACATTACTTCTTCTACTTTATCTTTCTTTAAATTTTATGTATATCTTTATTGATTCGTGTTCCATTTTATAAAAACTTATCTTCTATCTATTCTACTTTAATTAAGTCCCAAATGCTTAAAAAAAATAACACAGGTCAACAAGGATTTTGTGATCAGATGTTTATTTTATTTTCTGGTTTAGTAAAGACCCGCTGACTGCCAAACAAGCATTTTTGTTTCCATCACGTATAATTTTTTTCAGCTATAAGCCATGTCAAAAATTTAATTCTTTAAGATGAAGTGTACAATTTTTAACTTATGGACATTGGCCAATATCAAAAAAACCAAAAGAAGCCATTTGACACATTTTTAGAAAGATAGAAACAAAAATTAAATTTTGTCGCTGTTGTTTTTCCTGGCCCACTCTGCGGTGTTCAAAACCCTTACGTGATGGACAAATAGGGAAGTTATATTCGAAATTAACAAAACTAAATTACCCGAAATTAGCTGTCAGATCCAAACTAATTTTCAAAAGTTGAAAATTCGTTGGCCTGTATTCATTATAATTAATAAAAAAATAATAAAAAAAATAAAAAAATATAAAAGTTTTCCAATTTTTAAAAAAATTTTTTTTTTGGGAAAAACGAAAATAAAAAGTAGACAGGACATGTTGACAATAGTTTATTTTAAAAAATAAATCAAAGAATGGAAAGATCGGCTCATGCGGACCAAAAAGATATATCGCACCCTTGCTTCAAAAGTGACACAACTCAAAAAAATAAATTTTTGGTTTGGTTTTAATATTTTGCTTGATTTTGGAGATATTAACCCATTATGGACTACCGTCTAAATATTCATACGGATATAAGAATTTTTGTAATGAGTATTTTAAATTATTTAGTTATTGTTTAGCATATGCAACAATTATGTTTTTTTATTTCAAGGGAGTAGATTGTTTACATTTTACTACTGATCTCATTTAACAAGCGAAAACGTCAAAATATTTTTTAGTAGTAATAATAGTAGACTTATTTAGACTGATAATACACTGTAAATGAAAATATGGTAATTTCACATCAAATAAAGTAGGTCATATGTTTCCAGCAAAGAATGTGGTCAATTTAAATCAGTACTGTAAATTCACTGTTGTCTGTAAAAATGTGAATTGTTATTTTGGTAATTTTACTGCTATCTTTTGTAAAATGTAAGCTATAATTATGGTAATTTTCGGGACTGTCTGAAAAAGTGCCGGGTTTTTGGACCACATGGATGAATTTTAATGCAAAATTATTGTACCGACACGAAAAGAGCTGAGATTTTACTAAACCGAGTAAAATTGAGGTTAATTTAATAAATATTGTAAATTTAATTATTACAGTTAATACTACTGAAAGATTGACGGACAAATTTAGAGTATAGTAATATTTGATAAATATTTCATACATTACTCAATAAATTAATGGGTCAGTCCTTAATGGGTTAAGGAAGGACAATCACATTCGAATGCATTATATTGATGGCGTTTCAAAATTTAAAAGCTAAGTAAATATAATATTCCAATTTAATCGAAATTTCAAAAATTAAGATAACTTTAAATAGACAATTTGGAAACCTTTCAAAAAATGTATCACACTACCCCCTTTCCATTTAAGATTTCAACCCCCAGCGCCCCCTAGTTTCATTGCAAATTTAAAAAATATAAAATTTATTGTCAAAGATACTTTATTTTATGTTGTATGTCTGTTCCAATTTAATATATTACGCCGTTCAAAACTTAGAGGCACTGAACCATTTAAAATTATAACTTAGTTTAGTCGATCCCAGTTTAAACGTTGGTGCAAGTGGCCCCAAGTCTCCCAATAAGTTTTTAAAAATCCGCTAGTTTTATGTATGACTATATTTTATGTGTGACTATATACATATACCAAAGATAACATTTTGCACAGATTGTAAGGCAACTTGCTATAAAAACTGGGTAATAGGATAATATGATAGTATTTATATGGCTAAAATGACTCTTCTGGGATTAACTTTATACAGATTAAAACTGGACTTATCTATGATAAACGTACTCATAAACATTTTACTTATATTGTACGATATTTAATTTAAAAAGGTATAAAAATAAGCTTATGTAGCACACAAGGGAAATATAAAATGATTAACTGGCTTACTGCAACAAATAAAACTACGGTCATGTATATGACCTATCTTTATTGGTGTTAGCGTAACACTATCTCAGAATATAACTTTTCTATTTTTACTTTCATTGGCCCATTATTTTTCCTGATATGAAATTCAGTTACGTTCTCGTATTCTATTAATTTTATCTTTATTGTTTCATATCTTAACGTCAATTGATATTTAAACAGAGCATCCCTTGTTCTATAAATTGAAAGGAACAATAGATTTTTATAGCAAAATACAAATACTGCTTTCGAAAAGCAATATTTTTCACTTTAATTAAAATAAACCACAAACAACCTGTGAAGATATAAAGACAGGTCCAGGCAACGGTGTACAAGAAATTCGCGGATGAAATTGCGTTACAGCCCTAAATTCTAAGCGCGAGGTACAACGCCAGCGCCTGAGCTCAGTCCGTATGCAACTATCATGCGCTGAAAGCATAAGGGTAATTCTTTAAATTAATTTAAAATTGTTTAAAATATCTGAAACGCAAAAGCGTTTGAAAACTTTTATATTTTAGACGAACAGAATAGTGGAAATGGACTACACACTTTTTGTCACACTTCCTTTGCCTTTCCTCACCTCTAGCAACTCCAGAACACTTCTGTGCATTGGCATGTATTATTAAACACTTTTGCGCATAAATATGTTCCACCAATCCCTACTGCGCCTGATAATCCCTGAAGATGTCTCTAGTAGTAAGAGACGAAACGTCGGAAAGTGAAAATCCATTAACACGGTCTAAACCCGAAAGTGAAAGTTCTTTATATTTGTATATCTTTGCCAGAACACTTTTGCGTATTCGTATGTGTTATTAAAAACGTTTGCGCATAAATATGTTTCACCAATCTTTACTGCGCATAATATATTTGTATATCTTTGCCAGAACATTTCTGAATATTTGTATGTATTATTAAACACTCCTGCACGTAGATATGTTTTACCAATCCCTACTGCGCATGATATATTTGTATATCTTTGGCAAAACGCTTTTACGTATTCGTATGTATTATTAAACACGTTTGCGCATAAATATGTTCCACCAATCTTTACTGCGCATGATATATTTGTATATCTTTGCCAGAACACTTTTACGTATTCGTATGTATTATTAAACACGTTTGCGCATAATTGCGAATAATTAACCAGGGTTTATCTATATAATCGGATATGTATCCTGACTTGCGCACTACCACTGATAAATTACTACTGTAGTAATTTCCAAGATGACAAAACAAAAATACACAAGGCACATCATAAAAGATGGCAAATTCGGTGCACTGAAATGTGCCAAGAAGGCTACACCCGTCCCATTCGACATTCAACTTGGTATTTCGCACCAAAAAAACCAAAAACCAAAGATACATTAAACACACACAGGTAGTCGTTCCTTATCGGTAGTCGCTCGTTGGCCTGCAATTAATTTCCACACCTTATCCTTCTTGTACATCCTTGCCTGGACCTCGCTGTATAATGCTTTCCATTCGAATATACCATAGATCTATTCTATTCTATAGAATACTCGTATATATTTTTGGAAACAGATCTTTAGCAATTTCAAAAGGACCTATTTAATTAAAAATTTTATGTTAATTTATTTTGACACAATAATGTTTGACATTTCTAATTTTTGGAACAAAAAAGAATCTTATATGTTAAGATTTCTTCCTTAACCCTTAAACGGGCACTCGCTTATAAAAAATAAAACCAAAATTTCAGTATGTTTTTTACTTAGGACAACATACAAAATACAAAAAATAATATTATCAATTTTTTTTTTCGCACACTTCGCCATGGCTAGTATTATAATTATAATAGTTCTCCGCATGAAAGAAAGGCTCCGACGTAAGGGGGATGAATCATTCGCGCTCTCTTCTTTCCGTCAAGAGCGTTATAAGACGTGCGTGCTTACAACGCGTTGCAACGGGCCTCCCACTTGCACACACATTCCAAACATATTTCCCGTGCGGTCATTTTGGAGTGTTACACCCATGTTAATGGTAAGAAAATAGCGTTACGGGGGGGGGTCTATTTTTAATTAAAAAACTTGTTACGGCCAGAAGTACTAATGGAACGGAATGATGGAAAAATGCGTAACAAATGTACGGTAGCTCAGATTTCTTCAGGGTGGGGTGTGCTTCGCCTTAATGATAGTTTTTCCTTTAAATAAAACGATTTTAAAATATTTAAAAACAAGAAATTAAATTACCTGGAGGCGCCACTTGGACCAAAATGAAATAATCTGATATACCAGACCAAGAAAAATATATCGAGATCAAAATATTATAGATTTTAATTTAGAATTACCAGAGTGACAAATTTGATAAAAATAAACATAGTGTTAAAAATTAGATTAATCGCAGATATAATATATAATTAATTTTTACCTTTTTACGAGCTCGCAATAAGTTTACAGGGCCTCTAGGTTAGAGGTAATCGAGTAAGAGTACACATTTATAGCGCAATAATAAAGATCTGATGTTTGGATGTAAAGTTAGACTTATCTGCTTGTGGTTTTGATCAATCTTCTTAACAACGTCAGTATAAAACTTGTAAATCTCTGGTAAACCTTCTCCAATGCATAAGAACAGGACAATACTGCTTTCGGAGAGTCGGAATCCAAATAATGAGACGTACGGATAGATGTACGTTTATAAAAAACATAAAATAAGTCTTGGACAAGAGATAAGAGAAAAAGAAAAGATGGATGGAAGGAGGGAAGGAACGAAGGAGGCTCTAAAAATTAAATAAAGAAAGTTAGATAAAATATTGAATGGATATTTAATTTGTTACCTTGTTCTAATTCGGCCTATAGTGTTTTCTTCAAAATGATAACAGTATATCCCCAAACGGGTATTCAAATGTCCTTTTAATTTAACGATATAAGGAACAATTTGTAATCTAGTTTCTGAGAGTAAATCCTCCAAAGAGCACGCAAGTATTGCAAAAATTCTCAGGAACTAATAGTAATAATTTTTCAGAAATGACGTCTCTTGACAAAAGTTTATTTTTAGCAACGTCATTCAGTTCTTTTATCAAAGACATTTAGATTTTAAAGTGATTTAATAGGCGTATCATTGAAAATTTGAAAACTGAAAATATCGAGGAAAAGTATTGAAAATAAATTATAATGACTATTTAACCCAATTTTAGATAGAGTTCATTTTAACCGTAACAAACTCTCGCCAACAAAAAACAGCAACATTTTTTAACTTAAATTTTGTCATTCTCCAATGTGCACGCGTTAGTTGGAAGTCACTTCTTTATTGATTTTATAATATGTGGTTAATTTAAGTAAAAACAATTTAAAGTTAGCTCGTCTGGATTAAATAAAGATATTATTTAGCTATTAAAATAGGCCAGTTATCCCATAGATAGGGTATATTTGGTTGCATTTGCATTATTAAATCGGTTAGAGTCTATTCGCTCTATCTAAAGATACACCTTAGAGACGTCCTTTTTATATACTCGTAGATCTATTTCTACCGATAAAATCCACTTTCGTAGTAAAATGTTAGAAAGCTTTTCGAAAGAATATCTTATTTTTCTTATAAAGAAATATATCATTGGATTGCTTAACTTGTGAATAATTTAAAAAAAAGCTTTATGAAATAAAATTTTGGTGGCAGCCATGTCCCGTACCGCAGCACTGTTGTATAATTTTTATTAATAAAATCTCGATCTAATTGATCGGGAAATAGAAATATAATTGTTTTTAAATGTAACTGTTTATAATTTTAATTGTCTAATGAGTCCCATGGTATGTTTGGAATATATAGAATGTTCACAAATTAGCTGGTTTTGAGAAAGTCATAATATATGATGAAACATAAAGTGTACTGAGAAGTGACGAATAAAAAGTGCCAAAATTAACCCAAAACTTTTATTTTTTTGATTCATGGATTTTAGTGGAACGTTGGATAAAACAAATATTTAAAAGATCTAATCTACTCGGATAATATTGATCATGTAGAAGTCAGACTCGTGCACTGACGGCTCTGCAAATATTTTTTTCGTTTTCTTTCCTTTATCTTCAAAAATTCTAGCCCTAGTCCAAAAATGTATATGACATATAAAATATGGAGGATTATAATAGTTTTAAAAAAATTGGAGTTGCCAAGTTTGGTCAAAACAACAAGTTATTATGTTATAGGTCATATTTTGAAATATTGTTGAACTCACATTGTTTTTAAAACAGTGTTAAAAAAATCTTTTGCCACATAAATTTCGCCACATATGCATATATGCCAAACGTAGTATAAAATTTTTCATTTCGCCACCGTTGGCAAAATGGGATCCGGGACTGAAGCTGTTAGGTCACAAAACTATTTTTTTTTGGAAAATTTAATTTTTTTTTTCAAATTTTTTTCTTTTTTCAAAAAAAGATCCTATTTAGAGGAAAAATTGTTTTTTTTTTAATTTTTTCTTTTTTCAAAAAAAGATCCTATTTAGAGGAAAAATTGTTTTTTTTTAATTTTTTGCTTTTCGCTAAAAATAAAATAAAAAAAAATGTTATTTTTATATATATTTTTTTTATTTTGAAAAAAAAAAATGTTTTTCAGTATTTGGGAAAATGCAATATAAAATTTACTCTGTATATTATATAATATAATGCGTAAGATTACATATCTTGTTTTACATTTGTTTTAAGATCGATACCCGTATCGCGGTGCAATGCGATTCTCTTAAAAATCTAATTTTTGTGAGCTCCTGGTTAATAAACCTTGATCTGAGCTCTGATTATAACTGATAGATGAATTGCGTTACGCAATAATATGTTAACTCACAATGTAAGATTACACTGTCATCATGACAGTATTTTTTTCTTAATAATAATAATAATAATAATAATAATAATAATAATAATAATAATAATTTAATTGATCATGTAGGTTTTATTCATAATTTTTTCATTTCAAATTAAAATATTTTGTTGTTTTTTATTTCTTTTTAACTTTTAATTTTTACTTTCATTAAATTCTTTTAATTGCTTAATTCATTTGTTTTATTGGCAAGATATATTTTAATTAAATTTAAATATATTTGAAGTTTTTTACCTTTCACATTTCTATATAAAGTTAGTGATATATGAAGACATCGAAGAAACATATCGACACTCCCAAGCAACAAGGATGTAACTCAAGTTAGACCCATTTTGAGTTATACTCATAGGTAAACGCCTTGAAAAAAGACACACATGGTGGTACTACTCAGGTTTCTCCACAGTCCACTTTAAGCAAAAGTTTACTTAAAATCACTAAAGTAAGAAATTCTAAACTTGAATATTATCAGAAACAATAAATACTTCAACAATTAAATAGAGAATTTTATAAGCTTTCAAATGATGTATCACATGACTTCCTTTTCCACTCCAATCATTTACCCACTCTTAAATAACAAAAAAAATATATTTTAGAAATTTAGCTGTCGTGAAAAATGACAATATATGAGTTACGGCTTTGTTGCTTGGGGGTATCGATATAAGAAAGTCAGATAAGTATTAAGTAGTAATTAGATTCTTATATTAACATTTTTAATCATATATTATATGATATTGTGTTAATATTATGTAATATTATTACTGGTGGCACGCTACCCAAATAGCAACTATACAGCTATTTGTATTTGATACGTCTCCAAATAATGCTGTGTGGTTCTAAATTAATGTCTTAGATAATTAATATTTTTGGCTTTAATTGGTACCAACGCGCTATTACAGTTGTTACAATTACCAGAACTACAACAACTTTAACTATTACTGTAACAACCAGTGAATATTTTCAAAACTTTCGTGGGGTTCTATATAAGCAAAAACGTTTAGTATTCACTACGGTAACGAGCTGTCAGTATACTTAATATCTTTAAGTTAAATTGTTTAAACGATATTTATTAAAATGTTCAAAAACGTGCGGTTAAACCACAATGTGGTTTAATATCTTATTTCAAAACACAGTCTAAATTATTCTAAAATGTCAAAAAGTGGAAATCACCGCCTATCTATATTTTTCGGGTGGCAGGCAGGCTTTTCTCTGAAAAATATTTGATATATTCAAAAATATTTTATCTAAAAGGAAAACCTCCTTAATCTCGCCCATAAAATGAACCAAGTGTCAAACAAGTTACTTATATACTGAATTCACGAAATACACTTTATATATGCATCACTTATGGCTGGTATTTTTCTCGTTACCTCCGAGGCATGTTTAAGCTTTTTCCCTGTGACGTTCTTTTCAAACCGATTTACGTAGCTTTTATGTAGACACGAGTTCGATTTGATAAAGAGGCGCATAAATTGCTCAGATAAACAAGTCTTGAAGATATGTAATTCGCTACATTCTATAGTATACACTTCGCGATTGGTATGCTGGCAAAAAAATATTCTAAAAAAATACCTTGGTTGCCATAGACCGATTAGTAAAATTTTCTTATATAATTACATGAGGCTGAGAATTATGCGGGAAAAATTCTCTGTTTTCATGAAAATTTGCTGTCTGGAAATAATTACGACCGAGACATGCAGGGCGATGCCCCTGGAGTAATTATTTCCTTTGACAGCAAATTTGAATGAAAACTGTGAATTTTTCTCGATAATTCGAAGAATCATGTGTAATTCGGAAGATTATTTTTTAACGATTTATAATATCGTCGTATGAGAACAACAAGGTTTCAACTAACAACTTTTCAGATTTTTACTTTTTTGCATTTTTGAATAGAGCTTTTTATTACCTTTTTGCCTGTACTTAAAAAATAAAAATATTATGCACATAGCCCATTTTATTTACAATACAACCATGTTCTAACTGCATTTTTTCTTAAAATGTAATATAATGTTTTTCTTTTCTTGTTCTATTAAATAAATAAACCTAATTATTAAATAATAAACCTAAACTTTATTTTTAATTTTGCAAATTTTGGTGTAAAAAAGGTTATTAAAATTTTCACCCCCTTGCAGCCTCCCATCAAAACTTTTTTTTTCAAATAGCAACCTACCCCTTGATACACATCGTTGAAAAGCTTATTTAATAAGCTTTCTTACAGTGTATGATAAAGCCTTATTTGGAAAAAATGGGTGGCTATTTGAAAAAAAAAATTGGAATGGGTGGGTGCAAGGGGTTGAAAATTGTGATAAAAGTTGGTGTAAACCAAAATTTGCAAAATAAAGAATACAAATCGACCTGTCTGAGCATTTTTTGCTTGTAACTGGGAAGTTAAAAAAAAAACGCTCAGACCGGTCGATTTTTATTTTTAATTTTGCAAATTTTGGTTTAAACCAACTTTTGTCACAATTTTCAACCCCTTGCACCCACCCATTCCATTTTTTTTTTTCAAACAGCCACCCATTTTTTCCAAATAACCTTATCATATACCGTTAGAAAGCTTATTAAATAAGCTTTTCAACGATGTGTATCAAGGGGTAGGTTGCTATTTGAAAAAAAAAGTTTTGATGGGAGGCTGCAAGGGGGTGAAAATTTTGATAACTTTTTTAAACCAAAATTTGCAAACTTAAAAATAAAAATCGACCTGTCCGAGCGTTTTTTTTAAGACTTATAACTTAAAAGTTAATCGCACTATAATAAAAAATTAATGTATATCGTAGAAAAAGTATAGTCTACCACACATGTAGAATGGCTATTCCTCACTTGTGGACCGTCCCTCTCGCCGCTATCGCAAACATCCACTCGTTGGGAATATACATAATTCGGCACTTGTTACAGAATATTTATACTGTTCTCGTGACGTAAATACCTCTTCTGTTCGCGTTTAATATACTTATTTATTTAAAATAAATATGTTTAGAAATTTAGCTTCAGATGGTTTAGTTGGCTTAAAAAAATACCTGCTTGATTCGAATATAGTATATTTCTAACCTAATAAGAAAATGAAACATTTTCAACTCGAGAGATGGTTTGACCGAGGCGCAGCCTAGGCCAAATTAGCAGAATTTTATTCAGAAGCGTAAATAAATAACACATTACCTCGTAAAATTCACCATTTTAAATGATCTTTTAAAGAAATTTTGCAGATTTCTACAGTCACTATAAATATCAACTAAATAATAATTTAAATAAGTGGCTCGTTGTTTCTTATTATCAGTCTCGGTATGAACCATATAATATATAAATAAATATTATTTCTTATTGTTTTTCGTAGAAATAAACAAAAATGTTAAGTTATTTTATTCGCAAACTTCAGCTATTTACAGACAATGCGATAGTTTCGCCATCTATGAGGTATAACCAAAAGCTAAAAACAGGTTAGATATAAATTCATTTCTAACCTTGGTTAAAAATGAAAAGCTTTTTTAACTGTAAAAGAAGTAAACAAACATGCTAGATTTTGCAACTTTTTATAATGCAATGCAATAATATAAAGGACGTTTTTCTGGGTACTTATGAATAAAATATTGTTTCTTTAGGAACATAAAGAAATTCTTCCATAATTTCTAGAGGTGTTTGATATTTGAACCCGAACCTGGCCGCAGAATTAAGCTATCAGGTCTAGTTTGGAAAAACAGTGCAAATATCTCGAAAAATTGCAATTTTGGCATTTGGAGCTAATTTCTTTCAAAAACCTGACGTAACAAAGGAATCTGGAATTAGATTTGGATGCAGCAGCCCAAAAGCTTTATGAAGCGTTATATCACAAGCCTGTAGAGCTTTTTTTTTTGTGGAACTTTGTTATATCTTTGTAGCTAAACCACTCTTTCAACGGTGCGACTTTGAAGAGTTTAATAAGAATATATTAAACAGGATTCAGTACGTATGGATGTAAATCAAGTAGTAACGTGTTTTGAATATTAGATTTTTTATTTTGTTCTGTATATAAAAAACTGTTTTTCTTATATAGAATTTTAGGGTACATTTGCTTTTAAATAATTTCCATTCAGCGTGACTCCACTAACAAACTTCATGGGTTAAGTTGTGCAAATTTAGCAAAAACAAAAAAATAAAACCGTGTTTTTTTCCTTTCTGACATACACTGGTAAAATACTATAATTATTACAATAATTATTCTATTAATTGGAGTTTGTAGTTGTTGTATATGCGACAAAAATTACTTATAGTAAGAAATATAACTACAAAGGATTACATTTAAATATTTAAAACCAAGTGTGCTTGTATAAAATACAACTACAAACATATACAACTACACTGAAAGAAATTACATTGAAAATGTGTAAAAAAATACACTCTATAC
>OY294045.1:74604637-74687130 GCA_958510825.1 Brachypterus glaber | reverse complement strand
GTATTTTTTTATAAAGCTTAAGATCGTCAGCTATGTATAGATTTTTCATAAGACATGGTGTGGTGAAGAGTTTTGCGCAGGGCGCCATTTCAGATTTTGTCAGGGGGCAAAGAGATTTAGATGTGCTTTCACCAAAAATTCAAAATGCCCCTTTTTTTTTGTTTAATTTTTTTGAAACTGCGTTATTTGGGAAAATCCAATATACCATCGACTGTTAATAGTATGTGTAGCATTACATATCTTCACTGCTTGTTTTATAATAAGAAATCATTGTGGCTAAATGGTTCAAACTACCAATACTAGTAGTGTTAATAATACGCCTTCGCCAAAATTGCAAATAATGTTATAATTTACAATTTTGGCGAAGGTGGTTTATTTAGTACTTAATATACAGGGTGAGTATAAAGTATTGAATAAAATTCATAAAATATGTACAGAACATCCTCGGACAGGTCGATTTTATTTATTAATTTTGTATATTTTAGCAAAATGAAGAATTTTAAAAATTTTACCACCTTCCCACCGCCAAATTTTTCCAAATAGAAACGTATACAGGGTTATTCTTTTAAATGGTACACCCACCGTACCTTTTGAACAGGATGAGATATAAACTTAATATTTGGAATATGCATATTACACAACAAAAACTTGCCATACTTTTCAATTTTTTATTCGGCAAGGCGGCACCAGGGGGGCAGTGGTGAACAATATTTTAAATGGTACCCTAGGTCTTGTGATACGTCATTTTAAAGAGCTCAAACTTACTTTTTAACCATGTAACTATTTATTTTTGAAGATTTTTTTTTCTTCAAAACAGATGAACTTTTCAGTATTTTTGAAAAATTAATTTTGTAAATTTTGCGCAAAATGATCCAAATATTTAATACATGGTGTATTATCATGTTAAGACTTATTACTTATCATTTTCATGTAAAATTGTTAATATTTATGCACAAAATATTAAAATTTTTAATAATTTTGTCGAAAAAAATCTTCAAAAAAAATATTTAAAAAAATAATAATTACACAGTTAAATAGAGAATTTTAAGCTCTTAAAAATGACGCATCACAAGATCTAGGGTTCCATTTGAAATATTGTTCCCCATTGCCCTCCTGGCGCCACCTTACCGAATAAAAAACTAAAAATATGGCAAATATTAATTTTTATTGTGTGATTCCTAATTTAAAGCTTATATCTCATTTCGTTTAAAAGTTACAGAGGGGTGTACCATTTAAAGAATAACCCCCTGAACCCTTTTACGTCTTAAACTAAGGGTAGCTTTATAACCTTTTTAACACCCATATCAGTTAAAAAAACAATCCTGTCTTAGGTATGGAATAAATTTTATAAAACGTGTAAATTACATTTTTGAGCAAAACCTTCGGACATGTCGATAAATATTTTTTCAAATGTATTTTAGATAGCTATCATAAAAATGTTTTTTTCTTTTGGCCCCTAACCGCCATAGAAATAAAAAAATGCTGTTTTAGGTGTGTTAAAAATAATAAAATTTTCAAGTCATGTAAATAACACGCAAAAGCTTCACCATAGCCACACCATTGTTATTGTATCATTTTTCAGTTTTTGGTACAAATCTGAGTTTTTAAAATTTATCTCGTGCCATCCAACACCTCCATGTATTTTTTTTTAACGGAAACCTACCTTTTGGAATACATTAAATAAAAGATAATGGTTTTCTGGTAGTATCACCGAAAAAAATATACACCCGAACCCTCATAGAAATAAAAAAAAAATCCATTTGCCCCAAAAATTCATTTTACTCGTTTTATGCATTTTCTTTCATACTTTACAATCACAAATCAAACCAAATGGCGGACTTAGTATTTATATACGGGGGCTCTCGAAGGATTTTATAAAGACTTTTTTTTATTTAAAACGGTACTTTTAAAGATATTTTACTAACTAGACCATCATATCGACGTTATTGTTACATAGTGACGTTTATTAATAGATATTTTAAATTGGTTTATCCCAAAAAGGTACAAAAACAGAATTTAAATGGTCGTCCAGTTCGTGAAATATGGTTAATAGTACCGACAAATGGTACCTAAGATAATTATAATTATATTTATTGAGTACCTAATTTTAAATTTTTAAAAATATAATAAAAAGTTTTGCGAGTTCCGGTAAATAAATACCAAAATCCCGAACCGTAGTGATAACCGAGCGATTATTAATAATAATTAATAAATTTAAACCGGACCGAAATACATTTAAAGGTAAAACTTGAGACTAAAAACTTTTTCGTTATAACCGAGACTTCGTTATAACCGGGGTTCGTTATAACATTCTACCACTAAGAGTAAAACAACTAAATATAAAACTACTTAAAAATACCGTTAAAAGTTTTCTATTATCCAAGGCTTTTTGGTCCAGTCAAATAACGAGGAATACCTATGTTGAAATTTCAAGGGTAGTAGTGGATGGTAACAGAACAGTCCTGTTAGTTTTTCACCGGGTAATTTGCATAAGGGGTGTCCGCTATCTTGAAATTTAGGGGTGAGTGCTACTATCTCGCTAAATATATATCTTACGGTAACAATTCATATAACCAACTTTGTCAAGAAGGAAATTTCCTACAGTTTTTGTAAGGATCTTTCTTTAACATAATAATAATCTAGTTAACTAATAAAAATGGCCATGTTGGGTGTGTTGGGTGAAATTGGTTTTTCGATTTTTTAACCAAATTATTTATCGAAGAATGAAAGTGGTTATAAGCAATCTTGTAGCTCTTGAAATTCTCTCATACATTACGTATTTTGGTACGGTTACACAGGGCGAATGGCACCCTCTGTAAGAGTACTAAAATACCTATAAAGATTCATTATACAGGGCGGGCCATCTAAAGCTGCCAATTTATAATTGATACTGTTGATTATAGACCCAATAAGCTATAAATCTGACTAAACAAAAATTTTTAACTAGCTTTGGTTTTGGAGTTACGGTCATATGAAACTGAATTTAATTGGTAAACTTTAGTTAAAACTTCTAAAATCTGAAAAACTGTCGCGTTTTCTTTAACGTTCCATACTTTTCATAACTAAGTTAGTTAGTTAGTTTTAAGACAAAAAACTGAAATTAAAAAATAGTTATTTTTAAAATTTTCTAACAGTGTATCAGTTGAACGCAAGTAGATAAAGCATGCTGTGACACTTTACTAAATCTTGTAAAATGACAATTCACTTGTCAGTGGTTTGAATAATTTTGAAAATGTTAGTTTTTTATTTATGAACAAGAAAAATACTTAATAATTATAATAAATAAATAGATATTTAGAAAAATAAAATAATAGCATGTATTAGGAAGTTACAATTTGTAAACCATGGTTTGGCGAAAAATTATTATTCAGTGAGAAGTTTTAAAATTATAACTTGGAAGTGATAAAAGATTATAAATAAGCAAGAAAAGCCTGGTGCATGTTTATTTTTCATAAAAATGGTGCAGTTTTACCTCGAGTTTTACTTAAATTTGGGTTTTACTTGTCTTGGAAGCCAAGAGATACAAGAGCTAATACAATGAACTAAATTATACTTCTAATTGCTTAACTTAAATAAAAATTCAAATACGTATCTATTTAGTTTTTTTTTATTTGTTTTTAGTTATAAATTTATTGTGTAGAACTTATTTTTATAAAAGTTCTTAAAACGTTCAAAAACTACATGTATTCAAATTATGCTGGTTGGTGATAAAATTCAGAAGCACTTTTAACTGATTCCTATTTTTTAATCCATTTTTCACTAATTTATCAAAAAAATAAGTTTAATAATTTCGAACATAGTTATTGCGAAAGAAAAAGTCAGTTGACATCATAGGTAAAATAAATTGACATTTATGAAAGACTCACGATCAGAAAAATTTTATCACAGCAAACTAAATAAAATCATTTTATTTAAGTACACTGTAACAAAATTTTAAAATTAATAATTTTTCAATTTAGATTTTTTGTTTAAAAAATTGCGTTACTAGTTACAAAAAGTATTGAACGTTAAAGAAAAAGCAAATATTTTTAGATTTTCAAGTTTATCATTAAAATACAGTTTCATATGGCCGCAACTCAAAATAAAAGCTAGTTAAAAAGTTTTGTTTGGTCAGACTAATAGCTTATTGGGTCTATAATCAATAGTTTTAATTTTAAATTGATAGCTTTAGAAATAACGCCAAAAAATTCCCTATACGTCTTAGATGGCCCGCCCTGTATATGAAACTTTTATCCTCCGATGAATAATTTGGCTAAAAATTTAAGAAACCAATTGTACTTCCAACATGGCTATATAATATAATGAAAAAATTATTTTTACGAAAATTGTTGAAAATTGGCTTCTTAACAAAATTAGTTATATGCCTGCATTTTTATCGTAAGATATTTAGCGAGATAACCGCACTCACCCCTAAAATTCAAGATAGCGGACACCCCTTACGAAAATCATCCGGGCGCGCCCGGGCGGTGAAAACTAATAGGAGTGTTCTGTTACTATCCACTACTACCCTTTAAAATATTAGCCCGTGTACATTTATTGAAATTTACATTTATTATTTGACTGGACTTTTATTATAAGTTTAAAGGATAGCTTTTAATTTTAGTGATACATTAATAATTATTTTAAAATTTATGTGAAGCTTAAGTAATTTTATATGCTATTTGTATTTTATTTACATTGTAATTATGTATTGACGAGTGTAATTTATAATTTAACACAATAAACGATTTATTGATTGATTGATTGATTGATTGATTGATTGATTGATTGATTGATTTATAACAAGAGGCCAGAATTTTGGTATTAATTTACTGGGGGCATGCAAAATTTTAAAAGTATATTATTAAATAATATAATACAAACATTTAGAAAAATCAAGTTATGTGAGAAAAAAACCATATTGTTCCAAAAAATACCTGTAAAAAAATTATAGGTGGCGTCACTTTTCAATAAGTTATTAAAAATAGAACCAAAAGTCTTATGAACTCAGAATTTTGAGAAAAAATCCACTGCGAAAAGTTTTCCATGGAATGCGAGGAATATACACACAGAAAAAGATTGTCTTATATCAAGAATATGATGATTTGTATATAACGAAGAGAAAATATTCTTCTTTTATGCATACCATATTCTCATCCTTTCATATTTAAAGCACAATTTTGCTTCAAAGGAAAATATATTCTCTTCTTTATATCCAAATCACACATTCTTGATTTAATTTTTTTTCTATGTATCTCTACGGATTGATATGTACATGTTTGGAATTATAGATTTATTGCGTATTATATAGTTTTGTTTGTGCTTTTTTTATCGAGGACGCACCTAGGTTAATAAATATACAGTCGGTAAAGTAAAAGCGTGTCGCCTATAACGTGTAGTCGGTAAGAGAGAGAGCCCTACTTTTTTTTTCGGGGATATACTTTACTTTCTGATGGACAATGCTTTGTACATAGAGACTTTTTCTGAACCTTATTTTTAGTAAGTGCTGCGTACGCATCACGGTTCTAGACTGGCCTCCTCTGTTTGCACCCGAAAGGTCCGAAAATGACGCCTACAGCGGCTGCAAAGTATATGGGAAAGTCCTTTGAATGTCTTTACATTCGTCAACAAGTGGATGAAACGATACTCGAAAACGAAAAATGTTGACGACTTACCAGATCGAGGCTCAACAGGAAAGTTGTCGGCTAAGTATAAAAAAATTATTTTAAAATATTTTCGCAGAATCCTCAATTAACCCTGCCCCAGGGGGCAAAAAAATTGGTGCAGAAAGGTTTGGATATATTACATGAAACAATTCGTACTCATCTTCACGCTCACGACTTAAAGTGGCGAACTACAATAAAGAAACCTTTGTTGAGTAAAACAGAGAGAAAAATTACTCGCGTGGGCCAAGGGAAACATCGGTCGAGACTGGAGCAATGTTATTCTTACCGATGAAGCTTCCTTTTGGGGTTGCGTTTTCCCCCGGGCCTGGACATGCTCCACCAACCGATTGGTCCAGCGATCCGTGAAACACACTGTAAAAATTCATGTTTGGTGGTGTCTCTCGGAAAAAGTTTTTGCATTTTTATTTCTCTTTGCGTACAACTTGAACGCTGAAAAATCTGTTATACCTACTGCCAAACGTTGGTATGGTGATGAAAACAAGCAATGGCATGTCCAAGAGGACAACGACCCCAAACGTCGGAGCAAATTGTGTAGCCAGTCGAAAAGGACATCCGACATCATCACGCTGGATTGGCCGTCCCAATCGCCCGACGCAAACCCCATTGAGAATGTGTGGTCATTCATTAAGCACAAGCTTAAAAAGGTATGCAAAAAATCTTGTTCAAAGTATGCCCCGACGATGCCAGGCGATTGCACTGATTATCATTCATTAAGTTTAATTAAATGAAAAAAAAATTATTATAAATATATTCTTGAATAAACGATATGAGACACGCTCTTACCTGACCGACTGTACTTAAAAATTTAAAATGTATTTATTTTTGTTCAATACATTTATAAATAATTAATGACGTTAGTTATAAAGTACCTGTATTCCACCTAAGTTTAAAATATAATTAAATATAAAATATATTCTTGATGTTTTATTAATGACATTTTCAAACATTTTCTAAATGTGTTTTTAAATGTAGTTCTTGTATAAAAATAAGGTTTTAAAATTTGTTTGTATAATTTAACTGATTTTAGGTTCACAAATATTTACTTGCGGAGGAAGAAGAAATTTAAATAAATCTTGAATTTTACTTAATGTGTATATCCAAATACAAAATTTGTATAATTAATATATTTAATTTAAATATTTAGTTAATTGATACAAAATATTTTAACGTAAATTCAATTTGTTAGTCTAGGCTCTAGCTCTATTAATTTATAATGCTCTATCTGTCTTTTTAACAACAAAAAAACAATATAAAAACAAACAAGCCGTGGATATTTTATTTCGTTTTCCCTCGATATACTTTATTTTTTATACTGTACTTCTTTTTAAACTAGTAAGAATATAAATTAATTGAAATATTTGGTACATTTTTAAAAATGTTGGAAAATATATATGTAATAATTTACTATTCCTTAAGACTACTTATATTTTGATTAACGCAGTCGTCCAACCGAAGTGACTGATGGATTTCGTGCTTTTTTGCACACTTCAGAGCCACAGAGCCACATATCGGTAGAAGGACAACTACGAAAATCAAATCTTTTAAATCAAAGAAAATTTTAAATTATAAAACTGTTTTAAAATTAAAATAGTCGATCGAATTTATAATTTTTTTACCTCTGGCGCTGGTTTCTTATATAATTTTAAGATTTGGTTTTCGCCTTCAGCGTTAGAGCTTTCTTCATTTGTTGTGAAATTTTGAAATTTAACAATGTTTTAAAATTAAAATTTTTTTTTTTTTTTTGAGATTTTAGATTGTAAAACTGAACAAAGATTTTGAAATTCTTAAAAATTTTCTCCTGCAGCGTTAAACGTTTCTTGCTACGGCTTTTTTAGTTATTGCTTTTTTTTTAATTTATTATTCTGAACCTCAACATAAACCTCGTAAAAGAGCACTGAAGCAAAAATTAACGTGATATCAATAAAATTAAATTTATTTTGCACCGATGTACGTTTTACATTGTGACAATAAAATTTTTATTATATCAATGTTTAAAATTGGTTGTCTTAATGTAAAATTTATTTAATAAAAAAAATTCGTTGTTATAATGATTTATGCATAAAGGCAAGGAATTTTAAGCATGTATACAATAAAGTGTTTATCGGTGTAAAATTATTTTCAGTGAGTAGCGGGCTTTCTTGCATTTTTGTAAAATTTTAAAGTGTAAAACAGTTTTAGAATCATCAGAATTTTAAAAATGTTTGCCTAAACTCGTAAAATAATTGTCTGCGACGCTAACTTAGTTACTTTCTTGTCAGAACTCCTGAGGTCGTGAGTTCGAATCCCGCCTGGAGTATGGATGTGTAGTCGCGTTTATAAAAATTACTTTACTACTGCTTGCTAGATACATACGGGTGAGTATTATTTATGTCCACCCCCAAAATTGAGATTCATCTTTATTCAATAAAAACGAAAATTTGGTGTTTTATATAATTTTATATTGGCTATAAAATGGCGGATTTAATTTTTTTTGTTTCATTTTCGGTTTTGCCGGTGGCATAAATATGTTTTTTTAATGGAACACCCTGTAATTTTTAAAATTTTTGAATTTAGCCGAAAATTCTATGTATTGATTGTTTTGTTTTTACTTTTTTTTTTCGGTTTGGCACTATGTGCCAAATTTTAAAATAATAAAAAGATTCTAACCCGTACCGAAAATTACAAAAATATATTATCCGTGTCTGAAATAGACTGCAGTGACTCATTTGCGAAAGTGTGCTAAAAAGCAAGGATCATACCAATTCGGGTGCGGTCCGCGTAACTCCGTCTGAGAGGAATCCGTTCTATGAGAGAGCAGCATAAAAAGTTTTAGATATTAGTCACGGAGAATAATATGATATAATTCCCCATTTACTTCTCTTTACTTATTTGATTCTCTACAGAGAAATACACTTGAAATTTAGCAGTAGATTAATTAATTTTCAGTGGCTGGCGAAATAAAAAATCTAGTTAGTTAAGTTAGTGTATATTCTGGGGTGCCTGAATGACGTTGACATCAAAATTCAGGCCTCTTATTCGTGTCATGATGCGTCGTCACCTTGGGAATGTCGGGACCGGATGTCAGAAACAATGTAAGTTCGTAACAGTAATAGAACACCTTAAATAGGGTGGAATAAATTAAATTTTATCAAATTAGGATTTTTTTCGTCACATAAGATTGATTAAATAATATGATAAATTAAGATAAAAAGCTTTTTTTAACACTGAAACGAGTTTGTGCAATAGTAAACTCGAAAAAAAAATACAAAATGCCACAAGATAAGTTAATAATCCCTAAAATGCCATATTTAAAACATTTGATGTGCCCTTGTCACAAAGAGCACCGTGTTAGTACCAAGTTTATTTTTAAATCTGATATCTATTCTTTTATATTGAGAGGGCCCTAGTTGAAAATCAATTATTTTTGAATTTTAATAACAGAGTACAACCCTGGCATTCGAGGAAAGAGCGCTAACCCCACCTGACAGACACGTTTAAGGTGGAGTGTGGTCGTTTGTAAGCGTCGATTCAGTCAGTTAGTGCGGGGACTAGCGCGAAGAGTGTGGTTGTGTCTTAATGAAAATAAATCAGGTACGATTTTCATGTTAATTTTAATTAAATATAATTTTTTGACGGTTTTATGATACATATTTTCGATCATATTTCACACGTCAACATGTACACACGTAAATTTCACCTAGTTACGCAGTCTGCGTCTGATGCATCTCAAATTATATATTTGCCGAAAGTTTTTCGTACATGAATTTAAGTCAGATGTCTCGAAGTAGATATTATCTTGTACTAGGAAAACCATATTTTATCGTTTTCATGCAAATTTGTAGATCAGGCGGAAACTAGTGACCGATGGATGACGTGTGAGGTTTGATACGTTTTTTTTTAAACTAATTTCTTTATTTCAAAAGCGCGCTAAAGTTTGAGAGGTCTTTTCCTTTGGGGAAAAAATGTCATAGGGTTTTTATTGCTAAGAAAGGTCTGTTTAGGTTTAATAATTTGAGAGTGTTATTTTACCAGGTTAATCTTATTTATTCATGCAAAATACTTGAACAAATTGTATAAAATGGCTATTAAAAATATTGCAATGTGAATAAATCTCCACGTAGGGGATGTTCCATGCGAAAAAGGTATGTGGGTTTAGGAATAAGAAATTGATAGTGTTATTTATCATGAACAAAAGTCTGTTATAAAAATACTAGATTCTCGACTGTCCTACAAAATACTAAACAAATTTTATCTAATAATAGTTTAATAGTTTAATATACATATAAAAGCCATCTTATGATGGATATACAAGTCAGTAAAATATAATAATAAATAATTGATTACGAATACATTTAAAAATAGTAGTTAAAAAAAAAACATAAATACGTATACAACACACTTTAAAAATTATCGCTCAATTATTCCTGGACACTATAGTAAGCTTTTTCTGCTAATAGTTAATTTATTTTTTTTTTAGACTATTATATTATACAAAATACAACTGTCTAAAAACTTGTTGGTCAACTATTTTTCACATTTTGAAATGTCTAATTTTTTTGTGACATTTATTTATAATAATTTTTAAAGGTAATTTTTATTTATGAGAGCGAAAATGGTAAAATGACATAAAATAGTAAAGAAAATTTTTGTATTTAGAAAACTAGAGAAAATGGGTGTTAAATTGAAAAATATTTATTAATTTAACTTTTAACCTGGTATCAGACTGCCGTTTTAGTTTATAAAGGTGTACTCGGGCGAGAAATAGACCTTGTTACATTTTTTTTTGTACCTCTGTTTGTATTTTATTTATAAAATTCATTCTTGATTTTGTTTTTCAACTTAATTTAATTGAACATTGTGTAACCAAAGGTATAACTAATTTTTTTGTGTTTTTTTTTATGTTTTTCTGCTTTCAAGTAATTTTATTTACTCACATGTAATAATTATTTTTTGCTAAATTTATTTGAGGTTCGTTAGTAGCAAAATCAGATTTGTTTAACTAAGAAATTTGTGCCTTGCAAAGTTAATTGAAAGTGTAGAATTTAGAAATGCCAATATTATTTCAAACTTTTCGTGTATGGTAACTTATTTATATATTTTATTTTCAACCTAGTATCCAGTTATCGTAGGGTTATTTTTACATGTCTATTTTTTTGTAGGGTACTGGCAATGTTACTAATATACGTTTTAAACAGATTTATTTAGTTACCGGTTGACAATATATGTATCTGTGTTTCTGTGTTTATTCTATTTTGAACCGATTTATACGAATATCCAACTGTAGATATTGTGATAAATTTGGCTATACCTAAAAATATCCATACGTGGATACAATGGAGCGGATACAAGCTTTCAAATTAAATTATGATTAAAACTTTAAGTCAGAAAATCATAAAAAAGCTTGTGTGCACTTTTCTGGTAAATCGCTTCCTAATAGAGCTTAGATCCAAACATGGAGGTATTTTTAGAAAAATTTTGTTTTATAAATGAGCAAACGGTTTGACCTAATATAGCTTATTTTTATTTTGTAGCTCTTTTATTAAGTTTATATTAAGTTAAATATAACTAGAAAAGTACTCGAGCCTACAGACTAAATATTTTTTTTTATACAATTCATAATTATTTCCGAACAACAAACTTGTTGAATAATTGTTGAATAAGTCTCACATTATCTCAGTCTCTTGTGTTATTATTACTGATTATTTTTTAACGTTTTTATCAACCAATCATTTAACAATATTTCTGATCACGTATTTATTTCTATCCAATCATATTAGAGTTATATCGGATTTTTTTTACTGTAGAAAATTCCAGCGAGAATTAGCTTTAGTATTTTGTTTTTCGGTCTTTCTCTTTTACAACAAAACTAATTAATAATTAAATATGAATATATTTATAATTATTGTTGTTACTTTATTATTTACCAAAAAATACCACAAAATATTTTTTTTATAAAATGTAATGACAGTTTTTATAGGTTGACTTTTTAATATTAACGAGCCTAGCGTGGTACCGCGCTATTCAGTAGGTGACTTAACTATTAACAGAAACCTAATATGCAATTTAATAAATGGACAAAAAAAGTTTTAGTTTAGCAATTAAGAATGAAATTAATCTAATCAATTTAAAAAATATGCTTGTAAAAATATTAAGATACGTAATAAAACAATTTATATCATTTTGCGATGACAAAAATATAAAAGTTGGTTTGACATATTATAGATCGTTAAAAAATAATCTTCCGAATTACACACGATTCTTCGAATTATCATTCAAATTTGCAGTCAACGAAAATAATTATTCCAGGGGCATCGCCCTTGCAGTCTGCAGTTTTAAAATGTTTATAACTTATTCTCACGTGAGTAGTAATATTTTTTTATTTCTTTACTAAATAGAAACAGTATTTTAATAAAAATTGGAAAATTTGTTAATAACGAATGTTAGGGCTACCAGTTTATGATATAAAACATTGTTATAAATCTTTCGGAAGTTAAATCTCTTGATGTCTATGCTTGATCCAGTTTTAGGTAAATTGGTTGATCGTTTATAATAATTTAATTCCTACCTTATTATTAACCAGAAATATATCTTTTAGTTTAGAAATAAAATAAAGAAAACCTTTTTTTACCTAAAACAAATACATAAGTTTAATTCTTAAACCAGAGCAACAAAATATTATCAAAATGCACCATTGATCAGCTCTGTACACGGACAATATAAAATTACACGATTTTTAACTTAATTCATCTTCTTAAATAGCGTTTATTCGAATATATTGAGAAAATTAATGCAAACTGTCATACATTATTTTCTGTTATTGTCAAACTTTCATGACAAATAGAATAACAATTAAAATTACAAATTATTTTGTTATCCTCTTGATGAAGCACTTCCGTCTGCCATTTTCGGTCTGAGATTTTGTGTATGTCGGTATTTTTTTTATGTAGTGTGTAAACAACCTACCTACCCTAACAAACCTGTCTCTCCAGTGCTCTAGTAATTATATATAATATATATTATGATTCTTTTTTAACGTTTTTATCGTTTTTATCGACCAATCATTTAACAAAAAGTCAAAATGTTAACAGCGAATTTCCACCTCATAATTCTCAGCCTCTTATATATGAATATTTCATGAAAATACCCTTCCACCTTTTTCAATGTCAGGTTTTAAAATTTCAATAGTTTTAACTATGGAAATAAGTATGTATATAATTTTTTCTTAATTATTTTCCCGTTGACCCTTAATAGCGCGCCAGCGCTATAGTGCTTTTATAGAAGAGTATATCTAATACGGTAGTTTCAAATTTTACAAAATCACCAAAGAAACGTTCTAGATACAACATTCGTGGATAAAAATATGTTTCATGAAAAAACAAGTTAAATTTCCTTCCTGTCTGTCTATCTATGCGTTAGTCTGTCCATCTGTTCGACCGTTGTCACGTAAGAGGAAAAAAAACTAACATCAAAATTGATAATATGTAACAGGTCGATTCAGGCACAATTACCACTAACTAAACTAAGCCATTCTGGCCTTTTGATTGGTCAAAAAGAAATATGGCTTCTCACTTGGCCAATGAAAAGGACAGAATGGCTTAGTTTAGTTAGTGATAATAATGCCTGAATCGACTTTAACACATGTATAAATTCGATTGAAAGTTTTTACCCGATTTGTATAATTTAACTTTTTGATTTTTGGCCCCTGCTTTGGATCTGACTAAAATTGTTATCTAATTTTGCTGTGACGTTTCGACTATGGATTTTCGTCGTTTTCGAACAGGAATTAAAGCCAAAGATTAGTCATTTTCACTAACAGTAAACTCATATATAAAGAAAACATTATTTAAACAAATAAATAACAGTTAAAAAATAAAATTAAGACAGTGTACTTTAATTTTTTAACTGTTATTTATTTGTTTAAATAATGTTTTGTTTATGTGAGTGTTTACTGTTAGCGACAATGACTAATCTTTGGCTTTAATTCTCTGTCCAAAAACGACGAAAATCCATCGTTGAGACGTCATAGAAAAATTAGATAACAATTTTAGTCAAATTCAAAGCCCTATTCCCCAAAAATCAAAAAGTTAAATTCTGTATTAAACTTAAACTAATCTCAAATTACAAATTTTATGTTAAAAGCCTAATCTGTAGAAAAAAGTAGGTACAGGGGTTTTAAAACTCAAATTGTTGTTCATCTCATGATAGATTGTTTTAGACCGAGGTAAATAAATGCAATTCCTTCACGGAGTGCTTGACATTTGTACTAGGGAATGAGGGATTTATGCTTGTCTGTAGCTGAATGGTATTATTGCGGGAAAACCGTGCTATCATTTCAAGTATTTTACGGATGTCGGAATCGTAAGAAATCGGAAAATCGTAAATATATTCTTTACACAGCTTTTATTTTTCTCAATTTAATGTCACGTTGCTTTCACATATCGATATATTTGCTAAATTTTGCGACGTCTTCTCCAAAACACAAACATCATATTATCATAACTTACAATAAAATTTATTTTGCAGATAGCCAGGATATATCTACTTTTTGCTTTTAGGAAAATGTTTAAATTTAACATTTTTTGAGTATTGTTATTTCTACAGTTTATCATCTACTTTCGGATGAACTCGAGACCAATCGTTCTGCGTTTGGGATCAAAAATCGCGACTTATAATTGAGTCTAGTAAAATGTATAAAGGCGTGTGTATACCAAACCGATTGATTATCTGTACATGCTACACTAAATAAACTTATAAAACTATAGTTTGTTACCTAAAACGCATTGATAATTTAGTCTAAATTAAACGTACAAATATACTTTTCCCTATAGGTTTTCCTATATTTTTATGAAAACAATTACTCAAAAAAAAAGAAACAAAAATAAAGATTAGAAAAAAAAAAAAACGATCGTTCGGCGATTATTTAGGAAGCTATCGCAAAAATCAACCTGATTCAAAATTTTATGACTCTAAACTATAACGTTTTTAAGTTTTGTGGCCAGAAGTAACTACTCTTAGCGATAAATATCTTATTATTGATCGTAGGATAAAAAATATAATAATTATAATATGTCCCGCTGTTTTTTTGCAAATTTTAACTTTTTGTTTCCCACCCCTGATTTTTTTTCATAAATTTTTTAAACACACTATAAGAAGTAATTTAGGCCGTTCGTTTTTTTAATTTATTATAATATATTACGTACTTGAACTTTATTATATATTTTAGATATAATAATAAAGTTATTATTTATGATCACTATATTAGAAAAATGCTTATCTCCAACGCCAAAGGGATTACCTTTTTTTCTAGCGCTTTATTGTTAACAACAAACATGTTTTATGGTCGAAGTCGAATGAAGTCGAAGTTACAGATGTTTAAAAAAGAGGCTAAAAAACCTCTTTTTTTTGCGGCCACTCTTTATGTAATTATCAGTAACCGGCATAAACTCAGTTATGACTCATCAACGTTGAAAATAAACACAGAAACATAGGCTTACGGAATAATTTTGCCGAATTATGAGGGAAATTTTTATAAAGGTCACTAAATCGAAACATTTGACGACTAATTTGTTACACACAACAATATTGACTATACATATTAACTATAAATATCGGTCTTTTTCGAAGAAAAAACCGATATTCGATTTTTATCTTTTAAGAATACGAAAGTTTTTAATTTTTATTTATCGTTAACCTTTTTCCCAGCTCGTTTAAATGGAATCATTAAAAAAAATCAAGAAAGAAATAAAAATGTAAATATTTAAAACCTCGCGTCAACGCTAGAATCGACGCGGCGCCTATACGAGCACTAGAAATTCGCCGATGACTAGTAATTATTAATAAAATAAATAAATCAATAATAATAAAAAATAAATTTTTAAAATGCATATTCTCGATTTAATTAATTATTTTAAGTGTAAATCGCGAAATCTAAAACTTTTTAACTTTCAGGAAATTGTAAAAAAAAAAACAATTAATCTGTTTACTTTTAATGGATTAATCTGAAAGGTAAGCAACTAAACGTTCAAATCAAAACGTGAAAGTGACAAATGATAGCAAAGATAAAATGTGCTACCCAGCATGTTATCGATATCTTAGTAATTGATGTGTTTAATCTTATCGAAAGACCCGAGGGTATGTCTACGGAAACTTCCCCTGGTTGAGAAAAATAGGTATAAGAATTAACAATATTTAAAGTAAAGTTGACGGTCAGTTTGATCCCAAGCAGGGGCGGGCCTATAGGGGGGCAGCCAGCTCCCCCAATAATTTTCCCAGTCGGCAAATTTAACTCTCGAAATTTTCCTAGAGTTTTTTTTTTGGTCATTAGTTTTATTGGAGGGAGAAAAAAATGTAGAGTAGTTCGTAGATTTGATAGAAATTGCCAAATTTTAAAGTGATAAGTTTTTTTGGTCATCTGTTTTATTGGAGGGATTATTAAATTGTGACATTTCTACTGAAGAAAGAACTTTGGTCCAGGCAAATAATAATTGTAAAATGCATTAAATGTACACGGGCTGATATTTTAAAGGGTAGTAGTGGATGGTAACAGAATACTTTTTCACCGGGTGATTTACGTAAGAGGTGTCCGCTATCTTGAATTTCAGGAGAGAGTTGCTTAATATGCATTTTTCAATAAAAATGCATATAATCAATTTTGTTAAGGAGGAAATTTCCAATTTTTTAATATATTAATAACAATCAAGTTAATTAAAAAATAGCCATGTTGGAGGTGAAATTGGTTTTTTCCATTTTTCAGCGCAAACTTGTAGCTCTTGAAATTCTCTAAAAGTTTCATGTATTATAAATGTTCATAGGTACTTTGGTACGGTTACAGAGAGCGCAACTCCACTTTTAGCGCCCACTGTAACCGTAACAAAATACTTATAAAAAATCATAATGTATAAAACTTATAGAGAATTTCAAGAGCTACAAGTTCGCTCATAACCATTTTTATCCTCCGATGAAGAATTAAATTCGAAAAAAACAATTTCACCCCCAACATGGCCATTTTTGAATATTTATAACTTGATTGTTATTAATATATTAAAAAAATGATCCAAACAAAAATTGTTGAAAATTTTCCTCCTGACAAAATTATTTATATGCATTTTTATCTTAAGATGCATATTAAGCGAAATAACCGCACTCACACCTAAAATTTAAGATAGCGGACATCCCTTACGCAAATCACGCGGTGAAAAACTAACAGGAGTGTTCTGTTACTATCCACTACTGCCCTTTAAAATATCAGTCCGTGTAAATTTATTGCAATTTAACACATGAATTTTTGTTATTTGACTGGACTACTTGTGGCAGTTGGCAAATTTAGACGAGATGGAAAACTTTATCATCAGTTCTATTGGAACAGACATTTTTTTTGTGGCAGTTGGCAAATTTTGTAAATGAGTTGGAAAAATGTGTGTTTGCTCCTCACTATTTTTTTTTTCGTCCCTATACTTCATCCCACGTCAGATGCGTTCCAAATTAATTTAAATATAAAACTAACTAAGAAATTTTTGTTAAAACAATCTACTTGTCCGCCAAATTTCAGATTTCTAGGCTATATAGTTCCTGAGATAAACGGCTATTACAGATGGAAGGATATATGGATGAATGGAAAAACTATCGAGCAAACCCTAAAAAATAGTGTGTCACTGACGTACACCTAACTATGGACATACTCTGATATGTTTAATCTCATCGAAAGGCTCTATCTAATCTTTCACTCACAAAGATTATGATTTTACTTCATGCCACTTAGCTCTATAGTATAAAAAGATTTCTTAATCGATATTACACATTTTACCTCACTTAGTTTTTAAGGAAAATTTCAATTTAATGAAAAAGGCACGCTCCTCCTAACTTAGAAAGATAAAGAGAAGTAATCTGTGGAACTATTAAAAAATTATATAACCGATTACTCGATATAAAAGCAATTTTTAAAACAGATTTTAAGTACATTGAACTCAATAAATGACTGATAAAATAATCGATCCTTTTTTTTACTTTTCTCTGTATTATTACTAATCAATATTTTGGTATTAATTACTTATCAATATTTTGGTATTAATTAATAGTTATTTTCCTAAATACTGTAACATACTTTAAACTATTTTAGATTTTAAGCTTTCACGGCCATTAAGATATAAAGAACTTTCACTTTCGGGTTTAGACCGTGTTAATGGATTTTCACTTTCCGACGTTTCGTCTCTTACTACTAGAGACATTACTAGTGTCAGGCGCCGCAATGGGATCACCATTATCACCCCCTGCGGCCAATGCTTTCATGGAATACTTCGAGAAAAAAGCTATTGAGTCATTTCCATTAAAACCTAAAATTTGGCGCAGATACGTAGACGATGTCTATGCTATTTGGCCCCATGGCATGAAAAGCCTTCAAGGTTTTCTAAATCACCTCAATTCCCAACATAAATCTATACGGTTTACGATGGAAATTGAGAACAACGGATCACTTCCCTTTTTGGACGTTTTGGTTTACAAAACGGAAAATGGCTCAATAGGACACTCGGTATACAGGAAGAAAACCCACACTGACAGATACCTAAACGCATTTTCACATCACCATCCCTCTCAAAAACGCTCGGTAGTTAATTCACTTGTTCATAGGGCTTTCATGATTTCAGACAAGAATTCCCTAGACACAGAACTCCTTAAACTAACCAAAGCCTTGACCATGAACGGTTATACCAAAAAAGACATTAATAAGACCATATACAAATACAGAAATCCCAGAGCCAAACAACAGGACAATAGTGACAATGATAGACAGACACAAGTTATACTTCCCTATGTAAGCGGTATCACGGATAAAATAGGTAAACTTTTTAAGAAGTCAAATATTAAGCCTATATTTCGGTCCAACCAAAAATTAGGTCAATGTTTGACTTCAACAAAAGACAAAATACCCCTGAGTTCAGAAGGCGTATATAAAATACCCTGCTCCTGTGGTACGGTTTACATAGGTGAAACTAAGAGAAAAATTTCTACAAGACTTCAAGAGCATGAGCGCAATATAAGAAAGAAACAAATTTCCTTATCGGCAGTAGCCGAACATGTACATGAAACAGGTCATAAAATCAATTTGTCTGAAACAAAACAAATATTAACAGAAAACAGAAAAATGCCAAGGAAGATACGGGAATCGATAGAAATCATCAAGCATCCTAACAATATCAATCGGGACACTGGTTACCACTTACCTGCAATATGGAAGTCTTTGATAGGAAAAACCTCGTCACGGGTGAATAACCACAACTCGTCATAAATAGTGACACAAGTTGATTCGAAACTTAGTTTCAGATTAATCCCTGAAGATGTCTCTAGTAGTAAGAGACGAAACGTCGGAAAGTGAAAATCCATTAACACGGTCTAAACCCGAAAGTGAAAATTCTTTATACTTTAATCTAGATCAATAATACAACAACTACAACAATTATATTTCTTGGTAGTTTATTATACAGATACATACAACTATAGTAAGGCGATAGAATAGAAGGAAAGAGGCATGCCTGAAAATGAAGAGAAGGCGACACGAAAGGACTGAAATTTTTTGTAAACACATATTTGGACGATTTATCAAAATTAATCCAAAAGCTTATTTGGGGCTCTCCATGGCTCTGTAAGATACTCATAAATGAATAAATCAATAAATAAATAAATAAATTCAGACTACACTTATATTAATTATTAATTATATAATGTTAGTGATAATTATAAATAAATAGTTGATTTATGCAATCATTATAATTTAATCAACCTTTAGGCTAAATTTTGTATGCTTGATGATTTAGCATAAAAAATGGTAAGTATAGTATTGTGAAATTTAAATTGAATTTTTTGTTTGAAGAAATAAAACGGATAAGACAAAAAACAAAACAATAAATGTGTTTATATATATACATATATATGCGGTAAATTATGTTAATCTTCCCTTAATACACCATAAGTTATACCGCATATGATATTATGTGGGTTATGCCACACTAACAATATAAAAAATTTATTTAGGGTTATTTGTGATAAACACTCGGAAATGAAGCAAATAAAAACTTTATTGCATTACATAATCATGCCAACGTTTTACCTAATATTTAGGCTTCTTCAGGGCTAAAAATACATAAAAATTATAAAACTTTTTGGACATTATAAACTGATTTTTTGGAAAAAAAAAATATATATAAACAAAAATAAAAGAAATTAATAAATTAAAAGCTTACCTAAATTATTAAATATGCATTAAAACCAACAAATTAAACAAAAACATTACATCAACCAACAAAATACACTAGACTTTTTTCAACAGGAGAATACTCACTGTAGAACAAGAAATGCAATAAAGTTTTTATTTGCTTCAGTTCCGAGTGTTTATCACAAATAACCCTAAATAAATTTCAAGAAGCATCCGGTAGGAAATATTATTAATATAAAAAATTTAAAATTAAAAAAACTCCGTCACCATGCACAAAAATAATTATAATTATGCTAATAAGTATAAGTATGTGTGCGCAAAAATACATAAACCTACATACATAAATATCAAACTAGGGTGATGTGAAAATATCAAACAAGTGTGATATAAGGCGTTTTCTGAAGAACAAAAGAGTGTGCTAAATGTCATTTTCATAGGCGATCGTACGAAAAATATTTATTTACCTAGTTTATTTTTCTAGATCTTTTTGAATGTATTTTTTAACACTGATAAATTTACTATATTCAGTCATCGGCGAATTTCCAGTGCTCGCATAGGCGCCGCGTCGATTCTATCGTTGACGCGAGCTTTTAAATATTTACATTTTTATTTTCTTCGATAACATATATTTACATATTTATAGTTAATATGTATATTCAATATTGTTGTAACAAAATAGTCATCAAATGTTTCAATTTAGTGACCTTTATAAAAATTTCCCTCATAATTCTGCAAAATTATTCCGTAAGCCTATGTTTCTGTGTTTATTTTCAACGTCATAACTGAATTTATTCCGATTAATTACTATATTATATGCTTTTAACAATTTTTTTCGACTGTGTTTAAAAGCGCAACTTTTTATATGATAAACATGTATGAACAGTTTATTTTTTCGGCCTGAAAAGTAAAATAGTCGACATTGATTGGTTAATGGATATTGAAACTGTTGAGGTTTAAATTCTGACCTTAAAGTTGTCAAAAATACATATGTATTTATTAATATATTACAATGGAATAAAAAATAGTATATGATACACGGAGGAAACTGTTTTTAAGGCGATTACGGCAATCGGCAATCGCCCAAAAATAACTATTTTTTGTCCTTATATCATAAACATAAACATAAACATTGCACTCACTGTATAATTTATAATTTAAAAAAAAGTTCGCATGGACTAGGCTTGGAAACTGTATTCGCGTAAGAATACGCGTATATAGCAGTTCTATTCAAATATATGTAAATGTAATTTTATACCAGTTCTTTTAGGGCCTAACGCTTTCTAAAATAACAAAAATAAATTTTGATCAAGTTAAACATTCTTTCCAAAGTACCTAACTAAGGTTTGAGAAGAAGAATAAGAAAATAGTCATATGTAATATACCGAATCTGAAGGTGTATTCACGGTACTCTTGAATGATCAATAGGTTGAATAACCATTATTTTTAACCAAGTTTTTTTTATTCCGATTTGTGAGTATACTTTTCACATAGATTTTGTGTCACTTAATATGAATTTGGCCGCAGACTCCCTTTGTCCCCTAAAGTTTTAGAATTAATACAACCAAATGTCCCAAAATTGCTGTATAATTCAACCCATGACAAAAAGTATTGTTGTTATGTGTTTAAGTTTTGTTAGAATGTGTATTTTAATTATAATCAAACTCGGGAGCTATAGCCTCTGGGCGTGTTTTAATCTAGTGTGAACATATACAGGGTGATTCAGAAAGGTACAAAAGGAGGGTATCGCATTTTAGGCTAAATCGCCTGCATCGATAAGACTTTACATGCTTATAGATACATAAAAAATAAATACTTAGCCAACATTTCAGCCCTTCTTATGTCCCGGAACATACTTTAATTAATTATTTTAATTACGAATTTTGACATATGTCAGTGCACGATTTACAAACGTTGCACGTTATTACGAAGTTTCATGTGTCAAGCAACTTGACTCAAGTGTCTTGAAAGTAAATATAGGTTTTGTTAACAGGCTATTAAAAATTGGTTTTCTGTGTTGCGTGGGGATCCAAATGTACCGGCACGGTCTCTATGTTAGTAGGACAACATTTTGTATACAATACACACATTGCAGTATTTAATATCACAAGTAAAGTATTAAATACCAATGGTGGCGATATAAATATAAGATATGTATTAACAAATAAAATTCAGTATTAAAAAACAACGAAAAAGTCCAGTAAATGCAGAAAACTGTTCTTTTTTTATGTATAAATATTATTTAATAATATCGAAATGGTGTAGATGTGAAAACAAAATACCAAAAATTCTAAATTTAAAAAAAAATGAAAAAAAATCATATCACAAAATCTAGATGTGATAGAAAAAAACGACAAATGGGTAGAGATTCAGCGCATTAAAATCTTTATATTCATGATAACTTTTTTGGAAGGAGGATTTCATTGCAGAACAGTGTAATCACTCGGATGATAACGCTACTCGCCTATCGGCTCGTATCGCTCTTATCACCCTCATTTATTAATATCAATTATAATACACTCGTTGAATAATATACTATTCTTAAAATTTATCAAATTAAAGAAAACTTATTTTTTTTTTACTTTTAATCATTGATAGCTATATTTATTTATAGCTCCACCTTTACTTTAAATATAATACGAGCAAATAAATGTAAAATAACACATTACTACATTTTGAAAAAAAAAAATAAAGCCTATGTAATTCCAAAACTGACTTTAGTTTCCTTATGGCGTTACCTTTTCAAACCCGCACTATGAACCAGAAGACGACCGAAGACAGAAAAATAACTTCCCTACGAGTAGCGCATTACGTTTTTCTCACTACCAAGGAGTTAAAATGTTATTTTATTAATAATATTTTTGACATTTATATGTGTGACAATTCAAGAAATCATTTTTTTATGGAATCACTCTATAAAATTAGAAATAAAAGTCTTGTGTCTCCATGTGCGGTAAATAGGTTTTTCTGTCTTTAGTTACGGTTTTGTTTGTATTTATTTTGATCTATCACCAAGTGTGCTTGTTATAGTACTTTACATTACTGTCGACTTTTTGATTAAGTAATGTAAACTTATCTAGTTAATAGTGAGAAAAGGCGGCTAAAATTAGATTTTTAGTCGTATTTTCGTGAAAACGGTTTCTAGGGGTTTTGAGGATGTTAAAAAGCAAATCCATTATAAAAAATGCAAAATTCAAAATGGCAGATCTGATATGCTAATAAGATAACATGAATTTTAATAGATGTTGATAAAAAATTCAAGGATTTTCGAGGTGATTAAAACCGAATCCATTACTCAAAATTAAAAAATTTCGTTTATATTTGACAACAAGGAAATAACTACAATATTTAGTTTGCATTTTGAACAAGTATTAACTCTTAAGTTTCTTAAAAAAAATGCCTTTATAACAAATTTTATTAAAATCGGACCTTTCAAAAAATTTCGACCACCATAAGGGTCGCGATTTTTTCTCAGATTTTTTAATTAACACGTTGACAGTCACATGTGATTCATGATACGTTTGCCCCACAAGGCCATGAAGCATATGTGATTCATTGTCATACCTGTTAACATTAGTTTTATTTTTGAACGCTGTGGCCTAGGTAATTCCTTTAAACTGGACGTCTAGCTAAAGTGTAGATTGGGGAGGTTAAGATAAAAAAAAAATTAAAAACGGTTGGACGTCTAGGGACGGAAAAAAACATCCTAATGGGGACTGTCAACGTGTTAAATATTCGAAATAAGCAGCACTTACTAATAATTTATTCCTGGATCACTACTACACTTTTTTCTAATGTTATGAGAAAACTTCTTGGTTAAAAAACTTAGAAGCATGTAAGGAGAAGAACGACACAAGTATAAAACCCCAAGTAGAAAATTAATTTTAGACCTTTGTAATACACAGTGTGTTTTATGTGACCTGTTAGTTATATTTACATTTTTAGTTACGAGTTTAGTCGCGCGGTCTACACTTGTAGACCATTTTATTTTTTGTTAAAAGAAAAAAATAAATTTATTTTTTTAAGAACCAAATATTATATTATTTATTGGGTTGTATTTAGAAGTTATTTACATAATTTTTTCAAATTAATAATGTTTTAGTAATTGTTAAGGGTAATAGAAAAATCATATTCAATTTTAACATAATATGTTATAAATTATATTATGTTAAAATTATTATAACTTATAATATATTATATTTTACATGTGTACGGTAATTTGTAAAAAACTAAAATTAACTTAACAAACTTTTTGAAAGTAAAATTAACTTAACTAAAATTAACTTAACAAACTTTCAAAAAGTTTGTTAAGTTAATTTTAGTTTTTTTTCAAATTACCGTACACATGTAAAATATAATATATTATAAGTTATAATAATTTTAACATAATATAATTTATAACATATTATGTTAAAATTGAATATGATTTTTCTATTATCCTTAACAATTACTAAAACATTATTAATTTTTTCAAATTAATAATGTTTTAGTAATTGTTAAGGATAATAGAAAAATCATATTCAATTTTAACATAATATGTTATAAATTATATTATGTTAAAATTATTATAACTTATAATATATTATATTTTACATGTGTACGGTAATTTGAAAAAAAACTAAAATTAACTTAACAAACTTTTTGAAAGTAAAACATTTTTTTAAACATACGTTTATAAAAAAAATAAAAAACACCTAAATTAAAAAAAAAAAATATGTTATAAAATTTGACTCGAAACAATGCAATACTTTAGTCACTCATGCACCTTGCACATACGCTATTTGCAAGCATAGTTGTGACATTTTGAGAAATAAAAATTGTCGATTTATTTCTTCTTCTTATGAAAGACCCGTATCTCCATTTGCCAATAGCAGCGTTTTTAATATATTACACCGAGTTGACGTGAAAACGTTGCTATGCCTCAAATGGAGATACGAGGGTCTTTCATCGCACGGCAGTATAGAAGCAAAACCTATATATTTGCTGCGGTGGATTTAGTGTGGTTTTTAAGATATCAACAATTAAAGGTCATTTTTTGCACATTGCGTTTTTAAATGTCGATAGGATGATTTGTTGCTTAGAAAACTGCAAAAAACGATCCAAATTTGCATATTATTCAATAAACAATAAATTTTGCAAAAATCAACCTACACTGTAAATGCAAATATGGTGTAGTGAAGTTGAAAATCTATCACTAATTTAGTGATGTGGTATATAATTCGGTTATAGCCGAGCAGTTAATTATAACTTTTATTATAACTTACTCAGTTAGGTTGACCATACAATCTTCTATCGTATTTAAAGTATACCCGAGCGAAGAATATACTTAACCACTTATCACTTTATTCGGGAGCGGGTATTCTAGGAGACGGCGCTTAGGAAACAGATAAAACGATTTCTTCTTAACTTAAGAATAATATATTAAATAAATGTGAATAAATTCTCCAAGAACATGAAAGATCAATTCTTACTTCTAAGTCCTATTTCTATGCAAAGCCCTTAAATTCTAATTTCCATTATATATTAGTTTTCCATTAAATACTACTAACTTAAAACATTCTATGTTTGAAATCCCAACTATTCGCAATCATTTTCAAATCCCAATTTATTGTCCACATTTTTCTTAGTGTATATTAAAACTGGTTCGTCATTTAAATAAGTTTACAAAATATTTTTCAAAGTTAAATAATATTCGTCAAAATTTCTATCAGTGTTCATACTAACAGTATTTATAAGTGTCCAATTATTTTTGTCTGATAAAACGAGTCTCAAAATTTTTCTAAGTTTAAAAACTATTTTTTTAATTCAAGAATAAATCTCAAAATTAATTTTCACAGAAACTACATTTTCACTTTTGAATTTTACATAGTGACACCCTGAATAAAACTGAATAATTATGAATCTTTTCATGAGTTTATATACCCAATAAGAAGGTCACTAGTTAAATTTATTTGACAATGCTATTAGCGCAAAATATCTACAAAGATACCGCGCATATCTAATTACCCCGACAAAAGAGTTTCAGTCTCATCAATTTGCAAACTAATTGCTATTTCTGACATCTGAAACGATCATTTTAACCATAAATTCAATTTTGTATAAACAATTTGGACTACTAGACAACTTTTAAGTTATACCGACAAGAATTACCGAGGAGGGGTCCGATCAAATGTAGGACACACCGAACTCTTCCGAAACCGAATCTCGTGAAGCCAGATTGTATCATAGCGCAATATTAAAGAAATATTATTTTAAAATTTTAACAACATATAAAATATTCAGATCATAACAATGGCAATTTTACAGCAAATAAAGTAGGTCATATGTTGCCAGCAAAAAAAGTGGTAAAATCAGTACTGTAAATTCACAGTTATCTGTAAAAATGTGAATTTTTATTTTGGTAATTTTACTGCTATCTTTTGTAGAATGTAAGCTATTATTATGGTAATTTTCAACCAATACTGTAAAAGTTCCGGGTTTTTGGACCACATGCATGAATTTTAATGCAAAATTATTGTACCGACAGGAAAAGAGCTGAGATTTTACTAAACCCAGTAATATTGAGGGTAATTTAATAAATATTGTAAATTCAAATTCTGACATTGTAAATTTGCTTTAATTATTACAGTTAAAACTACTGTAAGATTGACGGACAAATTTAGAGTGTACGACTTTGTTATTGTGTAAAAAGTTGCGTCTTATAGTATAGAACGATTCATTCAATAGTTTTTGCAAAATTGCAATTGTTTATCCCAGAGATGTTTTGTTTGCAATAATATGTGTACAATAATGAAAATATAATGATTCTACGACTATCTTATGAAAGGGGAAGGGTTGTTTTATCAAAAGAAATTATTAATTAAAAAAAAAAATCGATTTTTAGCATTGCAAAATCTCGTTAGAAAAACATTGTCATTTTTACCCTATAAACAATTTAAATAAATTTGTTGCAATTGCTTTTAGGAGAATAATTTTTTCATATTGGAAAAGCTGGCATTTTTACACGAATTTAGAAAAAAAAACATATTTTTCTAGGTTAATATGAGGCAAAGTTAGTCACTTTTTTTTTAATTCACAGCTATTTTGTTTACATAAATTGAATAAAAATTAATTATTTATAACAATATTTTGTATATTAAAGTATAAATTACCCATTCCTATATTTGCCAAAAAATATTGATATTTTGCAAAAAAAAATGTAAAAATGTTAAACAAATCCACCGCAGCATACGTAGGTTTTGCTTCTATACACCTGTATTACCTGAAAAACTTGACAGACCTCTGGATGAGCCACAGCCTTGGCAAAGGTTTCATATCCCTGGACTATCCATGTAAAAAGTTTCCCAGCTAAAAAAAGCATGGTCTTCGATCGTAGACCACTCGCCTGACGAAGGGTTAAAATTTCATATTGTTAATGATCAGTAATCGGAATAAACTTAGTTATGACTCATCAACGTTGAAAATAAACACAGAAACATAGGCTTACGGAATAATTTTGCCGAATTATGAGGGAAATTTTTATAAAGGTCACTAAATCGAAACATTTGATGACTTATTTGTTACACAGATATTCGATCTTTATCTTTTAAGAATACGAAAGTTTTTAATTTTTATTTATCGATAACTTTTTTCCCCACCTAACTCGTTTAAATGGAATCATTAAAATAAATCAAGATAAAAAGAAATAAAAATTTAAATATTTAAAACCCTAGCGTTGACGCGGCGCCTATGCGAGCACTGGAAATTTGCCGATGACTGTTAATGATATAAATTAAAGTAAAAATATAAAAAAAAAAGATTTGTTGAAAATTTATGTTAGTTTAGTATACTTCAAAAACTAAATTTTAGTTTCTACTTTGTTTTAGTTGGTATTTTACTTTATAAAAACTAAATTTAGTTTATCTGTTTTATTATTATGGTATATTTTCCAAATTGTATTTACTTCTATGTCTCCAGCATTGTTTTTACTAACACGTTTATTATCACTAACTGACATTACACTCGAAGTAGTTTTAGATTTCAGTAATGGAGTATAAACCAAATTTGTGCAAACATAAAAATTCTTTTTCTTTTTTCCACTTTACATCTAAGCAATTTAACTTAATGCATCTGGTCTTATATAGCTCAAGTTTTCGTATGTGTTAAAAATTATATTATTTTTCCTTAGTATACAGTATCAAGGGCATTATGGAATATTTTAGCTACTAAAGAAGCCGTGAAGATATGTAATGCTACGCATTCCATTATATACGTTTATATACCATTATTTTTTTTTTAATTTAAAAAACTAAACAAATAAAATAATATTTTTTATTTGCGAAAAACGAAAAAATTTTGAAAAAGAAATTGAAAAAAAAAGCAAAAAAACAATTTAGTATTTTTTTTTTTAATAATATATTTTTTTAAAATAAGAAAAAAAAACAAAAAATAACAAAACAAAAATAAAAAAAATAATCAATTTTTGCGAAAAGTTAATAAATTTTGAAAAAAAAAAAAAAAAAATAATTTTTTCATTTTTTACAAAAGTTTAACTATAACTTTTTTTGGTTTTGGGGGGATTACTTTCAAACGCAATAGGGATCTTGCCCTCATAAAACTTTATTTTTTATGTTCAATAATATTTTGGATTTTAGCATATTCAAAATATAGTAGATATCAATATTTATCAATATTCATTAAAATTATGCCGTCATATTGGATTTGTCATGTAAAAATGTATTCAGTTGCAGCATTATCAAAAAAAGCTAGAAACCAATTTTTATTAAATATAATTAAAATTTACCAAATTTTGAATTTTTAAAAAAAAATCGAATCGATTCATTCGTTCAAAAGTTATTGCGTTTTTATATCGAATTAGGAACCTGCTTCTTCTGGGTAAGTCGAATAAAATAAGCATTTATTTTAATATATATACAGTAAATATGTTAAATATTTAATTGTGTTTCAAATGCATTTTGGTTAACAAAAAAAAAAACAGGAATTTAAAATAGTATATTACATAACTAGTGTGGAAAGTGACATATTTCACGCGAGTGGGAAGGTTTAGGAACGAGCCGCCAGGCGAGTAAGGAAACCCCACAAGTGTATGAAATACACTTTCCAACGAGTTATATACACTATTTTTTTCTACGATCCCGAAAAAATATGAAGTTTCTTATTTTAAAATTTTATAATTTTTACTTATTTTTAAGAAAGGCATAGCACAAAATAATTATAATTAGCATACAAATTAATATATGTAGGTATGTCAAACAGGAAATATAATTTTCATTTAGCTTTAGTTTTCTTGTTTTTATATTTAATACAATACATAGCTGTTTAATGAGTTGCCCATTCCTAAATAAATGCTTATTAATTTAGATTTCTGTGGTTATGCTGCCATAAGACAGTAAAATTGTACTGTTTTACATTTCGTAAGAAAAATACTGTGTATTTTGATGTTTTTTATGTAATGTAAGGTAACTAAATAAAAATTAAGTTATTTTTATAAGATATAAACTGTCTAGACTAGATAGTAATGGTCAAAATAGTAACGTTATAACTATAGTTTCTATTTTTGAGACGAAAAACAGAAATATTTGAATTAAAACACTTAAAGATATAAAAGGCTGTGATGAATGGTGGTTTATAAAATAAGGTGAATAAAATTCGTAGAATCTACGAGGTAAATATCTAAATAAAATTAGGCAAACCTCCATACATAAATATCACACGAGTGTGATATATAAATATCAAACTAGTGGGATATGAGGCGTTTTCTAAAGAAGAAAAGAGTGTGCTAAATGTCATTTTCATAGAGGATCGTAGGAAAATATATATTTTTTACGATTTCACTCGTCATAAAATAATATGTGTTATTATTCTTGATCTTGATTCTTATTTATAGGATTTATGTTCTTAACTTAAGCAAATTTTATGTAGGAACGTTCGTTACAAATACAAATAAATTTTATTATTGCTAAATTTTAGGTATAATTCATGATGACATACTGAATTAACTTATATCAGATTATATTTCAGAACTTATTTAAAAGGGTTTCATGAAAAGGGAAATAAAATTTTTGCTATCTTTCCGATCGTTTGAAATAAATCAAAATTATCTAAAAATATTTGCGTGCTTGATTATATCACTTAAATAAAGTTGGACCCTTTTTAAAAGTTTTGGGAAAACACATAGGGTAACACTATGAAATATTTTTTCTTTAAACATTTCTTATTCATTTTTAGAGGCGCCTAGACTTTTCGTCGTCCGTGAAAAAAAAAATTCGAAAAATTAAATTCATATTCTGTTTATTTACTAGAAAAACATTTATTCAAAACCTCAAACGATATTCTGGATATTTACGCTAAAACTATACTGCCTTCCTAAAGAGGAACGCGGCATGTACACCTGACACATACGGTTTTCGAGGTTATCATTATTTTACTACGGAGAATAACGGTATTTACCAATCCTAAGGAAATCTGCGGTAAGTGCATCGAAGATGTTACTTGCCGCGTTCTTTCTATGTAATTTTTTTTTATGAAAATAGAAACAGAATAAAGCAAATATAAAAAAAGCAAAATTATGGGTATTTAAGGGTAGTCAGACAAAATTAATAGATAGATAGATACATTTATTGTTTCTAAAGAAATATAAATTTCTTATAAGAAGACAAAATTAATATTATTACAAAATATTGATCAATCATTAAATACAAAAAAAAAGAAATAAAAAAATATATTGTTTGATATTTTAGTCGGTGGCGATGGCGCATCTAGCGGAAATTATTTAAATTTAAATGCAGACCTGTAATAATTAGTTTACTGATCTCTATTTTTCATTACAGCTTAGGCCCAGGCGTGGAAAACAGTGGGACAAGAAATCACGTACTTCCCAAACTTTATTAATACATGTAATGTATGTATTACATATACAGTTGCGAATAAATAAATTAAAATGCAGTAAAAAATAAAATGTCTTAACATGGCAATAATTGGTTCACCCACCTTACAGTATACCATTTACTGTGAATGGTATATGATAGATATGATATGATGCGTAGCATTACATTATTATTTAATAAAAATTAGAATTTTAAAAAGCTCATTTTTCAAGTAAATAGACACTTTAAACTATTGTTCACCAAGCGGAATGTCATGTCAACGCTGTTAATACTCAGTGAGTCACTTGGTCATGGTCCATGACTCATGGAGAAGGACTTAATTTTTTTTGAAAATTGTTTCTGTTTTCAAAAAACCAATAGTTAATACAAAAATATTGTTTTTTTTTATTAATTATTCGTTTTTTGAAATAGAAACAATTTTCAAAAAAAAAATTTAAAGTCTTTCCCTATGAGTCATGGACCATGACCAGGTGACTCACTGAGTATTAACAGCGTCAACATGAAATTCCGCTTGGTGAACAATAAACTAAAAAGTATCTATTTACTTGAAAAAAGAGTTTTTTAAAATTCTAATTTTTGCATGCCCCCGATAATGCCTACTTCGATCCGACCTATGCTTATGACATAAGTCTTGTCTTAGTTTAAGCTCCGACCTACCTTTCTCCACCATGCATAATATATAAATGGAAATAAGAATATACCAAAAATGACGTTAAATCATGTAAAAATACTTACTAAAAATATGTAAATTTGTTTCAGATATCGAATGCGTGCAAAGATTCGAACAACAGCCGACCTACACGGAAGTTAATCCGGGCCAGGATGCTCTTCTTATTTGTAAAGTTTTTAACAAACGAGGATCATGTTCCTGGCAGAAGGATAACAAGGCAAGTACCGATATTTTTTGTTTTTTATAAACTTTCATTTAAGGGTCATTCCGTCGTTACGTACGTTACATTCGCACATCTTAATTTAGGTCTCAGAAAATTATAGTTCATTTAGTTGTATTTCAGGTTATACTCCTAATAGACACTTTTTTGCATCTTTTAGTTTACTTACTTTTTACTTTTAATAATTATTAATTGATTATAATCAATTGGGCAATAAAATAATCCAGCTTATCGTTACGTATGCTACAGAATTTGGAAGTACACTTATGCAATTAAGTAAATGATAATGAAAATTTCCTAATCTCATTTGGTTTTTTTTATTATGTTTGCCTAATCTGTGAAAGATTTACTTTTTAATAAACATTAAAAATTATTATAGTTGTTTCGCATGTTACAAAAAAATGTTACGTATGTTACCTGAGGGTGGTCACCAAATTTCAAACTGAATTTGGGTAACCTATACGTTAAATTACACAGAAAAAAAGGTTATCTTGGCAGAAGATAATAAATTATCTTGGATTTATATTACCTTAAATCGAGGTAATAATCTTCTTTTAAGATCATGTATCCTCGGTTTAAGATTATCTGTGACTTTGATTTCCTTTAATTATTATCTTGGTAGAAAAATCCTTGTGTCAAGGATTTTTTTCTTAAATGCATGACATTTAAAATAGTAACAGAGAATCAAGAGTTATTATCTTGACTCAAAGCCCCTGTTGTCTTACGGTAAAGAGTTGCCGGCTGGCTGGCAGACAATTTGCGCAGTAGTTCAAGATATGCGCGGGAGAGAAGTTAGGTTTGTTTTTTTTTTGCCGTCAGTTGTCTTTAAAGGTGTACCTACGATCCTGAAAAAATATAAAGTTTCTTAATTTAATATTTTCTAATTTTTATTATGTACTTACGCAAAGAATTTTTGAGAAAAGCAAAGCATACAAAGCAAAAAATAGTATACTTTATGTATACAAAACATGAAATATGATTTTCTTTTAATTTTAGTTTTCTTGTTTTTTTTTTTAATACAATATTATATTATTATACCTAGTACCTAGCTGTTTAATGGGTTGCCTATAACGCAAGCCTCTTGTGTAAATCAAGGCAAAATTTAAAGTTTGCTAGTTAAATTAGATTCTTTAGATATGTTCCCATATAAAACAATAAAATTGTATTATTTTAAAATTTCGTTTGGACTTTTTGATGATGTTTTTTATGACTAAATCAAAAATTAAGAAATTTTTATAAAATCTAGACATAAGAAAAACATCCCAACTTATATCCCAGGGTTATAACTATAGTTTCTATTTTTGATATGAAAAACAGAAATATTTGGATTGAAAAACATATATTATGATGAAAAGTAGAAAATGGCATATAAAACGAGGTGAGCTAAATTCTACAACGTAAATTAAGGAAAACCTACATACGTGAAGTTAGGCAAACCTACATACATAAATATCAAACTAGGGTGATATATTCTGAAGAACAAAAGAGTGTGCTAAATGAATTTTCATAAGGGATGGTAAAAATCATTTTATTTAATAAATTTATTTTTACGTAGATATTGAATTACTTAGGTATTACTCATTATTAGAAACAAACAAGATATATTATTAAAGGGTTTCAATATAAATTATTTTCTATTATTATTTTAACTAGAAATTTATTGATTATACTCTAGCTATTATTATACTATTCACAGCGCGTATGCGCTAGAATAGTATAATACGGTAGTTTAGAATTTTCCAAAATCGTCAAAAAACGTCCTAGACAAAAAATTCTTGGATACAAATGTGTTTCATGAAAAAATAAGAAACTTTAAAAATGTCCGTCTGATGTCACGATTTTTGTGTACACGATAGATAACTCAAGAACGATATATCCAATCGACTCGAAGTTTTTAGGAAAAATCAAGTTCAATGAAGGAAAGATCCTTATTGTTTTTGATAATAATCCCCAAAAAAAGATTTTTTTTATATTTATTTTTTATATTTTAATATTTTTGAATTTTTTTTTTGTAAAAAATCTTCGTTTTTTGTAAAAAGATAAAAAAAAAATTGAAAAAAAAAATAATAAAAGGATCAAAATCTTTTTCTAAGTTTTTTTTTTTCATTTTTTTTATAGTTTTTGAAAATGCAATATACCATTTACTGTGAACAGTATATAATCGAATGCGTAGCATTACATATCTTTACAGCTTGTATTTAAAATATACCTTGAATTATTTACGAATATTCTGCCATTCTAAAAAGGCCATATCTGATAATTTAAGTACATATATCTTAGTATTTTGAATTTTACATTAACTATTCTGCTACAAAAAAGGCGTTTATTATTTTAAGTAATTTTTTGACTCTTTATCACATCTGTAAAATTGCTGCATTTCCTAATAAAAATTGCAGCAACCAGAAACATGGTTATTCAGTATTTAATTACTCGTCTGATTGCCCCAACCAGATCTATTTTTTTCAGTAGAACATTTTGTGACAACTGATGTTACTGATGTTACACTCTTTTCTCTATGTACTTTACTGTACCTAAATCATAAATTTTAAATAGCAACTTTTAATTTTTTTTAAATTAGTAGCTGGAATTTTTAATTCTCAATCCAACGGTTTTTTTAATACGTAATTTTTTCAGAAAAAATTACTTTTATTATAAGGATCCATACTAAAAAAAAAAATAATAAATTGATAACGTTTGAATTTATTTGAATTTTTTTTTAAACATTTTTTTTTATTTTTCGTTATTGGCAGAAAAGTTTAATACATTATGCATTTTAATAAGTATTTTGTTACGCTTACAGTGGGCGCTGAAAGTTGAGTTGCGCCCTCTGTAACCGTACCAAAGTATAATATCTGAAGCTTATAGAGAATTTCAAGAGTTACAAGTTTGCTCATAATCGTCCGATGAATAATTTGGCTGAAAAGAAAAAAAAAACAATTTCACCTCCAACATGGCTATTTTTAAATTAACCCTATTGTTATTAATATAATTAAAAAATGATCCCAACAAAAATTGTTAGAAATTTCCTCCTTAACAAAATTGGTTATATGCATTTTTATCGTAAGATGCATATTAAGCAACTGACTAAAATTCAAGACAGCGGATACCCCGTACGCAAATCACCCGGTGAAAACTAACAGGAGTGTGCTGTTACCATCCACTACTACTCTTTAAAATATCAGCCCGTATACATTTATTGCAATTTAAATTTATTATTTGACTGGACTATTCTGCCCTCCTTAGTTAAAACATCCTAACTAACATTGCTATTTTCCCTAATTTCTTCGAATAAATGGCCAAATTCCCTGACTTCCAGGTTTCGGTTTTAATTTCCCTGACCTTTTCCTGACATCCCTGCTTTCCCTGACTGGTGAGAACCCTGAAGAAAAGATAAATATGGCATAGAACAACCTGTATATGCAGATAAGCTGAAAATGACAAAAATTTTAGTTAGGGCGTTTTAACTAAGAAGGGCAGTATTATATAGTGAATGATAGTGTTTTTCCCTGATTAATTTTTAAAAAGTTTTACCCGAAAATCCGCTTTTTTTTTTAAGCTTTTGTAATAAGGACATTAAGGATTATTAAAAAAAATATGTGGTGGTATACTAAAAGGCAGAATTATTTTTCCGTTTATAAAAGATTCATTTAAAAGAATAATTTATGTTTTAAAAGCTTTATGTTTACTTTGTGAAATAGGGAAATAACCCTAAAATATAGGAAAACCCTGATTTATTTACTACGGTTTACGATCAAGTCCAATTTATGGTCGTAAAAGTATCATTCAAACCAATTTTATTACACCATCAAATGAAATGGCTTAACAGAATTCTATCGGAAGGAAAACTATACTTAAAGTTATTAAAAATAATATGTACATTATTTTGACCAAAACCACACAGAATAACCATATTTTTTAACCGACTTGAAGTCGAGACTCGGGGCCGTGCAAAGGGGAGCGAAGAATGCACTAGCGTTGGGCTTCATCTAAAAGGGGAAACGAAAAACGAAAACGAAAACAAGTTTACATTAGTATGTATTTTTAAAAAATTATGTTCTAAAATTAAATTAAAAAAAAGAAAGTACATGAAAATAATATAAGATGATAGGCTTTATACACGTACCCCTCAAAAAATTTAAGTTACAAAAAAATGTGCACAAAAACGAACAGAATCCAATGTGTATTGGACTACCGCGTCGTACTTTGACGAGTTTACTACCCAAATAGCGTAAGTTCGATTCTCATCGGCGCCGATTTGCCTTTTCCAGTTAATTAATAATTGAAATTTGGCGAAGGCGTAAGTGAAGCGGACACTCCCTATAAATTGGTTCGAAAGTCAACTAAAGCGGGTGGTTCCCTTTACTACTAGCCCACACAAGTCCTGGACTTAAAGGATGCTTAAATAAGTAGAATAGTACGAGTGTGACATGTAATGTAATGTAAGTAGTGGAAGGACTAGGCATTAAATAACCTCTTTCAGTAAACTCCCAGAAGTAGCGGTTTTGGAAAAACATCTTTTCAGAAGGAATCACGCCGAACACTATTTACTTTAAGAAACTAATTTAGTTTAATATTATGTAATTTTTGCTGCAGATTTCGAATCCACTATGCAATTACATAATATGCATATAATGGATAATGCATTATGCATTTAATATGAATAGAAATATGAAATTAAATAAAATGCATATTATGCATTTAATGCTATTTTTTAACCGACTTCCAAAAAAGGAGGAGGTTATCAATTCGACGTGTGACTTTGTTTTTTTTATGTTTGTTCCCGTATAACTTTGAAACGAATGAACGGAATTTGATGAAACTTTTTTCAGCTTAAAGAGGGCATTCATGAGGTGGTCCCGTTTTAATTTGACACTCGGATAATGCCGGGTAAGCCTGATAATTAAGATAAATCTAATCATTTTAACGCAAATTCACTTAAAAACGGCTTAATTTGGTTCTACAACCAACCAAATTTTTAGTGAAATATCGGATAACTCGGATAAGAGGGATAACTTGATTAAGGGGTCACTTAAATATTACGGCACACTGAAAATCTTTTAAAAGCCGCTAAACTTGATTCTCTGGACCTGTAATATTAAAATACCAAGAGAAAATGATAAATGTTGTGATTTTACCAAAAGGCGTTGTTTGAATACTACTTAACGCTTAAAGTTTAACAAGATTTTCTTTAGTATTTTGTTTAAAATAAGGTTGGTTGGACTCTTGGGCGCTGAAATAAATATATTACTTTTATTTTTACAAATTTATCTTTAAGATAATAACGTCACAACGTACTAACAGTGAGTTGTAAATTTTTTTGTTTTTTTAGAATTTTTTTACTGTTACTCCTTAAAATTAGTGACGTTTGTTTTGAGACATCCTGTATTTAAAATTAATTGACTAATTATTACTAATTAATAATTATACTAATTATAATTGACTAATTTAAAATTTGGCGATATAAAATTGAAATATAATATAATACTTAGAAAAAAGTGTAGAACCAATATTGTAGGTCATTTAAAAATACATAATAAGTTTTTGTTTTTTTAAACAGTTTTTAATATCATAAAGAAAACTTTATAGGAACCCAACCGCAAGACTTAAAGTCGCAAAACCAATATAGACAAGATAAGTTTTATGAAAAACTGTTTAGATAAACAGGGAAAATATTTAGGTAACCAAATCAGGTACAACTCTAAAACTGTCAAACCACAATGTGGAGTGGAAAAACATTTTGTAAATGGTCTGAACATTTCGGCAATGAAAAACACATTTTTCAACTAAACTACCAAAAACAAAACTAAAAAAATACTCAGTAACAAGGAAAAGTTTAAAACAATGCGAAATAATAGGGGAACATCGATGTTTGTTTCACGTTAAGTATGCACATGAAACAATAGTAAAACACACAAAATAAGAGTTGCACATACAACATAGTTCTATTATAATGTAATTATTTTATTATTCACAGCGCCTGCGCTAGAATAATATTATACAGTAGTTTCGAATTTCCCAAAATCCCAAAAAACGTCCTAGACAAAAAAATTTTGGATACAAATGTGTTTCAAGAAAAAATAAGAAACTTTGAAAAGGTCCGTCTGTCCGTCTGTCCGTCTGTCCGTCTGTCCGTCTGTCCGTCTGTCCGTCTGTCCGTCTGTCCGTCTGTCCGTCTGTCCGTCTGTCCGTCTGTCCGTCTGTCCGTCTGTCCGTCTGTCCGTCTGTCCGTCTGTCCGTCTGTCCGTCTGTCCGTCTGTCCGTCTGTCCGTCTGTCCGTCTGTCCGTCTGTCCGTCTGTCCGTCTGTCCGTCTGTCCGTCTGTCCGTCTGTCCGTTTTTTTTTTACAATAAACCACGTTAATGAAGCGATTTTTTTTTTATTTGTCACTATTTTTTTTGTAATCAGCGGTGCAAAAAAAAGCCCTATGCAAAAAAAAACGTACTTTTGTTAATTTTTTTTTGGGATCACTGCAGTGCACTGTGGACTCCATAGTGTGGAGCCTAGGCGTAGCTCTCTTGGTGCTTTTTTTCAGGCATCCTTTAAAGGAACTTTCATATTTTTGATGTAGAATCAACCTTTTAATTTAGTACCTATATTTGTATTTTTTAACTCTTTTCTCCCAACTTTTGATTTAAATGCAAAACATTAAACTAAATTACTTAAAAGCAATACTTGTAAATGGGAAAGAAATTGCAAAGGAAATTCTTTCATGCACGAGGGGTCCTGTCCCTAGGGTCCTGTGTTTTGACTGAATTCATCAAGCGTTACAATATAAAACGATTCGAATCTAGGTCCGTGTCTAAGAAGCTAACGCCATCAAGAAACTGACGGTAAAATGTTCTAGTGACAACAAAAAATCTGCTTTCCTTTGGGTGTAATAAACCGGACAGCATGAAAAAGTTTTAATTTCAAGGGATAGTTTTGTAGCTGCAAAAATATATTTTTATTTATTTTAACTTTTTTCTATACCGGGTTTTCCATTTAAAACTAAATACACTGAACAACTTTTAAATAAAAAACAACAAAAACGACCCACATTCAACAAGTGGGTAATAATTACAGGATTATATCCAAATTCATCACTTGTTAACGTGGATCAGTTAATACTATTAAGTAGAACACTAGTTAGGTGTTGTGATGTCAAAAATTCGATCACTAATGTTGTGAAGTGGTATATAATTCGGTTATAGCCGAGCGATTAATTATAAGTTTTATTATAACTTACTCAGGTTGGCCATGCAATCTTCTATCGTATTTAAAGTATACTCGAGCGGAGAATATACTTAACCACTTATCACTTTATTCGGGATCTAAGTTCTAGTAACATGGTTCTTTGGAAACAGATTAAAACTACGCTTCTTAACTTAAGAATAATATATTAAATAAATGTGAATAAGTTCTTCAAGAACATGAAAGATCAATTCTTACTACTTTTATACAAAGCCCTTTAATTCTAATTTCCATTAACTATTAGTTTTCCATTAAATTAAATTAAAACATTCTATGTTTAAAATCCCAACTATTCACAATCATTTTCAAAGCCCAATTTAATGTCCACATTTTTCTTAGTGTAAATATTAAAACTGGTTCGTATAAGTCATTTAAATAATTTTACAGAATATTTTTCAAAGTTCATTAATTCTATCAGCGTTCATACTAACAATATTTATTTAAGTGTTCAAAATTATTTTTATGTCTGATATTACAAGTCTCAAAATTTTAAAAAATATTTTTAATTCAAGAATAATTCTCAAAACTTTTTCTCACAGAAACTACATTAACTTTTGGAATTGACATGGAGACACTCTAAGTAAAACTGAATAAATATGAATTTTTTCATGAGTTTATATATACAATAAGTAGGTCAATAGTTAAATTTATTTGACAAGGCTTTTAGCGCAAAATATTTCTAAAGACACAGACTATATTTAATTATCCCGACAAAAGAGTTCCAGTCTCATCAATTTTCAAGCTAATTGCTATATCTGACATCTAAAACGATAATTTTAACCGTAAATTATATTTGTCTAAACACTTATATCTTTTAAGTTAGACCGACAAAAATCACCGAAAAGGGGTCCGATCTAATGTAAAACAAACCGGACTTTGCCGAAGCAAACCTGGGCAGAATGTATTTGCGCTATGATTAAAGAAATATTATTTTAAAAATTTTAACACCATATAAAATATTCGTATCATAACATAGGTAAGTTTATTAGGGTAGATGGGTAGCTTGCTTGGTTCCTACCTACCCTAACAAACCTACCTATCGAGTGCTAGTATTAAAAATACCTACACTGCCCATTAAAAATGCTTTCTCATTTTTCAACTCCGCGCGTGAAGTAGATTTTTTATTATCAGATTCACTTTCAGCAACCTTCAAAACCCCAATATACAAATTTTCAAGAAAATAACCGCCCGCCCCTCAGGGGGTGGATTTAGAAAAAAAATATTTTAAGGTTTAGTTTAAGCCACCTTAGAAACCCCAAAATGGTGCATTTTTAGGAGACCATATCTTCCTTATTATTAATTTTTGGAAGCACCTGTATACGAGTTTTTTTCTTAGTTTTTGAGGTACATTTATCCTGAATCATTAAAATTTTGGTTTTCAATATTTTAGTATTTAATTTTTCGCCTTCAAAACGTGAAATTTTACCTTTTCTCGAAAACGGTTAATCCTACAGTATTACAACAAGGCACCTTTTTTATGTATTTTGAGCTAAGGAATTATCTTATAATAATAAAATTACGAAAAATTTACACAGAAAAAAGTTTGGAACAAAAAACTGATAAGCCCCTCCCCGTTTCGCACACACCTGGTTAAAATAAGAGCATGAAAATAACATACGAAGATGGGTCTTATTAAGCCAAGTTCAACGTAAAACCTCGTTGCTACATCTCAAACGGTTCCTGAATTATTAAATAAAAATCGAATTTTTTAGCCGCTTTCAAAGGGGTTTAACACTGTGTATTTTTGGTTTATATCGTTGCGTTTGGTATTTAGTACTGTACTTGTGATATTAAATACTAAAATGTCAGTATTGGGTACAATATGTTATATTAAATCAACACAACGGTGTTACATTTCGTAAAGTAGTTAGAGTGAAGTATCTCAAATAGCATTTTTGGTTGCCGCTACGTGATCATTACCTCAATTGAAACAAATTAAGTAGCGGCGAATAGTTACAGGAACGCTATAGTTACTTAGTAATTACGTAGATGCTACCAAAATTTTTTTAGTGAATATTAATAATAATAATTCCAAATAAATGATATAATTAAAAATTATTTAAGGTATATATTTTTTAGTAAAACGTGTTATAATGTATTTATTTGGGAATAAAACATTGGTCACTATTTACTTACTTTGTAGTGAAATTATGCTTAATTAAATATGTTTCCAATACTGTGTATTACTCATTAAAATAAAATATAGCGATTAAATTAAAACTATTATGTATTTTTAATGAGTAACTATAATCGAGCAATAAATTATGGGACTAAAAAGTTATCTGTTACTGTTTAGTAATGTATAAAGTTTTAAAAACATAGTTGTTACCTATATTATAACCAAAGAAGAATGTTTACTTTAAAGTAGGATTATGGTAACTTTTTGGCTCCAGCGACGTACGTTTTGGAACATTTTAGTAATATAATCATGGTGGTCATTTTGAGTAATTACGTAGATAAGGCATTTTTATTATTCCTATTGAGTAAAAAAAGGATAAAAGTAATATTCTTGGTAGAATTTACCATTCTGTTACCAATAAAAATATATTTAATTGTGTTTAGCACCATAAAGTTAATGCAATAACAACTCATGAATGTTAGCGGTTCCAGTTATTTAGGTAAAATTCAGAAAAAGTGCTAGTTGGGATACTTTATGTTGTGTTGTTCATTTAAATTAAAGTAAAATAAGAATCGGTAAATAATACCGAAATTTTGGTTGGTAATAATACAAACAAAAGTAATCGGATCCAATTATTTTCTTAGTATGGAGTAGGTATAATAATGTTTTAGAAATTGCAGTTAGAACCCAAACTTTCCAATTTTCTCAAGTATTAGAAATATTGCGGATCCAGCAGAGTGTACGGTTAGTAATGACTGTAGAACTACGATAGGACTATCGACTGAAATCGTCAGAGTAAGAAAATAAAACAAATAAAAGCTCAGACACTACGTTGAGAGACTACAAAATTATTTTCGATAACTTCGTGTAATTTTAATTTATTTAGGTTATCTTTAATCAATTTAAAGAAAAATTGATAATTTTAAGTTATGATAAGTTATAGTAAAATCTTTTTCTTTAGCTATTTTTCAAAAAAAAAAATAAATTAAACATGTTTTTATTTTTTATTTAATTTTTTAATTAAAAGAAAATTATTTGTTGGAAAAAAGACAATTTAAAAAATAAATAAATAAAAATAATAGTTTTTTCATTTTTAAAAAGTCTAAACCCCATAACTTTTTTGTTTTTGAGGGGATTACTTTCAAAATTGGTAAAATTGATCCTTTTTTTTTTCAGCTTTTTTCGATTTTTTTAAAAGTTTAACCCCCATAACTTTTTTGTTTTTGGGGGGTTTACTTTCAAAAACAATAGGTATCTTCTCCTCTTAGAACTTGTTTTGTCCTGAAAATTTTAAGTCGATCGGATTATTTTTTCTTGAGTTCTACAAAAATCTTAACATCGAAGGGATTCTTATTTTTTTTTAAAACACATTTGTATGAAAGAATTTTTTTTGTCTAGAACGTTTTTTGGCAATTTTGTAAAATTCCAAACTACCGTATAATAATATTCTAGCGCAGGCACTGCTAATAGCATAATAAATGGGGTATTTTTTTTTTTCAAAAAATTTTTTTTTAAAGAAACTTTTTTAAATTTTTTTTTTTTGTAAAATTTGAAAAAAAAAAATGATTTTTTTTTTATTTTTTTTTTGTTTTTTATTTTTGTTTTCGTTTTACGAAAAAAGAAACTTTTGAAAAAAAAATTTTTTTGAAAATATTTTTTGTTTTAATTTTTTTTTGTTTTTGATTTTAATATAGGCCTATAGGGGAAAGTATTATTTTGTTGCCAGCAGTTTTTTTTAAAGATTTTTCCATGTAAAAACAAGGTTATTTTAAGATTTTCCAGATCATATATTTTTTAGACAGTAATTAAAACACTAAATTGTATATTAGTTTTTTCAAGTAAATTAAAGTAAACAAAAATAATTTTTACTCTATTGTTATATCAATGACTGAGCTTTTATAACGAAAGTAAACATAATATATGTTTGGTCTCGTCTGTATGTTTATCTTTGGTATCAATTTATTGTAATAAAAACAAAATAATTTAGTTTTAAATAAATACCAAAATGTTTATTTTTTAAGTTTAAAATTTAAGCAAATAATTTTTTTAATTCCTTTAAAAATATTAAATACCAATATATTTTTATACTACATAGTTAGAAAATATAATTCATAAGTCACATAAAAAAGGGCTATTTATCCCTACTATAGGCTATTTCGTTTAAACTTTATAGTGGAGTGTTACGCCCATGTTAATGGTATAGGAAAATAGCGTTACAGGGGGGGGGGTCCAAAATGATCAAAATTTGCGTTACGTAATACTTGAACGTTCTCTTACCGCCATAGCTACGCGCTTGGTAAGGGAGTAGGACAATTGATGCAAAATATACGTATTTATCGGAAGTAAATGGATTTTCGAGAAAAGTTTAAGAAAAAGTAATAGTCAAAAAGTTTTGTAATTTTATAGCCAATTGCTATTTCTTGGTATTATATCTAACATACGATATCTTGGGCTAGAATGGCAGTATTGTGGCCAGCGACTAACACATGCGGTAAGAGTAATAATTATGTCTATAATTCAACAATTCTACCACAGTGTTCAAAACTTCACTTTAGTCTTAATAGTTTAGTTTCCACTTTAACACTTACTGCCTCTATTTCACAACGCTTAATATATTCTTTACAACACGTAGTGCTAGAAGAGTATTATAATATAATTATTATACTAGTATTATACTCATATAACATCATATCGTCGGCTTACAAGTAAAGAGCACTAAGTCCAAAAACATGGTTTTGAGATATTGACAAATTTAACTTTCATTGTTTTTTTTTAATTTTTGTAATAATTGTTTTTGGAAAAAAACTACCGAAAATTGCAATGACATGTTTAGACATAATAATGTTGCAGTTAAATAAAGAAAAATTTAAGTAGTTTAATTCAACTAAATTTGAAAAAAGACATGGACTTGGTGCCTTTTACTTGTAGGCCCACGACGTCGGCTTACAAGTAAAGAGCACTAAGTCAATAAAATAATTAAAAAACAACTATTTAAAATTAAAACCCTTCTATTAATTAAACGTAATGTATAACTATAAAGTAGAAAACAAGATGTTTACATACATTTTCAAAAACTAGATTTTTAAAAGAAGGGTTTGGACTTTTTGATTGTTTAAAGAACGTTTCCAAAATTAATAAAATTAATTAGTATTAATTATATGAAACTGCTTACTATGCCAGAACTAAGACAGTTTTCAGAGGCCATCGGCTGTGCCGCAAAGAAGCATCTCCTAAAGTCAATAATTATAATGAATCATTATTAATGATAAAACACTTTACGGTGCAATTCTAAGGGCTGTTTTCCGAACTTGCCGCGAACTTTAGTTTTTTTCTTATATTCTTGTTATTTATGTAGTAACCAAGGATTTAAGAGCAAAAATAAAATAATCTATCAGTTAAAATTTGAATGCGTTTGTCAGTACAATAAATTACGAGTTATTGTATCATATAAATGATTCAAGCAATCATATTTTTATAAATTAACTCTTTTTAGAAAGTCGCTTAGTGCAGAAACATTTGAAATAATCTACAAGTAAAACGCACTAAGTGCACTAAGTGACTTAGTGCCTATTGCCAGATAAAATTTTAATCAAAATCAAACTGGTGCGTTTTGTATAGTGGGTAACTCCCTTGGCAGTTCACCTAGAAGTTAGTTCGGTTTACCTATACATAGATCATTAAAAATTAACTACAGTGCTAAAATCCCATTTTTGCAAAAAAGTGACTTAGTGCCTTTTACTTGTAAGCCGACGATATTATGTTGATTTTAAATCGTCAAAAATTTATACAGTAATAGCCCAGTCCGAGATACAAAAAAATTGGGCAAACTGGGAAATAATTTGAACAAGCAGTGTTTCACTTAAAATTTGTAGAGATCGGGCTTCTTATTAAAAATCCGTGTTTCTCAACTTAGTCCAGTCAAATAATAAATGTAAATTGCAATAAATGTACACCGGCTGATATTTTAAAGGGTAGTAGTATATGGTAAGAGAACACTTTTGTTAGTTTTTCACCTGTTGATTTGCGTTGAATTTTAAGGATAAGTTGCTTAATATTCATCTTACGATATAACCAATTTTTTTAAGGAGGAAATTTCTAATAATGTTTATTTGGATCATTTTTTTAAAATAGTAATAACAATCGAGTTAATTCAAAAATAGCCATGTTGGAGGTGAAATTGTTTTTTTTTTGTTTTTCAGCACAATTATTCATCGGACGATAAAAGTGGTCATGAGCAAACGTGTAGCTCTTGAAATTCTCTATAAGTTTCATATATTATAAATTTTCATAGGTACTTTGTTACGGTTACAGAAGGCGCAACTCGACTTTCAGCGCCAACTGTAACCGTAACAAAATATTTATCAACTTGCATAATACTTATAGAAAATTTCAGAGGCTACAAGTTTGCTCATTTCCTGCGATGAATAATTTGGTTGAAAAATCAAGAAAACCAATTTCACCCCCAACATGGCTATTTTTGAATATTTATAACTCGTTTGTTCTTAGTATATTAAAAAACTGACCTAAACAAAAATTGTTGGAAATTTTCTCCTTAACAAAATTGTTCATATGAATTTTTATAGTAAGATGCATCACGGTTCGAAATATAGGCCGGATGGCAAAAAAAATTGCCTTTGAAAGTGGTTTACATCAACCAAATTTTGATCATTTTCCGAATCATTAAAACTCAAATTTAAAATTTTCTTGCGATGATTTTTTTTATTGTATATTATAAATTTTTGGTTTTTATTAGAGGTGGGTTATACGAGCCCAAAAATGCAAACTTTTTCGGATTCATTGTTCGACAAATTTGAGTCGTGGGCTAGGGTGTGGGAATAACGTAAATGTAATTTTTTGAAAATCGGTTAAGATTTCAGGGGGCTCCGAGCAAAATAGTGGGGGGAGCCTTGGTTTTAATTGTATGCTTTTCGTTATCGTTTGTAATTTGGGTATTTTTTAAAAGAGATTCATTTACTTTTTGTATTTTCCCAATACTCAAAATCCAGTGTCGGACTAAGATAACAACTCGAAAAGCAGATTTTTTTTTCACTTTTTTTTGTTTTATAGTATTTTACCATGGTACAAAATGTATTTTGGTGTTAAATTTCTACAATTACTTTATTATCGACTTTTGACTGAACTTTGCAAAACATTCAGGGCATAACATGCTTTATAATGAAACACAAATATATTTTTTTTCTTAAATAAAAAAAATAAATTTTGAAAAATCGAACAAAAAGTGATTTTTTTTTATTCATCTCGGTATTCCCTTAAATTGTGAGCTAAGGATCCTGAAATACGTAAACGCTATTTATTTTTAAATGAATGCGATTTTAGAAGGCGAATGAATGCTATTTTAGGGAGCGCTTTGATTTTAGTGACATACTTTCCAGGAAATATTTTAAGAAAGCATTTTGAACTTGTGTTCTACTAAGCTTTAGAGATCTACAATTATAATGCAAAGCTTAAACTACAGGACCGAACTAAAGGGGCGATCACAACTCGTAAGGCAGGCCACTTTTTTCCGTATTTTCTTAGCATACCATGATAAAAAATGTATTTTGGTGTTAAATTTCTACAATTCCATACTCCGTATATCACGTTGTCTTGTGGAGATTATAGATAACTTAAGAACATAATTTCCTACTGATATGAGAAAAAAAAACAATCGTTTAAAAAAAAAATTCTTTAATTAGAAAAAATTTGCAAAAAGTCCGATAAACTCAAAGGTTTGGACTTTTTTAGTAAGATGCATCACGGTTCGGAATATAGGCCGGATAGCAAAAAAATTGCCTTTGAAAGTGGTTTACATCAACCAAATTTTGATCATTTTCCGAATCATTAAAACCCAAATTTAAAATTTTCTAGCGATCTTTTAAATTTTTGGTTTTATTAGAGGTGGGTTATACGAGCCCAAAAATGCAAACTTTTTCGGATTCATTGTTCGACAAATTTGAGTCGTGGGCTAGGGTGTGGGAATAACGTAAATGTAATTTTTTGAAAATCGGTTTAGATTTCAGGGGGCACCGAGCAAAATAGTAGGGGGAGCCTTGGTTTTAATTGTATGCTTTTCGTTATCGTTTTAATTTGGGTATTTTTTAAAAGAGATTCATTTACTTTTTGTATTTTCCCAATACTCAAAATCCAGTGTCGGACTAAGATAACAACTCGAAAAGCAGATTTTTTTTTCACTTTTTTTTTGTTTTTTTAGTATTTTACCATGGTACAAAATGTATTTTGGTGTTAAATTTCTACAATTACTTTATTATCGACTTTTGACTGAACTTTGCAAAACATTCAGGGCATAACATGCTTTATAATGAAACAGAATAGTATATTCTATAACTAGTATGGAATAGACAATATTCCGCGCGAGCGCGGAATGACTATTCCATACGTGTTGTAGACTATACTTTTTCTTCGACTGCAAATATGAAACACTGTATGGCTTTAAACTGCGGACAAGGTTAAAAACAATGTTTTTTGTGACTCGACATTGTAAATGCAACAAAACACATATTTTTAAATAAAGCAATTAATGTTATTTAATAATTTTATCAAATCAGTACCTAAAAAAAGATTTTTATTTAATTTTAGCACATATTTACAAATTATAATGCAAAAATTGAAGGTTATGTCAGATTGTTGTGACAGATATCAGATATAAATATTCAACAATAGATGGAGCAGTTTTAATTTTTTTGAACTAAATTGATAAAAAACTGGTCAAATATTAAGAAAAACTAATAAACTTTATGTAATTTTAACGCAAAACTTTAAATTGCATTAAATTATTCAATATTTCAGGGTAAAATATATATATATATATATATATATATATATATATATATATATATATATATATATATATATATATATATATATATACATATATATATAACATTTTGCTAATTTTGCTACAGTTTTCTTTACTTTTATAAAAAAGAGATGGCACTACATGTGCTCATTCTAACACTTGATACGGAATATCCATACCGTATCTAGAGCTAGAATGAATTCATTCTGTGTTTGAAAAGTGTGTGTATTTGATTACATTCTAAAGCAGTCGAACAAAAAGTGATTTTTTTTTATTCATCTCGGTATTCCCTTAAATTGTGCGCTAAGGATCCTGAAATACGTAAACGCTATTTATTTTTCAATGAATGCGATTTTAGGGGGCAAATGAATGCGATTTTAGGGAGCACTTTGATTTTAGTGACATACTCTCCGTTATAGCTAATATCTATGAAATATTTTAAGAAAGCATTTTGAACTTGTGTTCTACTAAGCTTTAGAGTTCTACAATTATAATGCAAAGCTTAAACTACAGGACCGAACTAAAGGAGGGCGGCCAGGGGCGATAACAACAAAAGCAGACCATTTTTCTTCTTTTTTCCGTGTTTTCTTAGTATACCATGATAAAAAATGTATTTTGGTGTTAAATTTCTACAATTATATACTCTGTATGTCACGTTGTCTTGTGGACATTATAGATAACTTAAGAACAGAATTTCCTACTGATATGAGAAAAAAACCATTGTTTAAAAATAACAAAAAAGTTGCATAATTTTTCAAAAATTTATCAAAAATAGAAAGAAAAGTCCGATAAACTCGAAGGTTTATAGGGGGCGCCACTTTTAACCCTTAGCTACAAACACGGCGTATATTTTACGCCTGGATAGTATGCAATTTATGATTTCTCCCCACTCCCACTAACTGCGGATTTCCGTGTCTCAGTACCTTTCGGACTTTCAGTTTAAGTCCTAAATCCGAGCGAAGAAGTTCGTATGTTGCACAGTTGATTTTTCACGTGTTCATTTAAAATAAGACGGCGTAAAAGATACGCCATGTCTGTAAGTATGAAATAATAAGTTAATTAAATAAAGGAGAGTATCGTATTTTGGGCTAAATCGCCTGCAACGATAAGACTTTACATGCTTATAGATACATAAAAAATTAATACTTTTTCAGCCCTTCTTATGTCCCGGAACATACTTTAATTAATTATTTTAATTACGAATTTTGACATATCGCTGGGATAAAATTATAATTATAAGGTTCTATGTTCTATAGAAACCCCATGTAACATAGAACCTTATAATTTTAACCCAGCGATATGTCAATGCACGATTTAGCAACATTGCATGTTACGATTTCATGTGTCATGAAAGTAAATATAGGTTTTGTTAACAGGCTATTGAATTTTTTTTCTGTGTTCTGCGTTAAAAATAATGCTCCTAAATGTAAAAAGCTATTAAAAAGTGCAATAATCTTATGCAGTTAATGTTTTATTTGTTAAATATGAAAAAAATCATTGGTTTATCTTTACTGGATATCGTTTCGACCTTTAGTCGATAAATAAAATTAGAGAAGATACGTAAGTAGGTAGGTAGTAGTATATTTTTGTTTAAAAAGAAGTGCCTATGTAATCACTTTGTCATATTTAGTTTTTAAACAAAAACTAAGTAAAAATAACTTTGCACATAAATGTGTCAATTGAATACCAAGCAAAAACATTCCTGTGAGGCTAAGAGCAAAGTTTCAACTCATTCCTCTTTTAATTCACGAGTATATTACCTCAAAACTAAAATTATTTTCCCAAAACATTTAATAGCTGCAGAATAATATGTATATATCGAGGTTATAATCAAAAGCACAAAATGATTAAAGGTGGATTTATTACAAACAACACAAAAATATACAAAAAATTGAAAGAATTTAAATTGTCAACATTAGGCTAAAGAGTCACTTAGAGCAGGCGAGTTTTAAATGATACATTGTTGTCAGGTTTATAATAATTTTGCTGAATTCAGGTTATTTATTCTACGTATCGCCTGGCCTATCTGGAATATGAAGCATTAGATTCACGGCTTGTTTTATACCGTGTAATTCTGCTGCTTTAATTTAATTTGTATCTATCTAGTTACTCCTATTGTTTGGACTTACTCGTGAAGGCAACTCACAAATTAGGACTTCATTGCATAAATTCAAGTATGAGTGGCCTCTGAAGTTTTTATTTTATTAGAAAGAATATTTTGCCTTTTTTAAACTGCGCGCATGTGGATTTATCCTATGCAGTTTTTTTAATTTCTCTATTTTTCTCGTCTGTCATTGCAAAAATATAATAAAAATGTCAAAAGGTAGATGATTCTTTAATATTGGCCTAATTTTAATCAACCGTATTATTAAATGGACGGTGTTATGCAATAAGCGTCTAACTTACATTATGAGATGACAGTAAATTGTTGAACTTTTTCCCTAATAACTTTTAAACGTTTTGACTAAGACACTTAAAATTCACCTCTTCAGGGAATCATTTTTTGTTTAAATAATTTAGTGGCAAAAGTTAAAAATGCTTTTTATTGTATGTCACATTAAGCATTTGTTTCGCTTGTTCAGTTATCAGAACATGTACAAAATATGTAATCTTTAATTCAAGATCTTGGGTAAAATAAATAAATAAATAAATAAATAAATTTATTCGTCAATAATTTTACAATTATTTTGTTCTACATTGTTTCCATACCTGTAAGTCCTTAAGGGCTTGTGTGGGCTTATGGTAGATAATAATACATAATAGATATATACGAGATATGGTTAATCTTATGGTCTCGAGTTTTGACTAGACAAAAAATAAATTAACAATCAGATATAAATACAATTAGGTTTCTGGGCACCCACCAAACACGAAGCTGTTATAAATACCTATTCAGATAATAGGTGTATTTTATTACATATATCTAGGTAGTCGTGTAACCTACTGACATTTTACAATGTGGCTTACACGGTTATTGCATAACACGGCCCAAATATATTTAATATTTTTTCCGAAAAATACAAAATGTACAAAAGTTATAATATGATATAGTAAATTACTGTTAATAATTACTACTAAAAGACAGTTTATTTTTTTATTTTCATAATAATACGTAATTCGTAATAATATTATTATCACTGGCTGGATTAAAGTATTTTTACGAGGGATACACAAAAATTAGAATCTGAAAAACGAATTTTTAAAGTAAATGGATACTTTAAACTTTATTTTACTTACTAGACTTTCATGTCGACGCTGATATTGCATACTTAAAGTTTAAGTTAAACACATGGAACACGAAAAAAAAATTGTTTTAATTTTAATTTTTTTTTCAATTTTTTTTTGTGTTCCAAGTACGTCACTATTCAATAACTGCTTTGACCTGGAAGTCTAGTTAACTAGACTTTAACTTTAAAGTTTATATTAACTTCAAAAATTAGATTTTAAAATTTAAATTTTTGCGTGCCCCCGGTAAATGAATCACTCGATCCGAGCTCTGATTATTATATACATAATATTAATAATTATTAATATTATTAATTATTATAATATAATATTATTTAGATATACCATTTCACATTATCCAATAAATTATATATACTTTTTAATTTATAATAATATTATTATGCTAATATTATGTAAATATATCTCAAATTATTCAATAATAGGAGTTAACCGGAAATAAATTGACACCTTCTAAGGAATGCATACATATTATGCATGTCCATATTATAGACGGTGACAGGCTAATTTCCTCTCATGTTTCCACCAATGTCTTATAAATATTTAGCCAGATAATCTGTCAGGTGATTTATCACACTTAGCATGCAATGATTGATTGATATGATATTAAACTGGATCGAAAAGTGAAACGAATAAAAAATATATAAATTCGAATAAAATGACCCATCTGCAACTACTAATAGTTTGGCAACTGCGTATGCGAACTATTTTTGCGAATGGTCAAGAATACACTGAAAAAGTTACGGTAAGGACATACATATGGCTGATTTATGACTAATATGTTTACTGTACACGGAGGGAACGATTAGTAAAACCTATATTGGTAACTACAACCAAATCTTCTTGCCTACACAGAGATACAAGTATCTAATTTTGTTAGAAGCTACCAATAAGCTGATAATAGTATATTATGTACCTAGTATGCGATCTGTGTTTAGTGTATTTAAGACAGTTTGCATACGTGGTGCATATACTATTTCTTCTACTACCTAAAGCTAGTAACTCCAAATATCAGTTAAAAATAAAGTTTAAAAAATATTTTGACATAGCTGTCAGTTTGACAAATAAGTAGAAAAAAGTTAGTAGGTGTCTCAAACATTTTTAATTATTAACCGTCGTCAATAAACAATGCTTAACAACGGTCAATCATAAATAGATTTTCACTATTTTTCCCAAAACTTTTTCTGGCTATTTTTTTTTGCAGTTTACTATTACACTCAGAAAAATCTCATCTTGTAAAATCAATAAGAAATTATTTTAAATAAAAAAAATTGCCTTTTAAAATATTAAAATTAAAAACTTTACGTTTTAGTTAGGAATAATATTGATTTAAAAAAATAAATTTTACACCAAAACGTTTTTCACTTTAAAGTAAAAGTATTGTCTCTTACTTTCTTATTTTAATGTTTTAATTAATTAATAAAATTGTAATATTTCCCTTTATATTGTTGAAAAATATAAATATATTAAAAGAATTCTTTATAAAATAATTAGTTTTTGTATTCAAATCATTTCTAGTTTACAAATTATTTAAAAGGAAACATTTTTCAAATAACAGTGAATATTTTTATTTTTACAATGGCTTATAAAATTAAAAAGTATCTTTTTGAATTAACAAAAAACACTATCGAATCAAAAACATATTGGTTTTATTTTAAATCATGAATGACTTTTGTTTGATTTTACAACGATTTTTCTCTGAGTATACAACGATTCCTCAAGTAAAACACATGAAAAGGTACTCTTTTTGTAATACAGTAGAATTAACCGTTTTCGGGAAAAATTCATCAAAGGTAAAATTTCACGGTGCGGGAGCTAAAAATTAGGCACTACATTTTAATAAAAAAAAGCTAAGAAAAACCTTTTGATACAGGTACTTCTAAAAGTCAATCTCAGGTGAGTTAAGGTTTCCTAATGTCTGTTTCATTAAGCAAGATAGTAAATTCAAAATCGCACAGTGAATATTTTCAAAATAGATTTGAATATTGCATGTGCGAATATACTGCGTAGTTTATTTTATAAAACGTAACTATATTCTATACACAAACATATACTATTCAAACCTGTTCTAAAAATATTTACTGTGCGATTTTTAATTTACTATCTTGCTTGATGAAACATAAACATAAAGTGAACTGTTTTTAAAGGACCTCAGTAGGTTTAAAACAGATTTTCGGACCTACATGTATTGGAATGTTTTTTCTTAGTTTTAATTGTAGAACCACCTCATATTGTTAAAATTTTCGTTTTCAATCTTTTAGATTTTAATTTTTAGCCTTCAAAACGTAAAATATTAAGTTTAAATGATTTTTTCTCAAAATCGGTTAATCCTACGGTATTACAAGAAGAGTACCTTTTTTATGTATGTATGTACCTAAAAAAATATATTCAAAGACATTCATAAAAAAGGTACATTGAAAAATTTGGCGTAATAAATTTCGAAGCTCTCCCGTTTTGCACACCCCTGTTCAAAATAAGTACATGAAAATAACATACGATGAAAACTTACTAAGTTAAGATCAAATGCAAAACCTTGTTTCTATATCCCAAACTTATTAAATAAAAACCGATTTTTTTTGAGCCCCTTTATAGGAATATTTTTTAATATTATATATGTAGAAGTAGTCCAGTAAAATTAGTCAAAATGCATACTGATTCGATTCAGGTAGCCATATGGAAAAATCGATATATTTATTGATAACATATTTGGGATTTTAAGCCATCTAATTTTGAAAGGGTGGAACATTGTTTAAACAATGGTTTAATGTGGTTTAATCGGGAAAAAATCCAAACCAAATAAGATAGTTCAGAGACTATTGCTATACTTCTCCGCATGAAAGAAAGTATCAGACGAAAGGGGGAGGAATCATTCGCGCTCCCTTCTTTCCGTCAAGAGCGTTATAAGGCGTGAGTGCCTACAACGGGCCTCCCACTTGCACACACAATCCAAACATATTTCCCGTAGCCACAGATCCGTGCGTCAAACTATAATGGGTTTTTAAAATTTTTTACACTTTTTGAATACTTAAAAAAGTTAATTTGACACCTGGTAAGTTAAAATCGGTTAATAATTTGTTTAACTAATTGCAAAAAAACGATCAAATTTTCAAAATTTTCAAGTATTTTTCATTCTTCGGAAAAAGAACGTGCACAGTTTAAACTTTTGGAAAATAAGCCTTTTATGACCCTTAAGTTACCACTAAAATTTCGTTAAAAATATTATTTAGTTTTCGAGAAATTCTCACTTTCTTAGAATAATAATAAAATAAAATTACTCACTATATACAGGGTGATACCACTGTTACATTATACAATTATTGTAATCTAATGGAAAAATGTTCTTTAAAATATATTTAAAATTATTTTGGAGTAGTATTAGTATGGATCAGACATTCAAACCAAGTAGTAGTAGTAGTAAGGGTGGGGAGGCTACAAGCCAGGCAACTAGGCCATTAAGGCCCTTTTTGCCAGCCCCGAGCTGTCCCAGCCACATATCTACCCTACTCCCTGCCTAAACTTGCCGGACCTCCTTATAAAGGTCGCGATATCTGTCCAGGCAAGGGTACGCAACTCCTCTCTTCGGAGCGTTGCCACTCCGAAGATCTCCTGTCGTATTCTACCGAACCGAACGCATTGTTGGCTGATCGTGGCTCGGCTTCTTCCTAGTATCCACGCGGTTTTTGACTTGCTTGGACCGGAAAGGAAGTCCATTGCCTGCCTGCAGTTCGTGACCGTTGACCAGCTTTCTCTTATTTTTGCTCCAGCCCACGTGTTGAGGGCTGATGAGAGGGACCGAAAATGTCCCGTTAGTTTAGGACTGGAGGGGACTGGAACCAAACAATTTTCTTTTTAAAGCCGGTTTAGTGTGTACATAGCTCTGTTTTAGGACACCCATTCTGGTTTCGAGCGGATTTTTCCGCTCGATATTTCGCGTGAAGGTCATCAAATCTCACCGAAATTGAGTGAAAATTACATGTTTCGTATTCTCAAATCTCACTTTACCTGCAACTGATCTTCGCTTGGTCTAGACCAGGCGAACACTCACATCCACCGTAAATCATGCGAAAACGAGTTGTTTATTAAATATTAAATGTAACATTACATCTATTTTATTTTTATAGGAAATTTTCAAGTTTAATATAGATTTTAAAGTAAAAATTATAGAGTAAAAAATAGTTTATTTTTGGAAAACGAACAAGTTGTTTCTTAAGACTTTTCCGCTTGAACGAATATTTATTGAAATAAGGCCAAAACAAATATTTAGGCAATAATAATTGTTTATAACAAATTCATGTACAATGTTGGCAAAAATAATATGAAAGTTGTGTATATTTCATCGAGCTACCCCAGATTAAAAAAAATCTGTTGAAATCGGTCTATAAAAAACGGAGAGACAACGAATTTTTCATCGAAATTTTTGAAGTAGCCAAAATCAATTCTCTGGACGCGCAGCAGTGATGACTCATGCTTCTCTCTCCTCGACTCTCGTCAGCTACTGTCAATTTGACATCAACTTTTACCCTTAAAACCACTGTTTTTTTCTCAAACTCAATGACAGTATAAAGTTGAAGTACTGAACTAACTGTGATAACGATTTTAACCCTTAATATTTATAAATGAACAAATTACGAATTTAAAAAAATATATATATCGACTCCTATTTGAGCTAGAGCAATGTATTTTTTTTAATTCGTGTAAAAATACCAGGTACTAGAATATCGAAATGCCATACAGATATCAGATTTGTTGTAAATATATTAGCAAACAACATAACCCTAAAATGTCCCACTTTTTCAGACGCATTTTGAAGGTGAAAATATTGAAAATCCGATTTGCTCTAAACAGATACATAAAATATAAGTCTCAAAGAAAAAAATGAGCCCTGGATTAGCCTTCTATGACAACGGCAACTTTTTTAATAAACATTATCCCCTTTTTTAATAAATAAATTAAATTTATCGAAAACTAATTTATATTTTCTAACGAAATTTTAATGGTAATTTAAGAGTCATAAAAGGCCTATTTTCTAAAAGCTTGAATTGTGCAGGTGCTTTTTCCGAAGAATGAAAAATTTTTAAAAATTATGAAATTTTGATCCTTTTTTTTGCAATTATTAAAACAAATCATTAACCAATTGTAACTTACCAGGTGTCAAATTAACCGTTTTTTAGCATTCTAATAGTGTACAAAATTTGAAACACCCATTATCACCCCATTAAAACACATTTAAACAATGTTCCACCCATTCAAAATTGGATGGCTTGAAATCCCAAATATGTAATAAATAAATATATCGATTTTTCCACATGGCTACCTGAATCGAATTACAACAAATTTTTGACATTTTGTCTAATTTTACTGGACTAAAGTGCGTTAGTTCTAAGACAGCCTGTATTTTTGTTTTGATTTTCATAACTTTATAAAACCATTTTTTTATATTTAAAATTTTAAAATTTTCTTATTATAAAGCGCGTTAGTGTTTTAAAGTGAAAAAACTTTTATTTAGAAAATAGAAGCCTACTAAATTAAAAAAAAACTATGAAAACAACAAAAGATATTTTATTTTGGAATGCGAAATAATTATGTAACCGAGTGGCTAAAAAATTGCCTAATTGAATGGGAAAGCTTTGATTGATTAAATTATTTATAGTCGAAAAGTTTTTCTTTTGAAAGAACATTTATTCGGAAAAGGAAAATTTTCTATGTTTAATGGGCCAATCTTGGAAAAGAAAAATATAGGATGCTTTACAAAAGCTACATTTTGATACCAGTAAAGAATGGAATTGTATACGTAAAGATAACACAGGCCCACATTTAAAGAGCTTTAAAAAGCCTCTTGCATTTCGTTAAAGTAAATTGCGTTTGTATAAGATCACTATGCACCAGAGGAGGCTTTTCAGCGGCCAAAATTCGCTTTAATGACGCTATTGAGGATGCTGAAACTAAATAAATTATTAAGAATTTAAAATTGCGGATTAATATGGTGGCAGAATTTTTATGAATTTTAAGAGTTTTCTAACTTGCTGAAACCAAATCCATTATTAAAAATTTTAAATTCAAAATGGCCGACTCTAAATTTTATTTAAAATTAACAGTAAAAAAATCGTTCCATCGTTTTCAATTTGTCATTTAAATATAAGAATTTTAAGTACTGAACCACATTAAAGTTCTCAGAATGACTTTTTACAAAATCAAAAAAAAAAAAAAAATGACCACCACCAAACCACTAATATCGCTGATTTTTTTTTTTAGATTTTTTTATATTCATAGTAAGCAGTGCCCAAAATATGCAAAAATTCAGATTTTATCAACTTCTTATCCCTGGACCACTACGTGTTAAACTTCTAACTAAAAAAATGTGTTTTGATGAGAAAAAATTCTTAAAAGTTATAAGCATGCAAGTATAAACTCCCTAAAAGCTAATTTGATGTAGGCCTGTGTAATTTTCATACTGAAAAATAACTTGATATATTTCTTATTAAATTATATTTTTTCGTTCAGTGATTGAATACAATTTATATAATTGAATTAAAACTTCACTGATTAATCTCTTATATTCTGTTTCTGCCATATGGATATGTTTATACAGTTCATATAATCTTAATTGGAATTTAAGGAAAAAGAAGCTGGTTAATAATAGCTATTTTCCTAACAAGTGCGGAAAAGCCTCTTTACGCATGCGTTAGAAACAATACTTTTCGTACGACCTGGTGTACACGAAATAAAGGTTATTGCATGTTCACTATATATCCTCGTTGGGATATTTTTCTATCTCACGAGTATAGTGCATATTTGAATGAAATGACAACTATGCACACTCATTTATCCAAACGATTACACATAGCATTCATTTTGACAAAAGTCATTTGACGTTTATAAAACTTTAAAATGTCAAAATTAAACACAGGTAGTTCCTTAAAATATACATTTTTAAAGAGTCTACACTGTAGATCGAACGAAAAATATTGTTCGAAACTCGTTTGCGACAAGTCCTTAGTGCACTCAAATGATTTTTCGACTTCGCCTTCGCGTCGTCAAAAACACATCATTCTCGTGCACTAAGGACTAAAGTCGCTTATTCGTTACGAAATTAGTAGTTTTCGTAACGAGTAAGGTCTTGTCGCAAACGAGTTGCGAACAACATTTCTCGTTCGATCTACAGTCTAGACTCTTTAAAAATGTATATTAAGAATTACCTGTGTTTAATTTGACATTTCAAAATTTTATAAACGTCAAATGACTTTTGTAAAAATGAAAGCTATGTGTAATCGTTTGGATAAATGAGTGTGCATAGTTGTCATTTCATTTAAATATACAGTATGTACTCGTGCGATAGAAAATTATCCTAACGAGAATATATAGTGAACATGCATTTTTCTTTATTTCGTGTACACTAGGTCGTAAGAAAACTACTATTTCCTACGAGCAGGGTTAAAATAAAATATACTTTTATATTTTACCAAATAAATCGAAATAAATCTTCTTTTTATAATTTTTCAATAAGAAAATCAATTGACAGGTAAAAAATTTAAACATTTTTATAATATTATGAATAAATATAACAAGAATAACACTACGCAATTAAGAAATTAAACAATATTTATGAGTGCGGAAAAGGCTTTCTTTCCGCATGCTCGTAGGAAAAAATCTTTACATACAGAGTGTAATTGAAATCGGATCCGAAATTTTAAGGAGTGATTCTACATCATAAAATATGACAAAAAGTTTCTATAAACATATGCTAAAAAATCAAGTTTATTTCATAACTCAGGAACCCTTTGAGTTATAGCAACGAGGTTTTTCACGCGAACTAATTTAATAAGGCCCATCTTTGTATGTTATTTTTATTTACTTATTTTAACCAGGGGTGTGCGAAACGGGGGAGTCCTATAATTTATTTCTCAAAATACATAAAAAGGGTACTCTTGTTGTAATTAGGGATTGCAATCCGGAAAACCGGATCCGGTAATCCGGCGGATCATTAAACGTCTACTGGATCCGGCATGAATTTGTCGGATGCGATCACCGGATCTGTTAAATTAAAATATTTAATATTAAAATAAGTTTTCTAAGGTCTGTTTTATCAAGCAAGGTAAAATCGCACAGTGCTTATTTTCAAAACAGATTCGAATATTGTATGTGCGAATATACTGCGTAGTTTATTTTATAAAACTTAACTAAATTCTATACACAAATATATACTATTCAAACCTGTTGTAATAGTTATTTATGGTACTAGTGGGTAAAGTAAGATATTGCATGAGAAAATTAACTTGACAAGTGACAGTTGAGTGGTTAAAATAAATAATTATCCACTCAATAAAGTAAAAGCCACGCGGAGGTTATTATTGAGTTTATCTATTTAAAATAAAGCTGGTAATTGTCTTATTATCTGTATGTATTGGATAAAAATATTTATTGTGCGATTTTTAATTTACTATCTTGCTTGAAAAAACAGACCATAGTTTCTCTTTAAAACATAGTTTTGCAAAAAAATGCAAAAAGGGGTATATATTAACATTTCATGGGGCTTTCATATATTTACAAATATTTGCAAGCAAGTTATGCAAAGAAGAGCATTTTATAAATTTTAATAAATTTTTGTTTGTTTTAATCGAAATTTATTTATTTTTCCCTTAATATAAGGTATTCGAATATTTTTTTTAAAGAATACAATTCAGTTTTTTTATGTGTTTTTAAAATGTTACTTAATCGTTTTTTTTTTCTTAAAGTAAATTTTTAATTTTTTTTCTGTTCTCTTTGATAAACTAGTAACACTATACTAGATTTTTATTGTTAATTTGTGATTGTTTGTTGATTATTACAGTTTAAATAAAGTTGATTTCATAAGAAATAAGCGTTTTTTTTATAAACTTTAGACCCACCGTAACTTTTGAACGGGATGAGATATAAACTTCGTATTTGGATTATGCATATCACACAACAAAAACTATCATTTGTCCAATTTTTCAATTTTTGATTCAGTAAGATGGCGCCAGGGGGGCAGTGGTGAAAAATATTTTAGACACCCTAGGTCTTGTGATAAGGCATTTTAAAGAACTTAAAATTTTCTATTTATCCCTGGAAATATTAATTTTTTAATATATTTTTTTTTTTTTATTTTTTCTTTAAAATTGATGAAATTTTCAGTAATTTTTAAACATTAATTTTGGAAAATCTGCGCAAAAAGGTCCAAATAGTTAATATATGTATTATCATGTTAAGACTAATTATTTATCATTTTCATGTAAAATTTTTAATATTTATGCAAAAAATTTGAATAATTTTGAAGAAAAAAAAAATTCGGCCGGATCCGACCGGATTGAAATTGGTGCCGAATTGCAATAGTAATAGTAGTAGTAGTAGTTGTTGTAATACTGTAGGATTAAACTTTTTCAAGAAAAAGATTTGAATGTGAAATTTCACGGTTCGAGGACGAAAAATTAAATACTAAAATGTTGAAAATCAAAATTTTAATGATACAGGATTATTCTATTTCAAAAACTAAGAAAAAAAGTTTCTATACATGTAGGTCGAAAAATTGCTTTTAAAGTTACTTACTATGGCCCTTTAAAAATGGTGCATTTTTAGGAGACTATAGCTCCCTTAGGATTCATTTTTGGAAATACCTGTATATGAGGCTTCTTTCTTAGTATGTAGATTTACCCTGCATCATCGAAATTTCGGTTTTCAACATTTTAGCATTTAATTTTTCGTCCTCGAATCGTGATTTACCTTCAAATAATTTTTTTTCAAAAGCGGTTAATCCAACAATATTACCACGGGAGTAACTTTTTTATATAATTTGACCTGAAGAATCATATTTCAAAAATAAAATTATAAAAAAGTTACACAGAAAAAAGTTTGGGACAAAAAACTGATAAGACCTCCCGTTTTGCACACCCCGGCTAAAATAAGGACATTAAAATAACACAAAAAGATGGGATTTAATAAGAATAGTTTACGTGCTAAACCTCGTTGCTATATCTCAAAAGTTCTTTAATAAAAACCGAATTTTTTAGACGCTTCAAAGGGACTTTTCCTTACGACTCATTTTTAGGCATATTTTTATAGAAACTTTGTCTCATATTTTATTATGTAGAATCACCCCTTAAAATTTTGAACCGTATTTCAATTACACGGTGTAAAATCCACTTTCTCTACGACTGCTTTAGAATGTAAGCAAATACACACACTTTTCAAACACAGAATGAATACATTTTAGCTCTAGATACGGTATGAATATTCCGTATCAAGTGTTAGAATGAGCACATGTAGTGTCATCTCTTGTTTAAACAGAAAACTGTAGCAAAATTAGCAAAAATATATATATATATATATTTTACGATAAAATATTGAATAATTTAATGCAATTTAAAGTTTTGCGTTAAAATTACATAAAGTTTATTAGTTTTCTTAATATTTAACCAGTTTTTTATCAATTTAGTAGAGAAAATTAAAACTTCTCCATCTATTATTAAATATTTAAACATGCTATCTGTCACAACAATCTGACATAACCTTCAATTTTTGCATAATTTGTAAATATGCGCTAAAATTAAATAAAAATATTTTTTAAGTAATGATTTGATAAAATTATCAAAAAACATTAATTGCTTTATTTAAAAATATGTGTTTTGTTGCATTTACAATGTCGAGTCACAAAAAAACATTGTTTTTAACCTTGTCCGCAGTTTAAAGTGTTTCATATTTGCAGTTGAAGAAAAAGTATAGTCTGCAAAACGTAAGTCATTCCGCGCTCGCGGGACCGTCATACTCGCCTACCGGCTCGTATGACAAACTTTCCGCTCGCGCGGAATATTGTCTATTCCATACTAGTTATAGAATATACTATTCTAATTTTTCAATAATACAATTTCCCATTCTTTAAGAGTAGAGGTCGGCGCGCCTTCGCCAAAATTGTAAATTTTCTATACCGCACTAAATTCACTTCCAAATGGATAGGAAATCGGAAGTTATTATCCTATAGTATTGTACTTTTATTTTTGTTAATAATACGCAGCATCTTATGTCCGTCCTTAAATATTAAAGTACGTGACTTTGGAACTATAGTGTTTTTAGCAAAAAATAAAGTACATTTATAGGATCATAATATCCTATCCATTTGTAACTGAATATTTAGATTTAAGTGTTAATGCAGCCCAAAAATAAATGCTAGTGGAAAAGTTTTGTTTAATAAAACTTGTAGCCTGTTGGGTCTATATTCACTGGTATAAAATTTATTTTGATAGCTCTATTAATATTATTATATTAGTATTCTTTTAAATAGTATTTAAAAGAAAAATGTTTCCGGCAGAAGTTGTATAAGTGTGTAAGGGCAAAATTGATGAAATTCTTTTTTTTTAATATTAATATCATTCTCAATGACATTCTAAGGTCAATTTACTTTCTTTTTTTTTATGGAAACCCAAGTTATTGTAATAGCGCGTGGGTCCAATTAAAGCCACAAATATTAATTATCTAAGACATTAATTTAGAATCACACACTATTATTTGTAGACGTATCAAATACAAATAGCTGTATGTTTGCTATTTGGGTAGCGTGCCACCAAACATATGCTTACATATGTTATATAAGGAAGATATAAGAATCTAATTACTACTTAATACTTATCTGACTTTCTTAGGTGTTTCTTCGATGTCTTCATATATCTTTATATAGAAATGTGAAAGGTAAAAAAGTTCAAATATATTTAAAATTAATTAAAATATATCTTTTCAATAAAACGAAAGGATTAAACAACAATTAAAAGAATTTAATGAATGTAAATGAAAAGTTAAAACAAATAATAACAAGAAAATAATTTAATTTATTATTATAAGTTAAGCGTTCTTCGATTATACAATTAATAAACAAATATCGGGACTTAAATAAAAACCACTAAGTTTTTAGCATTAGCGAGATTTCGTCTTTAATTAAGACTTTATCAAGCTAAAAGAGAGAAAATGACCGTATGTAATTACACAAAAAAAGGTATATAACTTAAAAAATATATAAAAAAGTCTACTTTTTAATCTTATGCCTAAATAATACGAAAAACATTTACGTTAGCATACTTAAAACACTACATTTAACATAAATATTATTTAAATAACAATTACGAACAATAAAAAAAACTATAGAATCGTACACGTATACATATTTCAAATTAACTGTATATGTTTTTTATTCCTCTTTTTTATTACAAGAACATCTATATGTATTCTTGGTTGACTATTGTATGGTATACTATGGTTGTAAATAAAATAGTATACAAACCTCGGCGGAAAATTTCATTTTTCTTTCGAAAATTAGCTGACCCAGGGGCCAACGCCCCTTGATCAGCTAACCTTCCCTCAGGAAATGAAACTTTTTCCACCTCAGTATGTAATATACTATTAATTGCTTGGATGTAAATGTATATTTTTTTGCATATTATAATGAATATATCTTTAATTATCCGAAAAAAAAATGAAAATGAAAAGAAAGTTCAAACAAAAATTGATATTATAAGTAGAAAAAAATATCGTTTTTCGTTAAAAATATTTAATAAAATTTTATTGAAGATTAAATTTCTTTCTACCTTCTATTAAAAATAATCTATTTTTAAACACTTTTTTTATACAGAAAGAAAAAAGATATAATTGTGAACTTTTGTAGGTATGTTTATTTATATTAAAAGGATACAAATAAAAAGTTTAGATTTTTAAAGTTCCATTTTTTGGGCATATTTTTTTTTGAAAAAAAAAACATAAGAACATCAGAACCATGATTCCGGCCGTTTAGATCGACTTTTTAAAATTAAAACGGGATATTATTCAGTATTGAAGTCGGTATAGTACGAACTACAAGAAAATTTTTTTTGGCCAAAAAAAACAAACGTTTTTCAAAACTTTTCAAACATTCTGAAACCTAGCGGACGTTTTTGTTTGAGAATGTTTGAAAAGTTTTGAAAAAAGTCCGCCATTTTGTTATTTTTTAGCCAAAAAATTCTTCTAGTTCGGGATAGCGCCCCACTATACAAATTTTATCTAAAAAATTTTTTTCTAAAATGCAACTTTTTGAGTTACTTATTATTTAACAAAACTCAAGTATTTCCTTTAAATAAATTGCAAAATTAACACATGTAATTAATCATATGGTCTTGCCTGCTAAATTTTAAATTGATAAATAAATTACTTAGCCTATATTTAGCTTTTACAAACAATTAAAGAGTTATCTTAAAAGGAAATTACTTCCTGGAAGTTTCACGTGAGGTAGATATAAAACCTGATTATTAGTGAAACGCAACAGTAAGATTTGTCAGGTTTAACTAAATTTCTTTATGTCCTAATTTAAAAGTTTCAAACAATTCAAACTTTTTAGCATCCTCATATACATAAAATTTGCTTAAAAAAAATAAACATGAAAAGTGTATTTCGGTCTGAAAGATGATTGATGAGAATATATATTTTCCTTTATAAGTAATCAATCTGCAGATTTTAAACAATGGATTATTAATTAAGTGTCTTCTAGAAACAATAAAAATAACGTGTAGAAAAAAAATCAATAAAACCAAAATCATTAAAATAAAATTCTAATCTTTAAATGACTTTGTTACAAGGATTTAATTCCGACACAAAACAATAGACAGAAACCATATTTAAACAAGCTGTGAAATATGTAACGCTACGCATTTCATTATACAGAGCGTGTCGAAAGTCCACACCCTCCTTTAACTTTTGAGTGGATTAAGATATCAACTTGAAATTCGTAACACGTGAATGACATAGTGTCGCTGGGGCTAATGTGATACAGTCAAAATAATGGGGCTGTTATGATACAGCTAGCTCAAAAATATTTACAGTCTACAAATTAAAGTAAGAAAAATTAAAGTTAGAAAAATTAGTGAAGTTGAGAATTATATACTTAATTATAAGTCATATACACTTTTGCAAAAATCTAAAAAATTGGGAAAATAAAAAAATGTTTCTACTTTAGATACAATTTTTGCTTAGAAAATTTAATTTTTTAGTGAAAACTTTTTAAAAAAACATTAAATTAATTTTCTGTACCTAACTTAAAAAATACATAAAGAATGGGTGTCAAAATTGCAGGGATGATAAAGTACAATAGTATATCATACTAACCGCACGTATTTTAAATCTATCTCCAACAACCCCAAATATTTTTTTATATATTTTATATGCTTAGAGGGCACCATAGACACAGGAGGGTAAGGGATAATATTTTTTTGACGGAAAGGGGGTCGTGTGATAAATAAATTTAAAACTTATAAAATTTCCTATTCAAACATATATTTTCTAATTTTTTAACCATCTTTTTTAAGGTTATAATTTTTAATTTTTTTGCTAAAAAATGAGATTTTTTTGGATTTTTTTTAATAATTGTTTATTCGTATCATTTGACATTTGTTTAAAAGTATAACTGACGTATTTGCATTATAAAATAAACCATTTTTCAAAAATTGTTTGATTTTTTTTAGGTATGTGCAAAAACGCATTTTTTTGCTTTTGGTTCATATCTCGGCTTCTATTCGTCGCTTAACAAAAAATGAAAATGATATTTGTTCGCGAGAATTCAACTCTACAATTTATGTAAATAACTTTTTTTTTAACACGTTAACGACCGATAATTTACAATGGACAAAGGAATTTTTTATTAAACATTTAAATCAAGTAAGTCTGACGTAGACTGAAATAATTACAAAGGTTTACGCAATCAATGTGTTAGTTTTGTTAGAATTCAAAAAAAGAAATATTTACAGAAAACTGCGTCTAATAATGATTCTAAAAAAACTTGTTCTGCAAAAGTACAAAAGTACAAAATTTAAGGATAAAAAGTACCAAATAACGATATCCCCTTTCATCTCTCAAATGTAATAAATAACTTTTATCCAACACCTTCACAGAAACACTTGTTTTGAGCACTATTTTAAATGTCAAAAGTGAGTTTTTTTCCACTAGTGACTAAAAAATTTTTCACCCACTCTTTTACGTACAGCTTTTGATCTCACCCAAAATTAGTTACATACCCTATTAATTAAGTATTATAACTATTCTATAAATAGAAGCACGTTAACTAAACCATAAAAATTAAAGAAAACCCCAAATTATTCTTTAGTTTTTGAATAAAATACTGTTTTTATTAAAAATTCTGTCATCACCGCGTCCATTTTGACGTTTGTAAGAAATGTAAAACTAGCAATTGTTTATTTTTAATAGGCATACTTAGGCCATGGCTACCTATTATTTTAGTATTGTGTTCGTCCATTTTTTCCAACTGATGTTTGTGTCAATCGTATTAGAAAACAATTGAAATCGCGATAGCCGTGAAACTGATTTTTCGAAATTCACAGGCATCTTGATTAAATTATGAAAATAAAACACCCGATTTTAGACGCATGGTTTTTAATTTTAATTTTATCTACCCACCTAAATTATGTTTGGTCGTGTAAAAAATAGTGTATATACCGCAGGACTAAACGTGGCTGTTTTAGTCCCTTGCATGCATAACAACCAGTTTAGTCCCTTGGTATATAAATAGTTATTTTCCCAAATTCTTCAACAAAAACCTAATTGCAAAAATAGAATTAAATATAATAATAATAAAAAACTTAACAAGAATTGTAACTTTAATTTTAATTTAACTACAGAGAAGAAGTTAAATAGTTATTTAAACGATATTAAAACGCATGATACGGGGATTAATGGCGTTAATGCAAAAATGTTAAAAATTTGTTTCCCGCATATTGATAAGTACATTTTACATATTATAAACAGTTGTATTGAAAGACGTTGTTTCCCAAAAATGTGAAAATGTGCTAAAGGTAAACATTTGGCAAAAAACAAACTAACCCTGAAAATTTTTCTTATCTGCGCATAATAAATAGTAATAAAATGTCCAAGATCTTCGAAAAAATTATTTTTGACCAATACTGAATCACTGCATTCCCCCTAACCAATGTGGTTTTAGGAAAGGTTACAGCACATCAACTGCGCTTGTATCTGTAACTGATGATATTATTAATAACTGTGATAAAGAGTTTATTACTGCATTGACTCTACTTGATTTCAGTAAGGCGCTTGACACCATCGATCCTGATCTTCTGTTGGCCAAATTAGAATACATCCGTTTTGACAAGTCTTTAGAATTAGTTAAATCATATTTTTCAGATCGAAAACAAAAAATTGCATTTAATACTACTTCATCTTCCTCCACAGATGTCTTTTCAGGCGTCCACAAGGAAGTATCCTTGGATTTTTGTATACACGGTGTATTTGAAATAGGGTCCGAAATTTTAAGAAGTGATTCTACATCAGAAAATATGACAAAAAGTTCCTATAAACATATGTCTAAAAATGCGTCGTAAGGGGGCTACGCCCTTTTGAAAGTGGCTAAGAAAATCGGTTTTTATTTAATAACTCAGGAACTCTTTGAGATATAGCAACGAGGTATAATAATTATAATTATCATTTAATTTTATTTTAAGTTAAAGTATTTTTGCGCCATGCTTAGGTGTAAGTTAGTATTAGTTTTTAATAAAAAATTATTCCTATATTTAAAATGTAGTAAAACATATCTTGTGGTTAAGTAAGAGTAGCCTAGCTAGACTTCACCGCATGGTATGTATTTTTATAAATAAAGTCTCTTTATTATTAAGTATTATTATTGTTATTATTATTAAATCTAGCTGAATAGAAGTTTTATATATGATTATATACCTACTACCTAGCTGAAAGGAAGTTTTATATATGATTATAGACCTACTAAACACTACGTAGAGAATTCAATAACGAACAAATATCATGTTCACTTTTTGTTGAGCGACGAATACAAGCCCAGATATGAACCAAAAGTATAAAAAATGCGTTTTTGAATATAACTGCAAAAAAAAATCGCACAGGGGTGCAAATTTGAATTTAAGCTTTTTATGCAAACCCTTTTCGACTAAAAAAACATGGAGCGTGTGCCTTTCATTGCAAGGTGAGGCCCTTTCACACGACCGTTCGACGCATAGACAAAGAACATAGATGAGCTGTCATCTCAAGGTTATATACAAATTTACGAGTCCTCCATTTTAATCGGAAGTTACGTCAGACATCAGCCGGGAAATTTAAATTAGTGGGTAAAATGTAAATAAATAAACGACATAACCTTACTTTTTAATGTTTTCTTATGTTATATTAAAAAAAATCAAACTTACCTAAAAAATATGATACTGCTGTCTGAAGGTAGCAGTCGTTTTATGTTTTTACAACTTTTTATAAAACACGTCATTGCAAAGACTTTACTAGTTCTTTGAAAAAGCACTATTAAATATGGGTATTTCTGTAAGAATCCATACCACCTTGGTGATTGAATGTCACGGATTTTCGTTAAACTTTTTTTATATAATCACCACTCTAATACTAAAAGCCTTATGTAAAAAAAAAGAATTTAAAAAAAAATTTTCGCTGAGATATGATTTTTTTAAAATTTTGTAATTTTTCAATTTTTGACGATAAAGAAAACAGCTTTATTTTCAATTTATTACTATAAGTCTGAAAATTTTAATCCAAATTTGATGAAATTTGGTGCACCCATGTAAACTTAGATGACAATCTTGAATTTTTTATAATTTTTTTTAATAGTGGGTTTCTGCTCTTCCTCTTCTTCTTCAAAAATATTTTTTTACGTTTTTTTATAACTATGTTCAACCCGATTTTTCGTAAAGTGCCCCTACGATTTTTCTCAAATTTTGGTCAAATGTACTTCTAAGTGTCCTTTTTTCAATGACGTAAAATTTATTCTGGGCAAATTAGGTTTACTATATATTTTAGCCATTTTAAATTTTTACGACAATGAGGAATTGTGCTGGAAATAGCTGTTTTACAAAAAAAGGCACATATTATTTTTTTTCACTACCAGCCTAAAACCACATCTTTATTACTGTTCTTTTCATTGGTAGAAATATTATTTCTCTACCTATGACGTCAGAGGTTCTAAAAATAATGAAATTGCACCATGGTTAATAATGAATTTTTATTCAGCTGTTTTGGCATCTGACGTTTCACTTAATTATTAAATCACATTGCTATTTACAAGTGTCTTTAGGCACCAAATTTATTTATTGCATGATAAATTAAAAAATATTAACTAAATTAGTACCTATAAAACATGTTTTACAAAAAACACTTCGAAAAGTGAAAATCATTGGTCCATCATATTCAATCATAGATTATACAACCCATATATTACCATAAGGATCATAGATTACTAGAGGTACAACCCACATATATTGATTTTTGAGACAATAGATTCTCCCTCACAGTTTTCGCCTGTCCCCTTATTTCTGGGGGAGTACCAGAATCAGCACTTTGCATTTCACTTTCCATTTTTATATATTTTATTACACTTAACACGGAAACACTTTCTAACTTAATAATTTTAGCAGATCACCAGAAAATTTCTGCCAGAAATGTCAAGTTATTCATTTGTTTTTTTAATGGCCGCGAACGGCCAGCGTGATATTTTAACTTTATAAGCTTTTTCATTAAATTTTAGTAAAAAAATAAATAAATAGCTAATTAATTGTACTGGTAGTGAAAAAAATACTAACTATATTTTCCACGTGAGTGAAGATTTAAAATTTTAGACCGCGTCTTGCGGGCTTCGCGCTAGCGCGCTCATCCCGCAATTTGACGCAGGTCAAAAATGTTAAACTTCTCTCACTTGGTAAATAATATACTATTTATATGTTTTTAATAGTTTAGGTCAAATGCTTCATTTTAAGACAAAAACAAAATAAATAATTGTTGTTTTTTTTCAAAAAAGGCGTAAGTCCACAATTTTATTACTTTTTTATTTCTATATATTTTGTAGGCGTTTTTTTCTGGTATAAACGTTAGCTTACGTTAAATACTAAGTCTTTAACATCAAAAACTATTTTTATTTTTTTTTTAACACAATATGTTTTTTGGTTTTGTTTTTGATCTTAAAAATGCCTGAAAGTTGGTAAACTGTCAGAGTAAGAAACTTTTTTTTTGTTATAAATCTTTTTTTAATTCGCAGCTCCGAGAAAAGTTTTCTATGCCGGGGATAAATCCTTAATAAAAATTAATTTAAAAAATATTAATTTATTTAACATACTAATTCTTTATTTACAATTTATTTATGTCTTATTATTTAACTTTAATTATTATACAAAGCTTATCAAAATCTTTTAAATTTTTGTGAAGCGCATCCATCGCTAAAATATAATGAACTATTTTTTATTTGCTTGTATTCCAAAGTGACATTGTTAAGTTAAAAGTGACAATTTTGTTAACAGTTTGTCTTTTGTTTTACTTCGGCGTTCCCTTTTGGAAAATTGTATAGCGGTTGTGCTTGAAAAAACAAAAACAAAATTTTGTTGGCCCCTTATGGAAAATTGTCAGATAACTGACCAAATTATAACTAATTTTACCTATTACTTTTACCTTTTTGTATTAAAATATGTTTAGAAGCGAAAATATATCTCAAGCTCTGCATGCGACCGAGCAATTTTTTTTAAGGAGTTATCCACGGCATAGAAAACTTTTCTCTGAGCTGGGAATTAAAAAAAGATTTATAAAAAAAAAAGTGTCTTACTCTGACAGTTTACCAACTTTCAGGCATTTTTAAGATCAAAAACAAAACAAAAAAACATATTGTGTTAAAAAAAATAAAAATACGTTTTGGTGTTAAAGACTTAGTATTTAACGTAAGCTAACGTTTACACCAGAAAAAAACGCCTACATAATACATAGAAAAAAAAGTAATAAAATTGTGGACTTACGCCTTTTTTGAAAAAAACCAACAATTAATTATTTTGTTTTTGTCTAAAAATTAAGCATTTGACCTAAACTATTAAAAACATATAAAAAATAATATGTGCCTTTTTTTGTAAAACAGCTATTTCCAGCACAGTTCCTTATTGTCGTAAAAATTTAAAATGGCTAAAATATATAGTAAACCTAATTTGCCCAGAATACATTTTACGTCATTGAAAAAAGGACACTTAGAAGTACATTTGACCAAAATTTGAGAAAAATCGTAGGGGGGGCACTTTACGAAAAATCGGGTTAAACATAGTTATAAAAAAACGTAAAAAAATATTTTTGAAGAAGAAGAAGAAGAAGAGCAGAAACTCACTATTAAAAAAATATATAAAAAATTCAAGATTGTCATCTAAGTTTACATGGGTGCACCAAATTTCATCAAATTTGGATTAAAATTGTCAGACTTATAGTAATAAATTGAAAATAAAGCTGTTTTCTTTATCGTCAAAAATTGAAAAATTACAAAATTTTAAAAAAATCATATCTCAGCCAAAAATTTTTTTTAAATTCTTTTTTTTACATAAGGCTTTTAGTATTAGAGTGGTGATAATATAAAAAAAGTTTAACGAAAATCCGTGACATTCAATCACCAAGGTGGTATGGATTCGTACAGAAATACCCATATACAAAAAACACAGAAAGACTTTAAAAGTTCAAAAACGCTATTATATAGTCTATAATAAAATAAAATGTTCACCCTTCTAGCACAAAACACGAAACGCGTAGAAAAAATTACAGAAAAACCTCGAAAACAAACATACATAAATTAGGTTATGTTAACCTGTTGCACGAATATGTTAGAGGTGTGTGCGAAGAATTATATTTTTATATTTAAATTACTGGTAAAAATAAATAAATATCTGTGTAGTATAACATATTAATTTAGTTTTTACATATATGTAAAAACTAAATCAATATGTTATACTATGTTATGTTATGTTATGTTATATATATAACAAACTGTTGCAACAAAACAACGACAAAAAGAAACTTTTACTGACTACTAAAGTAAAATGAAAAGACACATCTTTAACAAAGAAAATATTCCTATCTAACGCAACACAGTGTTACCAACATAAAATATATATTTTTTTACTTTATGTTGGACAATTGGAATCAAAATGGAGGACGCATTTAGTCGGGACGCAGAAGTATGCGCAGACGGTCAAAAATCAATCTATTTTGTTTATTTTGTCTATGGTTCGACGGCTAATCAGCAGACTAACGTAAACATTTATGATACTTGAGACAAAATAAGAAAATAATTTTAGACATGTTCTTTAAAGGGTTGGTTGTAACGAAGCGAAGCTTATTTGAACACGTTCTAAAAACATTGCCGCTGTATCATATTGTCTACATTTTTAAAATTTATTTGGAAATTATTAATTCTTTACCTTTTCTTACCTAGCGAGGTAGTGCTAGCTCTATCCTACATTGTTACGAAAAGGAAAAAATATGTTTTTATTTGAAATATGTACATTAGGGTGGACCTTATATTTTTTATTATCTTAAAATATGCATTTAGGTGTAAACAGAAAATTCTGAAAAAATGAGAGTGATAAAACTTCTCTAAGGGTCCTAATTCGGACCCTAAAATTTCTTAAAATTTACATAAATCGTTAAAAGTCGTTAAAATTTGTCTGTAATTTTTGTATGTGTAAAATTTAAAGTGCTTGAAATCTTATTTTTTTCTTTTTGAGCATAAAAAATTATGTGCCAAATATCAAAATGATCAAACGGTTCTAACCCGTGCCGAAAATCCGCCAAAGTTGCCCCTAACACTAAAATTTACGAATTTCTACCATAAATGTGACTCAAACGGTAAACAAACATTTTAAAAATGTATCAAATCGGACTGAATTTATTTTTGTTAATTGCATTATAATAATAATAATAATAATAATAATAAACGTTCTTTATTGCACCACGTACAAATGGCCATCGACCGTAGTCCTTCAGCCTATAATAATACATAGTTTTTTTACTACATTTTTTTTAACCCTAGTTAAGTTAATTTATATAGAATACAAAAAAAAAAAAAAAATATGCATTATAATATTTATAATTATTATTAAAATAATTTAACTAAAACAAAGCGAGCTTAGCGCCAAATATTTAGGAGCTCTTATTTGGCGCTTAGTTCGTTTTTAGTTAAATAATTTTAATATTATAAATAAATATTAGAATGCATTGAATTTTTTGATCATTTTGAAATTTGGCACATAATTTTTTATGCTTAATAGGAAAACATCAGATTTCAAGCCCTTTAAATTTTTTAATTAGACAAAAATTACAGACAATTTTCAAAGATTTATGGGAATTTTACAAATTTTAGGATCCCAATTAGGACTCTTAGAGAAGTTTGACCACTCTCATATTTTCAGAATTTTCTAGTTACACCTAAATTAAAATTTTAAGATTAAAAAAATATAAGGTCCACCCTAATGTACATACGTACCTGTATAAGTAACTATAAAAATAACTTTGTTCTCAAATGCCCACGATTACCACCAATTAAATATTGGATACGTGGATCAGGCGTGCAATTCTTGTTATTGTATTGTATTGAAATCGTGCGGTTTTTTGTTACGACAAGTAGAGTAACATTAAGGAGAGAGATATAGTTCTCCGCATGAAACAAAGTCTCCGACGTAAAGGGGAGGAATCATTCGCGCTCTCTTCTTTCCGTTATAAGGCAACGGGCCTCCCACTTGCACACACATTCCAAACATATTTCCCATAGCCACACATCCGTGCGTCAAAGTATATATCGTATAAAAATTTTAAGTAAGCGTTAAGTCAGTTCGTCAAAATAATTGGAAGGATTTTAAAAAAACTTAGAAATGTTAAACAACATTGTCAATTTATTAAAAACAAAAAAATTTCAATATTATTATGAGAAAATTGATAAAAATAAATCTAATTAGGTATAAGGGATGATATGTAGATATCTAATGAATTTAATAGATCACGGCTAGCCTTAAGATATATTTACGTTAATCGTTTTATGACTGTTATATCGGCATCTCTGGGAAGGGACATTTTGCCTGTTTTGAGTTATGGTTAAAAATGGGATTCGGAAATATGTAGTCGACTAGTAAAGTTGGGTCTTAGGGGAATTTTAGAATTAACGTAATATGTGAAAATTTCAAGTCACGAGTATAGATATATATGAAGGGTAAAAATGCTACTTATTCATAATTTTTTCATTTCATTTAAAATATTTTGTTATTTATTTATTTGTTTTTAACTTTACATTTTTTTTTTTTCATTAAATTCTTTTAATTGTTTTTAATTTATTCCTTGTATTGGCAAGATATATTTTAATTAATTTAAAATATATAGTTTTTTTACCTTTCGCATATCTGCAGTTTGTGTTATAAGAAGAAGTCTTCGCTGAAATAAGAAAGTCAGATAAGTATTAAGTAGTAATTATATTCTTATATTAACATATGTAAGCATATGTTTGGTGGCTCGCTACCCAAATAGCAAACATACTGCTATTTGTATTTGTTACGTCTCAAAATAATAGTGTGTGGTTCTAAATTAATGTCTTAGATAATTCATATTTTTGGATTTAATTGGGACCAACGCGCTATTACAACAGATATTTAGTAGAATGTTTGCATTTAAAAAAGATTATTTTAAGATAGAAGCGTAATTCAATTTTATTATACTTAGTATACTTTACAGACGCAGTAGATCGTATATGACGTTCTGACTGTACTACTGGTGTCAATAAACCTTGACACACGCCAGAAAAAGCGTTTGAAGCTAAAAAAAATTTTCTTATATCTATGGCGCCTAGTATAATTTCGTGTTACTGATGTACAAAAAAAAGTATTTCTCAAACCGTGTTTTTCGTTTTATATTCTCTTGTTTCAAGGCTAGCATTTCTTTGAACCAAAATCAATGTCCTTAAGTAAAGAGCACTGATTTTTGTATGAAGATTCGTGTTTTTTATTCAAGGACCTTGCCTTTGGTTCATAGAAATGCTAGCCTTAAAACTTGAAAGATACATGTCCCTGGTTCAAGGAATCCTTTTTTTCTGTGTTAGGTAAATCAACCTTTAGCTATTTAAAAGAGTTAATTACCACTCCAAAGTTAACCATAAAGTTGTAATTTGAGAAGATACTTATGGTTTTATCTTACTACGCTTTAATATAGTGACATAATAAGATAAATGTGAACTATAAATAATCTGACAAAGCACTAAAGAAGTGTTCATTAAGTATATGTTTGTCACTAAAATTAAATTTCCTAAAAGGTTTTTTGTCATACTTGATATATATGTTTTTTTATACAGAATACTTGTAATAAAGAATTCTCATTCCACAAAATTACCTTGAATGGACCTTTTTCAACGAAAATCGATGAGTTATGTGTGTAAGTTACTGTAATAAATATGTTCCCTTTTACAATAAAGTCAAACATATTTCGATTCTGGGTCGATCCAAAAAACCCTCAATATAACGTAGAGTGGCACCTTCAAATTTATTTAAAAAATAAAAATTCAATATTGGAAAATGTCTGGTTATTATGGGTCAATTGTTTTAATTCCATACCACCTAGGTACCATGTCAATCTCACTTCATTTCTGGTACACAATGCATTGTTACAACAAAGGAGAATGGGCATTTTTATAAGGGTTTTTGGCCCACCCTCAACAGCATGCTAGCAATGAATATATAAACATAACTTTTACACTGGAGTTCCGACTTATAGGCATTTGAATTTGGTACTCTATGTAACAACTCCATATAATAGTTTTTTTGTGTTACTAAGCTGGAGGGTGTAAATATAGGCATTTTTACATCCCTCCTAGTCATTCTATGTCAGGCTAATAACCACCGAATCCAGTTTAATATGCTGTTGACGGTAGGCCCAAAATGCCCACTGCTCCTAAAGTAAAAAAGCTTAAAAAAGTTTTTTCAACGATGTATGGACAAAACAAGTTATGTTTTAATTAATAATTACAGTATACTATATATTTCGGAATTATATTTTTGGAGAGTTTCTGCACACGATTAAGAGCCTTAGGAAGTGATGGTAAGGAAGCTGGTAGGAATTAGTTTTTGATTAAGTTCTTAATCACAATAATCTTAAATTGTTACCATAAAAAAAATCAATTTGTATATAAAACTATATAGTTTTTTTTATTTTTTAAATAAAAGTCCTGACCAGGTACAGGCTGATTGAAGCTTGAGTACTTAAAGCAGTACCTCAGTAACGGTAGGAGCAATTTTAAAAGTTATTTTTTTTTATTTTAAGTCTTCTTGCTTGCTCTTGAAATAGTGATAAAGCAAGAGAGTCATTTTCTTTGAAAACATGGTATATTGATGCCAACGTAATTTATACATCCAGAAACAGTAACATTTTATTAGTTTATTTTTAGAATAATGTTACTCTAAACGTAAGTTATTGATTAAAATCTGCCTATTTTATTTAATTTTTTAATAAAGAGCACATTTTTATAGTAATTTTGTCATTTGAATACTAGGTTTGTTAACTCGATAGAATAAGGTTACCACAGTAACCCTACAATGTAATTTAGAGCTTTAGCACAGAAACTATAAGACTTTGAGCTTCTTGCCCGTAGAGACTTTTGATCAGTGGGGTAAAATATGAAATCTAATTTAATTTTAATGAATTAAACTAATTCTAGAAAAAATAAAATGATTTATCCATTTTTTTTTTGTATTTTTAGGCTTATAACTTTATTGTGTAAATTAAAAAAAAAAAGAAGAATTTAACAGTCATTTGTTTTTAAGGATTCAGATTACCTTTTATATCCAAAAAAATCTTTAAAAAAGTCATTACAGTTTAAACAGTGTCGTAGACAAAAAGGGTACCTTTTTAAATAAAATATAAAGTAAGGTCGCCACTGATTAAATTAAGTATGTATATTGCTCAATATATTGAACTCTTGAACATGAATTGCTGCGGAAAATACGGTATTTTGACTATAAAAACCGGGATTTACTCAAAATCTACGCGGTAGAAAAATTTTTAAATTGAAAATTCCGTTTCAGCAGAAAAAAATACATAAACATGATAGGTTTAGTCCTTGAACAATTTTTGTAGACCAGTTTAATAGACCCAGAACCAAAATGATTAAAGCTGTGTAGGAAATTGGACATGAATTTTTACCCTACGATGAATAATAATATTAATTTTTGCCTCCTTGCCTTCCTTGCCGTACCGCAATATTAACCATATTTTTGGTCACGCAAAATACAAAGGTCCTAAATCGTTTATTGAAAGAATTTTTTAAATCGGACATTTAGTTTAAAAGTTACAAGGTTTAAAGACAGGAAACAGACAGACCGATATTTTTTAACACTCACTTATTTCACATTTTCTTGACGTTTCATGACATTTAAAATCTAAAAATGCAAAAAAAATTTGAAATTTCGCTCGACTTCACCCTAAAACAATAATACATTAGAAAATAAATATACGACCTTTGGCGTTGGAGATACGGCTTTTTGTAATGTAGTGACTATAATTCTGTCGATTTTTTGCCTAAATTGCTTCTTATGGTGTGTTTAATCAATTTATAAAAAAAATCAGGGGTCGGAAACAAAAAGTTTAAATTTGCAAAAAAACACCGTGTTACTTGATTGATGCGTAAAGTGCGACTTCGAGCGTTCTTTTATTCGGAAATTACAATAGAAATAATTAATTTTAGGGTTAATAAGTTAATAATTAACATAATAACAGTATACAGGGTTATTCAGAAATAAGTTCGAGAAATTTAAGAGGTGATTCTATGTTAAAAAATATGAAAAAAATTCCTATAAAGGTTGGTCCGGAAATGAGCCCTTAGGGAGCTGCGGCCCTTCGAAGATGGACATATTGGATGGGAAACAAAAAAAGAACCAATAAAATTTGAATTCTGCAGGGCGATACTTCATTAAAAACTAAGTAAAAAAAGTATTCATAAAAAAGTTTGGGGCAAAAATGTGTTAAGCCCATCATATTTTCTCTATCTAGGCACGCCTCTAGATAAACTCAAAAAATAAATTAACAGAAACTTATTGCCTCTATTAATACTAGTATACATGCAAAAGCTTGTCGCTCTACCTTAAAGGGTACAAGAGTTATTAATTAAAAACCTTATTTTTATTACAATTTTAAAGAGCCGTAGCTCCATTAGGGCTCATTTCCGGAACAACCTTTATAGGAACTTTTTTTCATATTTTTTAACGTAGAATCACCTCTTAAATTTCTCAAATTTATTTCTGAATAACCCTGTATACTCTAAATAATATATTAAATACATAGCATTGTTTTTTACAATAGTTTTGTTAGATCTATTAGACTTTAAACTTTCAATTTCGTTTCCTAAACAATTTTTGTTTTTTTGACTTAAATCGTTTTCTCCTGTAGTCTTTAAATGTGATAAATGCATTCTACAGCTCGAATCTTTACGACTAAAATATTATTTTAAATTAATTGATTTTAAATTTTGAGATTAGAATAAGAAAAATACACTGCCCTGTAAAAAAGCTTTCCCATTTTTCACCTCCGTGCGTAAAATTGATCTTTTATTATAAGATTCACTTTCAGCAACCTTAAAATCCCAATATACCTATTCCACGAAAACTACCCCCGTCCCTTAGGGGCTGGATTAAAAAAAATATTTTAATATTCAGTTTTAGCGACCTCAAAAATTCCAACATATCAATTTTCAAGAAAGCTACCCCCGCCCTTCACGGGGTGGGAGTTAGAACTTTTTTATTATTAGATTCACATTCACAATTTTCACGAAAACTACCCCCACCCCTTAGAGAGGTGGAATTAGAAAAATGTCATTATCAGATTTAGTTTCAGCAACCTTAAAACCCTTATATAGCAATTTTCAAATTTTTGTAAAATAAAATGTATTTTTTTCCCATTTGTCCCCCTTGCCGCACACCAATGTTCACCAAAAGCAATTCCAAACTAGAACTTTTGGTAACATACCTGTATGCCAAATTTCAATTCTCTAGCTTAAAGAGTTCTTAAGTTATCGTGTTAAATTGATTTATATCGACATAATACGTCATGAAACGTAAAAATTCGCAAAAAAATTGTAAATTTGTGCACGAATAAAAGGCTTTCCCGAAATTATGAAAATTTTCAAAATAGAAAGCAAAATTCTGGTTATTCAAACAACTGATAATTATTTAAAAATAAAAATTGTAATTAAATCGGGGACTTAACGCTGCATCGAAAAACTTATTTACAAAACGTAAACTGGATGAAGCTTTTTAAAGCATTTTTGTTATAACTCTTCGAGTAAGGTAGTAAAATTAGAGTTTTTATCTACTCGTGTTTAATATTTTTTTACGCAGTCCAGTTTTTTGTTTTTAATAAATAAATTATTTATTCATTTAATTAAAATGTGAATTATAAAAACCATTTATAATGTACGTAGCTTGTTTTATTTCTACATATAAAACCAATATGATAACGCAACTGAGTTTAAATGTGCAACTTAGTTCTCTAGCTAACCAAATGAAACGAGATAAACCAGGATAGAAACTTTGCTATAAATTATAATATACTATACCGGGTGAGTTTCAGTTCAGGAACACCCCCCGAGTGGAATTGTTTTCAAACCGATCAAAACAATTTTTTTAGCTTATATTTCTTAACAAAGGCTATTGTCACCAAAACTTACCTATTCTGAAGCTATTTTGAAAGTGTTCCGGAATGGTTTTGGAGTTAAAAATTTGGCAAATAAGGCCTTTTTTAAAGACCTGTGTGTGTGCAAAATCTTACGAACGACCTCAGATGACCCAAAAAACGATATCTTCCTTTACAGTTAAAAATGTTGAAAAGCGGAAATCTAAACTAAAATTGAGTTAGGTATTTCGCGGCATGTTGGACATTGAACATTAGAGGGAAAACCGTGTACAGCACTGTTTCAACCTTATTTGGTATCATCAGCACATTATATTCCCAATGGCCTAATGTTCGTTTTAGTTGAAAAGAAAAGAAAAGATACTTGGCACTTGTACCTTATGTGATTTATCTTTTCTTTTCTTTTCAACTAAAACGAACATTAGGCCATTGGGAATATACTGTGCTGATGATACCAAATAAGGTTGAAACAGTGCTGTACACGGTTTTCCCTCTAATGTTCAATGTCCAACATGCCACGAAATACCTAACTCAATATATATTTATGGACGCGATAGCTTAATTTTATCTAAACTAATATATTTTTGAAAGGAGGCTGTCCTGGGGTAAGTGTTTTATTAGATAGCTACTTATGACTACTAAATAATACCATATTTTCATACTAAAATATTTTGTCCCTATTTTTTTACAGGCATATAAACTTTGTATTTTGATTTTTTTTTCGACTATTTCGAGAAAAAAAATCAACTTAACAAATAATACTGTCGAATAATTACATATAAAATATTAAAAAATATCCCCCATGACATTGGAGATATTGGGGCCTAAATATAGTGTAATATTAGAAAAACCGAAAGTTTAGAAGTCTGTAAAAAAATAGGGGAAATATATTTAGGTCTAAAATTATGGAAGTATTTAGTAGTCATAAGAAGCTATCTAAAAAGAAATATTGCCCCCAGGTCAGCCCCCATTTAAAAATATATTTGTTTAAATTTCCGCTATATACGATTTTTGACTATAAATTTGAGACCATTTTTAACCCATTTTGAAAAATAATTAAAAAGAACTTTTTAAACAATAAATGTAGCGTATTTCATTTTATAGAAAATGGTTTTTGTTTTAAATTTTTATCCTATTATATCGTATTTTGCAGACAATGGTATTCGCTTCAAATTTTTATCCTATTTCCTTATAATAGCGCACAAAAAGTTAAGAGCGTCCAAGAAGTTTGACATTTGAAAAAATTAAGTTATGAAAGAAAAACCGTTTTAAAAAATTTTAAGTACAAAAAAATTACCAAATGTTGGTTTTTACATAAAATTTAATTTTTTCTATTTTAAGCAAATAAATTACATTTAATTTATAAGAAATAAATCTTATATGTAATAAAAAAAAGTAATAAAAAAATTAAAAGTTTTTAAATTATTTGTTTTGTATGTAAATTTGTTTCTAGGATCCATTAATGCAAAAAATACAGGGGGTCTCATTAAATAATAATTTAACTTAGTTTTCGAGTAAACCGGAAGTGCAACAAAATAATTTCTTGTGTCATTTTGTAGCCATTCTTGAAAAATATAAGCTATAAAAAATTGCTTTGATCGGATTGTAAACAACTAATTTAGGGGACTGAAACTCACCCGGTATATTCTATAGGCTAATCAGTAGAGCTATTTTTAACTTCCAACCAAAAAAACGGAGTTTGTTTTTACCTGTACTTGGGTTCGTTTGTTTGGGCCTTTGTTTGTACTTTCCCTCATATCTCTAAACTAATTTAAGATTTGGATACTATTTTTGTTTAATAGCAAATTTTACTTAGTTATAAGCTCCAATAAATCTCTCGCCTCGTAGCTCGCTAAAAACAAAAATTTATCTTTTTAAATAAATAATAATAATAATTCGTTTATGCTACTATTCACAGCGCAAGCGAAAGAATAGTATTATACGGTAGTTTCGAATTTCCCAAAATCGCCAAAAAATATTCTAGACAAAAAATTCTTGGATACAAACGTGTTTCATTTTTGTTAACACGATAACTCAAGGATTATCCAATCGACTAGAAAATTTCAGGAAAGATCAAGTACTATATGAGAGGAAGATCCCTATTGTTTTTAAAACAAATCCCCCCAAAACAAAAAAAAAATTAAGGGGGGTTCAACTTAACAAATATATAAAAACTATCAGTTTATTTTTTTTTTAATTTTTGCGGGTTTTCGCTAAAGGAAAGTAAAAAAAAGTTTTTTTTTTAAGTTTTATTTGAAAAAAAAATAATTTTTGCAGGACGGAGAAATCTTGTTTTGATTTTGGTATGAAATTAATTCCTTTCTTAAAAAAAATTAATTCTTTTCTCTAAACAAATGGTACCAAATGAACATATTTTCAAGTAATTTAGCACTAACGCTGTTCTGATAAATAAAAGTTTAATTTAGTGCCACCTTAGTTTTGAAACGATTTTCATGGACCAAAAGGTAAATGGACTGTGTTATTGCGTTACACAGGCCATAATTTCAAGCTGGACGATATCAAACAGTATACAGCCTTCAATTTATTTTTTATATTTTTGTCAAAGTAATGTAGATTGCAAACACTTCGATCGAAAATACTATTTAACTTCAAAAAGCCATTCCATTTTTACAGATAAGTTCTTTCAAAGACATATTTTAAAAATTCTGTTCTTTATTCGAATAACTATTTTTTAAAAGATATGAAGCTTCTGATAAAAAGCTTTTAGGATACATAGAGGGTAAATAATATTATTATTATAAATGTATTAATATATTATTAAACAGTGCTAATATTAAATTAGTAATGTATTAATTAAGTAAGGTGTTTATGCACAATAAGTAGAATAAGTAGAACATGCTATATACATGTATATTATTTAGTAGGCAAGAAATATAAAATGACCCCGGTCGGCATTTTTAAAAGATTGTGGCAAATTAGACAAGTCGGGTGGACAAGATCTTTTTCCTTTTGGTGAAAGGTGATGAT
>OY294045.1:74499997-74604437 GCA_958510825.1 Brachypterus glaber | reverse complement strand
GGATTAGATTACCAACTATTGTTAATACAGTAATATTCAAAGGCTTGTTTATTTTTAATTTTAACTAAACTAACTTACTAAGTTATTAATAATTGAACCAACATATTCAAAGATTATAAATATATGACAAATAAATCTGACACTTTATTGCAATATTCAAATATGAAACCAACCACATAAATGGTTTTCGTCGTAGGTAACTATATAACTTATAAGGAAATGCGTATTTGAACAATATGGCGTCTGTTAAAAGTACTGTCAAATTAGTTTATGAATTTGTCATTTGCCAAAAGCAAATTTTTAAATGCGGGCCATAATTTCCCAACTAGCATTTTTGGTTGCCGCTACGTGATCATTACCTCAATTGAAACAAATTAAGTAGAGGCGACTAGTTACAGGACTAGTTACAGGAACGTAGTAATTACGTAGATACTGCCAAAATGGGAAAAAATATAAGGGTAACAATTACGATAATGCTACGTGTTTGTAACTTAGTTCGGAACGATCTCGTTACAAAACAGTTAGTACGTAGCCACGTAATTGCGTGGTAATAATTGGTTACTGCGACATATGCATAGACGTTTATTGAAATAGTTTAGCTTTTTTGTCGAAGGTGCGATATTATGCACATCATCTATTTTTGTCTGAAAGTAAAACAATCTTCTGGTACGAACATAGTAACGACGGAATTTTTTTAGCGGATATAATAAAAATGATTGTAAAAAACTAATGAGCCAAGAGAATTATGTAGTTTTATTGTTTAAATAAATGATATTATTGAAAATTATTTTAAGGTTGGATATTTTTTAGTAAAATGTGTTATAATTTATTTATCATTTGGGAATAAAACATTGGTCACTATTTACTTGCTATGTAGTAAAATTCTGCTTATTTAAATATTTTTACAATACTGCGTATTACTATATTAAAATAAAATATGAGGTTTAAATTAAAACTATTACTTATGTATTTTTAGTGAGTAGCTATAACCGCGCTATAACTTATAACTAAAAAGGTATTTGTTACTGTTTAGTAATGTATAAAGTTTAAAAAACGTAGTTGTTACCTATATTATAACCAAATAGGAATGGTTACTTTAAAGTAGGATTATGGTAACTTTTTATGGCTGCAGCGATGTACCTTTGGAACATTTTAGTAATATAACTCTGGTGATGATTTTATTAAGTAATTACATAGTTAAGACAACCTTATTTATTATTCCTATTGAGTAAAAAAATAATAAAAGTAATATTCTTAGTAGAATTTACTATTCTGTTATCAGTAAAAATATATTTAATTGTCTTGAACACCATAAAGTTATATAATAAGTGAGAGCTACGTAATTACAACTCACGAAAACATTATTTGCAGCTTCCCAAAAACATTATAACTACCTAGTACCAAAAATACTGAACATCCTCCCCACTGATATAAAAAACAAACCTTTCTGTAAAAATAAAAAGAAAATTGAAATTTGGGTTGTCAATAATTATAACTTCATCTGTGACATGATACATTGGTTTCGGACATAACAATAAAAAGAAAAATAATAAAGTAATGAACAAACAAAAAAAAATTAACAAAAAATTAAATATAAATAGATCATTAAATGATTTTAATGAATAAAAAATATATTTAAAGTTAATTATATTAATGATTATAAAGTAAATAAAGTGTAGTCACAAACTTTGGTTTATTGTACACTTAAAAAATGTACATTGTGTTAAGTGTTATAAGTATTGATTATATTGATATTGTAATTTATGTACAAATAAAATAAATAAAAATAACTCCCTGGAGTAGGTAAAAACGACCATTCGACTACTAAGTACTGCTACTAACTTTTTAAATAAATAATGATATTGAAAATATTCTTAGTGTGCAATTGAGAAAATGTAACTTCCTAATGCAAATGGCCAAATTAAGCTATATTGTTATTATGGTAATAAGTTTATAAACTGTAAGTGAAATAAGAGATGCGCTCTATCCGGTTTTGCATACGATCTAAAGGAAAACATTTCTGTGTAAGCAGACCCTTTACTTAACTAAATAATTTAAGGGAGTACTAAGCTCTTTAAATTATTTAAAGGAAAACATTTATAAAACATTGCCTTAGTCTGGACAAAAACTCTAAAATAAAATAGTTACAGTGGTTATTAGAAAAAAAAACGCCAAATGAAAAGGACCACGTACATTTCTTATGGTTAATGGCCCCGGTTAAATTGTTGAAATTTAAATATGTTTGAGTTATCAACCGACTGATTAAAAGTCATCATGGGCACAAAGCTCTAAGTCTTATAGTTTTTGTGTTTGAGCTTAACAAAAATTGCATTTAAGGGATCTATTTTTGGAACATAAATCAAAAACGAATCAATCTATTTATATGAAACTTAAACTGGATTACTAAGAATAATAACATCTTAATTTTAAACGCCAGTGAAGTTCGAAAAAAAATATTTCTACATTTTTTACTGAATTGTACGAGGCTCTTAAGGCTAGGTGGGTTAATTTTCTCCGTGGATAATAATACATAACTTACGTTTCATGTACATAATTTTATCCAACACTATTTTTTGCTTAAAAAAAGTTCTTTTTTGATATATCTTATGAATTAATAATAATACACAGGGTGTTTTCTAAGTACGATACGTAAGTTCAGGGTGTAATTAACGGTTAATCCTACGGTATTGCAACAAGAGTACCTTTTTTATGTATTTTTACCTGAGGAATACTTTTCTTATAATAAACACCACAAAAAAAATAAACAAAAAAAGTTTGGGGCAAAAAAGAAACTACATGGAAATGTCATTGGCTGATAGGCCTTAGAGATAGTTCACATGCAAAACCTCATTGATATATCTCAAAAAAGTCCAAACTATTTTTTAGTCCCTTTCAAAGGGGCTTAGCTCCCTTATGATGCATTTTTAGACATATGCTTATATGAACTTTTAATCATAGAATTAGTGACATGATATTTAAGAACACCCTCTATATTTTTGTATCTATAGATATTGACATGCGACCTAGCGACGTTTTCACGACAACTCTGATGCAATATTTCGAAAACGCTGCTATTATGTATAAGTTGTTGTTGGATAAATATTAACTTTCAAAATATTACAACCTTGCCTAATTTGATATTAACAATGTTTAATTCAAATCGAAATTTACTGGTAGTTAAGGAAATATAAAAAAGGAAACAATAAAAAATAAACAAAATAAAAATATTTGATACCGAGAAGCTTTTACCCCTTAAAAATATTTCTCATTTTGCAAGTTAAATTATTTAACATAATTTATATTATCCTGGTTTACAGAAAATTTACTTAATGAAAGCATTGAGCTAAAAGATGGATTATAAGCCTTATTTAATAAGAAGGAAACGACCAATTTTAGTTATCATATAATTAACATATAATAGATGACCGTTTTACAAACTTATAATAGACCCATTAAAATTATAATTTAATAGGTATGTAATAAAATTTTTAATAAAAAATGCATTTTCCTAGTATTTTTTAAGGAAATGTACTTAGAGTGCAAGAAACTAAACAAGTTGTAAATATATGTAATGATTCGCATTTCGACTACAGGTGGATTATCCACGGTTCTAGGCTGGAATTGTTTTATGAAAAATCGGGTTTGGACTTTTATGGGGGTAAAATGGGGTAAAAATTTTTTTTTTTCAAAAACATATTTTTTTCAATTTATTTTTCATTTTACGAAAAAAGAAATTCTTTTTGAAAAAAAAATTATTTTTTGTTGAAAAACTTTTAATTTTTTTTATTTTTGTTTTGTTTTTGATTTTAATGAACCTAATTTTTTAAAAAGTTTAGCCTCCCAATATGTTGTTGCTTTATGGGTGATTATTTTCAAAAACAATAGGATTCTTCTTCTCACAGAACTTTTGTTTCTGAAAATTTCGTGTCGATCGGATTAATCATTCTTGAGTTATCGTGTCCACAAAAAACGTGACATCAGATGGACAGAGGAGTAGACGGACAGAAGTTTCTTTAAAAATCATTGCAATCATTTTTATTATTCACTTGATTCAAGTTTTAACCTCTTGGTCTAAGTAAGATAAACTTTAATCAAGAAAAATATTTGATTCAAGTAGGTAATTAATATGCTGTCGGATATAAAAACTTTTGGGCTACTTGTTCTAAATATAACGTATTGTTTGACATACTGTTTTAAAGCTATCGAAATAATGTGAAGAATGTGTATGCCTCTCACTTGCACGCACCCTGCCTTATGACGCTTTAATCGTTAAGTTTAGAGCGCCCTAGCCGCCTCATGTATACCTTCCCCTTTCCAGCATCCAACCAAACCAAACATCGAAATGATATAAAGAATGTATGTGCCTCTCACTTGAACGCACCCTGCCTTATGATGCTTTCATCGTTAAGTTGAGAGCGCCCTAGCCGCCTCATGTATATCTCCCCCTTTCCAGCATCCAAACCAAACATCGAAATAATCTGAAGAATATGTGTGCCTCTCACTTGCACGCACCCTGCCTTATGACGCTTTAATCGTTAAGTTGAGAGCGCCCTAGCCGCTTTATGTATTCCTCCCCCTTCGTCGTAGCTAACATCCCGTGTGCCAAACTATACTTGTTTTCAGTAATCTGTTCTCTGTTTGTACATATTTGTGATATGATTAATTAAAAAAATAAATATGCAGTAAATTCTGGTTACAATGCTGAATTTAATAGTATAATGCACGGCTAAAAATAAAAAAGTTAATATGGGTTGTTTAAAACTGGGAAACACGGATGAAAAAAGGGAAAACATCCAGGTGGTCCAACATTAAACATTCAACCGGCTTGTGTGATTTTTTCAGGTCGATCACCTGCTGAGAGGACATTAGTATTCGCGACAAAGATGTCACGTCTCTATAAACCGATTTTTTTTTTGTTAATTGGTAGAATTGTTACTTTTAATAAAAATACACTGCCCAGTAAAAGAGCTTTCCCATTTTTCACCTCCGCCCGTAAAATGGATGCTTTATTATATATTATAAAAACCCTAATATACCAATTTTTTACGAAAACTACCTTCTGCTCTTTAGGGGTAAAGTTAGAATTTTTTTATAATCAGATTCACTTTCAACAACCTCAAAAACCCCAATATTACAATTTTCACGAAAACTACCCCCCACTCCTTAGGGGGTGGATTTAGAAAATTTTTATTATCAGATTTACTTTCAGCAACCTTAATACACCAGTTTTCACGAAAACTACCCCCACCCCTCAGAGGGTGAAATTAGAAAAAAAGTATTACCAGATTTATATTCGTCGACCCCAAAAACCCCTATATACCAATTTTGAAGAAAATATTAATAATATTGAAAAATATTTACCCCCTCACCCCCTCGGGGGTGGAATTAGAAAAGTTTTTTTATCAGATTCAATTTCAGAAACCTTCAAAACCCATATATAGCAATTTTTAAATTTTTCTAAAAAAAATGTATTTTTCCCCCTTGCCGCACCCCAATGTTTACCAAAAACAATGCCGAGCGAGAACTTTTGGTAACATACCTGTATGCCAAATTTTAAGTCTCTAGCTTAAAGCGTTCTTAAGTTATCGTTCCCACAAGATTTCCCAGACAGACTGATCGACCGACCGACCGATTGACCGACCGACCGACCGACCGACCGATGAGACCGAGCGATTTTTTTTTGCTCGAAATTGATTTATATCGACATAAAACGTCATAAAACGCAAAAATACCCAAAAAAAAATTTTTGAAAATTTTTGCACGAATACAAGGCTTTCCGAAATTTTGAAAATTTTCAAAATGGGAAATCAATTATTTTAGGTTAAACCGAATTTTCCTTTAACTTTTTTGATTTTTTAAAAAGTGTAGCCCCCATATTTTTTTCTGCTTTTTGGAAGATTATTTTCAAAAACAATAGGGGTCTTTTCCTCAAAGACTGGTTTTGTTTTCTGAAAATTTCGAGTCGTTCGGATTACTCATTCTAGAGTTATCGTGACATCAGACACAGATGAACAGAAGGTTCTTTAAAATTACAAGCATTTTTATAATTCAAACCAAACTCTTTTACTTGATTCACATTTTAACCTCTTGGTCTAATTATGATAAACTTTAATCAAGAAAAATATTTAATTAAAGTAATTAACATGCTGTCAAATATAAAAACTTTTGAGCCACTTGTTCTGAATATTACGTACTTGTTTTAAGTAATCAATTCTCTGTTTGTACATATTTTTGATATGGTTAATTAAAAAATTAAATATGCAGTTAATTCTGGTTACAATACTAATATGGGTTGTTTAAAACTGGAAAATAGGGATGAGCAAAGGGAAAAAATCCAGGTGGTCCAACATTAAACATTCAACCGGCTTGTGTGATTTTGTCAGGTCGATCAACTGCTGAGAGGACATTAGTATTCGCAACAAAGATGTTACGCCTCGATGAACCATTTTTGTCAGCGATTTCCCGAAAGAAAATAAATAATGACAATGTTTAAGGCGTTTTTTATAGTTTAAAAACTTTTTACTGTTTAATTGAACGCCAGTCTACCCAGTTTTGTTTTAGGTTTTTATAAGAACATACCAATCAGGTTTCAGTTTTTAAAAAATAAAGTAATAACAAACACAAGAAACGTCAAACTGTTTATACATATTAAGGAATAAGTATGTAAGTTAGTAATGGTTTATTGTCGTTCTAGGTCCTATTTTCATTAGTATATTATGAACCGAGTAAGCGAATCTAGTTTTCAGTGCACGAGAGTTCACTTGATGTGCAATGAAATGGTTTGCGTCAAAGTGCGTATACTATTTTTCCTATGACCTAACACATAAACATCCGAAAAACGCAAAAATTTTCTTAAAATTAATTTGTCAATTTAAGGTAGTATGTTTTTGTTTACTAATTTTCTGATAGCGGATATGTAAAATCAGCTGATTTTCACTTCCCAAACGTTGTCATAGACAACGGGTAGAAAATACGCAGTAACTACTAACTATAGTATAAAACCAATAAAACATGCAGTGACTAATAGCTAACTCGTACTATGCTGTAGAGATCTCTAAGAAAAATTAATATGATCCACGCCTTTTACCACGCTTTCGCAATTGAGCACTGCACGTTTTATTGGATCTGAACTAAAGGCTGTAGGAAAAGGTATTTTATACTATACAGGGTTTCCCAAAAGTAGACGATCAAACGAAAGGGGCTGGTAGAGGAGGTCATTTCCAATCGAATTAACCGTATATTGTTATCCAATTGTTGATGGTTTTAAAGTTCTTTCAGGTTTTGTATTTTTTCTTAAAATCGCCAAGTTTGCTCACTAAAATAAAAATAATAAAAAAATATGACTTCTTTGGTAATTATTTTTCTTATATATGATACTCAAAAATAAACCCAAACAAAATAATTTTCTTAAAATGTGTACGCTCCTGTCTCATTTAAAAAAATATTTTCTGAGCACTATTTGTTCACAAAAAAATATTAGTTGATTTTTAAAAAGCTCTGACAGAAAAAGAGGTGCTACAGAAAGTTGACCAACTATCAGAAAAAGTTATTCATCTAACGTATATTCTAACAAGGTATAATACACAGGATTGTTTTTAAACAATTTTTTTAATATCCATCTTTTTGTCAACTAAGTCGGGTTTGAGGAAAATTGATGTGGTGTACATTTGACGACTAAAATTTAAAATTTGTCAAAAATTTTACTATTAATAGTTTCTTTTTGCTAAAACTACTGAACTAAAATTGCTAAGTTATAAATTTTCAATTTTCCAAATGTTTAAATAAATTTTTAATATTTTAACTTTCGAAGACATGGGTTTTCAAATTGAAAGTGTAAATTGTTTTCAGATCCTAAAATGCAGGAAAAAGTGCTTTTATTTTCGGATACGTAATAATTTTTTTATGACTTTTTTTAGCTCATTATGCCCTTATAGTAGGACAATACCTCAACTGACAATACCGAAATCACAGGATTGGAAGGCGAGGGCCACTTGAGAGATCCCCCCTTCCAATCAAGTGATTTCGGTAATGTCTGTTAAGGTATTGTCTTACTATTAAGTCATAATGAGCTAAAAACGCGGATACACTTTTTCCTGAATTTTAGGATCTGAAAACAATTTACACTTTCAGTGTGCAAACCCATGTGTACGGAAGTTAAACTATTAAAAAATTATTTAAACAGTTGGAAAATGGAAAAATTTATAACTTAGCAGTTTTAGTTCAGTAGTTTTAGCAAAAAGAAACTATTAATGGTAAAACTTTTGAAAAATTTTCAATTTTAGTCGGCAAATGGACACCACATCAATTTTTCTAAAACACGACTTAGTTGACAAAAAAATGGATATTAAAAAAATTGTTTAAAAATAATCCTGTCTATTAGACCCTTTTCTTTTTTCCTAGTTTTTTGTTTATTAGGTTCCAAGTTTACTTTGTAACTACTTTTATTGATTTTATTTGTATTAAATTGTCTTTTTGCAGTGAGTATACTAGATTTATGTTTTTTTTTAATGCATTTTATTCCGCAGAGCTACGTAAATTCTGCCTTAATAATGTATGCATATATTTGAGTTCAATACCTGTGTTTATAATGTTTTGATTTTAACAACCATTTTTGCTATTTTTGTTATTGGTATGGTTCTTAACTATTTTTTTAGTTAATAGACCATATTATGGTCTATATACTGAAACAATACAGAGTGAATCATTTTTAAGTTTTAAACAAGCACCAGATATATCGGGTTAATTATTTTAAGATGTTTAATAAATGAGTTTGTGATTATTTATATATAGTCATCTATTACACAGGCCCACAGGGGAAACTTGTGGGGTCTAGGCGAAATTCTGAGGCCGATTCGGATTCAGCGGCTTAAAATTCATAAGGGTAGCCTAGTCACATGTAAAGTACATTCCACTTTTTTTTTGTTGGCATGATAACACTAGTCAACAACAAAAAAAGGTCGGTAATAAAAATAGCTCAGTCTGTATACGAACCATAAATCTTATTTAAGCTGCGCATGCTGTTTACGTATTACGTATTTTTTTAATATTCACCATATCACAGTAAAGAAAGAAACACTATTTAGGCTCCTGTCGGCTTGCTTTGATCTTTGTCAGACAAGGGGTTTTTTTTTTGTTTGTGGTCGCCATGTTCTCAGGGTATGTATTTTTGACCTTCAGGAAGTAGAACAACTAATAGAACACCGCTTAGAATATGAGGCATAGTGTTTAAACGAATAGAATACGATCACAACCTCAGACTTATTCTATCAGTCGTTCTACTCCCCCAAAGCCAAGAATAGGTACCCAGGCTAGCAGGAGGCACCAGGCCCGTATTCTCTTAAATTCTCTTAAATAAAGAAGTAATATTTCAGGGCAGTACTTTATCATTTATTAAAATGTATAAAAAATCCTAACTTCTCGTTAAAATAATTCAGTGGATAAAATATGTCTAAATATTAAATAATTTATAATAAACAAGTAAACATTTTAACCTTTTATTTTTAATTTTATTTAAATAAATTTTTTAAATGCCTGATAACTATCAATATTAACGTAACAAAAACGGGTTAAGAACCCTTGTTTTGCGTTGCTGACAGTAACGATGTATTTGCTGTAATCTATGCAATAAATGGTACTAAAATATTGCGCTCCTATTTTTTATTTAGAATTTTTTTTAAAAAACATTTTGGGTCTAAAAAAAGTTGCCTAGTGTAATTATCTATTATTTGCCTAGGTCTATTATTTTTATAAATAATTTGAATGAGCACAATTTATATGGACGGTTGCCTAAATGCTTCAACCCGAATAAACAAACGTTGGTCGGAAGGTTGTGAACCTTTTACGTCAAATGAAAAGGATGAAAAGCAAACAATAATAAAAAGTAGTCCAAGATTAGAATGAACAGCAGTAGGTCGAACAAAAAATATAATAAATTTAAAGTAAAATCTGCATAAAAGAAAGTGCCTGAAAAAAAAATTAAAGCATAGCAATTATGAATCTCAAATACAAGTTTCCTTACAGTATATTAAAATACTAGTTTTAATATAGATGTTTTACGCGAATAAATTTTAAAGCCGCGCCGCTAGAAGCGAGTTTTTTAATATACAAGTGCACCAATAGTATAATAAAACAAGTATTTTTACTATTTTTTTATATGTGTTGTAAGTGTTTTTTACAAAAAGACAAAAATTTGCATTTTGCCTTTTTGTAAGAAAAGTGACAAAAGTGTAATAAACATAATTTTTTATAGTCCTTGGCATAAATTTATTAGTTTCAAAAAGAACAAAAGAACAAGACGGAAAGATATTTAATGGAATGCGCATTATACAGAGTGATTCAGAAATACGTTACAAAAGATCTTTGAATAGTTTAAGGTTAAATACAAATTTCCATAGAAAAAATAAAATAATCGGATAAGGTGTTTTTGAGAAATATTTTTTTATTAAAATCAAACTTGTAATGAGTACGCCACTGATGTTAATTTACTATGCGCTTTTTTAACATATTCTTTCGTACGCTAATATTGCGATGTTGTCAAGTTTTTAAAATTTGACGTTTAAATGTATAGGAGAAACCTAATCATTTTATAGGGTAAAACTTACAATTTTGTTGATTTAATTGGTTTATCTTCCAATAGAAGATAAAGTCTCAATTTTTGCACATCCAAGTGGTTAGGTATAATTTCCACACATTGATAAAAGTTGATAAATTTTTATAAACATTATCTCGTTAATTACTTCACCACACTACATAAAAAAAATTGATTTGATATTAAGAGATCACAAAAATCACACAGACAGCCAAACAATAATCGTGTTTTTTGCATAGGTACCTAATTTTTCAAAAAAAAAAAATGACCAAGGCTTCCCAATTTTATCTGTCAAGATATTGGAAAGTACAACACTATTATAAACATTTAAACATTAAAACAAACACTCGTGCCTGAGTCAAATTGTTTTACAATGCATTAAACGAACACACTGATCAGCTGATCGATGCTGATACGGCTGGTACGGCTCTTTAGACGCATCTTCTCGAGGGCGAGTTTATTCTTATACGAGGGTTGTTCCGTAAGTAATATATTAAAAATACTTTTACATACTACGAGAGCTGTTCAACAAACACGTTTTTGATTAAATCAAAATTAACTTAAATTTTAAGATTTTAAAAACGTTACATATTCCACCATTCAAAATGCATCTAACCTACCCCCTTAATATTTAAAATTCTAATACTTTTTAAAATATACCGTTAATTAAATTATTATGTAACAATATTTTAAATTATTTCTATCAAAAATCTTTGTCGCTTCAGATAGTGTGTGTTTCGTGAGTTTTTGGTAGTTTATGTTTTGCTTAGTGTTTTTTAAATAGCTTAATATACGAATATCAAAAAAAACTATATGGGTTTAGAATACGGATAGGCAGAAAAAAAATCTATCCTCTCTAGATGACTTTACGCTGCAAATTTTTCTAATAGACGTCTTCCCAGCAGAAAGTTCAGTCATAAAAGTACAAGTACATGGTCTATTTATGTAGGTACCTAAAACTTTATTTTTTGTTAAATAATAGTGGGTGTGCTGCATAAAAAATGCGATTTGTGTTATTTTGTCATAATTATAAAATTATTGTTTGGTGTTTATAACACATTAGCATGCTACAGGTATCTAGCATACCAATAAGAAACCAAAAATCACAGGTATGTTGCATTACGAATAAATTAAAAGGGGGCGGGGCGTACAGATATTTAAAAGTATTTTTTTTTAGATTTATTTCCTATGAGGACTTGCACCAAGTAGGTATCCTAATAGCTGGTTAAAAGCTAAAAACACTACGTTTTAACTGGTGGATATTTAAATAAAACTTAGTTTTCCAAAAACTAAATTAATATTGCTTGGTGCAAGAACACATAAATAACTAGGAGTTTAAATAAAAATTAAAGTTATTCTAGAATTATTTTCCTTAAAATTGAATTACGGTAAATCCGGAAACAACGTGACATATCGTGTTCTCCGTCTAAATGCTGTTCTCTGTTTTGATGGACGGCGTTTTCCGGAGGGGCTTGGGGGTTTATTAATTAAAAAAAAGTACGCAAGAAACTCTTAAAGTGAATTTTACACATCATCAAGATGTTCAGTTTTTTTTTGTTTGGACTTATTTCTGAATCACCCTGTATATTATTCACATTAAATGGTATATTACGTTTTTCCAAATACTTAAAAAAAATCAAAAAGTAAAACACAAAAACCCTCGGATAGGTCGATTTTTATTTTTAATTTTGCAAATTATGGTGTAATAAAAGTTCACCGTTGGAAAGCTTATTAAATTATCTTTCCAACGAAGTGTCACAAGAGGTAGGTTGCTATTTGAAAAAAAAAAGTTGGGGGGTGAGGGTGCAAGGGGGTGCAAATTTTAATAACTTTTATTACACCATAATTTGCAAAATTAAAAATAAAAATCGACCTATCCGAGGGTTTTTGTGTTTTACTTGTAACTAAAAAGTTAATCGGGTGATTCCAGACTTAATGCACGCACTGTATTTTTATTTTAATTTTATTTTAGGGAACGCAAAATGTACCAAAATTCATACACTTCATACCCCGGTTCTCGCGTTATTTAAGGCTGTAGAGATTTCAAATTTTGGCTACCCCCCTATTAGGGGGGATATTAGAAGCAAATTCTTGTTTTAATAATTAGCAAACACATTAATCTTCTCAACCAAGTGTAAAAAGTTGCTTAATGCTGATTAATCTGAAACTTTTTGCCAAGTCGTAATACAAGTTTTAAAAAAAGCAACCAAATTTACAGACTAAAACTTATGACTTCCCCTTTTAAACTCAATAATCAAAAACAATACTTTTTTGTAAAAAATAAATAAAATACGAAATTTAAATCCATTTAAAAAAACTGCTTAAAAAAACAACAACTTTGATATTTATATTAAAAAAACTTGATTTTTTGGGAAAAATAATGTTTCAAAATTAGTTTTTTGAAACCCGATTTTTGAACTGACATTTTCGGTTCATTTGTTTTGATAGAAAAACGACTTTGGCACCATCTATTGGTTCAGTTCATAGAGAAGATAAAAAACGATAGAGGCAACTATTTGAAGCAATTTCGCTTTCGAGGGTTTTGGCCATGAATTTAGAAAATTCCGCCTGTGTGCGTAATGATGTGCCAAAAAGGTAATGCCATGGTAAAATCTTGGCATTGACGAAGTTGAATGTTTCTAAAATAAACCCCCCTGTTTTGATGGTGATATCCAAATTAGAAGCTTTTTTACGATGCTTTATTTCTAAGTACGTAACCCCCTTTTAAAACTAACGATTCTTTGAGCCCTCAAAAAGGCTCTGGACTTAGGGACGTAGATGTCCTTTATCGGGTCTAAGTGTTTTCTTTATGAGAAACATGGATGTCCTTCGCGGGGCTCAACGTGTTGCAAAAACATGAGTAAGCTTACTCACTAGTGGTGTTTTATGCATGAATAACCAATTACTCTTTTTCTTTAAATTACATATGTACGGTTTTTTATTGGCCACTGCTTCATATATTCACCGTCATATAAAAAGTATAATAATTTATTCCGATAAATAATTCATAACTTAAAAAGTTTTAAAAGTTTAACCCTTAGTTGTTGAGGTGGCTTTTTATCATGTATACCAAGTTAAGATAATCTTACAAACAAAATAAAATTACATAAGATATTGTAATATTTTCATTTTTACACCAAAAAGTCCAAAATGATCAAAATTTGCGTTACGTAATACTTGAACGTTTGACTTTTACTAATTTTCTGACAGCAGGTATGTAAAATCATCTTATCGTCACTTCCCATCCGTTGTCATAGGCAACAGATGGGAAATACGCGCTAAATACTAACTAGGTCGTATGAAAAAAATGTATTTTTGACCCAGCTTACTACACAGCCTACCTGTCCAGTGTTTCAGCAGCAAATCTAGATTTTTTTGCGTAACACGTATTGCAGTATCACCGACGATATGTAACATAACCCTATATTAAATAAAAAGTAATGTATTACAATAAAATTGCAACGAATATCATTAGGTATACTGTTTTATTTTTATTTTCTAGTGTCAGCGGCAGCTTACCAGCTACTGGTAAAAAACGGGCCGATGCGAATAACGTAATTGTTAAAAAAAACACCGTTACTTATTGACAGTTATCGTGTCTATAGAATGGATTTTCCCTTTTTATTTATATTCAACTATATTTTAACATGTTAATGTAAATCCCGGACAGTTCACAATGGATTGGCAAATAATTGATTTTTTTTTTCGATAAATAAATGCTTTTTTTTATTAAATTGAATTTTAATAACGATATTTACATAAAACTTTTTGTTTGTTATACATTTTATTGGGAAACAGTTACTTTATGTAAATTGAATGATAATACGAGAATTACATTTTTGAAGAGGCCTTGGCAAAAAAAAATTCTACAAGTGACAAAAAGACCAATATTTCTGGCCAAAAGTCAAAATATTTTCCGATCTACATAAAATTTGGTAAGTATAAGATAAATAAATAAGGTTTATTCAATACATACAAATAATAAGACAATTACCAGCTTTATTTTAAATAGATAAACTCAGTAATAACCCCCGCGTGGCTTTTACTTTATTGAGTGGATAATTATCTATTTTACTCACTCAACTGTCACTTACAAATTATTTTCTTGTAAATGTCATTAAAATTTTTAATAAAAATATGAATTGCTTAGCTATTTATTGGATAAAACCTTGTATGGCACTCATGGGTAAACCGATATTGCCTTCTCAAAAATTAACCTGCTTGGCTGACGCCTCGCAGGTTAATTTTCTTATGGACAATATCTTACTCTACCCACTAGTACCATAAATAACTATTATTTGTGTGTAATAAATAAAATTAATGTTTATTATTTTTGTTTAATAAATGCAAGTTAATTTGTATTAATTTGGTTTCAGAAATCGTGTATTTATTTATTCCATTTTGCATATTTTTTATATATTTTATATATTTATATTTTTTATATTTTTTTATATTATATTTATTATATTATATTTTTTTATTTAAGACGTGCCTAGACGGTTAAAGAGTTAAAGATTATTTATTATTATTATTAAAGCATAAAAATAAAAACATTCTTATAGATTAAATTAATCTAATCATTATATTCCAATAACGTGTACTATAAAAGTAAAAAATAGGTAATTTATCTTTTAATAAGATAATATATACGAAACCATTTGGTTAATGTTAACTTCGATAAAAAATATATATCAAATAAATATATCTATTAACTTTGAACGACCTAGCCGTATAAAACTAGTAAAACTTGAAATAGATTTATATGTCCTTCAATAAATTTTACGTAAAAATTGATCTAAATAAAAGTTTCAGTAATTGAATTCGGAACTTTTGTTTGTAGTTTGTAACTGAAATGGCATTGGCATCCATTTATATTACGACACACTTCGTTTGCAACTCACTAGTTCCAACCATTTTACGCAGATACTTTCCCAGAGGCAGTCGCCGGACTTTTAGGCTCTCCCCCTGCTTATTTAAAGTTGATAAATGGATAAAAGTTGTTTTGTTCTAAAACAAATTTGTTGTTGCATTTGTTGTTTAAAAATAGTAAGTATTCAATCATGATCTGAGATTTAGATTCTTTCGAAATTTTTGAAAACATTTTATTTTAATTTTTTTGTTTCAAATAATCTATAGGACGCCTACAGGGTAAGTTATTTTTGTTGGCAGCAATATTTTATTTTCCATTTTAAATAATTTTAACTTGAGATATTTGGGAAAACACAATATACTGTGAATAGTATATAATGAAATGCATAGCGTTACATATCTTCACGGTTTAAATGTATGAGCCCAGCATAGAATAATATTTCATATATGAAAATTGTATAAATTAATTTAAAACTTTAAATTATGCAGATATGAAATTTCGGTCGTTTATTTTATGGATAGGAAACTATGTTTATGTTTTAAAGAATTTCTAGTTTGAAACTCTAATCCAAATATCACCAACAGATAGCTAGTTTTGCATAATATCGGTCACGGTTTGCGAATTAACTTCTCACAGAAACTGCACTAGTTTCAACCATTTTACGCAGATACTTTCCCAGAGGCAGTGGCCGGACTTTTAGGCTCTCCCCCTGCTTATTTAAAGTTGATAAATTGATAAAAGTTGTTTTGTTCTAAAACAAATTTGCTGTTTAAAAATAGTAAGTGACTTTCGTATTCAATCATGATCTGAGATTTAGATTCTTTCGAAATTTTTGAAAATATTTTATTTTAAATTTTTTGTTTCAAAGAATCTAGGCCAACTGTAGGCCGCCTACAGGATAAGTTATTTTTGTTGGCAGCAATATTTTATTTTCCGTTTTAAATAGTTTTAACTTGAGTTATTTGGGAAAACACAATATACTGTGAGTAGTATACATGTATAATGAAATACATAGCGTTACATATCTTCACGGCCTGTTTAAATGTATGAGCCCAGCATAGAATAATATTTCATATATGAAAATTGTATAAATTAATTTAAAACTTTAAATTATGCAGATATGAAATTTCGGTCGTTTATTTTATGGATAGGAAACTATGTTTATGTTTTAAAGAATTTCTAGTTTGAAACTCTAATCCAAATATCACCAACAGATAGCTAGTTTTGCATAATATCGGTCACGGTTTGCGAATTAACTTCTCACAGAAACTGCACTAGTTTCAACCATTTTACGCAGATACTTTCCCAGAGGCAGTGCACATAGGAGTATTTGACGATTTTAGCTGGCCAAAATTATTTATGTCTTTTTATTGGCGGAAAACCTTACCATATGGCAAGAAATTGTAAAATATATGCATTTTGTACAAACCCAAGCCAATGGCGTTCAATATAGGGGAAAGATGGGTACTTTAAGGATTACATTTTTTTCATTCAATAGGAGTTGAGGAAATAAAAATTATATTATTTTTCAAACTTTATTATGGTAAATAACATATATATATATTTTGATATTTAATTAGATTCTACTTCGTCATTGTCAGAATATTCTTCATTTTCACTGTTTTCAGTGTCGGAATCTTGGACTTCTCCAGGAAGCAGCATTTCCACAGCTTCTTTTGAAAAAGGCTTTGTAAGTTTGTGTTTCTTTTTCCCAAGGCTGGACAACAGAGGGTCGGATGTTAACAATAACCTATTAATGATATCTTGGTTACAATCTTTTCTAGAAAATTTTCTAGCATAGCTAAGTCTGTACTCCCGGAAATGTTTGTTTCTGGCTTCGGCAGCCTCTTCTGACAATTGTCCAATTGGCAAAAGCGCATTCTCTACTATATCAGGACCGTGTACTAAAACTTTATGCAGAGTTGGAGTCATTGGACACCAGGGGTATAGTTCAACATAAAGTTTTGCCGTATCCAAAGTATACTGTCTGAACTTTTCTACATCAATCTTGTGGCCACTGGAAATTACTTGTAGGATAATTTTTATTCTAGCAATCAAACTTACGTCAACTCCAGTGATAGCTGCAGATGTTTCCGGGTCGTTGAAGAATCTCCTGCTTGTGTTGCCGTTATTGGTGTTCCCAAATCCAGCCTTAGGTATGTCGACAAGAATGCCCATTTCGCTCTTGAATTCATCTTGAATTTTCTTCTTTCTATCTGAGATGAGTCTCTTCTCATCTTCATTTAGCTTTTTCTGCCATTTTTTCAAAGGCAATTTATATGATAGGTGAAGGAGACTTTCAAAACACCGTATTCTAGCATGCAGAATTGACAGTCCAAATTTGTAGGTGCTTTGCTTGTCAACACATTCTCTGTCCAAATCATTAAATTGCTTCGATGTTGCTCCACAAATATAACATCGCATTGTCGATGTAGTGGTGGTTGCTGCGTTACAGACTTTTCCATCCACCATGGTTAACATCATTACATGTTCTACTGCTATATCTTGAAGTTTAGTTGGTTTTAGATCTGCAATTTTGTTTTCCATGTAAGCAATTTCTTCAGCTATTACATCAGCAGTTTCTTTTATAAACCTAATTCGAATTGGCCTGCAAAACCTTGGAGATGATGGTGTAGAGTTTTGCCAGATAACCTTTTTATTTACTCCACAAGTTAGCTGTAGTGGAACCATTGAGCATTGAAATATACTGGCATCAGAATGAGTGTCATCCTCAAACTTTTGATTAAACTGTGTCTGCTGGGAGCCATCACAACCCCATTTCGTATATAGTTTCATATTTTTACGCTCACTTTCCGTTAAAGTCTTGATAACTTCTTCTAAAAACAATAGCAATCTTTCGGCAGTATGGTTTAACAGACTTTGTAAGTCTACTTCAGCTAAACTTTCTGTGACTGTGAACGAATCAGAATCAGGATAGCATGTTTTTTTTTCTTTAGCCAAAATACTGTAGCAGGGCCATTTCTTCTTATCGCTTGTACGAACGATTTCATATTGAGATTTTGTTAGACCTGCGTCAGCAAATATTGAAAGAGCCTGTAACGGTGTCAATGATTTTTTTGTAGGTTCAAGGCTGCTGCGGTAGGCTTTTTTATACTTTCCCGCTCTTTTAGGAGATGATTGAAGATCTTTCAGGACGGTTGCAGCACTTCTTTTGCCACTTGTTGTTAAACAAGTTTCAGCTGCAAAAACAATAGCTTCTGGTTCCACATCTTTCCTGAGCTGTTCTGTTTTTCTCCTCTTTGATCGTTCACTTGAATCGACAAAACTTTTTCTTGGTCGTCCTGCTGATGATGGAGTGGATAGGGTGGCCGGTATCGGTATTTGGAAACTCCCTTGCAGCCAAGTGCCGTGCTTCTTAATAAATTTTTCATGAGTTCTTGATGAAGACGACCACATATTTCTAAGAGCAGCTTTCAACCTCGACATTTGACGCTTGTATACTTGTTTCAGTTCTTCGGTGTATTGATTTCTTGATAACAAATGTTGATCGGCTAAGTCCATTTTTTCGTCGAAATTCGGAGCCTGCTGCTGCTGAATACTGTTGTAGAAGTCCAAACGAGAGATTGTTTGCATTCCTGATGACCCAGCTAGAAAAAAGAAATTTAGTTGAAAAATCCACCTTTGGACCTTGATGTATTTAGAACATGATTGGAATTTAGGTGGCAGTAATGGGCAGGTGAAATTAAGATTTTTAAATAGCTAGTGGTATAAGCTCACAGAAAAACTCAAAAAAATAACTGGGTCTCAATAGGCACTGTAACTTTTTCACTTTTAAAGTCAAAATTTAGTTTAAAATTCGTTAAAAAAATGCTAAGTTTCATGGGACATAACTTCTGTGGTGATTAATATTTCAAAACGGTAGTAAGAGTAAATAATGTACATACCTGTCATAGATTCATCCATGGTATAACACTATAAAACTTCTGTTGTAAACAATTGTACACAGCTTCAAAGAACACCACTAAAATCGTTCGTGAATAAAATGAACCACACAGTTATAAATCAGATATTTAACTAACCTGTAGAGTTCAAAATTCTGCTTTTATAACCAAATCATTAATTGCTCATTAAGCGACCATTATCGAGGATTAATAAGGGTAGGTAATTAAGGGGGTACGGCCACTTCTAAGAATTCGAATTTTGGCCAGCTAAAATCATTAAATGCTCCTTAGTGCAGTGGCCGGACTTTTAGGCTCTCCCCCTGCTTATTTAAAGTTGATAAATTGATAAAAGTTATTTTGTTCTAAAACAAATTTGCTGTTTAAAAATAGTAAGTGACTTTCGTATTCAATCATGATCTGAGATTTAGATTCTATCGAAATTTTTGAAAATATTTTATTTTAAATTTTTTGTTTCAAAGAATCTAGGCCAACTGTAGGCCGCCTACAGGATAAGTTATTTTTGTTGGCAGCAATATTTTATTTTCCGTTTTAAATAGTTTTAACTTGAGTTATTTGGGAAAACACAATATACTGTGAGTAGTATACATGTATAATGAAATACATAGCGTTACATATCTTCACGGCCTGTTTAAATGTATGAGCCCAGCATAGAATAATATTTCATATATGAAAATTGTATAAATTAATTTAAAACTTTAAATTATGCAGATATGAAATTTCGGTCGTTTATTTTATGGATAGGAAACTATGTTTATGTTTTAAAGAATTTCTAATTTGAAACTCTAATCGAAATAACACCAACAGATAGCTCGTTTTGCATAATATCGGTCACGGTTTGCGAATAAACTTCTCACAAAAACTGCACTAGTTTCAACCATTTTACGCAGATACTTTCCCAGAGGCAGTGGCCGGACTTTTAGGCTCTCCCCCTGCTTATTTAAAGTTGATAAATGGATAAAAGTTATTTTGTTCTAAAACAAATTTGTTGTTGTACTTACTGTTTAAAAATAAAGTGACTTTCGTATTCAGTCATGATCTGAGATTTAGATTCTTTCGAAATTTTTGAAAACATTTTATTTTAAATTTTTTGTTTTAAATAATCTAGGCCCACTGTAGGCCACCTACAGTGTAAGTCATTTTTGTTGGCAGCAATATTTTATTTTCCGTTTTAAATAGTTTTAACTTGAGTTATTTGGGAAAACACAATATACTGTGAATAGTATATAATGAAATGCATAGCGTTACATATCTTCACGGCTTGTTTAAATGTATGAGCCCAGCATAGAATAATATTTCATATATGAAAATTGTATAAATTAATTTAAAACTTTAAATTATGCAGATATGAAATTTCGGTCGTTTATTTTATGGATAGGAAACTATGTTTATGTTTTAAAGAATTTCTAGTTTGAAACTCTAATCCAAATATCACCAACAGATAGCTAGTTTTGCATAATATCGGTCACGGTTTGCGAATTAACTTCTCACAGAAACTGCACTAGTTTCAACCATTTTACGCAGATACTTTCCCAGAGGCAGTGGCCGGACTTTTAGGCTCTCCCCCTGCTTATTTAAAGTTGATAAATTGATAAAAGTTGTTTTGTTCTAAAATAAATTTGTTGTTGCATTTGCTGTTTAAAAATAGTAAGTGACTTTCGTATTCAATCATGATCTGAGATTTAGATTCTTTCGAAAATTTTTAAAATATTTTATTTTAAATTTTTTGTTTCAAAGAATCTAGGCCAACTGTAGGCCGCCTACAGGATAAGTTATTTTTGTTGGCAGTAATATTTTATTTTGCCTTTTAAATAGTTTTAACTTGAGTTATTTGGGAAAACACAATATACTGTGAGTAGTATACATGTATAATGAAATACATAGCGTTACATATCTTCACGGCCTGTTTAAATGTATGAGCCCAGCATAGAATAATATTTCATATATGAAAATTGTATAAATTAATTTAAAACTTTAAATTATGCAGATATGAAATTTCGGTCGTTTATTTTATGGATAGGAAACTATGTTTATGTTTTAAAGAATTTCTAGTTTGAAACTCTAATCCAAATAACACCAACAGATAGCTAGTTTTGCATAATATCGGTCACGGTTTGCGAATTAACTTCTCACAGAAACTGCACTAGTTTCAACCATTTTACGCAGATACTTTCCCAGAGGCAGTGGCCGGACTTTTAGGCTCTCCCCCTGCTTATTTAAAGTTGATAAATTGATAAAAGTTGTTTTGTTCTAAAATAAATTTGTTGTTGCATTTGCTGTTTAAAAATAGTAAGTGACTTTCGTATTTAATCATGATCTGAGATTTAGATTCTTTCGAAAATTTTTAAAATATTTTATTTTAAATTTTTTGTTTCAAAGAATCTAGGCCAACTGTAGGCCGCCTACAGGATAAGTTATTTTTGTTGGCAGTAATATTTTATTTTGCCTTTTAAATAGTTTTAACTTGAGTTATTTGGGAAAACACAATATACTGTGAGTAGTATACATGTATAATGAAATACATAGCGTTACATATCTTCACGGCCTGTTTAAATGTATGAGCCCAGCATAGAATAATATTTCATATATGAAAATTGTATAAATTAATTTAAAACTTTAAATTATGCAGATATGAAATTTCGGTCGTTTATTTTATGGATAGGAAACTATGTTTATGTTTTAAAGAATTTCTAGTTTGAAACTCTAATCCAAATAACACCAACAGATAGCTAGTTTTGCATAATATCGGTCACGGTTTGCGAATAAACTTCTCACAGAAACTGCATACTAAAATAGGTAATGCAAATTTATTTCCATTAGTGTAAATCATTTAAAATACAAAATACCTATTGATTTGATATTATAAATTGCAGTGGTATACTTAAAATAAATTTAATTCCAAATAAATTTAAAATTAAAATTAGTAATTTTAAACCACACGTTTTTCTTCTTCCAAAGTCCAAACCAGTACAATTTTTTAATATATTTGTTATTTTTTCAACCATACAATATATAAAATATTTTTCTTCTTTTAAGGAAGAAGGTCGTATCTGCAAATTTGAGTCTGCCACTTCTTCTTCTTCTTTGCATCTCATTTCAGCTCTTATGCTACGAAAAAAAAGTTGTTTATTACATTTCAAGACATTTATTTACTTATAGTTATTTATACAGGGTGTCTCAACGAAGCCGAGTCTGTCGATATATAGTAAAGTATTCACTTTAGAGAAAAACTTTAAAGGGAAAGTTATATGGTCTTAAAAAAGGCACATTCTAAAAATATTTTGAATTATACAGGATGGTCCTCCTAATTTTTCTAAATGGAATGGTATATATTTTATTATGTCACTTTACTTGTCATAAAAATACCTTTATTTTAATAAACAGGGTGATCCATAACTGGCATGCCAAAATTTAAGAGGTGATTCTAGATCCAAAAATATAAAAAAAGTTCCTATAAAGGTTGGTCCGGAAATGAGCCCTAAGGGATCTAGGGCCCTTTAAAATTGTAATAAAAATAAGGTTTTTAATTAATAACTCGGGTACCGTTTAAGCTAGAGCGGCGAGCTTTTGCATGTATACTAGTATTAATAAGGGCAATAAGTTTATGTTAATTTATTTTTTTAATTTATCCAGAGGCGTGCCCAGACGGACAAAATATATGAGGCTTAAAACATTTTTGCCCCAAACTTTTCTATGTGTATGTTTTTGCTCAATTAATGAAGAATAAAATTAAGTCAGATGTAACCCAAAAAGTCCTGTATATTTCAAAATATTTATAGAAAGTGCCTTTTTTAAAACTATAAAGCTTTTCCCGTTAAAGTTTTTCCCTAAGGTAGATACTTCACTATATATCGACCGACTCGGCTTCGTCGAGACACCCTGTATATCAAGGGAGTAAACTGGTTGTTTTAGTCCCGCAGCATGAATGCTTCCAGAGCGAAGCGAGGGAAACAGTCATGCTAGGGGCTAAAACAAAGTTTACTCCTGAGGTATATACACTACTTTTTGCACGACCGACAACTATATTTACATTAATTTAAATTAAAACATGTGTTCAAAACCAATTAATCCATTTTTACAATTTGTTTTAAAATTAAATCAAGATATCCATGAATCGCGAAATGACAGGTTTGCGTTTTCAGTTGTTTTTTTCAATATTATTTATTTATTTATTTATTTTTTATGGCCGTAGTATTTTAAATGTGGCGTGCTCTTAGAAAAAATTTTACAGTTTTCAAGAAAAAGTGATTAAAAATATGAATTTTATGAAATAATTTTGCAGCCTATCGAAACTGAGAAACAATAAAACTTCATGAGAAAGCTTATGATACATTTATAGTGTAGTGTACTCCAAAAATTTAATAGTAGTAGTAGTAGTAGTAGTAGTAGTAGTAGTAGTAGTAGTAGTAGAAACGTTCTACCAGTATATTTTGACAAGTTAAATAAAAAGTATAAGGCATCCACAATATAGTCAGAATATTAATATTTACAAAAATCACAGAAAAAGACAAAAGTGAGGTAAGAATTTCTTATTTAATTAAATACAGTCTTATGTTTGTTAAAAATCTAGAAATCCACTTTAAAACGAATTATATTTATCAAGGAATTTGCCTCTAAGTCATTGAGTCTAAAATACAAAATAATTTCTTGCGCCAACAACCAAATGGCCCATCTATATTTGAAAGTGTACAGCTATCGTGGATAACATGATACAGATGCGGGAGTAAAATAGCGTTTTAGTCCCGGTCGGGCAAAAAATATATTGTTTTATCGGAAAAATTGCCGCCGTTCCTGATAAAAAAGTGGATTCTCTAAAAACAACAAAAATGCAAATTCGATCTTCTTGAATAGTGGAACAGTATAGGACTTTTTACGGTTAAAGCGCCATCCAGAGGCTCATATAACCATAAACATAATATTATAAGCCTGCACACAAGACACATGATGGCACATCAAGCCAATCATGACCATACCGTTGTTATGTTTATGGTTAGTTATGCGAGTTTCTGGATGGCGCTTATCAGACTACAGACCCTAACCTTGAATGAGCTTTAATTAAGACCAATTAAAATAACAGTCCAAACTGTGCACAGCGTCTATGTATTGCAGCTGCAATAAAACCTAGGTATGTAAATATTTAACAAGCCGTGAAGATATTTAATTCTAAGCATTATATTATATATTATTCGCATTAAATTATGTTTGTTTTTAAGAAATTAATTTTATATTATGTTTGTTTTTAACCTCGTACTATTCTACTTAATTAAGCATCCCCTAAGTCCAGGACTTGTGTGGGCTAGTAGTAGAGGGAACCACTGGCTTTAATTGACTTTCGAACCAATATATTTAGGGAGTACGCCTTCGCCAAATTTCAATTATTAATTAACTGAAAAAGGCAATCGGCGCCAGTGAGGTTTGAACTCACGATCATTAGATCAGTGTCAGGCTATATCGATGCCATTGACCGCTGAGCTAAATCTCCCATAAATGGTATGTAATTGCATAAAAAAAAAAAATAAGAAAAACTTTAAAATAGTTTTCAACATTTTTTTTTATTTCCTTTTTGCAAAAACAAAAAATCAAAAAAAAAAAGTTAAAAAAATTAAATTTTTTTTCAAATAAGACTTTTTTTTGAAAAACAAAAAGATTTAGAAAAAAAAATTAAAAAAAAAAAATTTTCTTTATTTTCTCTTTGCAAAAAAAAACGAAAAAAAAATATTTTTTTTAAATTGTAGTTTTTACATTTTTTAAAAATTAACCCCCCATAAAATTTTTGTTGTTGGGGAGATTACTTTTAAAATTGGTAGAATTTATCCTTATAATAAAAGTATTTTTTTTCTGATAAAAAATACGTTAATCGGAATTTTCTTTCAGTTTTTTTCGATTCTTTAAAAAGTTTAACGTTTCTAAAACAGTAGGGATCCTCTCGTAACACTCGGTTTTTTCCGAAAATTTCAAGTCGTTCGGATTATTTGTTTTTGAGTTATCGTGTTCACAATAATCGTGACATCGGTTGGACGACGGACGGACGGATGGACGGACATTAAAAAAAGCAGCTTATTTTTCATGAAACAAATTTATATCCAAGAATTTTTTGTCTAGGACGATATTTGAAAATTTTTGAAAATTTGAAACTACCGTATATGTAATACTATTCTAGCGCAGGCGCTGTGAATAGTATACTAACCGGTCATTTGATTATTCAAACTCTAAATAATATTTATTTAAACTATACATAACCAGAGCCAGTTCTTTGTAATCTATTGATCTTATATCAATAAGAAACGTTATTGCCTTAAAATTAAAGACTTAAAAGTTTATACATGATTTAAATAATATTTATTTAAACTATACATAACCAGGGCCAGTTCTTTGTAATCTATTGATCTTATATCAATAAGAAACGTTATTACCTTAAATTAAACTCTTAATTTATGTTAAATTATTAAAATACGTTTTCGTTCGTATGCAATTAAAGTCTTAAAAGTTTATACATGATTTAAAAGTAGAGCAAGAACTTAAGTAAAAAGAGTAATTCGTAATAACCATAAAATGAAAATAAAATGTGACGTGGATGGCATGTTTTACTATTTTACTCTCCGAATAATCTTGTTAGACTAATCGTTAATCCTTCTTATCTTTCTCTGCTCATAGATCCATTGAGCTATAAGCTTTTAGCCTGATGTTTATCCTTTAAATGCGGGAAACTTTTACAAAGATTACACACATAAAAATAATATTTTGACCCAAAAAAAAATTTTTTTCGACATATCTTTCTCTATTATAAAAACTTTTAACCTTATATGCGCAATGTATCATGTATGCAACACTCAAAAAAATATTTTCTTGCTTAAATGCTTTATTATAAAGTACGTCAATATATCGCTTTCTCATATCTTAAGATGTTATATAAGAATTTATATGAAAAACATATAGATTGCAGCAAATATTCTACTATTTTCAATGAATTGTTACGCTAAGCTAAAATTGAGTAAACAGCTTCAAGAAAAAAGCGGTCCCATTATTGTTTTATTTCACCCAGAGAGGTTATAACCTCTTAATAGGGAAGACTAAAGTTTAAATTGTCCATTAGGGTGGGCCGTTCCTATATAGGTGTTTTATTTTTTTTTTAATTTGAAACTTCAATAGGGGGGAAAAGATGCGTCTTGCAAAGAGAAAAAAAGCGTATATTTTATTTTATTTTTTTTTTTCAATTTTTTGCCCTCTACAAAGGTGTACATTTTGTAACTTTTAGGACAAATGTTGAAAAAATAAAAACAAGAAAATTAATTAAGAAAAATGCCAAAACTGTTTTATTGCAAAAACAAATAAGTTTTACAACCGAAAATAACATTTACAAACATCATAGGCCATATTTTAAGCCACTCTATATTCTGATTTGTGGTGGAAGTGAGGCATAATTTCACGTGATTTAATTCTTACGCGAATAACCCCAAAAAAAATTCCGAAAAAATAAAAAAATATGTGGGCACATAGACAATTTTATAAGCTATAAAATGATGTATCACACGACCCCCCTTTCTGTTTAAAAAAATTTCCCCCCTTTTTCCCCTATCTCCATCGTGCCCCCTAAGCATACCAAATATACACCAAAAAAATATATGGGTTATGTTATTCATGTGTGTCAAATTTCAAGTTGATATCTTAAGCCTATCATTACAAATGTGAAGAAATACGATATTTTCATTAATATTAAATTCTTTTTAGAGGGCTCAAGATGACCTTTAATCTGATTCTGCTTTTGCACACACATTAGCCATATAAGAAGGCATATTTTGTCGGGTATTGCGTTTTTAAATTCCAGATTTCAATTTTTCGGCCCACCCTATTGTACATTATGGATGCACGGAAAAGCGTGTCTGCTTTAAATTTTCCAAATGTGGAGGACATACTTACATTAGTTGCGAAGCATGTTTAGCTGCACTGTGTTTCATCAAAAACAATTTTTTTCGTAACTTCCATGTCTAATTTTCTTTTTTTATTTTTAAAATTAAAGTAAATTGATAAAATACAATTATTTTTTTGTATTAAAAAACATGCCCAAATGCTTATCGTGACATGTAAACAAAGAAACAGCAAAAAAAAATACAAATAAAATTATTTCAAGTTACATTTTTTAAAATATTTTTTTGGTAATCTAGAGGTAAAAAGCCATTATATTTTAGGGTTTTACAAATTTGGTTAAATTGTGCATTTAAGTTAATTAAAATGGACAGACTTCTGTCTCTAAGTAAAAAATAACAAAATAAGTTGGTGCCAATTTCAGCATTGCCTAAATTAAACACTAAAAATTATTTTTGTTGTTAAATTGTATGCTGTGAAACTGGCACCGACTTATTTTTTATTTTTTACTTTTTAGAGACAAAGAAGTCGGTTAATTATTTTTTTTCTTAAATAAAAACCGATTTTTTTAGCCCCTGGGGGCGTAGCTCTCTTACGACGCATTTTTAGACATATTTTTATATGACATTTTAGTCATAGAATAATCCAAGTAATTACCTCCTTTAATAGTGACATGATATTAAGGAACACCCTGTACAGTTGCGAATAAAATTTATTATTGACTTAAAATACATCTTTATTAAACTAAAGGATGTTATATCTATTAATCATTTTATTATTATTTATATTATAAAATATTGTAAGTTAGAAGCTCGTTTGGTTCTAGTGTAGTGACTTAATAAATATAAGAGAATTAAAAAATTATAGTTTATGAAAAGTTTATTTTAATCAGCGTAGAGAAACCTACAAGTGAACCTAAGCAAAAACTAAATTTTTGATGCTCACTGCTATTTAATAGATTTAATAGAATTTTATAGAATTTATCTATAGATAACTTATTATAATTTTTGCTTATCTTTGTTAAAAATTAATGATTATGATGATAATGGCAGATTTTATGCAGTGTTTTTTTGTTTTTTATAGAACAGAAAAATGTTAACATTTAAAAAAATATATTATGATACAAGAATGGATTTGCAAAAATTTTAAAGCTTCCATCTAAAAGCCTTTGACGCCTCTGGTGACATGGATATCGATATTTATTGCTTTAAATCCAATACAAGGATTAATGTGAATTTCCACTTTAGTTTCGTTTGATAGTACCACGATAGTACATAAATCATATACATTCTATGATACTTTTATAGCTTTTACAGTATGTGAAGTAAAACTTATTCAGATAACTGGGTTCAACATACGTTATTTTTACAACTCAATTTCCAACAGTAATAGATGATATCCGCACCGATTCGTACAACTTTAGACGTGGATTATCTCAACAATAGTGCATCACTGTATATCACTGTATATCGGTGGTACACCGAATTCAACTTTGTCCGTCGCTCTCTCATTAACGAATTTCGTAAAGGTCGTCTAAAATAAAGTAAACCTCAAAAAAGTCGAACTTTACGATAGAGATGTCGGTTGCCAGGTGGCAGCACCAGGATCGTCCATTCCCGGAACTAAAAGGTGACCCTCGTATTACATAACTTCACATTTCAAGACGAGAGATTATATTTGACCGATGGCTGAAGGTCGAGGTCAAATATAGATCTCGAGCCTTGAAATGAGTTTTATTGACAAGATATGTATACTATTTTATTCACAATTATTTTGTATTAAAAATAAAGACCAAGTTTTTGAATTTTGAAATCTGAAATGGTTAATTCATTGTTGATTGTTGACTTACATTTTTGATTAAATTCACACATAATCTCACAAAGAATAAAACATTTACTGTTATGACAATTTCACATAACAACAGTTTAAAACACTATATTTCTTCATTTTATCAATTGGAATATGAAACCATAGAACATAAATGAATGAAACACTCTCTGAACTGCGTTTGGCGCCATCTAGCAACGAGAATAAATTACATAAGCATGAAGTTAATGTATAACTCGTAAAATTTAGTACTTAAAACGGCGCATAAACTGGCTTTATATAAACATAACCTAAAAATTAATTTTTTACTAATACCTTTGTACTCTGCGACATCTATAAACGAGTAGATGTATTTTCATAACAGTCAAGCACGATTTATAAGATAATAGCTTTTCAGTGAATTTCAATATCAGGACAGGCCGGGTTTGTTTTCTTTTGGTCAGTAATAAAAATTGTCACCTGCTTTTTAATAACTATTACAATACACTACCTTCTTAAACACCTTACTTTACAAACTACACAAAAGAGTATCGACATACCCATAATATCGGAAGTGCGTGATCAAGAGGATAATTTAAACGAATTAATTAACTTTAATTATTGTTTCATATGTCACGAGATTTTAACAAAAAGTTAGTTTTGGCGAAATGTTCAGAATATTTTTTTATCGATTATTCTTTTCATTTTATATTTAGTATTTACTATTAATTATAGGGTCGTTTTTGGCGGCAATTCCACCCTTCAGAATAATTTTTATGTGTCATATTTGTTATAATTAATATAAACTGACGATTATGAAGGATGGTGTCAAATAAGCTATATCTCAAAAACAAAAACTAGTAGAAAACTTTGTTTATGCACAGTTTTAGCTTGTAGTGTGTATATTGACTGACATAAATTTTATTTTGATAGCTCCAGATAGCTCTAATAGTAACGCCAAAAAAACATTGATCTGTTTTAGCTGGGCACCCGGTATTATATAATATGCATAGTATAATATTATGCACCTAATATTCGACACTGAGACGGAAGCGAGAGGGGGGCGGACTTTAGATACGCACTGTATATTTTGGCCATTTCTAGATTTCTGTCCCAAGGGGGCGAAAATTCCGTTCTTTATAAGCTAAATTTAGGTATATTTCACGCCTATATATTGTCGTCGTTGATCTAGGTTATAGAGATAATATATGACTTTAATATTGCGTTAATATTAACATAATAAATTTTCAAGATATAAGTTTCGAAATAAATCTTCGGAAAAATATTCAAATCTAAAAGTCAAATTTGCAAACATATTTCTCGTAATCCTATCTAGGAAATCTGACCTTTGGCTTTCTAGGACATGAGTGTAAAAAACCTGCCCGAAAGAAGTAAAATATATGGGAAGAGCCAATATCCTCAAGCATCGGTTTTATGTATACTGGTGAAAATAAATAAGGGACCTTCACTTTTATTTCGCGGTTTGTTCTATTTCATTTTGAAAATTAATATGTTTTTTTAATGTTTGAAAACTAAAAAAATACATTATAGTTTATTCTTAAAGTTTAAAAACAATTTTTAAAATCTTCTGTAAAATATTTCTATGCTTAATATTACATTTACTTAATAACTATTTTGTTTTAATTTAGAAAAAGCAGCAAAATTTTTTATTTTTCTATTTCTCCAATCATCGTACAGAGTAATATTCGCATAATGCAGTTTCCGGCTGCTGGCTTTCGAAGGTTCAAGTATTACGTAACGCAAAATGTACCAAAATTCATACACTCAATACCTCGGTTCTCGCGTTATTCAAGGCTGTAGAGATTTCATATTTTGGCTACCCCCCTATTAGGGGGTTAGCCAAAATATGAAATCTCTATAATCTATAATAACGCGAGAACCGGGGTATGAAGTGTATGAATTTTGTTACAATTTGCGTTATGTAATACTTGAACGTTCCCTTTCTGTATGCTGATTTAAAAAAATCACACTCTAATTACTAAAATAAAGCTATTTTTAGAAGTAGACAGCTACTCATACTTCTCCTAATCTTGATACTTTGAATAGAAGCAAGTTATAGAAATAGATGGCGCACAAGTTTACATCTAACTATAGTCCGTCCAATTATGCAAAAGTAGTTAAAAATTCCCGAGATTTTTAAGCTACATTAAAAACTCGTACCTTTTAACATATAAAATATTGTGACATTTTTTGTCAATGATTGACGGTCGTTAAAGCTTATAAAAGAAGAGAAAGTATATATAAAAAAATGGTTATACTTAATGTTATTTTGTATGGTATTAAAAAGGTACTTTTTTGGTTTATTCTTCATACACTTACACTAAATTAGCATACATATATAAATAGTAGTAACTTAAAAAGTTTCTGGAGTTACATTAATTCTAAAAAAAAGTCACATGGTTTGCCTAAATTTATGCACTTTGGCAATCTTAAATCTGAAGATGGTCGTACCATAGCTAATATGTTTTCTGACTTTTTCAAGTCTGTCTATACGCCTCAGAGGCAATCTCATAACTATAATTTAAATGAATCTTTTTATAATAACATAAATCTTAATATTTCTAGCTGTAATGTGTCATGCGATGATGTTTTTATAAAATTATCTTCCTTAGCTCCTAAGTTGAGCTCTGGCCCTGATAAACTACCGCCATATTTTTTAAAACATACCTGTCCCACACTTGCTTATCCAGTTTCACTATTGTTTAACTTTTCATTGTCAAAAGGTTGCTTTCCTGATATTTGGAAAGTGTCCTATATAACTCCCATTCACAAATCAGGTGATAAGAGTGATATTACCAATTATCGTCCTATCTGTGGTCTTTCAGCTTTAGCCAAAACTTTTGAACAATTAGTAACAGAATATATTACTCCATTAATTCGTAATTTAATCAATTCTAAACAACATGGGTTTTCCAAAGGGAAATCGACTGTTACTAACTTGCTAATTTACTCTAATTATATATTAACTGCATTAGAGCTAGGTATTCAAGTAGATTCGATCTACACAGACTTTAAAAAAGCCTTTGATAGGGTCGATATCGGTCTGTTACTCTTAAAACTTAAAAGATATGGTATAACAGGGCCACTTTTTAATTGGTTAAAAAGTTATTTAACAGATCGCAAACAAATTGTAGTTATTCTTGGATTTTTTTCGCATTTTATTGATGTTACTTCTGGTGTGCCTCAAGGGTCTCACTTAGGTCCCATAATTTTTCTACTTTTTATCAACGATATCATGGCATGTGTTGAAGATTGCGAAATACTTTTGTTTGCCGATGATATGAAGATTTTTAGAAAAGTATCATCGACCATTGATTATTTAATTTTACAATCAAATCTGGATCGTATTTCTAGGTGGTGTGATGAGAACTTTTTAGAGCTTAATATTAGTAAGTGCAAAGTTATATCTTTTTCTAAAAGGCTAACTTCGTATGAATTTAATTACGTTATTAATAATGATGAGCTTGAGAGAGTTTTCAGTATCATTGACTTGGGTGTGTTATTTGATAACAAATTAACTTTTGTCCCTCATATAGAAAATATAGTTAATAGAGCCCTTAGAATGTGTGGTTTTGTAATTAGGCAATGCCAAGACTTTACAGATGTACCTGCAATGTTATTACTTTTTAATTCTCTGTCACGGAGTATTCTTGAATATGCAGCAATTATTTGGTCCCCCTCTCAACAATGTTATAAAAACTTGATTGAAAAAGTTCAAAAAAAGTTTATCAAATTCTTGCTGTATAAACTTAAAATACCTAATGAAATTAACTATAATCATAAATTAACTTTGTTGGGAATGGAGTCACTTGAATCTCGCCGAACAAATATTGACAAAATATTTATGTTTAAGTTATTTAATTACCTAATTGATTGTCCGGATATTTTAAAACTTTTTCCTTACGTGTTCCTGGAGTAAGCACGCGTTGTACATCTTTATTACATGTTCCGTTTACTAGAACTAATTACGGTCACTTTAGTAGTGTACCTAGATTGGCCAGAAATATAAATTCTTGTTATATTGACATTTTTTGCACGAGCCTATTTTCTTTTAAAAGACTTCTTAGAACAAACAACTAATTAATTAAGATTCCTATTTTATTTAGATTATATTCTAACGATACGTTTTATATTTGTAATGTTTCTTTTTATTGTACTACTTGGATGTATATCTGTTTGTACTAAATAAATAAATAAATAAATAAATAAATATTCTACATACTATACAAACGTAAATTATATAGAACACAAGGAAAACGTCAAATTTTTAGGTTACAATTACAACTTAAGGCCTATCCAGAGGCTCGCATAATAACCATTACAAGATACATGACGACACATCAAGTCAATCCTGGCATCGCATTCTTATGTACTATGCTACACTACACTACACTACGATTTATGCATAATTATGCTATTTATGCGCTCTGTAGTAGTAGTAGTTTTAACTTTTAATCTTTTGGTATAATATAAAAAAAATTATATAATTTTACCGAATTCGTGATAAATAATTTGGTGAAAATAAAAACAAATTAAATGAAAAATAATCGTTAATTTTATAAGCTGTTATAAAGTTATCTTGCCATAAATGTCCCTATTTTTAGTTTGTATGTAATCGTTGACCTTCGTTATTTTGTCTGCCTATGACTTTAAGTGACGGAGAAAGGAGAACTTATCTAGATATAAAACTTGAATTAAGAATGACATAAATATGACATAAATATGTAAGTGTTACATTTTTACACAGAAAAATAAATCGACGACTATCTTAGAATGTTGGTTATATCGCACAAAAAACTCTTACGGTATATAGCACATTTCATAAGCGGATGACGGTATATTACACATACCGTAAGACGTCTATTTTTAGCTAAATCAACGAAATAATACACAAATAACTATAAAATATTAAATTTATATAAAAATATGAATATCGTCGTGTTGCCTTAACTACCTCGTATCTCCAAAAATTCGATTTTCGTTTTTTGCACTAATCAATTCTGTACATGATTAGTAATGACCTAAACAAAGTCTTAATTTAAAATTCCAATTGGTTTATAAGTTATGTGGAACTAATTACCTCGTATCTCCTTTACTACTTAAAATAAATAACTGTAACTACCTCGTATCTCCAATATTAGGCCTAGCAAATAAGGAATTTCCCGTTGGTGAAAATATTTAAGAAGATAAAACTTTGCATACTTATGTATTTGGATGGGGAAAATATAATGGTGAAGTAAAAAAAGACCTACCACCCCTCCATCTCAACCCCAGTGGTGAAAAATATCCCTTTTATCGTTTTTTTTCTTATAATGTTTATAAAATTTATATCTAGGGGCTTCTAAGGTCGCTTAAGCTAAATTTTATAAAGAGTCCAAACCAAAAACAATCGAGAACTTTTGTTAAATACATGCATGAAAAATTTCAAGTCTCTAGCTTAAAGTGTACTTAAGTTATCGTGCTTACAAGATTTCCCGGACAGACCGACCGATCGACAATTTTTTTTGCTCGAAATTCATTCATATTGATATAAAACGTCATAAAACTCAAAAAGTCGCAAAAAACAACTTTAAAATTTTTTGCACCAATACAAGGTTTCCCTAACTTTTGAAAATTTTTAAAATCGGAAAGCAATAATCACCCCCTTCCCCTTAGAGTGGAGTAAAAAAAAAATAATTATCAGATTCACTTTTAGCAACCTCAATAACCCCTTTATTCACGAAAATTACCCCCGCCCGCAGGGGGAGGGTTTGGTAAAATTTACCCCCCCCCCCCGGGGGTGGAGTTGGACTTTTTCATTATGAGATTTAGTTTTAGCTACCTCAAAAACCCCTATATACCAAGTTTTACAAAAATATTGTAAACATTTTAAAATAATCACTCCCACGGGAGAAGTTAGAAAAAAAATTAAGATTCAGTTAAAGCAACCTGAAAAACCCCAATATACTATTTTTTACTAAAATATTGTAAATATTTAAAAATTACATCCCTTAAATATTTCACAGTTTTTAATTGAGCAACCTCGTATTTCCAGTACAGGGTTATATTTGTCTATATTACAATAAAAAAAAAAATAGGAATTTTAAAGTTAACCGGTTTTTTGTGTCCCCTGAAAACTTATGAATTTGGAGAAACGAGGTAGTTAAGATAACACGATGATATATAATACTTCAGTTATAGCAAAAGTATAGACTGCAACACGCGTAGAATGGAGTTCTTTCGGAATATGCATCATTCTACACATGATACAGAATATACTATTCTAAATCTCTAAAAGTTGTTTGTTTAAAAAAATGGCGACATGTAAATGTAAATTTTTATTTACCTTTTAAAAAGACCGTATTAAATACTGTTTTGTTATTGTAACAGTAAAAATTTGTTTTCAATCACACTGCTCTAGAGAGCCTTAATGTGACGTTTCCTGTCAAGGAAGAGAGTGGAGACAATAAAATCTGGTAGAAATTGTTATTTGTTTGTTGGTAACTATGTTTTGACATTAGATGTCACAAGTTACATGTGCGCACATTTTTAAAGAAAAGGTTTATTAAATGTTACTCTAAGTCGGAAGAAAATGAGTTACATTTATTTAAAACTCTATTTGATAATTACAGAATGAAGAAAGAATATGATTAATCCAACTGGAGAGCAAAAAACGTTCAAAAATATGCGAGGTATGAAAGTCATACGGCACTGTAAAAATATGACATGATTACTAATCTTAAAAATATATTTTGACAAATTTATAACAAGAAGAGAAACTTGGCATATCCGGAAAGGGCTAAAAACACGTTTGCGGGTTTGCCATTTCCCTAGATTTTAAATTATGTCTCCACTCTTATTCTTGACAGAAAACGTCAAATTAAGGCACTCTACACTGCTCTACACTAAAAAATTTGCCGACATCATTTTAATTGATTCCAGACTTATTTGATGCTCTGTTTTCTCGATCAGCTCTTCCCCCCTTGACCCCCTGTTGCCATTGTGCCCCCTAACCATATAAGATTATGTTATTTACGTGTTCTAAAATTAAAGTTGATATCTTAAGCTGTTCAAAAGTACACACTATGAGTTCACGCACAAATTACGAAGATTTTTTTTATAGATTTTTAGACCCTTCTACGTAATGTGATTTACCTATACCTTAAGTATAGATGATAAGATTTTTGGAAACCTCCCACTCTCAATATCTTACGTAATTTGTATAGGATGCGCGCACAAGATATTACGCTTTAAATAAGGAATAATAAATTTCCCAACTTTTTACAGTAGGTGCGATGTTTATTACTAAATAATTGTGAATCAAATATAATTATTATAGCATTTTATAATAAAAACACTGCTCTACACAAAAAATATTTTTATTTGTTAGGGAGATTTTAGTTGCATCTGGCTATATTTTATGCGCTGATTTCGGAACCATTTTCCGTTTTTCTCGATCAGCTCGTTTTTTTGAGATTTTAAATCCGCTTATTTTGGCTTAGAACCCCACTAATAGAGAACCAATCCACGGCAAAAAAAAATATACCTATTTTTTTTTACTAGAAATATAGGCAAAAAAACACTGTGCGTTATATCTCAAAAAACGAGCTGATCGATAAAAATGAAAAGAGGTTCCGAAAACAACGCATCAAATATAGCCAGAAGCAACTAAAATGGTGCCGGCAAATTTTTGAGTGTTGAGCAGTGTAATTAGTATGTATGTGTTATTAAGGGCATATCCACAGTCTCGCATAAGAACGTAATGATGCCGGCATCGCATTCTTATGTTTTATGTTCTTATGCAAGCTTCTGAATAGGCCTTAAATTAACAACATTTAATTAACATCTAGAGCGGTGGTAGCTCAGTCGAGAAGACTCTGGTCTTCTAACCAAGAGGTCCGAGGTTCGATCCCCGGTCAGAGAACAAAAATTTTTCAAATAAAAATTCCACCGTAACCATGTGCTTCGGAGAGCACATAAAGCCGTCGGTCCCCCTGGGTTAGTAGGCATCGCTACTAAATACCTAAAACAGGGTTAAAGATTCAACAGGCGTCGGAACTACCCACTACGGTTGGTCTCCCCGGCAATAATGCCATACGCTAAATAAATAACGACATTTTAAATAATTCATTTTAGAAACATTGTAGTTTCTTCTATTTTTATTTAATACTGATGATCAGTAATTTGTGAAATGGTTTTTTTATTGCCATAATATGAAAAAGCTTTTAGTCACCCATTATTACTACATAATCATGTATTGATCTCTGATTCTATTATAATTTTTAGGAATATAATATAAGAGAAAATTCATTATTACAACCTTTTTCAGTGAAGAAATACTTCGCCAGCTTTCTTTTCATTTTGAATCACAACGAAATAATAAGGGGCCTGTAGAAACAACACTTAGATTTTAAGGCTCTAACAAGCACAAAAATTTTTATTGTTGCTTTTACCAGATTTTAAATTACAGTAACTAAATAAGGAGCTGTCCATATATTACGTAACGCACCTAGGGGGGGTCAGAGAAATTGTTACAGTTTGTGACAGGGGGGAGGGGGGTCTAGGTAAACGTTACGTAACGGAATTTAATAAATTTAATGTTTATTTATTAAGCTTGGCATATTTATTTTTATTTCAACATAAATTACTATTTATAATTACATTTTTCACACAAAAATTGACGAAACTATGCATATTATTTGTTGTATTTGGTGTCATTATGCCTGTTCGAAGAAAAGAAAAAAAGTTGTATTATGTTATTAGTTTGTTATAGAATGCAGTTTCATCGGCTATGTCGCTTACTGTTGTAAATAATAATAATAATAATAATAATAATAATAATAATAATAATAATAATAATATTTAAATAATATTGTAATCAGTAAAAAAACTGTTGACATTGATATTAAAAAAAATCTTACGGCCCTGTTCTTGCGTAATCTTATCGATGAATCATCGGCGATGATACATTTTCGCACGGAATGTGTACTTACAGAACACCAATGTGTATTTTGTGTACCTGTGCATAAACAATATACGTGTTATATGTGACACTCAGTGTAAAAAGAGGTACCTAGTATTTTTTCCCTGTGTGATATTGATTATAAATGTTTTTTTAAAGTTTGAGTGATTTTTTCGTGTAAATTTTTTTAAGGTTATGTTATACTATATTTTAGGTTCATGTTTGTTTTGTCGAGAAAAACGAATCAATAGTGAGAATACAGTTAAATTTATTGCGAATAATAATAATAGTTTTTCCATGTTTAACTATAGATCTGGTTGCCCCAATCAGATGCTTTTTTTCAGTGTATATAATATACTGAAAAAATTATGTAGTTAACATACCCGACCAAACCAGATCAGTAGTTAGATGCGAACCAACCATTTTTCTGGTTGCTGCAGCGAAAAGTCTGATAAGGGCAACAACACAATTTGTTCTGGTTACCACTTACCAGAAATAAAACTAAGATTTGAATGAAGATTTTAATGAAACCCCTGAAGGAACTCCCTTACAAGTAAGTAGTTTTTTTGGATTTTTTGTAAAAAAAATAGATTTCTTGAGTAAAAATACATAAAAAATCATAGTGTAACACTGTAGGACCAACCGTTTAAAAAAAAAGCAATTAAGAGGAAGTAACATTTTGTGCCACCAAAAACGTTACTTTTTAAAAGGCTAATAAAGAATCACCCTGCGCATTAAAATTTTGTTGATGCTCTTATTTGTTCCCCATTCAATATGTCAACTTCAAAGGGCTTATTTCCACCCTTTATAGAAACTTTTTTTTCATATTTTTGGATGTAGAATCACCTCCTAAATTTTGGCATGGCAGTTACTGATCAGCCTGTATTTTTTCATATTTTTTATGTGGAATTGCACCTTAAAGGGAGTGTAGCTATTTAAGAATCGTCATATACGTCGAGAATCTTTATTATACATAATTATTTTTTCCACGAGCGTGCGGAAAAGTGCACTTTTCCGCACGCATTTACGTGTGCAAAGTGCCACTTTTTCACACTAGTGTGAAAAAGTAGCTACTTTTCCGCACTTGCGCACTAGTGATTGACCGAATTCCGTTTACGCGTCGTTCGGTCAACTTCTACGAAAAAGTGTCACTTTCCGCACTTGTTAGGAAAATAGCTATTTTAGACCGCATTACTTGAAAATATATTCACTTGGTACTTGTATTTTTAGAGAAAGTAATTAATTTCATGCTTGCTTATTTACTAAAACCACATGTCCTTCCCGCAAAAACACTTTCACAACAAAGGCACACGAAACAATGAATATTCATGATTTCTACTAAAAAATGTTTACGCATAAAAATTCATGATTTTTAATCATAAAGTTTATGAATATTAAACAATTATAAATTTTATATCAAGCCTCCAGTGCATAATATACAGAGGTGTCCAAAAGTCACCCCCCCCACCCCTCTTAACTTTTGAACTTCAAATTTGGAACTTTTAAATAAGACAACTTAATAAGAAACTTAAGCTATCTTTTAGCATATATTTAATACTTAAAATGTGGGCAGGGGGCATGGGGGCACATTTTTTAAAATGGAAAGGGGGGTCGTATAATACATCATTTTAAAGCTTATAAAATTCTCCATTTAACTCCATATTTTTAAATAAAAAAAAAAATGGGTTTAAAATGGGGTATTAATGTCAAAATTCCTCTAAAAAAAACAAATAATTTTTTAAAAATGCCTAATTTCATCATAAAAAAATGTTAATTATACTTTTAAACTAATTTTAGTTGACATAAATAAAAATTTATAAAAAGAAACTTAAAAAATCGAATGTTTTAACACAAAAAATTGAAAAATCAAAACCTTATAAAACATTTTAAAAAAATTTAAAAATGTTAGTTTAAATAGAGAATTTTATAAGCTTTAAAATGATGTATCACACGACCCCCCTTTCCATTTTAAAAAATGTCCCACCACGCCCCCCTGCTCACATTTTAAGAGCTGAAAATATCAAATATATGCTAAAAGATAGATTAAGTTGTCTTATTTAAGAGTTCTAAATTTGAAGTCGATATCTCAACTCGTTCAAAAGTTAAAAGGGGGGGTGACTTTTGGACTGCACTGTATGAAAAATAATATCATATAGTTTCCTATAAAAAAAAATACCAAAATATAAAAATACAAAACAAAAAAACATAGAAATTCGATATATCAAATCAGCCCGTGTGTTAATCGATATAATTTATGACAGTATTTTTCATTTTCCCTGTTCTCTGTGTTGTAACTTTGATATACTGTATTTTCCCATATCTATCATCATTCGTCAGTCTTATCTTTTTGCCATTTTTTTTCTGACCCACTTTTGGTGTGATGTCACGCAGAGCCGGATTTCCCTATACGCCAACAACTCTATGGTGTAATGTGCAAGATTTTAAGCAGGCGCAACAATTTTCATGATTTTTTTTTTCATTCTGGAAAAAGTATATATTTTTAATAATAAATAGGATTTTTTAATTCTTCCTCTCGAAGGGTGATGTACTACGAGAAGTCCATGCCCAATTTTTTACAAAAACAAATGAGTTTGGAAAATCTCTGTAATTTCCAACAAGATATTCTAGAAATACTATGGAAAAGCGCAAATCTTGAAACTTATATTTTTTAGTGACCTTTTCACCTCCCGAACTTCCTACAAAACACATATTGCTAAAATAGTCGAAAACTTTGGTAAAGGAACCTATGTTCCTTTGAAGTCTTTAGCTCTAAGCATTCTACAGTTATCGTTATCACTAATTTCCCGTACAGGAAGACATACAGACCGACAGATAGATTTTGTTTTACGAAAGTCGTCTTTTTTAGATATAAAACGTTAAGAAACGTAAAAAAGCACAAAAAAAAATACTTACGCAGACTAACTAAAAACTTAGCTCGGGAATAGTAAAAGAGAAAACCACCTTAAATTTTAAATAAATATCACTATACATTTTAAGACTTTTAAATTGTTTTTCGACAAGCCAAAATGTTTCTTCAAGAATCGATTAGGCATGCCCCTATAATTTGATTTTTTGTATGTTTTTAACGTTTGAATATCTATAGCGGAGTTGTTAAGGATCCAAGAAAATGGGACATGTTACTTGTCATTTTAAACGTTTTTTCATATTTAATACAATGGTGATTTGCAATCAAAAACCGGTTTACTAAAACTCGAGATAATAGAGCACAAATAGTTAAATTATTTTAAAATTTGTAATTTTGCAAAAAATAGGTATTCAGAAAAAAGTAATATAAGACATGTAGTAGTTCATTTAAAAGCTTTTTTTTATGCTGATTATGCTGATGTTAATGTTTTAAAAATCGGTGCAAATGTTCTCGAAATATTTGACCTTATATAATTGTAATTATGCTCTTATATTTTTTTGATAAAAACTACTACTGGTAAAATCTGAGATAGTTTTTATTAAATATCATTTTAAATAACATTTAATGACAATTAAAACAAATTTTTACTTTTTAAAATCGGTTCACTAGTTTGGAAGATATTGGACCAGAAAAAAAATCATGACAATTATTCTTTCAAAAATCTCATACATGGGTGTATATTACGTAAATATAATAAATATACATATTTTTATTAACATTGATCATGTAATGTCCGAATTACATAATATACCTACATATATAATATTTTCGAAAAAAATTAAATTTATGCTTTTCTTTCTGGTCCAATATTTTTAGAAATACTAAACCGATTTAAAAAAAAAATAAGACGTTTTAATTGTCATTTAAAATGATATGTAATCTCAGTATCTCAGATTTTACCAATAGTTGTTTATATCAAAAAATTAAATATATAAGCATAATTACAATTATATAAAGTTAAATATTTCGAAAAACTTTGAAACGATTTTCAAAATTTTAACGTCCTCATAGTCAGCATAAAAAGAGCTTTCAAATGAGTTATTACATGTCCTACATTACTTTTTTTTCTAAATGCCAATTTTTGCCAAATTACAAATTTTAAAAAATTTAGCTATTTGTGCCCCATTTTCTCGAGACTCAGTAAACCGATTTTCCATTTCAAACCACCATTATATTCGGCATAAAAAAACCTTTAAAATGACATGTAACATATCCTATTTTTTTGGATCCTTAACAACCTCAGCATAAATATTCCGAACTTATACGTTAAAAACGTAAAAAAAATCAATTTAAAAAAAAAGCGCCAGCTAGATTTTTTTTTTAATTATTACCCAAAATGTTCCTAGGGGCATGCCTAATCGATTCATAAAAAAAATTTGGTTTGTCGAAAATAAAATTAAAACGCTAAAAACCTATTCACTATTGATATACATATAAGTGCTTTCTTTGGTTTAGATATAGTCGGCTTACTTAAGTAAAGAGCACTAAGTCCAAAAACATGGTTTTGAGATATTGACAAATTTAACTTTCATTGTTGTTTTTTAATTTTTGTAATATTTTTTTTGGAAAAAAACTACCGCAAATTGCAATGACATGTTTGAACATAATGATGTCCCATTTGCAGATAAATAAAGAAAAATTTAAGTAGTTTAATTCAACTAAAGACATGGACTTAGTGCCTTTTACTTGTAGGCCCACGACATCGGCTTACAAGTAAAGAGCACTAAGTCAATAAAATAATATAAAAAACAACTATTTAAAATTAAAACCCTTCTATTAATTAAACGTAATGTATAACTATAAAGTAGAAAACAAGATGTTTACATACATTTTCAAAAAATAGATTTTTAGAAGAAGGGTTTGGACTTTTTGATTGTTTAAAGGACGTTTCCAAAATTAATAAAATTAATTGGTATTAATTATATGAAACTGCTTACTATGCCAGAACTAAGACAGTTTTCAGAGGCCATCGGCTGTGCCGGCAAAGAAGCATCTCCTAAAGTCAATAATTATAATGAATTATTATTAATGATAAAACACTTCACGGTGCAATTCTAAGGGCTTTTTTCCGAACTTGCCGCGAACTTTAGTTTTTTTTCTTATATTCTTGTTATTTATGTAGTAACCAAGGATTTAAGAGCAAAATTAAAATAATTTATCAGTTAAAATTTGAACGCGTTTGTCAGTACAATAAATAACGCGTTATTGTATCATATAAATGATTCAAGCAATCATATTTTTATAAATTAACTCTTTAGAAAGTCGCTTAGTGCAGAAACATTTAAAATAATCTAAAACGCACTAAGTGACTAAAATTTTAATCAAAATCAAATTGGTGCGTTTTGTATAGTGGGTAACTCCCTTGGCAGTCCACCTAGAAGTTAGTTCGGTTTACCTATACATAGATCATCAAAAATTAACTACAGTGCTATTAAAATCCCATTTTTGCAAAAAAGTGACTTAGTGCCTTTTACTTGTAAGCCAACGATATAATGTTTAAATTTTGGTAAAGGCACTGAAAAGCGGGAATAGTATATTCTATAACAAGTATGGAACAGACAATATTCCGCGCGAGCGGAAAGTTTGTCATACGAACCGGCAGGCGAGTATGACGGTCCCGCGAGCGCAGAATGACTATTCCATACGTGTTGTAGACTATAGTTTTTCTTCGACTGCAAATATGAAACACTTTATGGCTTTAAACTGCGGACAAGGTTAAAGACAATGTTTTTTGTGACTTGACATTGTAAATGCAACAAAACACATATTTTTAAATAAAGCAATTAATTATTTAATAATTTTATCAAATCAGTACTTAAAAAAGGTTTTTATTTAATTTTAGCGCATATTTACAAGTTATTATGCAAAAATTGAGGGTCATGTCAGATTGTTGTGACAGATCAGGTTTAAATATTTAACAATAGATGGGGCAGTTTTAATTTTTTTAACTAAATTGATAAAAAACTGGTCAAATATTAAGAAAAACTAATAAACTTTATGTAATTTTAAAGCAAAACTTTAAATTGCATTAAATTATTCAATATTTCATGGTAAAATATATAAAATTTTGCTAATTTTGCTATAGTTTTCAAGAGATGGCACTACATGTGCTCATTCTAACACTTGATACGGAATATCCATACCGAATCTAGAGCTAGAATGGATTCATTCTGTGTTTGAAAAGAGTGTGTATTTGCTTACATTCTAAAGCAGTCGTAGAAAAAATATTTATTGGCGCAAGAAGTGTAAATCCGGCTCTGATGTCACGCCAACACATTTAGCAACCCCGGCATTTGGTGTAGAATATTAAATACTAATAAGCACAATTTATATGAGAGGAACATGTGTGAAACTGTCTGTTTTAAAATGTAATCGAAAGGAAAACATTGAATAAAGAGATATCAAAATTGACAGAAAAATTATTGCTTGTATTATATTTATTTATTTTTTAGGGAGTTCCGTTCTATACTATAGTACGGTATACCGTACTACGCACAGAGGGGTATAACTATACAGGATGTCTCAACGAAGCCGACTCGGTTGATATATAGTAAAGTATCCACTTTAGAGAAAAACTTTAAAGGGAAAAGTTTTATGGTTTTAAAAGAGACACATTCTAAAAATATTTTGAAAAATACAGGATCTTTCTCCTAGGGTGGGTAACATCTGACTTAATTTTATTAAATAGAATGGTATATTTTTTATGATGTCATCTTACTTGTCATAAAAATACCTTTATTTTAATATCATATTGTTTATAGTTTTTAATATATAATTTTTTTTTTTGAGTTAAAATGCAATTTTAGTGATGAGATAAAACCTGCTTCAATTTCTTTACTTTTTGTCAAAACTTGATAAAATTTTGCGAGATTATCTTAAATGAGTGTATCTAATTACTCTATGTACAAAAAATAAAATGGTTTATACAGAGCGTTCAAAGTTAATATTAAAACTTTTGGATTTTTAAACATAAGAAACTCAATTTTATTTAAATGGAATGCTATATTTTTTATTTGCTCATTAAATGTAGAATAAAATTTTACATTTAATGAGTAAATAAAAAATATAGCATTCCTTTAAAAAAAATATATATATATTTTTTAAATATATTATTAAATGTAGAATTATATTCTCGAAAAACTATAAACAATAGACCTATATAATATGATATTAAAATAAAGGTATTTTTATGACAAGTAAGATGACATAATAAAAAAATACCATTCCATTTAATAAAATTAAGTCAGATGTTACCCACCCTAGGAGAAAGATCCTGTATTTTTCAAAATATTTTTAGAATGTGTCTCTTTTAAAACCATCAAACTTTTCCCTTTAAAGTTTTTCTCTAAAGTGGATACTTTACTATACATATAAACCGAGTCGGCTTCGTTGAGACATCCTGTATAGTTATACCCCCTCTGTGCGTAGTACGGTATACCGTACTATAGTATAGAACGGAACTCCCTATAAAAATAAATAAATATAATACAAGCAATAATTTTTCTGTCAATTTTGATATCTCTTTATTCACTGTTTTCCTTTCGATTACATTTTAAAACAGACAATTTCACACATGTTCCTCTCATATAAATTGTGCTTATTAGTATTTAATATTCTACACCAAATGCCGGGGTCAGATGTTACCCACCCTAGGAGGACCATCCTGTATATTTCAAAATATTTAGATGTGCTTTTTTTAAAAGCATACAACTTTTCCCTTTAAAGTTTTTTTCTAAAGTGGATACTTTACTATATATCAACCGAGTCGGCTTCGTTGAGACACCCTGTATATTTATGCCCAGCATGGCACTATGGTTCTTGCTTGTCTATCATTATCCGTCAATCTTTTATTCTGTTATAAATCACCTTCTAAAGTACAAACTCTAAACTATATTTTGCATGACTTTTGTGTACATTGTACAATGTACATTGTCATTGCAGTGCATTGATGTCCTAAATCAAACTATTATTTTTGAAAAGTAGTTGTATATCAAATAAAATTAAAACTGCACACAACCCTCCGGCAATTTATGAAAATTCTAGGCATTTAACTCATACCGGGTGGCTCTTTTAAAAAGGCCTACCCTGAATATCTCGAGAACAAAGAAAAATATAAAAATTCTGAAAAAGAAGACAGGCTTCCCAAAAATAGGTTAAATCACCTTATCCCTAAAAAATGTCTTACGTAATTTGTGTATTCAAATCCTAAGTGAGGAGATATTTTCTTTATACCAAAATATTACGTTTCAGTTAATAAAATTACACTCTGTTTCGTTAAAATAAATAAAATTTTAAACACTAATGGAGAAAGTAAAAAAATCCCCTGTAATAAGGGTAATTTTTGCAACAACCATAATATTGTATTAAAATATGATAATATGTAGAATTTTGCAGAACTGTGAAACTATATTTGGCCTATAGTTTGACTGTTAGTCAATTTTATGCGTCATACGTCGTATCTACATTTATTTACGGTTGTGGCCCTATCGGGCCAACGATCAACTAAGTATCAGTTAAAATGAAATAGAGTGTTTTTGTCTTGTTTCAGCGCACTATGTGGCCAGAAAGGCATTAAGCCGTTCAAAAGGCCTTTACTATTTTTCCAGACCTTTTTATAGTTTTTATTGGTATCGAGAGATTGTTTAACACCGTGGACTCACTGGCAATGAGTTTCTTAAAAAGCAATTAGAAAAATGTTGAGAGAGCCAGGATATTTATAATTTATACAAATAACAATTATCATTTATAAACATTAATCGCAATAAATTCAGTTATGACTCATCAACGTTGAAAATAAACACAGAAACATAGGCTTACGGAATAATTTTGCCGAATTATGAGGGAAATTTTTATAAAGGTCATTAAATCGAAACATTTGACGACTAATTTGTTACATACAACAATATTGAATATACATATTAACTATAAATATGTAAATATATCGGTGTTTTTAGAAGAAAATAAAAATGTAAATATTTAAAACCTCGCGTCAACTATAGAATTGACGCGGCGCCTATGCGAGCACTGGAAATTCGCCGATGACTGTTTATCACACAACAAAAACTACCATTTTTAATATTTTTTATTTGATAATACGCGTCTCTTTAACGCCGCGGCGCTAGGGTGGCAGTTGGGGACAAAATTTTAAATAGCAACGTAGGTCATACAATATTTTTTGTCTATTTTTGATAACCCGCGGTAAAACCTCCGTAACTGGATTAAAACTAAAACGTTTTTATTTGTTTATAAACCACACATATGTGTTAGTATTGGTTATAAAAATTAAAGCTATATCTTTACTATTTAAAAAAAAAATTACTGAGCTTATCAAACTCACTCACTATACTAAGATATGAAAGCTTACTTAAAGGTATACCTTTAAGTAATTACCGGTAATTTGAATACTGAGCTGGGAGTTTGAAGAAAGGTAAGCAGGCTTAGAATAGAATATTGCTTATAAATAATAAAGGATATAGGGTGAAGAAATTTTAGGAAAACAAAGAATTAACTTGATGATGATAATATTCCTACTATTATAGTATAGGCCTAATAGTATGTATTATGGGCCTAATAGTACTATAATAGTAATATTAGGCCCATTAAATATGGCTACTTTTTTCATATTTTACGACATGGTGCGCCGTAAGCATAAATCCTATAACGAACATAAATTTACTTTGGTTTTATTGAAATTCAAAAAGGCGCCACAGATTTATACATCCGCATTATATATTGATTCCGCATAAATCTGCCTTACCGTTCTAAATGTATAAGGTGTTCATTTTATAAAAATTGGAAAATATTGAATTTTACATGCAACGTATGTTTGGCTACATCGTTTTTCAAATATCTAATGCATGTTGATTTAAAAAGTCCAAACGAATATTAATAGATTAAATATTAGGTTAATACTTATATTATCTGTAGTACCTAATACTGATTACAAAAGTATTATTTATGGAAATTGTATATTATATAAAAAACAAGCCGTGAAGTATGTAATGCTAGGCATTCCATTATATACTATTCACAGTAAATTGTATGTTGCATTTTCCCAAATACTCAAATCTCAAAATAAAATTAAAAAAAAAAACTTGAAAAAATTTTCCAAAATTTTTTTTTATTTTCTTTTTGCGAAAAACAAAAAAAATTGAAAACAAAATTTTCTCTAAATAAAAAAAAAAAATTTAAACATTAAAAAAAAAATCTTTTTTGAAAAACAAAAAATTAAAAAAAAAAATAAAAAAAAATTAATTAAATTAATTTTTTTTTAACTGACAAATTTTTTTTTAGAAATAGGTATTTAATTTTTTAAAAAAGTTTGACCCCCATAAATGTTTTGTATTTAAGGAGATTACATTTAAAATTGGTAGAATTGATCCTAATAAAAGTAATTTTTCCTGAAAAAGTTACGGTAAGCGATTTTTTTTCAGCTTTCCTAGATTTATTTAAAAGTTTTTTGAATTTTTAAAAAGTTTGTCTACATTTTTTATCAAATATAATAATAATAATAATAATAATAGTTTATTTCCAGTAGACTACAAGATATAGTATAGGATAAGTCAATTTAAGATTAAAGTTAAAAACTACAGATTAAAAATACAATTAAATATTAAATTACCTACATACTAAAAAAATATATATATATACAAATATACAAAAAAAGATACATAGACATTTAAAAGTTAAAATTGTAGTAATCTAAAACTGTGTAAAAAGGGTTATCTAATAAAAGTCGTTTTATTTCTGTTTTAAATTTTTTCGTACCTGCAAGACTTTGCAATGATTGCGGAAGTTTATTAAATAATTTAAGACTTGTGTAGTGTAGCCCTTTTTCCAACCTAGTTGTGTTGTGTTTTGTTGGTTCTATTGTAAATTTATTTCTTGTGTCATGGTTATGTAAGTCACAATTTTTTTGAAATTTATCTACATTTTTTTCTAAAAAGAGGAGGCATCTATATATGTACAAAGAAATACATGTCATTATGCCTTCATTTTTAAAGATTTCTTTGCAGTGCGCCCTATATGTTGAATTTGTTACGATTCTTAGCGCCCGCTTTTGTATTTTCAAGACATCCGTTATTCTGCCACTAGCTCCCCAAAATTCTATGCAGTATGACATAACAGATTGAAAATTGCTATAGTACACTTGTTTTATTGTGCTTTTGTTGCAAAAATTTTTTAATTGCCGCAGTAAGAAACAAGTGGAAGACAGTTTTTTTGAAACATAATCGATTTGCGCAAACCAGTTGAAGCTAGGGTCCATGTACACACCCAGAAATTTAACATTGTCCGATGGTGTAATGGATTCGTTATCTACCTGTAAATTTATATCGTTGGTACTGCGTCCATTTTTAAACTGTAAAATTTTAGTTTTACTAGGATTTATTTTTAATCCATTGTTTTCTAGCCACTCCTTAATTTCAGTTATCGAATTTTGTGCAATTGTTGTTAGCTCAATAGTGTGTTTGCTTGAATTTAGAGATGTTGTGTCATCTGCATACAAAACTATTTTACCATTTTCTATTTTTAAAGGGAGGTCATTTATATATAAAATAAACAGCAGGGGGCCTAGGATAGACCCCTGTGGTACAGAGACTGGTCTATTTTTTTTCCAGCCCGATCTTACCTTTTTTCCCTGACACTCTACTTCGACTAGTTGTTGCCTATCAGATAAGTAGGATTCAATTAGTTGCAAAGCTTTGCCCCTGATTCCATATATCTTTACTTTTAGTAATAGAATCTCATGTATTACCATGTCGAAGGCTTTACTTAAGTCAAAAAATATGCTAAGTACATTTTCCCCATTTTCCAGTCGATGAAGTATGTCATCCGTTAACTGAAAAGTGGCAGATGTTGTACTTTTACCTTTAATAAAGCCATGTTGTTGTTTTGTTAGTATTTTGTGTTTAATTAAAAAAGCTAATAACTGATCATGAATGATTTTTTCGAAAATTTTTCCTATAATAGGTAAAATAGAAATTGGTCTATAATTATTTATGTTATCAGTTTCACCTTTTTTATAAACTGGAAGAACTTTTGCCAATTTGAGTCTATCAGGAAAGATTCCCGTTGTTAATACTGTATTCATTATGTGCGTTAGAGGGCCGACCACGTGTGGTGCAGCTTTCTTTATTAGTACGGAAGTAATATTAAATATATCGGGCGTGTTAGAGTTTTTTAGGTGATGTATAGCGCTTAGGATATCTTTTTCTGTGACCGGTTTAAAGAACATTGACATTGAATTTGCCTTTATATGTTTATGTTTTTGTTTTTGTTTTTTGTTGACTGTGTTTTGCTCGTCGCATATATTGATAAAGTGATGATTCATTTTATCAGCGATTTCACCTGGTTTATCTAAGATGCGATCACCTATCTTTATTTTATTGATAGCCTTACTTTTTGGATTTTTTGTGTTTTTATTAATAATTCTCCATGACATTTTAACTTTATTCTGAGAGTTTTGAATTTTTTGACTGAAATAAGATTTTTTGGCATGAAATATGACTTTGTCGTAAATTTTTTTGTAATTTTTATAATACCCTGGTAAAACCGTGTCGTTTGGAAACTCTATTTTTAAGGAGTATAAAAGTTTAAGATTTTTACACGATTTTTTTATACCACTGGTAATCCATTCATTTTTTTGATTATTTTTAAATTTTTTTAGAGGAAAACATTCTTCAAAATTTAGCAAAAAAGAGTTCAAAAATTTCTGAATGCCCTCATTTGGGTTACTTTGTGAATAAATTTCATCCCATGTTTGATTTTTTATTAAGTTAGTAAAGTTACTTGTTGTGTTGTTATTCATTATTCTACTCTTATTGTGCTGAATTTGTTCATTTTTATTTTTTAATTTAAATAAAATGCCCATATGGTCAGATATTGAAAGGGGATTTACTTGGGAGTAAAAATTAGTTTTATCGATATTAGTTATGATGTAGTCTATTTTTGTTGCAGTTTTTTCTGTAACCCTTGTAAACCCATTTGTACTGAAACTCAAATTGAAAGCCTGTATCAGGTAGGTTAACCTTCTAGTGTGAGTTGTGTTTTCATTTAAATTGATATTTAAATCCCCAGAAAGAACCACCCTGTATTGGGAGTGATCAATTAAAAGTAATACACGTTCAAGCTGAGCAAAAAATAGTTCAATATCTGAATTCTTATCATTTGATCTATAAACAGATAAAATGACAATTTTGTTTGTATCTAAGTGCATATTTATTGCACAAACTTCGAAGTGTTTTTCAATTGATAATTTATTTATGTCTTCCCTACAACTTGTAATATTTTTGTACTTGTTTTTTATATAGATAGCAACTCCTCCCCTTATGTAATTGACTCGTTTAAAAATACTGGCACAGTAAAAATTGTTTAAAATAATATTTTCTGACTTACATAACCAGTGCTCCGCGACACAAAATACATCTAGGTCCAGGACGTCACACTCAATTTCTAAGTGGGATACTTTATTAGGTAACCCTTGAACATTAAGAAATAATATGTTAAGAAAACTGTTTTTATTTGATTCACATGTTATATGTTTCCCCTTGTTGCTGATGTTTTCCGAAAATTATATTTTCTGACTTCAATCCCTGATGGCCAAAGGTCGGGATTTTGAAATTGTTCTACGAGGTCCATGTCAATACCTACTTTAAACGAATTATAGTCCTTGCTGTATTCGACATTTTCGCAGATATACGAGGTACTTCCTGGACATTTTTCTTGTAGGTATTTTTTCAGGTGGTCCGCTGTGTAGTTTTTGTTGTACTTGCTGACGAACAACCAATATTTTCTTGGAACAGAAACGTTGTTATTGTGTGTGTTTGTATTTGTATTTTGGGGTACTGCTTGAGTTGAAACACCACTGTTGGTGCCTATAAACATTTTGTTTCTCCCTTGTAATTTACCACGCACCTGAAATGTTTTCCTGGACACACTTGGTTTATCGTTGTTATTTAAATATATTAGTTCGTTCATTTTATTACGCTGCACATCTTCCAAACCATTGACGTTTGATTTGTTTACCAAAACATTTGACGTCACGAGAGTTTTGACAGACTTATCTTTAGCAACGTCGGGCTTTTTCCCGCTTTTATTGTTGGACTTTTCTTCTTGTAGTAGTCTTATTATGACCTCTTTGTCACTAATTGTTTTTTTGAGGGTTTCAATTAGTGATTTCGAGTAGCTTATCTCCACCTCGGACACTTTAAGTTCACATTTTAGTTTAACTAATTCCATTTCGTTTTGCAGGTTAGTTTCTGGTGAAGAGTCCTTTTCAGTGATTTTTTCACAGGCCGGGCCATTAAAACTTTTTATATAACTTTTTAGTTCTTCACTACACCCGAGACTACTTGGTACACTTTTAGTTAACACGATTTCTAGTAGAAACTCTTTTTTAATTTTGTTGAGCTCGGCGACAATATCTAATGCATGTTGATTTAAAAACTCTAAACGAATATTAATAGATTAAATATTAGGTTAATACTTATATTATCTATAGTAATACAGAGTACAAAAGTATTATTTATGGAACATATATAGATATTATATAAAAAACAAGCCGTGAAATATGTAATGCTAGGCATTCCATTATATACTATTCACAGTAAATGGTATATTGCCCAAATACTTAAAAAAAAATTCAAAAAAAAAATAAAAAAAAAAACTTTTTTTTTATTTTTATTGCAAAAAACAAAAAAAAATATAAACAAAATTTTCTCCAAATAAATTAAAAAAAAACAAATAATTATAAACATAAAAAATAATCTTTTTTGAAAAAGAAAAATTAAAAAAAAAATAAAAAAAAAATATATTTTTTTTTAAACTGACAAAAAATTTTTTAGAAATATTTAATTTTTAAAAAAAGTTTGACCCCCATAACTGTTTTGTTTTTAGGGGGATTACATTTAAAATTGGTAGAATTGATACTTATAATAAAAGTACTTTTTCCTGAAAAAGTTACGTTTATCAATTTTTTTTCAGCTTTTCTCGATTTATTTAAAAGTTTCTAAACTTTTAAAAAGTTTTTAAACTTTTATAAAGTTTTTTTATTTTTTTTTATTTTTTTTGTTGGGAAAATGCAATATAACATTTACCGTAAATAGTATATAATGGAGTGCGTAGCATTACATATCTTCACGGCTTGTTTTTTCATGAAACAAATTCATATCCAAGAATTTTTGGTATAGGATGATTTTTTTAATTTTTTAAAAATTCGAAACTATTGTATACAATATACAATGTTATACATGTATAACACTATTTTAGCGCAGGGGCTGTGAATAGTATAATAACAAAGAAAGAAAAACATAAAACCAGAGCAGCGGAACCATTTTTTGATTTTTATAACAGGATAAAAATAGTTAATTAAAATTTTTCTACTAGTTGAATGTTAATTCAATATTTTCACAACTGTATGTACATAATACATATATTACACGTATTAATAAAGCTCGGGAAGTTCGTGATTACTCATCTAGACCTGTAAACTAAATATTACTGGTCTGCATAATAAATCAATAATTTCCGCTAGATGGCGCCACCGATTAAAATATCGTGAAACAAGATGTCCGAACTGCAGTTGTCCTGATAAACACGAATATAATCTAACGCATTTTTCCTACGATCTGGTTAGTAGTTAGTGCCTATTTCCCACCTGTTGCCTATGACAATGGTTGGGAAGTGACAATCAGCTGATTTTACATGTCTGCTGTCAGAAAATTAGTAAACGTCAAACACATAACCTAAAATTAGCAAACTAATATTAAGATAATTTTTGCGTTTTTTAGGTGTTAGGTCGTAGGAAAAATAGTATACGCACCTCGTAGCAAAACCATTTCAGTGCACATCGAGTGCACTAAAAACTAGGTTCGCGTTGTTTAAAAGACTTAAATTGTACAGTTTTAATCAAGGTTTTTTACTTTTAAGACTGAGAAGGATAATAAATATTATAAACGGTGCCTTGCGAGCTATCAACAAACGTTTTTTTTTTTGGCTTATGCGTATGTTCAGTTCAGTTCAGTTTTATATGATTGTGCTTTTCTTGTAAAATTATTTGTGGTAAATATGAAAAGAACTAAAAAACAAAGTATTATAGTATTATTTTCTTCATTTGAATTCAAACATCTAAGTTTTAAAAAAAATTAGTAGGTACTAAGGTACTATGTTTTTAAATAAAAACAGTTGCGAATAAAATAGTATACAAGTCTCCCGAAAATGTTCCTATTTTCCGAGTTGACCTGTAATCTACTATTGTTGGCCTTAAAATTTAATTGTTAATATGTAATATGTCTATAGAAAAATATGCTTTATGTAAGAAATAATTTTTCTAAATTTCTTGCATTTAATTTTCCTTTTCTTTATTACATTTATAAAAGAATAAGGCCATTTTTATATAAAATAAACATACTGGTGGATCGTAAATTTGCAGGTGTTGAGATCGTAACCCGTCCATAATTATATTACTAGGGAAGGTCGGAGTGTCGATAAGAGCAAAAGAGAAAGGCAATTTGTTATAATAATACCGAATATAAACCGAGGGTTCTTTGTAATGAAGTAATTATATCACATAAACGGAATGGTTACTGCAAAACGTAGCAGTTAGATGGCTGCAATGGAAATAGGTTTACCGTCAGGTTGTTCAGTGGCGGATTCAGAATATCAGTATAAAACGTTTACGATAATAGAAAAATAATAAAAATCTTAAGTCTTAATTCATACTCTTTACACGGTCTTCCTGAGTACTGTACTATACCAAATTAATATAATTTGTGCTATGCTACTCGAAAAAATGTTTTTTTATGAAAAAATATTAAAAAATTTTAAAGAATATATAAAAAAATAAAAAAATTGTTTTTACCCCCTTTGACCCCTTTACCTAACCCGATTTTAACCAAAAACAATAGAACCCCAAAACTTTGGATAAGAAGCCTGTATATTCCAAAGAACAATGTTAAAAATAGGCAGTTTTTGGCCCCTTCGTGCAAACGTATCAATTCGTATAGATTTGGACATGCTGAACGATTCCGGCCTTTAAAATTATAGAAACGGTGTGGAGGACTGTTTTTTTTTTGTAAGAAGGTAAAATTAAGTCGATTCTTAGCTAACATTGCCAGATGTAAAAAAATATATTTTTTATCAATTTGGACACGCTGAACACGATTCCGTTCTCAAAAGTGACAGAAACGGTGTGGAAGACTGTTTTTTTCTTCGTAAAAGGGTAAAAGTGAGGGTGAATTTTGCGGAACGAGACGATAGGCGAGTGGCGTAATCACCCGCCGATTAAGTATAGTATTATAGTTGCGTCTAATAGCTATTAATCATTCGAGTGATTACTCCACTCGCCTATCGGCTCGCTTCACAAAATTCACTCTCATTGCTAAATAGCAATTATTATATTATCGTTAAATAATATACTATTTTTACTGGCATTGTTAGTTCATATTTGAACTATTTTTACACTTTTATGAAGAAAAAAAAACACACCGTTTCTGTTACTTTTGAGAACGTAATCGTGTTCAGCGTGTACAAATCTATAAAAAATATATTTTTTTTACGCCTGGAAATGTTAGCTCAGAATCGACCTAATTTTACCTTTTTACGAAAAAAAAACAGTCTTCCACGCCGCACTATATGTTATAGAGGCCGTGTAAGTGTCCAAAAGTCCTATTTTTATTTTAAGATTTGAGACATGTTATGTATCAGATAATCATTATTGGACCTTTCCTCATAATGAATGACTATTTTTACCCAGGGAAATATGATAATCTGGATGTAGCGATTTTTTTTTCATGTCAAGTCAAGAAATTAACATAATTTAATATTTTGTACTTATTATTTATTTATTTATTTCCAACAGGCCGAATCGCCCAATTACAGGAAAATTTACAAAATTATATGATATATAAGTACTAATCCTAAGTAATAACAATAATATAAAATAGTAGCTAATATAAATTGGGAATTGAATTTCTAATGAGATTTTTAAAAATGGAGAGTGTAGTGCAATTCATATCAATATTATTTAAATATGTGTTAAAAATTGAAAGACACGCATTTAATGGACAATTTTGGTGTGCATTTGTTCTTGTTCGTTCAATGAAGAATGTTGCCGAATGTCTTGTATTTGTGGGTATAAGAAACAATATCCTAGAAAGTAAATCAGGGCAATCAACAAGAAAATTAACAATTTTATATAAAAATATAGCACGAGACATCATTCTTCTTTTGGAAAGGGTTTCAAAATTGAAATTAACTAACTAGTCAGTGTAGGAAATGTTATAAGTTCCATGTTGTTTAAAATGTTTAAATCTAAGAAATTTCTTTTGTATTTTTTCTACAGTATTCGAATGACACTGATAATATGGGCTCCATACTACACTGGCGTACTCTAGTTTGGATCTCACAAACGCATTATATAATATGTCTAATGTTTGAGTTTTTAAAAAACTTTGAGAGTTTCTAATGACAAATCCTAAATTCTTATAAGCTTGCATAGCTACTTTATTAATATGATTCTCATAAGAAAGGTTACTATTGAACAAAACTCCTAAATCCGTAAAACTATTAACGCGTTCAAGGTAAGTACCATTCATGTCATAATTATAAAAGATCGTGTTTACTTTTCTAGAGTACGTCATAACCTGACATTTTTTAATATTAAATTCTAACTTATTATTGGTAGACCATTGGCTTATATTATCAGTGTCATTCTGCAGTTCAAGGCAGTCAAGTTCAGATTTGATTATTTTAAAAAACTTCAAATCGTCAGCAAACAGAAGGTAAAAAGAGTATTTTATGATTTTTTTTTAACTATTGACGAATAATATAAAAAGTAGAGGGCCCAGGATACTACCCTGAGGCACTCCCGATAGTGCAAAAAATAATCTAGAAATAAATCCATTGTAGAATATAAACTGGGCTCTACCCCTTAGGTAAGAATCAAAGAACTTGAGCAGATGTTTGCCAAAACCTAATTTGTCCAAAACTAAAAGTAATATACTATGTGGTACTGTATCAAAGGCCTTGGTTAGATCTGTATAGATTAGCCAAAATGCCTCTAAAATCTACATTTCGTTAGATAAATGAATAAAATTTGGGCAAACATATTTTAAAATATGCCTTTTTACGTACATATAAATAACTTGTCCAAAAAAATATCATCAAGTATCCGTATGGCAGGAGAAATTGTAGTATATTATTTATCACGGCATTCATCTTTAAATTTGCATAAAGTTTCGTGCTTAGTAATGCTTAGTAAAGCTATGTGTACCAAAATAAAGCCAAACCTCTATAGAATCTGTGGTATTATGGATTCTTTGGCTTGAGCTGGCGGTATATCAAAAACAATCTGCAGAAAATCAAAGTAACCTCTAAATTTTTTTAAAGTAGCCATTTTTTGAACGATTTAAATTGTTAAATCGTTGATAATTATCAAAACTAAATGTTATTAAAAGAAAAAAACCCTAGTTTTTACAAAATAAATGAAAATCTTACTTTTAAGACACATTTATGGGTGCTGAACCGAATTTTTTGTTTATTTTTAATTTACACTAACCCTACAAAGTTTGTTTTTTTTTTGTTCTCAAAACCTGCAATTTTGCCTTAAATTGTATTTTTCTGAAAAATAGTTAATCTTATGTCATTACAAGAGTACTGTTTTATGTATTTTTCATTGTATTAACCTTAGGAATACCATTCTAATAAAAAATTCACAAAAAAGTTAACCCAACGAAAAGTTTGGGGCAAAAAAGTCATAAGCCCCCCCCCCTATTTTGGACGCCTCTGTTGAAAATAACCACATGCAAATACCATCGACTGATAGGCCTTATTAAGGATACATCACATGCAAATCTGGTTGGTACAACACAAAGAGTTATTCAATAAAAATGGAATTTTTGGAACCCCTTTTGAAAGGGATAGATCTCTTACGACTCGGTTTTGGTCATATGTTTATAGAAATCACTCCTTAAAAGTAGCTTGTAGCTTTTTCAAAATTATCTTGTTTATTTGGCGGTTAAACTGTTTTTACATAAAGTTGCCAATAATATTTGTTGTTTTGATTATTCTTTTTAGGATAAATACGAATATGTATTAATAAAAGCAATTATATAGGTCACTCATTTTACATTCAAAAAATGTCTGATAGCCCCTTTATGCACTTAAAAATAAAATAAAAAAACGAATTTATGTTTTTATTTAAAAATAAAATATTTTTTATCAATTACAAGGATAAAATAGTTTTGGACACTTTTTTGGTCCGTTTGCGACATAGTGCGCCGTTTCTGTAATTTTAAAGACCCGAATCGTGTTCAGCATGTCCAAATCTATAGGAATCGATATGTTTCATATGTTTGCACGAAGGGACCAAAAACGGCCCATTGTTTAATTAACATTGTTCTTTGAAGTCTTTAGCTCAAATCGTTCTTGATTTATCGGGGTCACAATTTGTTTTGGACAGAACGACAGACCTACAAACCAAAATAGATCGATGGACAGACAGACCGACAGGAAATTTTCTTTAGGCGGAAGAAACATGTTTTTTAATTTTTTTACACTAAACTCCTCAGGGAAACTGATTATATTTTCTCAATTTATTACGAAATTTTAAAAATGTTGCCAGTGTATATTAAATAATTAAATAATTATTTAAGTCTACTTAGTTTTTATTTATTTCTTTAAATGTATATTTTTATAAACCCGTTAACAGAAATTTCCAAAGAAAAATATCAGTTTCTTAAATCATTCATGAAATACTTGAGAATTGATCACAAAACACCTGAAGTCTATTTCATATAGATCTGACACACATGTGTGACGTGGCCAATACCAGCGGACAATGACTCTGTGCTTTATTTTATTTTATTTGACGTGTCTAATCTATTGTAAAATAGCTTATGGACTAATAAAGATTATCTTATCTTATCTTATCTTATTATTGCGGTATAAAGAATGACGCCGCGTCATATAAATGTTTTAATTTTTTTGCCCAGAAAAAAAAAAGACGCGGTATTTTTTTGCTGTTAAAGGCATTTTCTGTTTTAATAACACCAATTGGTCAAGCCAGTTTTGTTTAATGTAAAATAGTGTAATTTTAGTACGCCACTGGGCGCAGCTTTCGACCATTTCAGCCAGCCTTACAACAGTAACACGCTGAATATCTGTAAAGATCAAACTATTTTACAACAAACCGAAATAATGAGGTTTCAACTGAAATTGCTTTCACAATTTAACTGAAAACCACAAAAGTAAAATATCAGCGCTAAAATAAATTTTAAATTGCTTTTCCAAATACGTTAGTGATTAACACCCTGTAGTTTGATTATGAAAGTGAAAAAAAAAAAACGTTAAAAAAATAGATACAACTAGACTATTTAAAAATCGAGAAATATTTAAAAATATATACTACCCCAAAAAAGTAAGGGAACAAAATGGTCTTATTGAGATGAAAAAAAAAACATTTTAAAGCTTCAAGTTTCTGGTTTCGAGATCTTTTGGCAAAAAAAATTTGTGAGCTGCGTATATTGCGCAATCATAAGAAATAGAGACATTGTCGGGCCTAGCCACTTCTTGAGACTCAGGAAACAACTTTTCCAGCGTAGATTGTTAATTTATTTTTCCTGTATGAAAATTTAATTTCAGTTAACATATGGGCAACAAAATATTTTATTTACGAAGAAAATATCGAAATCGTATTGTTTAGATCTAATTTTACGTTATGGAATATGTAATTTTATAAAAAAAATCCGGTATATATCACATGTAAACTTTTACACATGAAAATTTTCGTTTTTTCAGTGTAAAAAAATAGTTATATTTTTTACAATTTTGGCGAAGTCGCTGGCATGTATTGGTCAACTAAAAGCTTACATTATGCAGGCATACAATCAAAGTAGGCATAGTAAATTAAATTTTGGTTAATAAAAGTTAAAACAGTATTGTTTTAGGAGTGCTTAATGCCAATTTTTGCTAAAATAAATACATTTTAAAATACATTGAACTTAAGTTTTTATAAAAATAATAATTTTTACAAAAAATGGAACCGACTTTCTTCTCTAAACTTTAGGAAATATTAAAAATACTACTGCCAAAAAAAAATAATTTCCTCATAGTCAGTACCCGACGCTTCCAGCTATAGTCCAGTCTTCAAGTTAATAAACGAGGCTTTACCTGGAAATAATTCAAAGAGTTTAGATTTTTGGTTTATTGGATAGGGTTTAAGTCCGCAAATATACAATTTTGCGACTTTGAACTCGATTTAGAACTGTCATTCTTTTAACGCATTTTTCACAAAAAAACGGACTTTTTAAAATATCTCAAGATCGGTGCATCCTACGACAAAAAACGTTTGATATGAAAATAAAGAGGACCAAATCTCCAACATTTTTTGTGTCATGTATTTTTTTGTACGACATATAGCTAATTCACGGCACCGCCTTAAACGTTACACTGTAGGGTTTTAGATTTTTCTTTATGACTTAGTTAGGAAGGTTTTTTTATGATTAATACAATGGTGATTCTATCGAAAATCGGTTTACTTGAGATAATGGGGCACAAATGTGTGAATTATTAAAAAAAATAATTTTACGTAAATTAAAAAGAAAGTGCCAGATAGATTTTTTTTTATTTTTCACCCAAAATGTTCTAAGGGCAATGCCTAACCGACGATAAAGAACAATTTTGGTTTTTCGAAAAAAAAAAATCTAAAAACGTATAGTGTAACATTTAAGAGATATTTTAAAAGTCCGTTTTTTGTGAAAAACACGTTAAAAAAATAACAGTTCCAAAGCGAATTCAACTTCGCAAAATTGTTTTTTTTTTTTATTTGCGGCCATTAACCCTACCCAATAAACCGAAAATCAAAACTTTCTGAATTATTTCTAGGTAAAGCCTATTTTATTGACCTGAAGACTGGACTACAACTGGAAATATGCCGGGTACTGCTCATAGTTCATATAAAACAAATCAACAAATTTACGCAGTAGAAAGTAAAAAGTTTTCGGTGGAAATGGTATTTTACTTCGAAACACTTTTGATTAATATGTTTTTTAAGATCTATCTGCCTATATCAGTCAGATATAATATATCTTCTTTTAAGTAATTACTTTTATTTTAGAAGAAACCTTATAACATAAAAATATACTCTAATATTTAATTTAAGAAATTTTGAGTCTTGTATTTTTATTTTAGATATGTGTCTGGTTTCTACTTTGTACATTTGAAGTACCTTCTATTTTATTTATGAAAGCCTGCTACTTTATAAATTTTTAATTCAAACAAAGCAACTCAGTGCGTCAAGTGTTTTAATTCATACCTACTGCTATTTTTTTTAGTGAGGAATGTCTTTTTTAGGTCCTCAAGAAAAATAATACATTTTTAGATCAAAAGACATTGTTTATTGTCTAAACCACACTACAAGAGATTATTCGTACAATGTTTTTATATTCGGAAAATTCATAAAAATGCGTTAAAAATATAAAATGATGCAACGGATATTCTGCTGAATATTCGGTTTTCAGAATATTTAGGAAATTTTGAATATAAGGCAGAATACGGAATATTGTATACCACCGCACAAATTGTACAAATAAAAAATTATACAAATTGTACATACAGCAAAAAGTCCAAAATGGTTTGGACTTGAAAAAAATATTTACTACTTAGAAAGTGTTTGTTCCAAATTACAAGTCTCTGTGTCAAAGCTTTTCTGAAATATCGTAGCGTAGTTCATAAACCAAACGATTTTCACCCTTAATACGAGTATAAACTTCTTACATATTTCTTTAAAGATCTATTGGTTGATAAAGATTGTAATTTATAATGAACGTAAATTTTAGGCCACAAATAAAGCATTTAAATATCGTACATAAATAATATTTACCTTTTTTACACTTTTAACACTTTAACCTATCAGCATGCGTCACTATCTCTCTAACAATAACAATATTAAACGGTCCGTCTTATGATCCGACGCTTTCTTGGTTATTGTCCAAAGCGCACGCGCGTCTTAAAATAACATAGCCCGACATTGTAAAATCATGTAAAAATATGTAAATCAATGTAAATATATTTTTTTACATTTTTTTACATTATTTTACATTATTTTACATTCTTTTACATTCTTTTACATCCTTTTACATTATTTTACATCCTTTTACATTCTTTTACATTCTTTTACATTCTTTTACATTCTTTTACATTCTTTTACATGTTTTTACATTCTTTTACATTATTTTACATTCTTTTACATAAATTCATGAATTATGCATAGTCCAGAATAGTAAATTTTCTATTCCGTACTATGTAAATTCATGTATTTTTACATTATTTTACATGCAGTTTTTACAGTGCAAACCATACTGCGCATAATATATTTGTATGTGTTTGCCAGAACTCTTTTGCAGGTTTGTATGTATTATTAAACATGTCCTCGCATAAATTTGGAACTGTTCCAAAACAGTTCCAAATTTTTTTAAAGTTGTTTGGATTTGCTTAAAACTTGGTACACTGGGGTTTTGGGGTCGCTGATTAGGAATCTGGTGCCAGTTTTCCAAGATTCAAAAGGGCGGATCCAATATGGCGGATTATATTTTTTAAAGTTGCTCGGATTTGCTTGAAACTAAGTACTCGGGGGTTTTTGGAGTCGCTGATTACGAATCTGGTGCGTTTTCCAAAATTCAAAATGGCGGATCCAATATGGCGGATTAGATTTTTTAAAGTTTCTCGGAACATTTAATCCGCCATATTGGATCCGCTATTTTGAATTTTGAAAAACTGGCACCAGATTCGTAATCAGCCACCCCAAAAACCCCCGAGTACCAAGTTTCAAGCAAATCCAAACAACTTTAAAAAATCCGCCATATTGGACCCGCCATTTTGAATTTTGGAAAACTGGAACCAGATTCGTAAATCCTTGAATACCAAGTTTCAATTATATCCGAGCAACTTTAAAAAATGTAATCCGCCATGATCCGCCATTTTGAACTCTAACTTTAAATTCTGACCTCGGATACAGATTTAGCGACCCAAAATGCGCAAAAATTGTCTAGTCTGGTTTGCCGCAACCGATTTTTTTTTTGTGTGCCGGTGTTATATAATCTAATAATTTTCTAATAATGATTATTTGATTTGTTTGATTTATACCACGATGTTTTACAAACAAACCTAGTTTATTGAATTTCAATGTTAGTTTACGTTAACACTAATTTTAGTGTTATTGTAAACTAGCTCCATTAGCAAAACCTTTTATGTAATACAAGGTACTAATTTATAAATAATAAATAATAGTTATTTATGTTACACGGTTCACCTGAGCGATTTTAAATAAAAATTTCGTGGACCCCTACGTTTTTTGAACTTAAACATACCTGATGACATAAGAAATCAATTTCCATTTGAAAGAAAATCGTAAAAGATACACTTTTTTAGAAAGATTAAAAAACGTTTTTTTGAGTAATAGGGTGTGTCAAAAAATTCCGATTTGCGAAATCGAAAACGCTCTCTAGCTCAAAAGTTGCTCCTTAGTAAAAAACTGTGGCCACTTAAAAATGAGCCGAATCGATTAATGTTTAAAGGTAGCTCAAAGCATTCAAACTTTGAAAAATATCGGTACCTGTTTTTCGGATAAAAAGTGATTGTATATAAAATTAAGGAAATTTTGGAGGGTTTCTTTGGTAATATTTAGAAACAATACTAATTGTGAGAAAACTAAAAAAATTATATTTCCCCTTCCCTTAAGTTAGAACATAAAAAAATCGCCAATTATTTGAAGATTTTGCTAAAATTTATTGAAAATGGGCATATTTAAAAGGACAACTTCCTTAGGAATGATTTTTTGACCAAGGTGCATATAAACTTTTTCTATGTTTTTAATGTTAAATAACCACTAAAATATTTGTTTTTTGCTTTATATTTTTTAATTTTTTTATTTTTGGTTCTTCATGCGTAAAAATTAACTTTTAAATGCATGTATCTTTAAAACGGTTAAACCTGCGATGTTAAAACACAGAAACTTTTTTGTGTATTTTTACATAAAAAAGTATTCCAACCAAAAAAATCAAAAAAAAGTACACCGAATAATGTTTTAGGCAAAAAACAGAAAATCCACCCGGTTTCTAATCGAAATTAATTTTTTTTACTCAACTTGAGGGAAAAAATTAAATTTTCGCGAAATCTTTAAATAATTGGCGATTTTTTCATGTTCTAACTTAAGGAGAGGGGGGATATAATTGTTTTAGTTTTTACATTTAGTATTGTTTCTAAATATTACCAAAGAAACCCTCCAAAATTTCCCCAGAGAGCGTTTTTGATTTTGAAAATCGCGATTTCTTGACACACCTTATTACTCAAAAAACGTTTTTTTTTATCTATCTAAAAAAGTGTATCTTTTACGATTTTCTTTCAAATGGGAATTGATTTCTGATGTCATCAGTTATGTTTTAGTCCAAAACATGTAGGGATCCAACGAAATTTTTATTTAAAATCGCCCAGGTGAACCGTAGTTACGAGAGGACACTAAGATATTGCCCATGAGAAAATTAACCCAGGAGGCTGGAGACCGAGTTTGTTAATTTTAGAGGGGGCAATATTAGTTTACTCACGAGTAACATACAGAGTTTTATCCAATAAATAGCCTAAATTCATATTTTTATTAAAAATTTTAATGACATTTACAAGAAAATATTTTGACAAGTGAGAGAGTGGGAAAAATAAATAAATGTCCAATCTATAAAGTAAAAGCCACGTATGGGTTATTATTGAGTTTCTTTAAAATAAAGCTAGCAATTGTTTTATTATCTGTATGTATTGGATAAAAATGTTTTATCCAATACATACAGATAATAAGACTCTCTCAATAATAACCCCCGCGTGGCTTTTACTTTATTGAGTGGATAATTATTTATTTTACCCACTCAACTGTCACTTGTCAAATTATTTTCTTGTAAATGTCATTAAAATTTTTAATAAAAATATGAATTCCTAAGCTATTTATTGGATAAAACCTTGTATGGCTTACGCTTCGCAGGTTAATTTTCTCATGGGCAATATCTCACTTTATCCACTAGTACCATAAATAACTATTATTAAATTTAGATCTGTATGGCTACCTACCTAACTCTTCGCAGTATTTTTGCTTCTGGTGTTTTTTTTTTTGATTTGTTGACGTTTTATCATAATCCATTTTTATTTTTCACAATTACACAGGCACACAAAAGATCTTCTGTCCCAAAGGTCCATATACATTCCCATGTACCCGCCATTTTCAAACTTTTTCTTTTTTTATTTTGGAACGCTGGCCTGATTGGTTAAAACTGACATCTGCATCTTGTTTAGCGGCCAAGAATACATGGGAATATATATGTCGCACCTCTGGGATAGAAGTTTTTTTTTGTGTGGCTGTCTTATTAGGCAAAAGTATTTCTGACGGTCAATTTTTTTTCAGAAATAAAAAAACAAAAATAATAAGATGAAAAGTAATAAAACGGTAAAAAATATTACAAAAGGTTTATATGGACGAGGGTTAATTATAATTAAGTCGATAATTATCGACTCCCAAGAGAGCTGAACTTCGTTAGATATATAAATTTGAACGAAGTACTCGAGAACCGGTGATCCAATTTTCAAAAACAAAACACTGTTGAAAACAAAATTAAAAACCTTTCAAATGAGGAATAATTTGACATATAATCCAATTTAAACTTTTAAAAATGGCGCATCTTGATGGCAGAAGATTATGCGTCATTCATGTGAGCAAAATCAAACAAGCTCCTAATTGCAGTTCTCTGTGTAGGAGTTTGTTTTGGTTTTTTCTTGTTTGGTCTTTTTTTTTAATGAGGGGGGCTTGGTTTACGTTAACGTTGGTTTGGCGTCTGTTTGGTGTTTTTTTTTTTTTTTTGATAAAAATGGTTTTTATTTAAAATAACATATTGAAAAACGGTCAGCGCATGCGCGTGCGCATGCGCAGTTTATCAAAACGCGGCATAAAGAGCTGCACATAAACGCTCCTAAAATCAAAAAATATCTAGCTCAAAATAAAAATCAATTGGTCCACAGAGTTTTCTTTGAATATAATATTTTTTATTTGTCGAATATATTAATTTTAAAATTTCCACACTATAATATTTTAGCATTAAAATCAATATGTGCTGAGTACAATCTAGCTAAAAAAATACAAATAAAACTATACTCGCCGTAAGCTATTTTTCTCGCTTTTATTAATAACCAAAGTGGTTTAGATCGTTACAATTTTTTTTTCGCATAAGTATTTCATTTTTGTTAGATGGAATGAATCACAAAAATATAATAGTGAATATAACGCGATGGAAAACATAAAAATGATGATCCGGTAGACCATAGTAATAATTTTATGATTTTTTATCATCTTTGAACTGTAAAAAAAAAGAAGAAGAAGAAGAAGAAGAAAGAAAAACAAGCCGATAGATATTATACTCCTCGCAGTTGCAAGTAGCTTTTTTTTTCGCGGTGAAGTTTTAAGTTAGTGTATATAAATTAAATTCAGATATTTTTAATTTTCAAGTGGCGCTCCTATAACTTTTTGTTTTTAATTGGATTTTTTCAAATTTAGTATGATCTTTTAATGAAGGTATGTTTTCCTGAAAAAATTACGTTGATAGCACATTTCCTTCAGTTTTATTTGATTTTTAAGTTTGGCACTCTATAACTTCTGTTTTTCTTCAAATTTCTTTATAACAAAAGTATTTTTTTCTGAAAAAACAATCGGAGATTTTTTTCTACCAGGTTTGATTTTTCCTGTATATTTGGATCGGATTATTCTTTCTTTAGTTATCTTGCCGACAAGAAAACCTGACATACGGACGGACCAACTTTTTTAAAAGTTGTTTAGAATTGCATATAACGCACTTTGGTACGAAAAAAATTGATTTTGGCCAACGATTTTCTTTTTTTTTTGGGGTCCGAAGTAAATGTATAATAAGTACTCCTCTGCTGTGAAGCAGCAAGGAGTGTAATAAATGTTTTTTTTATATTTTGCGACTCTAATAAGCTCATAATCACACGCATTTGGCGTGTTCTTATAGGCCCATAATAGGTCTGTACTTTTTTTCGATTGGGTTGGCAACAGAGAAAAGCCTATCGTATGCCGTTTTCCGTGCAAATGTCAACGTTGCTTTAAAGTTTAATTTTCTACAAAACTTTGTGTTTAGGTTTGGCAAGCGTTTTCTAAACTTGTACTCGTGCGCTTAAAACGTATGTTATGAAACTAGTACTTTAATATACTATTAATAATAATTAATAATAATGTCGTGCCAGAGGGTGGCCCGGGCTGTAATGATATTATGATCTGCGGTTTTCTCAGAAAGCTAGTTTCTATTAAATTTATGAATTCAGAATTAAACTAATGTTCTTTTTTTGGTTTCAGGTATGTTAGAAGATATGTTGATTATGGAAAACCGATCGTAAGTTTAATAAATTATAAATTTAGGAACTCAAAAAGCCAGTTTTACTTAGATTATTAATATGGATATATCGACACTCCCATCCAACAAGGATGTAACTCAAGTTAGGCCCATTTTGAGTTATACTCATAGGTAAACGCCTTGAAAAAAGATACACATGGTGGTACTACTCAGATTTCTCCACATGCCATTTTAACCAAAAGTTTACCTTAAAAGGCTAAAGTAAAAAATTCTAAACTTGAATACTATCAGAAACAAATAATAAATAATAAATAACTACTTATATAGTTAAGTAGAGAATTTTATAAACTTTCAAATGTATCACGTGGCTACTTTTCCACTTCAATCATTAGCCCACCCTTAAATACAAAAAAAAATATTTTAGAAATTTAGCTGTCGTGAAAATTTTATGAGTTACGGCTTTGTTGCTTGGAGGTATCGATATGCTAAGTATATTATAAATGCTGGGGCTGCTATAAATAATATTAAGTATAAATATCATTGGAAAAAAATCACATTTTTGCTTCTCGTGTAAAACAATAATTTTGTGGGTAAGTCCCTTATGTTAGTTGCACTCGTCACATGATGTAATTCAAATCAAATCCTTATGATTTCGTACGCCCAATCGGTCCAAATGATAGCAAAATAGAAATCTAGCTGGACAAAAATCTTGAACATTATTAAAAAAATAATTTAAAAAAAATAATGCTTATGGGGCCGTAAAATGTAGGCCAGTGACCCAGTGAGCATTTGGCAGTTATGTTAAGAATTTAATCAAGAGTTGTTATCAAATATAAAGTACTATAAAATTGCTATAATTATTAAAATATTTTATTAACTAAATTATTGGCTGCCGTGAGACATAAACATGAAATCTCAGGTTTTTTTTAAATAAAAGCCATGTGAGACCCTACTGTTGTTAATAATATTAACAATTATATTATAATTAAATTAAATGACCCAAAATACTGAACATTTTTGTTTCTGTAGCTAAAAATTGAGTTAAACATTTTGCGTCATTTGTTTATAAATTATGTAATTTTTTTCCCGTCTTGCCGGGAAAAAACCACTTTAAACCTTGTGTAGGATAAACAATTATTTTTACCCCCAAAAAACTACGTTTTTATTACATTTTAAGAAGGTACCTTTTAGAGGAATAAAAGGTAAGTACCTTTAAATTCTCTAAAAGTACTATAATTGTTGTAAGAATTTTTTTTTTTTTTAGTCAAATTAGTTTATACAGTATAGTGATTTTAAAAATATTCTCTATGTGAAATTGGTACAAATAATTTTTAGACAATTTGAAACAAATTTATGAGGCCTTCCCAAAAATTAATTATTTAAGGACCACCCTAATGAGCATAAAGACTTCTACTGTAAATCACAATTTTGGAGCAAGTGTTTTCTCATAACTAAAGTGTCAGCTTGACCATCAGGAAAAATAGATTCCGAATTCATTTTAAACATATTCTTCTTCTTTTAGTATAACTTGTTATACTCTTCGAAGTTTTATAGCTAGATAAGCATATCGCCCTGTAAATTTTGAAACATCGTAACACTAATTACCTCTGCACATAATGAGTGATAACGAGGGGCTGACCGCGTCTGAAATTTGTACAAAAGAGTTCCTTTTTGCAAAGAGTTCCTTTGGAGTTCCTCGGAGTTCCTCCGGAGTTTCTCGGAGTTCCTCTAGAGTTCCTTGGGAGTTCCTCCTGTGTTCCTTAAGAGTTCCTCTCTGAAAGGGGTAATTTTTGGCAAATAAGCCGTAAAAATTACCGCTATACAAGCACTACTGCCAATAAGGCACCCTCAAAAAAAAGCTTTGTCCCTGACGGTTTCAACCAAACTTGGCGCAAATAAAAAATGGCGCCCCAAATTAACCATCAAGAAAAAAGCTTTGTCCGCCCTGATGACGGTTTCTACCAAACTTGGCGCCCCTTCAAATAAAAAATGGCGCCCCAAATTTACCTTCAATAAAAAAAACTTTGTTCCTGACGCCCAAAATTACCTTCAAAAAAAAAAGCTTTGTCGCTGACGGTTTCTACCAAACTACTTGGCGCCCCTGCAAAAAAAAAAAAACAGTTTTGTCCCTGACGGTTTCTACCAAACTTGGCTCCCATCTTCAAAAAAAAAATGGCGCCCAAAGGTAGGATGTTTTGATAAGGTGTTTATAACGGCTCATCTAGTTTGAAAATAAAAACTTTAATCCGCATGGGTAATAAATAATAATTGTTTCTGACCGCGTCTTAAATTTGTACAAAAGAGTTCCTTTTTGCAAAGAGTTCCTCAGAGTTCCTCTGAGTTCCTTCGGAGTTCGTCCGGAGTTCCTCCAGAGTTCTTCATAGTTCCTCGGAGTTCCTCCAGAGTTCTTCAGAGTTCCTCCAGAGTTCCTTTGGCTTGTACAAAAGATTTCCTCGCGGTCAGCCCCTCGAATGATAAAATAGACAAATTCCAATTAACCATTTCAATTAGTTTATAGTTTGGTTATATTCATGTAATAAATTGGACTTTTATCTTCGGTTCCTTGCACCTATGTAAATGATGACTGGTAACTTACAAACTCAAATTTATTACATGAATATAACCCAGTCATCATTTACAGGGGTGCAAGGAACCGAAAAAAATTTTTTGATATGTTTCCACATTTACAGGGCGATATCAAACTTTTAAAATCGCATAAATAGTAAACTAAAAATGTGTAATTTTTTCTGGGGCTGTAACGACAGTTACCATGAAATTACCCTGAAGAGAATCGGATTTAAAATTTGTGAAATCAAATAAAAAAATATATATTAATTTAAAATACATTCAAAATTGCAAAGAAAAAATAAACACATCAATTCCGGGAAACTTTCATTTTTCGTCATAATATACCGTTTTTCTTTCCTGAGGTCGTTAAAAAGTAAAAAAAAAAATATATATAAAATTTTTAATATAAAAAGTTTCAAGGAATTTGTGGCTATTGGCCTGTGTAATAGACAGTATCTATGTACCGATCAAGGTTGTTTTCATTGATTGGTTAATTTAAAAATTTATATTATTCTTCAGAAAAAATCCCTTGAAATCAAAAATTTATAAGTGGAAAATAATAAATAAAATAAAACATACAATGTATACTAAACTTACTGTACTTTTTTACACAGCTATTTGTAAAGAATAATCATTAAATACACAAAAATATTAGAGCGCTTTTAATTAAATTAAATATAACCCTAAACTTCAAATTTAACAAAGACATATAGCCTATACAGCGCGCGTGAAAAGTACGAAACACGTTGTATGATAGCTAAGTTGAGTGGCTAAGAATGTATGAAGCAAAATATTTGAAGGGGATATGGGAATCTTAACGCCGAAGCAGAAGGATAGGAGTCGGTGATCGGCGAGTCTGCAATCTGCAAAACAAACCATTGCGCATCTAATTTGAACACGGCCAATGAGGGGCACTGGTACTGAGATTCCCCTATCCCTTCAAATCTTTTGCTTCGTTCATTCTTGGACAATCAACTTAACTACCATCCAAAGTGTTCCGTACTTTTCACGCGCAATGTATGTATACATGTATATTTATATGATATAGGGAACTAAAAAATAAAATAAAAAAGGACATGCGTCATTACCTTATTTGAAAAAGGATAAATGGTATTAATAATACAGCTTCAGCTTCAGCGTAGATTAAGCTCAGAGCAGCTTCGAAGCGTATACAATGGAGTGCAAAACAATCTATATTCAGTTTATTCTTTTTATATACTCGAAAGGATTTATTCGCTCATGCTGTCGCAGCAACATCTGTCATATCTTTGTCATATATCCTGTGTTAAAATTGACCAATATCATCTCCAGATATCTCCAGATATTATCTACAGATTTACTTAATAATAATCTGTCTATCCTGTAAATTATAACTTAGTAGCCTTTATCCCGTAATCCTTACGGAGATGAGATCGACGTACAGACACAGGAAAGTTTCAGGGGTTATTTTAACGTTGCAGATGGTTTTGTGTGGGCAATTTAATTATGCAGGGCTAAATTGGATTTGTACAGTGTAAAATTTATTTAATAAAAACACAGAAAAATAATGTTTAAAAAATAACAAGAATAATAAATATTTATTATATATCATTATTATGTCCAAACCTATGTTACATTCATAGATAGATTATCTATGAATGTAAAATTTTTTTTTCAATTATTACTGACATATTTTAGATTTTTTATATTTTTTTACCCTCCCATTAAAAAAAAAGTAATTAGTTAAAAACGTAGTGATGTATAATGAAATAACGATTATTTATAATTTGACGTGATACTCGACAATAATTTGAAATAACAAAAACTTTAGAATTTAATATCTCAAGAAATATTGATGTTAACGATTTAGTAACAAGGATCATTTTTGTAGGAAATTAAATTTCCTACAAGTGTGTCATTTGAATATTTTTTTGTAGCTCTTGTCAATTACGAGATAACGACAGAAAAACGTAAATTTTATGAAAAAATTGGGTTTGGTGGCCCAAACTACCTCACCAGTACGAGTTATGATTATGCCGCAATGGGCATTTTTGTAGAGCATTCAATTTTGAGAAATACCTGTCTATGGTCGAAGCAATGCCATAAAATGTCGCTAAGCTATAGAAATTTAAAGAAAAAAAAATCAAAATTTCGTGATGGGACCGAAAAAAAAAATAGTCGAAAAAAAAGCACCCTAATCATTATAAATTCATAAAATGACCAGTAACATAAAATTGCTATAAAATAGAATAACTTTGATAAACATATTGTTTTAGGCGATTTTTTAATTTTTTTGTTTTATCATTCTTCTAAAATCTGTTTCAAAATTTTCTTGCGATGCACTTTATATTTTGACCAGTACTGTGTCGTGCGGCGCATTTTCTTAGGTTTATGCCCGTCAAACTTTTAAGCGTTTAATTACGAAAAAGACAAAAAAAAAACTTTTGGCGCATTTTCGATTGTCTCTAACTGTTAAACCTAAATTAAAAATAAGTCAAATTAAATTTGATTTGACCCTGTTACAATTTTCGTGAACGCTTCGCGTCCTTGGTTACTTGTGCAGATTAGAGTGGGCCTTATATTTTTTTTTATTATCTTAAAATTTTCATTTAGGTGTAACTAACAATTAAATTGCGTAGTTTTTTTGTTATTTGGAAAAATGTCAATTTTTAGAAAAATCTAATGAGAAAAGGAAAATTAAAAAGTTTGAAAAGAAATTACTTCCATTTAATTGGTCTATAAAGTCAATTGATTAAACTGGAAAAAAATATGCAGTGTCATGCACATTTCGAAAGGTGGAGTAAAAAAATATAGCTGTGCACTTTTCATTGCTGTCGATGTAAAACACATTTTTGATTATTATTATAACGGGAATAATAATTATTATTCCCGTTTAAAATAAAAAAAACTGGATCGAATAAATCTATTAAATATTTTTGTAGTTATTGGTATTTGAAAATGTGTATTTTTTTAGGTAGGGCGATATTTTTGAGCACAAGTGTAGAAATTCTAAATAAGCCACTATGAGGAGCCCTTATTTGGCGCTTACCTCGTTTTGTTTTAGTTAAATCATTTGAATATTATAAATATTAATTAGAATGCATTAAACAAAAGTAAATTCAGTCCGATGTGATACATTTTTAAAGTATTTGTTTACCGTTTGACTCAAACTTGGGTGGATTTTCGGCACGGGTTAGATAGAATCTTTTGATCAACCAACTTTAGAAGTTGGTATGTTATTTATATTTTTTAGTAGTTGGCATGTAAAAAAACGTACATGTACATGTAACATTTCTGAAAAATTGTAAAATTACAAGAAAGCTCGTAAATTTTACATTCAAGAAACCTGTCTGTGAGAAGATATATAATAAATATTAAATATAAATTAATTAATTAGTAATGTTAGTGTGAAAAATATATACAAAATGGTTGAAAAAACAAAATATACAGGTGCAACAAAATGGTTAGTAGGTATAAGTTTAAATGCAAATTAATCTTCTTTTTTAATTCTTTTCATTTTTTTTTATTATTTTTTTATTGTAATTTTTTATTGTTTTTTTTTATCAGAATAGAGAGAGATAGAAAGAGATAAAACTAAAACTAAAACTAAAGCACTAGAATATAACACTGTGACTGCAGTGAAAGTTTAAAAAATAATAAGGGTAAATATTAATAAAACGTTAAGTAATATGATTAAAACAATGTGCACTAAGAGCTAAGAATTTTTAAAATCTATAATTTTATTGGTTTCTTCAATAGTCAAATCTTGTATGTACAATTTTAATAATCTTTTAAAAGTATGTATTAAAGGAGCGTTTCTTATGTTCGTTGGTAAGACGTTAAATACTTTTGGGCCCAAGAAACTTCGCTGGCCTACTGTTTTGGATATTACATTGTCGTTCAATATATGCATATTTGATTCAGGTTCATAATTAATTTTTATATGGTTTAATATTCATTACTTTTTATCCTATTTTTTATATTTTATAATAATATTATGCCATACCTTGTTATAGTTAATAAATTTTATATTTTTACGTACAAATAAAATTTGCATATGAAATTCATACAGACTAATGTTTTATTTTATTATTTTTTATGAACCTAATATTATATAACTTATTTTATTTGAATGGTTATGTAGAAATGTCCCTCTTTTAACTTCTTCTAGCTTCCAACTTCTTCTATGTTCTAGTCAGAACATAGTTTATTTATTTATTTATTTATTTATTATTCCATCAATCTATTTTCCAATCATTATACAGAGTGATATTGGTAGACTGACAGTTTCGGGCTGCTGGCACTCTTCAGTACTAAGAGTCATCACTGTACGCTGATTGAGAAAACTGTCCCTGACCTTATTCGCAAAAGAAGTTATGTCATCAGATTAATGTATACTTGTGCGCCATCTATGCTAGATGTATATAACTAATCATATTCCTAGTCTGGAGACTTTGAATGGTAGCAAGTTGAAGACTTTTGTGTCTCAAGCACATAGTACCACTAACGTATGGTTAGACGTAGAATTTATAAGGACAGAAATTTTTAATTTTAAACAAAATCATAAAAATATTAATTTATTATTCCATCAATATATTTTCTAATCATCGTAGAGAGTGATGTTGGTAGACTGACAGTTTCAGTACCAAGAGTCATCTCTGTACTGAAGGGGGCCAACTCTGTACGATGATTAGAATATAGACTAATTTTGTCCTTATTCACTGTAAAATCAAACAAAAGTCATATGATTTAAAAGAAAACCAATATGTTTTTGCCCCAACAGTGTTTTTTGTTAATTCAAAAAGATATTTTTTAATTTTATTAGCCATTGTAAAAATAAAAATATTCATTGTAATTTTAAAAATATTTCCTTTTAAATTTGTAAACTTGTAAATGATTTGAATATAAACCTGGTTATTTTAAAAAGAATTCTTTTAATATAATGATATTTTTCAACAATATAAAGGGAAATATTATAATTTTATTAAGAAAGCATTAAAGCAAGAAAGTAAGGGACAATATTTTTACTTTAAAGTGAAAAACGTTTTCGTGTTAAAATTATTTTTTTAAATTAATATTATTCATAACTAAAACGTAAGGTTACTACTTTTAATATTTTAAAAGGCAATTTTTTTAAATTAAAATAATTTCTTATTGATTTTACAAGATGAGATTTTTCTGAGTGTAGTTTATTTGATGTTTTTCTTTTCTGAAGCCTATCGCTTTCAATTTTACTCAGTATAATGTACTATGCTATGCTCCGGAAAAATTTTACTTTTAAATGAGATATTCTGCATGGTTTAAACAAGAAGTTAAATTAATATAGTCTAGATAAATTAGGAGCAAAAAAAAAACAAAATATAAGAACCAACTTACTTTTTATTCCTTTATTTACGTGCCTTTAGTCTACAGTAAATTATCTCTTAGTATTCTTAGGGGAGACATGCGAGATATTTCCTGCTATTCTACACTTATTCAGGAACTCTTATAGATAAGAGGTTCACTTTTAATCCCCAAGTCAACACGGTTGGGTTATCTTTAATGTAGCTTTGTTTTACAACTTTGAATTACGTACTTTTTTGTAAGGTATTCCCTATTGTTGATATTTTTAATCCATATAAACTGCTGCAACTACAGTGCTTTTCTTTTAACGGATAACGTGGTTAGTAAAGTTACTAGTTCCTAGATATTACTATGTTACATAATAAGTGTAGAAACAGCAGAATTTCAAAACGAGTGTTAAAATTGCAGTCGAGACGTAGTATATAAAATGATTATAATCTGTAGGGCAATGCACCTTCGTGGGGGTGCTGGACGCCTACAGAGAGATAATAATCTTATATGCTATAACATTGAATATTTATGATCTTGTGACAATCTAGTATTGCTTTTTTTTAATTAACTTAAGAATTTTAAACGAAAAAATTATAATACTTAATTGTCGCGCTGATAAAACGAAAATATGTAACAGTTTTTTTTAATAAACAATTGCCTAAGCTAAAACTGGTCAATTTAACAAGAGGCTTAAGCCAATCATTGCGCTGATAAAACAAAAATGTGTAATGGTTTTTTTAATAAACAAAAGCCTCTCACCCTTACTACTTAACTACTACTATCAACGCTTTGGTGAGTTGGTATTATCAAGTTGACATGCCAATGTATTGACTTAGTTTAGAACTGAGGTACCGATATGTCAGAATGTAATAGTTCTATACTATACTATAAAACAGTTACTGTGTTCCAGTGCAAATGTTTAGCCCAAGGTTAAAGCATAAGATGGTTCATCTGATCAATCACGGCATCATTGTAGATCTAAAGGCCTATCCAGAAGCTTGCATAAGAATATAAAACATAAGAATGCGATGGCGTGATTGGCTTAAAAGATACATGGCGGCACATCAAGCCAATCACGGCATCGCATTGTTATGTATTATGTTCTTATGCGAGCCTGTGAACAGGCACTTAAGCGAAAACTTATGCGTTATGTATTATGGTTATGCAATTCTGTGGACTGACGGTATCAATAATATTAAAAAAAAAATCCTACAAACTCTCAAAAGGCCATATAATAATACGAGGGGAGGTCAAAAAGTTTGAGGAATAGAGGGCACACTCGCGAACGCTGTTCTATCACTCATTGTGAATAAATATTTACCTTAAACGGGTTAGTAGTCTTTAAGATATTATCGATTAAGTGACTTGACTTGCGAAGAAAGCAACAAATATGGACAAGATTAAGTTTTGCGGCGTTATAAAGACCTCTGCAAAAACAACAAAGACCCAGTTTTAACTGGATTATTACTGGAGATAAAATTTGGGTTATTCAAGTGTAAGTTCTAAAGGGTCTAAGTGCCAAAATTAGATATTTTGATTTTTACATGTATAAAGGATCATGCACAATTATATCATAAAGGTTTATCGAATTGATATTTTTGGCACATAGATCCTTTAGAACGCATAGTCTTACATTACGAATCTGAATCAATGCAAGTCCATACAATATTACAAACGACACATCACTTTCAAAGAAGTTCAAGGTGTGGAGCTACTATTTTTTGAGGTAATAAAGGTATCCTGTTGACCACAAAGATAATAAAGTAATAATAACAGGAGCATACTATACTAAACTCCTCAAAAGTTAAGTTATTCATATAGTAATTTGGTTAAAGTTAAGGAAGATGGACAAAAGGGGTGCTGCTTTTGCAAGACGATTCACCCTTATACAGTAGCAGCTTTACGATTGCCGCTGGACACATCTGTGGCGTCCAATTATTGTACCATCCACCCAACAGTCTAGACCTGACTTCACGCGATTATTGTTTATTTCCAGAAAGCTTTCACGGAAGAAATTTACTGATGAAATCTTTAATTTTAGAGTATTTTGAAGAAAATAAAAAAAAATTGAGGGTATATAACAAACTTATTAAAATAAAGAAAATAAGTATTTTTCTCACCTCCTCTCTCCCCATTCTTCGAACTTTTTGACTTCTCCTCGTATATTACCGTAATATAGTGTAATATGGCCTTAAAAAAATTAAAAGTTCGCAGAAACGGTTTTTTAAAAAAGTATGTAAAGAATCAAAATTATTAAATTAATTAGGCATATACTGTGCATATTCAAAATTCAAAATTTTTTATTCCATAAGACTCATTACAAGTATTGGACATGTCAATAAAAATATAAATAAATAAATAGCACTGAAGAGTGCTTGTTACATTTAGTATTTGGCAGAGCAAAAAAAGGTATTTTCCTGGTGTAGAGAAAAATTTAATTTATAAAAAAACCCGCTGTAAACCGAAGAGAAAAAAGTAGTATCCACATTGCATATCTAAACTATAGAAAAAACATCAAAAAATCAGCCTGAGCCGACAAAAAAAAAACAAATATATATATATATATATATATATATATATATATGTGTGTGTGTACAGTTTTTTGTCTCTGTCCAATACAAAATTAAAAAAAAATAAAATACACAGTAGAACATTGTAAGAACATTAAACACTAAAAAATATTAATTATTACAGGCAATCATCTAAAGAGTAGCAACTCACAATATAAACAAAAGTTTTTATTTTACTTCTATATATATGGGATGCTTTCGGTACTCCTGATAGTAATAGTTAATAAGTAATAAAAGGGTAAACATAATATTGAACGTATTATTACACTATTTACAGCGCCTGAGTTAAAATAGTATTATACGGTTACGAATTTTCAAAAAAATTGTCATAGACAAGAAATTCTTGGATATAAATTTGTTTCATGAAAAAATAAGCAACTTTTTTTTAAATATCTGTCTGTCCCTCTGTTCGTTCGATGTCACGTTTTGTGGACAGGATAACTCAAGAACGAATAATCCGATCGACTTGAAATTTTCAGGAAAAATCAAGTTCTATACGGGAAAGATCCCTACTGTTTTTGAAACAAAAAAAGTTATGGGGGGTTAAACTAAATCTAAAAAAGCTGAAAGAAAACTCCGATTAAGTATTTTTTTTAGGAAAAATTACTTTTTTTTATAAGAAATTCTACCAATTTTAAAAGTAATCACCCCAAAAACAAAAAAGTTATGGGGGGTAAACTTTGTAAAAAATTGGAAAAAGCTGAAAGAAAATTTCGATTAAAATAACTTTTTCAGGAAAAAAAATACTTTTATTATAAGTATCAATTCTACCAATTTTGAAAGTAATCCCCCAAAAGCAAATAAGTTATGGGGTGTTTAAATATATAATTTTTAATTTTTTTTATAATTTTTCGTTTTTTGAAAAATATTTTCGTTTAAAAAAAAAGATCTTTTTAAAAAAATTTAATTTTCTTTATTTTTTTTATTTTTAAAAATTTTTTTTTTACTTTTTCGTTTTTCGAAAAAAAAAAAATTAAAAAAAAATGAAAAATTTTATTGAAGTTTTTTTTTTTTGAAATAATTATTTTTCAATAATTTTTTTTTTCCAAAAAAGATCATTTAAAAAAAATCGTATTTTGTTAGGATTTTTTTTTTTTGAAAATGATTTATTTTAAGTATTTTTGTTAAAATGCGATAGACATACGTCGATTAATTACTATAGGCTATTGTTAAGATCGCACTGGCCTATCCATAAAAATCCGTGTACCTATATATAGTTTGATGCACGGATCTGTGGCTACGGGAAATAGGTTTGGAATGTGTGTGGAAGTGGGAGGCCTGATGTAGGCACGCACGCCTTATAACGCTCTTGACGGAAAGAAGAGAGCGCGAATGAATCCTCCCCCTTACGTCGGAGACTTTCTTTCATGCGGAGAACTATATCAATTACTGTGAATAGTATATAATAGAATGCGTAGCATTACAAATCTTTACGGCTTGTTTTTACATTTATTTTTGCTTTTTTTTACTTTAACAGAAGACCAACACATTTTTTATAAATTTGATTTAAAATCAATTTAATTTTTACTTTGTGGTAAATGTGAATTTCAACGTATCTTTTTATGTTTAAATATCCCACTTTACATGTCTGATCTCATCAATCAGGTTGATGTTTTATGATGCGAACAAAAATTCTGAAACATTTATAAATCAAATGTTGAAAGGCTTTAATAATAAATCGTTTTTTACGTCAATACGCTGAACGATAATCGGAAATGTGGCATCATACGATGTGCAGATTTTAAATGAACAGAAAAAAAAATCATATGAAACCTATATCAACAACTCTTTTGTTAAATTTTTATTCAGTGGTTGTTATCAATGGATCTAGTTAGTGCATACAAAATGTATGTTTAAAAAAAATACCACAAAGTAAAATGTTATTATTGTCAACGCTTAAGGGGTTGCTCTAATTTTTGAGGCAAAAAATTGACTTTTTGATTATTTTTTTTTTCAGACGACCTGTATTATTTTTATGTACAAAACTTTTTACAAAGTATTAGGCAACTCTTAAAGTTCAAAATTTTTTTTCTTGTTTTAGCTTCTAGAACAATAAACCTAGCTTTTCGGCGCAAGCTCATGACCAGATAAAATTTTTGAGCCCTTATGCGTTACATTTTATCAATTACAATCGAATTTAAAGATGTTTGAAAAAGATGCTAAAAAACCTCTTTTTTGTGTTTTTAATTTTTACTACATAAAATAAATAAAATATTTGAACAATAAACTGGTGTTTTACATAATAACTTCGTTTTTGTAATTTTTGCATAAACACTAAACCATTTTTCGTATTTATTGAACTTCTTTTTGTATTATTTTATAAGGAATCAATCTATTTTATTATAAGTAAATCCTTTACATTTAACTGGGTTTCTACATTTTCAGATTTTTCTTCATTTTCTGCATTAATCAAGCGATAAAAAAATAGTGAATATTCTTTTTTTATTTCTGCATACTTTTTTTATTATAAAAAGAATAAAAGAAACAAACCTTTAATTTTTTGTAAAATTTATGTGAAATACCTATCTATAAAAAAACGTTTGCTTGGGGGATTTACCACTTTAAAAATATATTATACGGTTCATTCTTAGTAAGAACAATTTCTTAGTTATCAAAGTACCACTATACAATGCCTCCAAGGAGACTTTCTTCTGACGATTTTGCGGCTATCATAGCGCTTTTGCAACACGGGGGTCATACACAAACACAAGTAGCCCAAATCTACAATGTCTCACAAAGTGTGATTAGTCGGGTTTGGAATCGTTTTCAGCAAAGTGGCAGTGCCAATATACGGCATGGTGGTGGTCGACAACGAGTTACAAGTAGGAGGCAGTACCATTTTGTGGTAACCACTGCCAGAAGAAATCGCGAACTTTCTGCCTCCAGGCTTCGTGCAGATACTGGGGTCCATGTAAGTCTGTCTACTATTGCATGAAGCTGGTCTAAGAGCCAGAAGACGTGCTCGACACCCCCTTTTAAACAGGCGGCACCGTGCTGCCCGCAGAAGATGAGCAAACAATCATCGTAACTGGGCTGAAGCAGAATGGGGTAACTGTTTATTTACAGATGAATCCAGGTACGCATTATATCACTCGGACAGCCGTATTTTAACATGGCGTGAACATAGCGAGAGATATTATGAAGAACATATGGCTCCTACTATTGCTTTTGGAGATGGTTCTATTACAGTTTGGGGTGGAATTTCTTTATAGTAGCGCACGGAGTTGCTTATCCTAAACCGACAGACTATGAATGCACAACGGTATCACGATTGTTGTTGTTCCATTTGCTCTTGAAATTGGTCCTGACTTTGTTTTTGTAGACGATAATACCACGTCCCACCGCGCACGTATTGCGAGTTTGGCGTTGCAACATCATGGCATCTCTCGAATGGAGTGGCCCCCTTATTCACCCGACTGCAATCCAATTGAGCACGTATGGGACCGTCTCCAAAGGCAGCTTAATCACCAGCCACAGACTCTTGAGGAGCTTGCTAATGCTCTTACAGAAGAATGGCAAGCTTTGGATCAAGAGTTTATTCGTTTATTAATTATAAGTATGCCAAGAAGGGTGCAAGAAGTTCGTACAGCAAGGGGGGACCTACCAAGTACTAATTGTGAAGATGGACAGGCCAACCTTTTATTTTTTTTTAGTTTTGTTTCATCTCATTTTTTAAGAATTTTATGATTTATTTTCTTATTGGTATAACTTTTTTCTTGTTAAGCAATTTACTTAATTTTTTTAAAAATAATTAGAGTACTTATTAAAGCATATTTTAATAATAAATTTTTGTAAAATATTTTTACTGGTACGTTTTTTTTTTTCAAAGAATTTGAATTATCCACTTCAAAAAACGCGTGTATAAATCCATATTATAAAGAAATGACTCAAAAGTGATATTTACAAATTTCTAATTTGATATTAGTGTCAAAGTTATTTATGTATCGTTATGGTTGCTTAGTTACGAATTATGTAATTATCTCACGTTTTTAGGTGTAATGAATACTTTCTGGTATTGGTGCAAAGATAATATTAAGGACAGAAATGTTTAATTTAAAGTCTAAAAACGTTTTCTTAATCAGCGAGCAGAGTTGACTTTTGGTACTGAAGAGGGCCAGCAGCCCGAAACTGTCAGTTTACCAATATCACTATTAGAAAATAGATTGATGGAATAATAAAGAACATATTCTTATCTCGGTATCCGATCAAGATGAAACTTTATTGTTTTTGGGTAAAATTTTTTCATTGGTAAAAGATTCTGTGGTTTCCCGATTTCCTGATTTAGGACATTTCCCTGCTTACTTAAAAACTATTTTTTTTTGAAATAAAGTTTTTAAAAATTGGTGGCGCCAGATATCAGTAAAAAAGTAAAAAGTTTTCAAACTTACCTTTCCGTAACGGATACAAAAAAAAATTAATTAAAAAATAGGTTTATAATCAAAACTAAGAGCCGCATGTCAAATTTTAATAATATTTTTTTTTTTATTTTTTTTTACTCTTTCACTAATATCTGGCGCCACCTATAATTTTTCAAAATTTTATTTTGACAAAAATTAGTTTTTAAGCAAGCAGGGCAAAATCCAAAAGCAGTTTTTCTTAATTCGAAAAAAAATTTGTAACAAGACAAAGAGCTTAGCAGGGTAAGCAGGTAAACAGTGATTAAGTACCTATGCAAATATTAAAAAAGCTCTTTTATTGGGCAGTTTATTTTTATTTGTTAACAACTAGTAGTTAATGTTAACATGTAGATTTATATATTTTAATGAATATGTATTTGTGAAATACTGATTAAGTACCTATGCAAATATTTATAATTTAATAATAAAATGTTTGTCGAATGTGCATTATTTGCAATTGCATGGATGGGCTTTTGCGCTGTGTTAATTTAAAAAGAAGTGACATCATGACTTTTATGCTTTACAGGCTTAAAAATGTAAAATAACCTGCAATAGAGCTCTCTACAACTAGAATTATGAAACAAAAGACGTCTACCCTATCTCTATCTCATTTGTGCTACACTTTCCAGCCCACCAAATAAATACTGTATTTGTTTTTCATACAACAAATACAGTATTTATTTGGTTGGCCGGAAAGTGTAGCACTGAGCGGCACGAACGAACATAGCTAATGTGAATCTGTAGAATAAGATAATTCTACTAAAATTTAGATGGCGCCAGTAATTTCTTTAATAAAAATAATATAGTTACACTTTTCGCCCGGCCAATTAAATATTGTATTTGTTCAACATAGAACAAATACAGAATTTGTTTGGTTGGGTGGAAGTGGGAGTGTATGTAAGTCTTCTATCCTTTTTGGGTAGAACTTTTGTCCCTGTCTAATCTAACGGGAGAAATCGCGATTCAGTCTCGAATCGAGGGAGAAGATTCCCTTCACAGAAAATTCCAATTTTTTAAGAAAAATATCCGTTTTTTTTAAGAAAATAGCTAAAATTAGACAAAAAAAAAGTACACTCCAGGATCTTCAAGTGTTTTTTATACAAAGAAAGTTTAATTTTTGCAATATTAAAAATGCAGTAAAATGTATATTTGATAGGATGTAAAATGCGTGCTATCTGCCCCCTTTTTGCCTCGATATAAACGATTTTACTAAACTTTTTATAACTTACTAACTAGTATACTAACTTACTAAGTAACTAGTATACTAACTAGTACGCCACTAAGTAGTAACTATACATATCCGCATTTTTTTAATCTGAAAATTTTAAGTTTTCGTTTTAATTTTGTTTTAAATGTAGTATATTATCTATCCAGTGACTAAAATTCTGCCAAATACATTTTTTTATAAACCAATTATTATTTATATTTTATAAACCAGTTATTATTTATATTTATATGATGTATTTTGTACTTACATACATATAATAATATTACAATGGTAAATTATTTTTTTTAAATCAAAATATTTTGAAATATTTAAAAAATTCATTTGAATAACTTCATTTTCCAAGGTTAAGAATGTTTCCACAGAATAAGCTAAAATTTTAATATATTGTACTTCTTGCAATGCCTTGGTGGTTTAAATAAGGTTAATGTGTTGTGATTCTATCTTGGAATTGAGTAACTTTATATATATTTTTTTAATATTACGAAAACTCTAAAAACTGTAATATTTTATTGTCAAAATTTAATGTTTGTATGATATTGTGTACCACTTCATAAGAATAACCCATATTAAATACACTAATAAATAACTCATCAAAAACCAATGACATGTATATTTGATCATTCCCATGTAATTTTATTATGAAATAAATAAATTTAAAAAAACAGTCACGCATCGCGTGATATTATTTTATCTTTTTATATTCCAGATTAATAAAAAATGCAAAATATAAAGTGCCTAAACAATAAATTAATTAAATAAAATTGTTATGCCAATTTTATAGGTATACTTATCTTTTAGTATTGTTGTCATATTAATTAACACAACATTATTTAAATATAGTTTTCTAGTATAGTTTGCCATACGGATCTAAAACAGTGAAATAAATTCCACAGAAAATTTAACTTGGAAATACAGTAGAATAGATTTAAAAGAAACCCGGTGAGTGTGTCAAATTTATTTATTTATTTTTTTTTGGGTTCTTATGTAAAAATTTTTCTACTAATAATCCAAAAGTTTTTTTTTGTTTAATTTGACACACTAACAGGATTTCTTTATGCAGGGTCACATATTATGTATAGGTACCAGGTGAGTTTTATTTATGTCCACCCTTAAAATTAAGATAAAAACGAAACTTTGGTGAGCTTAAAAAAATATAAAACTAATACTAAAATAAAAATTTGATTAGTGACAGCGAATTAGAGCTCCTGGACTCCTATTTTTTAATGTCAAATGTATTTTTCTTGTGCCAAACTTATAATGTACTTTGAACTACTTTGAAGTAAGTAAAAAAAGGTAAATTATGTGTATCTCGTTTTTATACGATACAAACAGTTTTTTATAAATAGAATTTTGGGCGAAATTTAAAAATTTAAAAATTACAGGGCGTTCCATTAAAAAAAAACATATTTTTGCCACTTTCTGCGAAATGGGAAGTGAAACAAAAAAAAATAATCCACCATTCTATAGCCAATGTAAAATTATATAATAATAGGTTTTTTATTGGCTAACTAATAGGCTATTGACCGAAGACCTTCCGCCTGTCAAATTATATAAATCATCAAAATATCGTTTTTATCGAAATAAGAATAATACTAATTTTTGTGGTGGACATAAATAAAACTCACCCGGTACCTATACATAAATGTGACCATGCATAAAGAAATCCTGTTAGTGTGTCAAATTAAACAAAAAAAAATATTTTGGATTATTATGTAGAAAAGTTTTTTACATAAAAACCCGAAAGAAAAAATAAATAAATTTGACACACTAACTAGGCTTCTTTATACAGGGTCATGTATATATTTATTGTATCCTTAAAGGTAGTTAATTGATTAAATTTTTTTTTTTTAGATTTTTAGTAGTAACCTCGTATTTCTGAATTTATTTTTTTTTTGGTGCATTTCTTTGACTGTCACAGATCTGTGTACCAAAGTTTATTAAGATGCTCCCCGACACATCGCGTCGCGATGCCTATACTGGACGATAAATTCTCGATAATCGCGAATTTATCATCGATTAAGTAGGGTGATTAAAACTTTTAAGTTTTAATCACCCTACTATTTAAAAGTACTTAGAGTTCTATCTCAGTAACGGTAAGAGCCGTTTTAAAAAATATATATTTTTTTAATTTCCTGACTTAGTCTTGAAACGGTAGAATTTATTATTCCAGAAACAGTAAAATTTTATTAGTTTATTATAAAAAAAGTTACTCTAAACGTAAGTTATTCATTAAAATCTGCCTATTTCATTCCCTTTAATCTTTAATAGTTAATTTTATATTTATTATATTATTATATATGTATGGTAGAGTGAAAACGTATATTAGAAACAAAAAGTAGATTTCGAGAAAAATGAGTTTAAAGTTAGGTTAAATTAACCCTTCGTTTGGCGCGCGGTCTACGATCGTAGACCATGCTTTTTTTTAGCTGGGTAACTTTTTATACGGAGTGTTTAGACTTGCGCCCCTTCGAGTAGTTGTGCATTATGCATCAATCTATTAGATCAGTAATAATTCACACTTTGAATGGGTATAATATTGTTTTTATTCATATTGCAATTCAATATTGAAACCTGCCTGGTCTACAAATGTAGACCGCGGGACTAACCACGTTACCTTTTTTATTTTTGCATTTTTTTATTTTGTGTAAGTTTTTATGGTTTCTTTTTGTGAATATTGTTTTTCAAAGTTAGTTTATTAGTTTAAAGATAAATTAAAGATACAATATGTCTTTACCACCAAAAAAAATAGCGGTTTATAGGACACTGGCACGAGTCTTTTTGGGCATGAAAGAGCTCATACGTAATGTTTTTGATAAATAAGATAATTTTCTGTTCTATAAAACTAAAAATTACTTTGGACACTAAATGTGCCTAAGAAGGGAAAATAAATCGAATAAAAAAATGCTCAAAATATCATAACTACGATTGCAAAGAGCACATGTACAAGCATGCGTCTTGTTACTAAAATATTGCATGATTTCGAGTCAAATTTTAAATATTTTTTCTTTTAATTTAGGTGTTTTTTTATTTTTTTATAATCGTACATGTTAAAAAAAAACAAATGTTTTAGTTTCAGAAAGTTTTTTAAATTATTTTTATTTTTTTTACAAATTACCGTACAGATGTAAAATATATGTTAGAATTGTATATCATTTTTCTTTTACTCTTAACACTTGCTAAAACAATAATAATTTGAAAAAAATATGTAAATAACTTTTAAATACAACCAAATAAATAACATAAGATGTTTGCTTTTTAAAAATATAAATGTATTTTTTTTTAAACAAAAAATAAGATGGCCTACAAGTGTAGACCGCGCGCCTAAACACGTTACAAAAAGAGGCGCGCCTATCGAAGGGTTAAGGATGTAATTTCGTTTACTTAACATCAGCTGCAGTTTATTTTTTTAAGACTAATTCAACCATCATAATTACGAAAATAGTAATTATTCTTTGCAGATTTGCAGAAATGCACCGTTCTCCCGTGGTCGACAAAATATTTTTTATTGTTTATAATAAAAATTTAAAACCTATTTTAGTTATTTATGGTTCATATCGGCCCAAAATCCGTACTGGGGGGTTTTCGGGGTCAAAGATTACAAATTTTTGGTCAAAATTAAAAAATATAAAATGGCGGCGACAATATGGCGGACGACTTGTGTGATTTTTGGCCGATTCGAACCCAAAGCGGTACCTGGGGGTTTTTGGGGTCGCATATTACGAATTGTTAGCCAAAATTAAAAAAATCAAAATGGCGGCGCCAACATGGCGGACGATTTGTGTCTTTAATATCCTATTCTAACCAAAATTGTTATCTGGGGGTTAATTGTGCCGTAGATTGATAATTTTTGGTCAAAATTAAAAATTTCAAAATGGCGGCGCCAATATGACGGATGTCTTTTGTCATTTATGGCTCTGAGGATTTTCTGGGTCCTAGATTAAGAATTTTTGACTAAATTTAAAAAATTCAAAATGCCAATATCCAATATGGCGAGATTTGACATTTTTGAACCATGCCTTATAAAAATGGGTATGTGGAGGTTTTTGGGGTCGTAGATTACGAATTTTCGGTCAAAATTAAAAAAAATCAAAATGGCGCTGCCAATTTGGCGTTTATGAAACACTCAAGAATATACCATAACATCAACTAGACGTGTTTAAGTCGAAATAAATGACACGTCCAAATAACTTATATTTACGCCCTAATAATGTAACACGTCAAACTGACTTGAGTTCACGTCAATTTAACGTGTCATATCATTTTAAAGTGCACTCACGTTAACTTGACGTGTCACATCAAAATTAAGCCCAATTGCGAAAATCAAAAATATTGAGATCCATAATTTAACGTACGATTACTTATAGTGAAGAGATATTATTTTAAAAAATCAAACTTTTAGTCATCATTCACTTTATTAATAATTTAGGTTAGTTACCGGTTAGAGATTATTTTAAGAAAAACAAAGTTTATCTTACCTAGCCAAAAATATATAAAATCCATAAAAGGTCAAAAATAACCATAAGAAAATATTTATAAATGTAAAACACAGTAACGTAACGTCCACTTCAATTTACAAGACAATATAAACATAATATTAACAATAAAATCACAAAACACGTGTTTAAACATACAGTATATAAATAATAATTTTTGACATTTATTATTTCTACCCTTAAGTATATTTAATTTTTGTGTTAAACAAAATATTTAATTTTTTAAGTTCTTTTAAATGACTTATCACAAAATTACTGTCGACTTTTTGATTAGGTAATGTCAACTTACGTAGTTGGTAGTGAGAAAATATTATGACACAATAACAACTTCAGCTGTTTTTTAGGTAAAATTTGGGCACTTAACAATTTATCGTTTTTAGTACGATACTCGCACTTTTTATGTACGTATCGCACAATCTCATATAGGCCTGGCGAATTTCTTCACATAAAAACCAGAACAAACTCTCTGATTTCTTCCTTAAATTCCTTTCTTTTTGTTTTTTCATTTTTTTTGTCAGCTAATTCGCCTGACAATACTAAGAACACAGCAACAAAAATTAAATCTGAAAAAAGGATTCTTCTTACAAATGCTATACGCCATTTAAAATTCTGGCAATCTACTCAACCTAATGAACAATTTTGGGGGGTAAGACCTCTAAAAATAAAAAAAAAGTCAAAACTCTGGGCACCCTAGTATACACGGTGTATTTGAAATAGCGTCGGAAATTTTAACAGATGATTCTACATCATAAAATATGACTAAAAGTTCCTATAAACATATGTCTAAAAATGCGTCATAAGGGAGTTACGTCCCTTTGAAAGTGGCTAAAAAAATCGGTTTTTATTTAATAACTCAGGAACCCTTTGAGATATATGAACGAGGTTTTGTACGTCAACTAATCCTACCAAGGCCCGTTTTTATGTCTTATTTTTATGTACTTATTTCAACAAGGGGTGTGCGAAACAGAGGGGGCTTATCAGTTTTTTGTCCCAAACTTTTTTCTGTGTAACTTTTTTGCAATTTTATTTTTAAAATATGATTCCCCAGGTCAAAATACATAAAAAAGGTACTCTTGTTGTAATACTGTAGGATTAACCGTTATCGAGAAAAATTCATTTGAAGGTGAAATTCCACGGTTCGAGGACGAAAAATTAAATACTAAAATGTTGAAAACCAAAATTTTAATGATGCAGGGCGAATGTACATTAAAAACTAAGAAAAAAACCTCATATACAGGTACTTCCAAAAATGAATCCTAATGGAGCTATGGTCTCCTAAATATGCACCATTTTTAAAGGGCTATGGTAGCTTTAAAAGCGTTTTTTCGACCTACATGTATGGAAACTTTTTTTCTTGGTTTTTGATGTAGAATAACATTGCATTATTAAAATTTTGGTTTTCGACATTTTAGTATTTAATTTTTCGTCCTCGAACCGTGAAATTTCACCTTCAAATGAACTTTTCTCGAAAACGGTTAATCCTACAGTATTACAACAAAGTACCTTTTTTATGTATTTTTAGCTGAGGAATCATATTTCAAAAACAAAATTGCAAAAAAGTTACACAGAAAAAAGTTTAGGACAAAAAACTGATAAGACCCCTCCGTTTCGCACACCCCTGGTTTAAATAAGTATGTGAAAATGACATACAAAGATGAGCCTTATTAGGATTAATTCACGTGCAAAACCTCGTTAATATGTCTCAAAGGGTTCCTGAGTTATTAAATAAAAACCGATTTTTTAGCCAATTTCAAAGGGGCGTAGCTCCCTTATGACGCATTTTTAGACATATGTTTATAGGAACTTTTTGTCATATTTTATCATGTAGAATCACCTCTTAAAATTTCCTACGCTATTTCAAATACACCCTGTATAGGCATATTTTTATTTGCTTTTGGATATTTTTTTGGGTTCCGATGTATAATACTCAAAGGGCTATGCTGTAAAGTTACGAGAAGTATAATCACATACCAACTTGGGCGTGCACAATGTGCAGGTAATTGGATTGCATAAAATTTAATTAATGTAAAAGAAATAAATGTCAATTATAATGAATGTGCAAATTTTCTTGGTAAAACCAATTACAAGAGTTAATATCTTTTCTAATTAATAAAGTTAATTGGAAAAACGTATACTCTCATTATGAAAGTATCTTTATCTGCACATTCGTTTGGCGTTATCATATAAAAGAGATTATGGAAATTACTCGTAAGGGATTAATTTTAATTAAATACAGTTTAAGTATCTTTATTATTTTATAAAGATAAAAAATATTTTATGAGATTACTTTTATGGCTGATTTACAGGTTTCTATAAGCATAAAGATTGTAACTTCGGCTGATTTAGGACGCATAAGTTAAAAGTTACACTATTTTGTATAAATGGCAAAGACGTACCTACCAATGGCAAAGCTTTGCCTTTAAAGGCTAACGGCTGACGGAATTTCGATATTTATCGTAGAAAACGCTTATTTTCGAGCAAAACAAGAAATAGATGTTTTCCTAACAAGTGTCGAAAGATGCTCTTTTCCACACTAGATTGTATTTGCCTAAACAACGCGTAGCGAAGGTCAGACAAGCAATCAAGTGCGGAAAAGCCTCTTTACGCATGCCTTAGGAACAATATTTTTCCTACGAGAGAGTTAAAATAAAATTTGCTTTTATATTGTTTATATGTTCAGTTCAGGCAAGCAATCGAGTGCGGAAAAGCCTCTTTACGCATGCGTTAGGAACAATACTTCCTAGGGGCAGGGTTAAAATAAAATATACTTTTATATTTTATCAAATAAATCGAAATAAATCTTATTTTTATAATTTTTCAATAAGAAAATCAATTTTCACGTAAGAAATTTAAACTTTTTTATAATATTATGAATAAATATAACAAGAATAACACTACGCAATTAAGAAATTAAACAATATTTATGCGTGCAGAAAAGGCTTTCTTTCCACACGCATATGCGTACGGAAAGAGTAATCTTTTCGCACACTCTTAGGAAAATAACGTATTGTAATGCGTCCTAACTTAGTCAAAGCTGCCATCTATACTATACATGTATGAAGTGTCTGGAACGACTGAAAATATAAAAATTAAAATTATTAATTTCCTAGAATTTTTATTTTTATGGTCAAAATGGAGATCCCCTAGCACAATCTAAAGCTTATTTGGGGCTTTCCATGGATCTGTAATTTAAATACCAAATAAATAAATAAAATAAATAAATACTAAAAAAGTAAAACTTAAATACCTATATATATAAATATTATAAAAACTTAACCAAAAAAGTTTAATTTCCCTAGTTAGTTGCGTTAAATCGGTGAGTAAATCAGCATAAGTTTTACTATTAATATTTTTATAACTCCATATTTCAAATATGACAGTTTATCTTAAAGAGGTGTCGATAAAAATAGTATATTGTTTTACTAAGAGGAAAAGTGAAGCTTTTTTTTACTAGTCTGTAGAATTTACGGGCGACACGAAGCGGAGTCCGAAAACTGCAGACGAGTAAAAAAAAGCAATTTTCCTCTACATGTTTACATTACATTACATGTTTGTTTAACCTCGTACTATTCTACTTAATTAAGCATCCCCTAAGTCCAGGACTTGTGTGGGCTAGTAGTAGAGGGAACCACCGGCTTATACTGACTTTCGAACCAGTTTCTAGGGAGTGTCCGTTTCACTTATCGCCTCCACCAAATTTCAATTATTAATTAACTGAAAAAGGCAAATCGGCGCCAGTGAGAATCGAACTCACGATAGTAGACTTGCTATGCATACGCGCTAGCCACTACGCTATGCCTCCCGAAGTGAAACATATTATTTTTTCTTTAAGCATCCTATATTTATTTTTTTAAATATTAATTTTTTTATTTAATTTATTCAGTAATAAAGTATGTTTTTAAAATTAAGTAGGCCAATAAAACCCTTTCGAAATAAACTTAAACCTTCCTTAACTCATTTTAATTTTTTTTCGTAGGCTAAATCGTACGCTTTTCGCGATTTCGATGGTAACTTGTCTAATGTAGCATTTGCAATTTCGGAGAGATTTGTAGGTGTATAAACCATATATTCTTCTTTAATCATTTTTAATCAATTTCACAGAAGGTTTTTGCACAGAATCTCGAGTCAGCCACCTGTTTACATAATAAACAAACAAGTTGTGTGTATGGCTGTCATCAAAGTCAAAGAATGCTGCCGTCAGTGGTGGTTTTGGTAACTAACTTTTTTTTACGGCGTACAACAATGAACTCATTTTTTTACTGTAAAAAAAGAGATCACTTCTAATTAGTGTGTTCAGTTATAAAATATGAACATTTTGAAGAAAAAATATATTTTTGACAGATATGAATTCAGTAGAAATAAAAACAAAATTGGATTTAGCATAAAACTCAAAATAAAAAGTCAAAAGAATGCTTTTCCCTATTAAAACAAAAAATAAAAACTACAAAATTTACTTAAAACAAAAAATTAAAAAAAATTTTGTTTTTATTCTCCTTGACGCCCTTACCCCATTCTATCTGAAAACCATGTCTTTCGCTCAAAGCGTCTTGAGTTATCGTGGTTACCAATTTTCCCGGACACACCGAAAGATAAAATGCTTTTCGCGAAAATCAGATTTTTTAAATATAAAATGCGGAGAAACGTAAAAAAAACTAATAAAAAATTTCAAATATTTTTTACTAGCGCAAATTTGACTTGGGGAAAGTAAAAGTGTGAGTGTTTTTTTTGTAAACTAGTGTAATTATTAGCAGTAATCGGAATAAATTCAGTTAAGACTCATCAACGTTGAAAATAAACACAGAAACATAGGCTTACGGAATAATTTTGCCGAATAATGAGGGAAATTTTTATAAAGGTCACTAAATCGAAACATTTGACGACTAATTTGTTACACGCAACAATATTGAATATACATATTAACTATAAATATGTAAATATATCGGTGTTTTTCGATGAAAATAAAAATGTAAATATTTAAAACCTCGCGTCAACGATAGAATCGACGCGGCGCCTATGCGAGCACTGGAAATTCGCCGATGATTATTAGGATTATAGTAATTGTGCGTTCTATGATAATCAAATAAGTGTCTGGAAATATAATTACTCCATTAATCATATCACTCTATTGATTAAAACACAGTTGTCCATTAACATAATTTGTATGCAAATTACAAGTACAAAGTTGATAAATTTTGAATTATACTAATTTAAATTGAAATAACACTGGTAAGTCAAATTTATGCACGCAGTGCGGTCAAAATAAAAATTTTCAATTAAATTATTAAATGTCAAATAACCATTGATGCATTTAACTAGATATACATATAATATAATTGTGTAAAATTTAAAATCAATATAACTGAAATATAAAACACAAGCAGTGCAACATACTAGCCGTGACCAGTATAATTACTTCATATCGATAAAGCGTTGTTGTAAAGCGTATATGTAAAAAGTTTTAGACTCATATTTGGTGACATCTCTACTAGAAGGTTACGTGTTTTTAATATATAGCTCAACTATGACCCTTAAACCTATAAAAAGTAACATATGTTATATGTTAAATGTTTATAGGTCCATGTTAGGGTTTAATTGTTTTAAAATAAAACAAAAAATATACACAGTCGTTTAGGAGTAGTTTTTTTTAAGAAAACACCCCTAAAATTAGTACGCCACGGGGTATAAATTGAGAAAGAGCGCTGTTGCCAAATTGATTTATTCCGTTTATGAATTTATTTCTAGTTCAAAAACTGAAAAAACATTCTGGCAGAATGATTCTTAATTAATATTGGCTTATTACTTAATTATAATTAAAATCAAATTATTTATAAATGAAGTATTTTGTGTAAATAAATAAATAAAATTAAGTTGTTAATGTGTTTTTGCAATCAATTATGTTTTATTAAAATGTTGAATTTGAGCCAACGAATTATTTTGGTCATTTTTGAGTTAAAATGTGTTAATTATTTGTTTTGATTTGTTCGAGGGTTGGTTGTAAATTTAATATTAAAGTGAAATTGTTTTTTTTTTGTATTTATTATAATAAAACAATCTTCATCTCTAAAATCACTAAAAAAAATTTAAACCGTGGTAAATTTAACCTGGAAAGCGACTCGCTTTAAGCGAGAATAAAAACCTGGAAAGCGAGACAGAAAAGCAAGGTAATACCACAACCTCACGAGTAGCTCGGATGACGGGGTTTTTAAAATAAAAAAAGTTGATTTTTTTAAATCTATTTAATTCCTGAAATCAATTTCTGGAACCTTCAGGAGTTCCTGTGTTTTTTTTTAATGACCCTATTTCGGAATAACCCTCACATCACCTTTTATTACAAGTACCGTTAATAACACCTTTTTTTAATACAAAAACCTTTATCCAGTAATTTTGTTAAAATTTAGCGTATGATTATCATTTAAATAACAAATCTACTCATGAATTGTGCCGTATAAACATCTTTTATCGGTAAAAAAAATCGAATACATTTCGCGCAGACGCAGCTATGATGTTGAAATTCTGAACAAAGACGTAAATACATAAATACCTCCATGGCCGTGACATGTTTTTAATAAATTATTTAAAAATGAAGTATTTTGTGTAAATAAATAAATTAAATTAAGTTGTTAATGTGTTTTTGCAATCAATTATGTTTTATTAAAATGTTGAATTTGAGCCAACGAATTATTTTGGTCATTTTTGAGTTAAAATGTGTTAATTATTTGTTTTGATTTGTTCGAGGGTTGGTTGTAAATTTAATATTAAAGTGAAATTGATTTTTTTGTATTTATTATAATAAAACAATCTTCATCTCTAAAATCACTAAAAAAATTTTAAACCGTGGTAAATTTAACCTGGAAAGCGACTCGCTTTAAGCGAGAATAAAAACCTGGAAAGCGAGACAGAAAAGCAAGGTGATACCACAACCTCACGAGTAGCTCGGATGACGGGGTTTTTAAAATAAAAAAAGTTGATTTTTTTAAATCCATTTAATTCCTGAAATCAATTTCTGGAACCTTCAGGAGTTCCTGTGTTTTTTTTAATGACCCTATTTCGGAATAACCCTCACATCACCTTTTATTACAAGTACCGTTAATAACACCTTTTTTTAATACAAAAACCTTTATCCAGTAATTTTGTTAAAATTTAGCGTATGATTATCATTTAAATAACAAATCTACTCATGAATTGTGCCGTATAAACATCTTTTATCGGTAAAAAAAAATCGAATACATTTCGCGCAGACGCAGCTATGATGTTGAAATTCTGAACAAAGACGTAAATACATAAATACCTCCATGGCCGTGACATGTTTTTAATAAATTATTTATAAATGAAGTATTTTGTGTAAATAAATAAATTAAATTAAGTTGTTAATATGTTTTTGCAATCAATTATGTTTTATTAAAATGGTGAATTTGAGCCAACGAATTATTTTGGTCATTTTTGAGTTAAAATGTGTTAATTATTTGTTTTGATTTGTTCGAGGGTTGGTTGTAAATTTAATATTAAAGTGAAATTGTTTTTTTTTTGTATTTATTATAATAAAACAATCTTCATCTCTAAAATCACTAAAAAAAATTTAAACCGTGGTAAATTTAACCTGGAAAGCGACTCGCTTTAAGCGAGAATAAAAACCTGGAAAGCGAGACAGAAAAGCAAGGTAATACCACAACCTCACGAGTAGCTCGGATGACGGGTTTTTCAAAATAAAAAAAGTTGATTTTTTTAAATCCATTTAATTCCTGAAATCAATTTCTGGAACCTTCAGGAGTTCCTGTTTTTTTTTTAATGACCCTATTTCGGAATAACCCTATATATTAAACGCGAAACCTTCCAGTAGTAGTAAAAACAAGTAAATATTATTTATTTTTAAATAATTTAGGATGTCAGAAATAATAAAAATCTTGTGAATTTATTAGTTAATTTTAAAATAATTCATTTTTGGCGGTGTAATATATAAATAAAATTATGTCATTTCACTTTTAGATTTATATATTATAGTAATATGCACGGAGTACGCGAACCTAGTTTTTAGTGCACGAGAGTGTAGTTTTTTACGAGGCGCAGCCGAATAAAAAAGCACTCGATGTGCACTGAAATAGTTTGCGTCAAGGTGTGTATACTATTTTTCCTACGACCTAACACCTAAACATAAAAAAACGCAAAAATTATCTTAATATTGGTTTGTCAATTTGAGGCTATGTGTTTGACTTTTACCAATTTTAGCAGCAGATTGTAAAATGAGCTGACTGTTAATGATTTTGGAAATTTTGGAAAACCATCTTCCGCTGGAGAACTGATAAAAATAAAATTAATAATTTTATTGATTTTATTCTTTTAAGGTTTCAACCTTAAATTTTATTAAAACATTTACGTGAGACAGTAGACAGCAGACTATCTTCAGTTTATTTAATTGGATAAAGCATGTTTGGAATGGGTTCGTTTATATAACGATGCAATTTTATAGCTTTTAACATTTTTCATTTATTTAGCAATATTTTTTTAGTATATCAATAAAAATGTAAATATTATATTTAATATTTACTCATCGAAATTATTTTTTGTATTTATTAAATTGCCAATTTGGAAACATTTGGTTTTAATTATGGTATTTACATTATATATAGTACACTGAAAAAAAGGATCCTTTGGAGTAAAAGCATATGAATTTGCACCAAATGCTTTGCACTCTTGATTACGTCCAAAAGCGCCTTCTCTTTATATGAAAACATAATTCATTTGCTATAAGACCTTCCTAATTCTTTAATTCAAATTTCTTTGGTCTTGTATGAAATGCATAAAAGAAACTAAAATTCTAAGTGGTCTTCAGTTAAAGTCAAAATTGTCTTTTCGAATAAAGTGAAGCATTTGATAAAAGAGTTTTTCTTTTATAATAAGAAATTTGTGTCTTGTGTCAAGACAACACAGTAATTGACACAGAAGTATTTTTCTTCATTCAAAATATCTGCTTATTGTGTCAAAACTCTACGACATTTTAATAAAAATATTTATCTCGGTGCAAAAACATGAAGGAATTCATCCAAGAGTAACTTCCTTTTACTGAAGAGCCTTCGGTTTTGACTAAAATAAGATATAGAGGAGGAGCTGAGGGTTTTTGAGTTTGCAAAATATGAAGAGCGAGATCAGTTAAGTATTTCATATACCTGAGGCCCTAAGGAACCCAAAAATACATGTGGCCTGCCGGCAGCTGTGTTGTAACATAGCTGCCGGAAGGCAACATGTATTTTTGGGTTCCTTAGGGCCTCAGGTATACGAAATACTTAACGATCTTCATATTTTTCAGCTCCTCCTATATATCTTATTTTAGTCAAGATGAAAATGTTAATTTTTAGATTGTATCTAACCTGAAAATGGCTAGCGCCGAAACCGGTTGTTAATAAATCAAATAAAATTTTGCTTAAGGGAATTAGGATCGTAGTTATTAAAATTTTGCTTAAGGGAATTTGAACCGTTAGTTATTTTTTTACCTAATCATTTAACTCTTACAATGGACTCCAACCACAAATTTGCTTAGTGTGCAATACTTGCCAATACTTGTTTCCTCGGAATTATCGGATTATCTATCTGGTAGTAATCGTAGTAAAACTTATTAGGGCTCTTGGGACAATGTTATAAGCTATTGTCACAAAAAAAGGTCTTCGAGAAATATTTAAAATTATTTAATTTTTAACAATCTAACAAAATAAATGTTTTTTGACTCAAATGCGGCAGATCCAAGACAATTTTTAAAATATTTCAAAAGCGACACTTTCCTTGGGACAAAATAAATACTTCTGTTAGAAGATTATCATCTTTTGAGCTAAAAGAATAACTGCCAAGAGTGATGACTACTTTGAGCCAAAGACTTCATTTTTTTCAGTGTATATAACATACAACCTGTACCTAATTATATTAATATTTATTTTAAATATTTAACAAATATAAAATGTAATTTTATAATAAAAAATTAAAATTGTATATTATACAGTGCATTTATGAGATTTTCGGTGGATTGCATACAGCCTACAAACTTTGTAATATAAATTAATATAAATTTTTACACCTTGTATAATTATTGCAAAAAATCTATAGGTATTACATACAGCAACATACTAATATGTACCTATAATAATAAATATACAACTACTTGCAAAGGCTATAACTGTAAATAAAAATCATGTAAAATTACCATCACCGGCATTGGTTATTTAATGCCCTTAGGAATACTGAAAATTTACTATATTCAACATGTAATATTTTGGTATACTAGTAATGTAATATTTTACCATATTAATAACGATATTTTACCATATGAATCATGTAATTTTTTTTCCATAATGTATATTTTAGTTATTAGTTATGTAATTTATAGTTTTGGATAATTTCTACAGAAATTATCTAAATTTTCTAGAGCTTGCAAACGTACAATTTTAAAGTTTTTGGCATATATTCTATATATCAAAAACTTTAAAATTGCACATTTGCAAGCTTTAGAAAATTTAGATAATTTCTATTGAAATTATCCAAAATTTCTATTTATATAGCATAAAACATAACAATAAGATAAAACAAGTTTAAGAAGTATCCAAAAATTATTTAATGTATTAACTTAATATTTGGTTGGATATGGCCAATTAAATTATTTGGTTGTGACAAATAAATTTTACTGCTGTGAAATAAACTATTTTGTTCCCATTAATAATAATAATAATTAATACTAATTTGTTCCCATTAATAATAACAATAATTAATAATAATTTTGAAATTTAAATATTTGTTTACATGAACTATTTATTTGACTCAAATAAAATTTGTTACTCACAACCAAATAATTAAACTGGCCATATCCAAAGAAATCCTTTTTTATTAGTGTACATACCACAAGGTTATAAGATTAAACAATAGTTTATCTAGGTACTTACATAAATCTATATATCTATCTAAAATATACAGACTGATAAAAAGGATTTATTTGGATATGGCCAATTAAATTATTTGGTTGTGAGTAACAAATTTTGAGTCAAATAAATAGTTCATGTAAACAAATATTTAAATTTCAAAATTATTATTAATTATTGTTATTATTAATGGGAACAAATAGCACAGCAATAAAATTTATTTGTCACAACCAAATAATTTAATTGGCCATATCCAACCAAATATTAAGTTAATACATTAAATAATTTTTGGATACTTATTAAACTTGTTTATCTTATTGTTATGTTTTATGCTATATAAATAGAAATTTTGGATAATTTCAATATAAATTACCTAAATTTATTTGAGTCAAATAAATATTTAGTGTACGTAAAATATTTAAATTTCAAAATGATTTATTATTGGGAACAAAATAGTTTATTTGACAGAAATAAAATTTATCGGTTGCCATATCCAACCAAATATTTGGTTGACACAAATAAACTGTTTTATCAGTGCATAAAATATATTATAATATACCGGATGTTTTTCAAACGTGGCTTATCCCTAAAAAAATACTCCAAATTAAGTTAGGTACATTGACAAAAGGGTCTGTAAAAAGTTTTCTCAATTAATGTTTATTTAAATTATTTTGGTCCATCACAAAACGACTATAAACTATTAAATAAATAAATAAATATATAAATAAATAAATAAATCTCTTCGTCTGTCCTCATCATATGGCACTGCAGGACTGCAGTCCTCGTTCTTATCTGGCTGTCTGCAGACAGACATATCTGTATGTTTGTCTGTCGTTAGGTTATATTGTTTTTGTTTATTCTGGGAATGTAGCTGTTAGTGACCTTATAAAATTATTGCGAAAATTTGGATTTTTTAAGTACAATTTTACAGCCACTGACTGGACAAATAAAAAAAACATTTTTTTTAATGTGGGTGCAAAAGTGTTTTAAATTGTTTGTAGGAAGATTACAGTTCTGAATTTGACATACCTGTGTGTCAGATTTATTCACTTTCGGGGTTTTAGAATGTTTTCTAAGAACATTCTAATAATTATACAAAAGTAGGTACTTTAAAAATTGCAAATTATTTTTTTTCTAAGCAAATAAATCTGACATTACTTAGGTTAACATAATTTCTGTGAATATACTGCATCATGATAAATATGATATTTCTTTAAAGAACTTAATTGAAATTGCATACCCCACAAACAAACATGTTGTACTTACCTGTTATTTTACATAAAACAAAGCTAGGCAATTGGAAATTCTTTTGAGTGTACGAGTCTGCTTTAGCGCCATTTAGCGTAAAAAATCAGTAAGGTTATGTCTTACAAGTAAAGAAGTTTAAATTTACATTATTTGTGATGTAAAATTTTACATAATTTATAACGAAAATTATTACATTATTAATACTTTATTTTTACACTATTTAAAAGTTTTCTATATTACATGAGTATAATAGGTTAAAATTTAAGCTAAATTTTACACTATTTTTTGCAGTGTAGTCACAAAGAATGTTATAAAATATAAGCTAAACTAAATTTAAACTAATACGAGTTATATTTACTATTTATTCTCTGACTCGTTTGTGTTTTCATTATGGGTGAATAAAAAACTCTCACTTTGTTTTTGCAGTAGATAAATTCTTGTTTTTTTTTTTCAGCATTATTCAGACAGTTTCTACGCTTTAGGCATAGGGATTTTACATAAAGAAAATCCAATAAACTAACTATAAACCCTTGTTCAATGTATTTCGCAGTAAGATCAAAGATCCCCTGTCTGACAACCATTTTTATTATAGAGCATTTTACTATGTGGAAACATTGAGAGACTTTTTTAGTGAAGATTAAATACTGTCAGTTCTAGAGAATGGTAATTTTTCAGAACGTTCTGCATATAGCTTAATTTTACTTTATATATTTTACCCTTAAAAAAAACATTATTTCATAATAATAATAATAATAATAATAATAATAATAATAATAATAATAATAATAATAATAATAATAATAATAATAATAATAATAATAATAATAATAATAATAATAATAATAATAATAATAATAATAATAATAATAATAATAATAATAATAACAATAATAAAAATAATTCGTCAATTATTGACGAATTCACCTCGGTAGTCTCATGCATTTCCAGACTAGTGATGGCCAACGGTTTTTGGCTTTTAATGTCAATCCGAAATAGCTGGATCATACATATTTATTTTTTTAATAACATTAATTGAAGACTTCAAGACAAAAACACTAATGGTCACAATGCGAATAAGGTCGTCCACATAAATGCGCACGGTATACCGTGCGCATTTATGTGAAAGTCGACCTTATTCGCATTGTGACCATTAGCCATAATGTCATGTAGTCTTCAATAGAGCTCTGTACAACTAGAATTATGAAACAGAAGACGTCTACCCCAATGAACTTGAGGAGTGGGGGAACAGGAATGGCGTCTGAACAAGTGGCTAATATGAATGGCAGCCATTAACCGCATTCTTTATTCTAGGGGGTTCAAATTTTTCACACTAGGTGGTGCGATTTGGTAACTTTATAGGGAATTTTCATCTTGGTGCTTTCAGAGACCAACTTATCTCTGGTGCTTAAAGCACCGTGCTTTATTGACAATGAAGTTTTTAGGGTTATGTACAATGTCAGTGGATTTAAAAACGGTATGAAAAAACATTTATTTCTTAAAAAAACATATTTCTATTTAAAAAAATTACAGAAATGTATAAAATTAAAAAAATAATGACAGAATTAAAAAAATAACTAATAAAATAAAAAAAACAAGGTAGGTCATATATAATATTTTCTCAAACCTTCATTCTTATACATTTTGGTACTGGCGTGTAAATTGTCTTAATTAAGGTCACTCGATCAGTTTTTGCTTTGTCTAGTTGGTGTGTTAGTGTGTTTTGGTGTTTGGTCGATTTGGGCTTTTGATTTGAGGTGAAAACTTCCACAAACCCAAACGGCTAACCACCAAAACACTAGACAAAGTAACAACTGATCAAGTGACCATAGTCTTAATAATTTTATTACTTTTTTTATTCAGTGTCAATTTTGATTAAATTCATCATAATTTAGTTATAAAGTAGCATTCACTGATCTAAAATTAAATGAATTTTATAAAGGGAGCTTCGAGTCATAACTTCCAACCAGTGAAAACTCTAGCTCTGGGGCTAGGGAACGTTCAAGTATTACGTAACGCAAATTTTGATCATTTTGGACCTCCCCCCCCCCCTGTAACGCTATTTTCCTATACCATTAACATGGGCGTAACACTCCAAAATGCCCCCCCCTACATAATACTTGAACGTTCCCCTAGTATTATAACCACTTGATTTTAAAAAATTTAAAGCTTTTTGGTCAGAATTGTATTCTCCCCGTTTGAATGGGGACTATGCCCCCGTTTAAATGGGGGCAAGGCATCAAAAACACCAAACAGGCAAAAAAAAACTGACCTACACCAAAGAGTTAGGTTACGTTATGTTTAATATCTATAGATATACAACAGTGCAAAATCGGTCGGAACTCCAGACACTCTATTGTATAAATACTTGTAATAAAATGTACATATAAAAATCTTATTTTTGAAATACACACTCTATTTTTTCAGGTTCGAACTCTGGCTTTCTTCAGAAGTACTTTCTCTTTTCCAAAAACCATGTCATCATATTTAAAATGCCTTGAGCAAACAAATTTATTCTCAGAAAAAGTATACCTACGTAGATTTGGGTATTTTAAAAATATCAAGCCATTGCTCCAACAATGCTTTATCTTTTGGAAACCTGTAAAATAGAAAACCCTGGCTATAAATTAAATCTCACTAAATTTGTGGTTTTATATACATATAAATGCAAAATGTACAAGTCAATATAATCCCAACTTACTTAAAAAATGAAACTTTCTCCAGATTTATTCTTTTTACACTGCGGCAGCCAATGAAACAGCAAGACATAATTAGAAAAGTTTTTCTTGTATACTAATCACTCACTAAAAAACTATATATACACTTACACTACGGAAATTAATAAAAATAAAAAAACTACCATTTAAAAGTCTCAAAAATGCTCAAACATATAATAAATTATTCACAGATAAAGATATCAACATTTCAACCGCAAGTATTACCAGGAAAAACTAGTACGATAACAGAGACTACAATTTCTGATGATAAAATTCCTTATAAAGTTACCAAATCGCACCACCTAGTGTGAAAAATTTGAACCCCCTAGAATAAAGAATGCGTTTAATGGCTGCCAACGTAGTGTCACTACTTATTTGTATTGGAATCCTGTTCCCCCACTCCTCAAGTTCATTGGTCTACCCTATCTCTATCTCATTTGTGCACGGCACGCCACTACCAACCTAAATAAATTAAAAAATTTTTGCATTTTTTTCAATTTTTATCAAAAATTACCGTTGATTTTTGTAAATAAAGCTAAAGAAATGAATATTTTTTGCTAAGAAATAAAACTGATGATTTAATAGTATAATAAAGAATGAAATATAAATCTTATTAATTGTTCTTAGGTTGATTGCTTAATCTGTTTATTTATTTACAAAACATAACCTCAAATACGAAAAGGTAAATATGAATTTATTTATTGTTTATCATATTTATTATTAACTATATATTATTATTATATATTTTAATATTGTTACCAGTTTCTACATTTCAAGAAATTCATTTTATGACGAGCGTTATTTCTGTTATAGCTACCAAAATGCCAAGATGTTTTTACAAGGGTTGCAAAAGTCCAAAAGAATTTCGCCTAGGCTTTAAATCTAAGGTATAAAGAAAGAACTTACCTTTGGTAAACAATATTTAAATATCAAAACTCGTAAAAGTACTATAATAGTCAATAAAACCACAATATTTACTAAAACACACAAAAAAATGAAATCAAAACAATATCAAACGCAGCTCACACAATGACAGTGGCTAAAGAAAATGGCGTTACTGACAGTGCAGCCAACATAAAACCTAGGAGATTTTTTTTTCTTTATGTTGGTGATATTACTTCTATCCTTTTTGGGTAGAACTTTTGTCCCTGTCTAATCTAAATGGAGAAATCTCCATTACATATACCTTTTATTTATTCAAATTTAACCTTTATTTTCCGTATAAAACTCAATTTTAGAAAAAAAATATGCATACAAATTTACATGAATTTTCATTAATATTATTAAACTTTGATCCTATTCCGTCGTAAAAATATTATTATGATTTCATTATTTATTTATTTGCCGTATTCATTTATTTACTAACGCCATTTACTTTTAGGTCTTCCAATTTAATTTTCCGCATTTAATCCAGCTTCCTAAATTTCCGTTACCTAATACCTTTTTTTGTCTTGTTTAAAATTGGAGTTACACGGGTGTCTAGGTCTACTGTTTTTCTTATTTCTTTGTTTCCAATTTTATTCATCTATTTCAGTAGTCCCAATTATAGTATATGGCCCTTTTATCATAAATTGTAGGTAATAATATTAATTATAATTAATTATAAACTAGTCATAAGGTTATAGGTATTTCGGACATAATATTTGAGTATTAAATAAAAAAGTTTCTTCCACAACCAGGATTTTT
>OY294045.1:74264781-74499797 GCA_958510825.1 Brachypterus glaber | reverse complement strand
CATGACAAATTGCTATCCAAACAAATCGCTAAAAAAACAATTGAATCGTTTATTTTGCGTCCGGTTTCATTTTCAAATTAAAAAAGCTATAGCTAGGTGATTAATTTATTTTAAAACGTGTCTGTTATAAAAATAATAATACTTCTGAAACCGTTCTATGAATAATATAAATATTGAAATTAATTTTACAATTGAAATTTTTTGTATTTAATTTATTTTAGTGCATGAATACAGACTAATCAGCTAACATATATTTTGAGCTTATGTTATAGAAGAAATTCTTATTTTGTGTGAAACTATTATAATAACTGTATCTGGTCAAAAAGAACAGTAAGTTTAAGACCAAAAGTGACCAAAAGGTCAAATTTCTTTATAAATATTACAGTAAAGGTAAAGCATCCTCTTTTTAAAAGCTTAAAAATAACAAGTTTTAGTTTGCGGAAGATAAAAACTTTTTGGCCCTAGGGCCACAATGTTTAACTTTTCGACCGTAAAACATGAACAAAAAGTGTCGCTTTTAGAATCAATCGAATAAAATAGTATATTATTCAACGAGCGTACAAGAATTGCTATTAATCAATGAGGGTGAATTTCGCGACATGAGCCGATAGTGGAGTAGCCTAATCACACGAATGGTTAATAGCTATTATATGCGAGTATTCAGAGTTTATTTTTAAAGACCCGTAATTTATATGCCTATAAATCACGGCCGTGGATAAAATTATTTACCAGATCCTACAAAAAGGTAACTATTTGAAATTATCTATTCTCGGTTTTAAAATATGGCGACAAATACTATCAATCCTGAAGTGAAAAAAAAAAAATAATGCTTATTATTATGTTTTAAGCTTTAGAAATAAAATTAAATTTTTTATTATACAAAGTAACCAAGCCAAAGAATATAAATCTTTTAAATTTATAGTAGAATTATATACTTAATAAAGTTAATATAAAAATACGGCTAAAATTAAAAAAGGAGCTCTTTGCAGCATGCGCTAGTGTAAAAAATAGATATAAAGTTTAGTTATTTTAAGATTATGCAAAGTTATGTCAACTTTTTATTTTTCAACTTTTCCTAAAATAATATAATATAAAATAAACAACGTAAATATATTTAAATTTTTTGTTGGAATTATGTTTTTTTCTTACTCAAAATATGTTTAATATCTAATATAGTAGATATTAGGTAGTATACTTTATTATTATGTTATAATATATTAGGTATGTACTATACAGGGTGTCCCTGAATTGCTTGGCCAAACTTGACATACGGGATGAATGGCTCAAAACGGTTAAAAAAGTTTCTATAAACATATATCCTAAAACGACTATTAAGGGAGCTACGCCCCTTCAAATGGTGTTCGTAAAAATCGATTTTTATTTAATAACTCAGGAACCCTTTGTGTTATATCAACGAGATATTGCATGTAATATATTATTAATAGGGCCTATCAAGCGATGGTGTTTGCATGTAGTTACTTTAAACAGGGGCGTCCGAAATGGGGGGGCCTTATCACTTTTTTGCCCCAAACTTTTTTCTGTGCAACTTTTTTGTAGATTTATGATAAGAATATTATTCCTCAGGTAAAGGTACATAAAAAAGGTCCTCTTATTGTAATACCGTAGGATTAATCGGTTTCGAGAAAAATTTATTTGAACGTGAAGTTTCACGCTTCGAGGACGAAAAATTAAATACTAAAATATTGAAAACAAAAATAATGCGGGTTCTAGGTACATTAAAATTAATTTGGTTTCGCTCTTAGATAAAAGTCACAAATAAGTTAGGTTAGGATCTTACAGTTAATTTTTTGCGTTCTGCGTTTTGTGAATATTTCATGATTTTTTTTCTAATGGTTATGGTCCTGGCTACAGGACCCCACAAAAATGTTAATGTTGCCATTTTAACCGCCTAACTCGGTCATGCTTTTTTGATTTTTTTAGCAACCAAGTGTCATTCATTAAACAAAGTTTGACATTTTTAAAAGTAATAACACTTTTATTTATGAAATAAAAATATGAATTTTACTAACGAAGAAATGGCTGACATACATTACACGTATGGGCGAGCAAACGGCAACTCTACTTTGGCACGGCGGCTTTATGCCGAAACATTTCCGAATCGACGATGTCAAGCTAAAGGAACTTTTGCTGCAATTCATCAGCGTCTTTGTGAGAGAGGATCTTTTAAACGAAATACTGTAGATTGTGGGGTTCAAAGAAGCACTAGAACGCCGGCAGTTGATGAAGATGTTCTCAACAGAATCGCGGATAATCCTACAAACAGTACGAGAAAATTATCGCTCGAAGTAGGTGTTTCGCGTATGTCGGTATGGAGAGTGCTGCATGAACAGCTACTTTACCCATATCACTTACAGCGAGTGCATGATCTTATGGGAGCTGATTTTCAACCACGAATGCTATTTTGTAACTGGTTTCTACAGCAGTATATTAATCCAAATTTCCAATCTGTAGTGCTCTTTACAGACGAAGCAACATTTACAAGGGATGCAATTATTAATTTCCATAATGACCATCAATGGGCTGAAGAGAATCCTTATGCGATTAGGCAATCAAGGCACCAACAAAGTTTCTCATGCAACATTTGGGCTGGGATTGTTGGCGATTATTTAATTGGGCCAATGTTTTTACCAGACAGATTAAATGGGCAAAATTATAGGGAGTTTCTGGAAAATGATTTACCCCTCTTACTTGAGAACGTCCCATTGGAAACGCGCCGTCACTTATGGTTTATGCATGATGGTGCTCCAGCCCATTTCAGTCTTCTAGCTAGGAAATACCTCAATAATAATTATCCGGATCGTTGGATTGGCAGAAGTGGACCTGTTGCGTGGCCACCGCGTTCTCCAGATTGCAATCCTTTAGATTTTTTCTTATGGGGCCACCTAAAAAATCTTGTTTATACAACACCGATCCTCACCTTAGAAGACCTGCGCGAACGCATAAATGAAAGTTTTCTTGTAGTCCGAAATAGCCCCGGAATTCTTGAGCGAGTTTGGCAATCAATGCTTCGAAGATGCGCAGCCTGTACTGCTAGTGAAGGAGGACATTTCGAGCAATTACTCTAACCTTGTTGTTGTTGTTGTTGTTTTTGTTGTTTAAAAAAAATTGCTAATTTATTCCAATTATAAAATTAATAAGTAACTTTTTAAAATGCAATGCCTGGCCAATCATTTCAGGGACACAAATTTACAACAAATGGATAAGCAGATCCAGGTTCAATGGATAACCAGATTTAAGTCCTGCAGCCAGGACCATAACCATTAGAAAAAAAATCATGAAATATTCACAAAACGCAGAACGCAAAAAATTAACTGTAAGATCCTAACCTAACTTATTTGTGACTTTTATCTAGAGGCAAACCAAATTAATTTTAATGTACCTAGAACCCGCATTATTAAAATTTTTGTTTTCAATATTTTAGTATTTAATTTTTCGTCCTCGAAGCGTGAAATTTCACGTTCAAATGAATTTTTCTCGAAACCGGTTAATCCTACTGTATTACAATAGGAGTACCTTTTTTATGTATCTTTACCTGAGGAATAATATTCTTATCATAAATCTACAAAAAAGTTGCACAGAAAAAAGTTTGGGGCAAAAAAGTGATAAGCCCCCCCCATTTCAGACGCCCCTGTTTAAAGTAACTACATGCAAACACCATCGCTTGATAGGCCCTATTAATAATGCATGCAATATCTCGTTGATATAACACAAAGGGTTCCTGAGTTATTAAATAAAAATCGAATTTTTGGAACCCCATTTGAAGGGGCGTAGCTCCCTTAATAGTCGTTTTAGGATATATGTTTATAGGAACTTTTTTAACAGTTTTGAGCCATTCATCCCGTATGTAAAGTTTGGCCAAGCAATTCAGGGACACCCTGTATTTTATCCAATACTTATTATTAATACTTAGTTTACACTTGACATTTAAAAAAAAATAAAATTAATAAAATTGACGTTTAAACAAAAACTCACGTTGTGTTATAGAATTTCTAATTACCAAAACGTGACATTTTATTGAAATGACAAGTAAATTTTGTGAAAATGTCATTTGTACATTCGATAAAGAAGAGGTTGGATAAAATTTTGTACAGCACATGTGAGGTAAGAGCCATTATTCACTAAAAAATTAACCCACTCGGCCCAAGAGCCTCATGGAGCAACTTTTTTTTTTTTGAGAAGTTAATGACCACGATAACTCGAAAACGCTTTGATATATCGACTTTAAATTCGAAAGATAGGCTCCGTATCCGATGTTCTAGATAGGTAGGTTTGTTAGGGTAGATGGGTAGCTCACATAGTTCCTCAGGAAGTGTAGAGGCACAAAAAAAATCTCTGACCTACCTAACCCAACAAACCTTCGTATCCAAATTTCTATGCTGAAGTTGTTTTTTTTTTGGAATTCGGGATGTGGTACCATTTTTTAAATAAAGAAACATGAAAAAAAAATTAAAAAAATATTATCTTGTTTATACAGCTGGATTCATGGAAATACTTACATTAAATCGGGGTGTGGTACCATTTATTTATTTTTTTTTTAATAAAGAAATTTGAAAACATTTCTTTAAAAAATTTATAATCTTGTTTTCATACAGCTGGATCCATGAAAACACTTATTACAATGTAATATCAAATATATATTTTTTGGGACTTCGGCGCCATGGGACCGATCCAAGAACAAAGGACTTCTGGTCCCGGGAACTGCATGCCCTATACACTGATAAAACAGTTTATTTCTGTTAACAAAATATTTCGTTGGATATGGCCAATTGAATTATTTTTTAAAAAATAAATTTTATTTCTGTCAAATAAACAATTTTGTTCCCATTAATAAATCATTTTGAAATTAAAATATTTGTTTACATGAACTAAATATTTATTTGACTCAAATAAAATTTTTTACTTACAACAAAATAATTTATGTAACTGGCAATATCCAAATAAATCATTTTTATCAGTGTACGATACCCTCAATGCAGTTGATCATTTTTTTCTACCTTGACTATATTTAAGGATGAATTATTTTAAAATAAACAAGCTGTGTAATTTATTTTTAAATAGAAAGTACGTAACTTAACTATCCTGTACAAATAAATTTTGAAAACTCGAGTATGAGAAAGTTTTAATTCATTTATTATTCAAAATCAAGCAATAGAAAACAAATCAACTTTATATAATAAAATAAAATGATAAAATTAAATATCAGGTTAAATTAAATTATTAAACTTTATTAAATAAATCCTGTGTCCTGGTTTTAAACCAATTATTTTAAACAATTAAAAGGACTAATATGATATTAAATACTGCTGCCAAAAATACAATACTTTCCCCTATTATAGAGGAAAGGCCGAGGTTCATTATAATTAAAAGGCCTGGGTTCATTATAATTAAAAACAAAAAAAAAAAGATTAAGAAAAAAAAAATAAAAAATAAAAATAATTAAAAAAAAAAACAAAAAAATCAAAAAAAAAAAGTTCACTTTTTCGTAAAACGAAAAATAAATTTATTTTTTTTAAATTGTTTTTACCCTATTTTACCCAACCTAGAACTTTGGATAATCAAACTATGGTCCAAATTTGAAAGGTTTAGCTCAAAGCGTTTTTAAGTTATCGGATAGATAGACAGACAAATAGACAGACCGACAGACCGACAAACAGGCAGACATATCTTTACGGAAATCATATTTTTTTGGATACAAAACAGAAACCATAAACTTATGGTTTTATAAAGACATGTGTTAAGGCACACTCGTTTATAAAATATTATTTCATTTTTAACATTTGCATTTTCAGATTCGTCTGTATCTTTTTTTAAGGAAATTACGTAATTTTCAGTTTTTTTTATATCAATTATTTTAACTCAGAATTATGCGAAATTTTAAAATAAAACGACCTTTTTATTCCGCTTAATTGTTATTATATTTATTATTGGTATTTGTGATGTTTTTATAAGCCACGCACTCTAAAAATATGTGATTTTGTTTTGGAAGTAATTAACCCATACATGTATTGTAATTTTTCAATAACGTGGTATTGGAAAAAATTATTTATTTAATAGAAAGCGCATGTAAACGTAGTCGAGTTTTGGCTTAAAAAATTCAAAACATTGTCCAATTATAGTTTCCATCTTAATTGAAAAATTATTAATCAACCTACGCGTAGCTACGGTCCAAATTTGAAGGGTTTAACTCGAAGCGCTCTTATTAAGAGCGCTTAATAAGTTAATAACTTAATAACTTAATAACTTAATAAGTTATCGCAGTCAACATTTTTTCGGATAGACAGATAGATAGACAGACAGACAGACAGATTTTTACGGAAATCTTTTTTTTTATACAAACCAGAAACCACAAACGTATGGTTTTATAAAGACACAAAATATTATTTCATTTTTAACATTTGCATTTTCAGATTCGTCTATATTTTTTTTAAGGAAATGGCGTCTTTCTCAGTTTTTTTTATATCAATTATTTTAACGCAGTTTTATGCGAAATTTTATAATACAACGACCTCTTTATTCTGCTAAATTGTTATTATATTTATTATTGGTATTTGTGATGTTTTTATAAGCCAAGCACTCTAAAAAGATGTGGTTTTGTTTTGTAATTAACCCATACATGCCTGGTAATTTTTCAATAACGTGTTATTGGAAAAATTTATTTATCTAGTAGTAAGCGGATGTAAATGTAGTCGAGTTTTGGACTAAAAAAATTAAAAACATATGTTATTTTTCCATTTCTTTTTTAGTGTGTCAGAAAGATCTCTTATAGTTATGAAGCTAATTATATTAACTATAGTTTATAAACTATAATTTGGGTTCGAATTATATTGCCTATAGGCAGTACCATCGTTGATACCCGGTATAAAATATCAGCTTCCTTATTTTAAAGTTAAATAAATTTATTAGTCAAGATTATTAAAAAAGTAAATATTGAACCTGCATTGCGACATATAATTCAAGAATCAGAAGTTTTCTGAACTCTGAAAAAGTTTAAATTTTAATAACCTTTTTGCGTAACATTGTCCAATTATAGTTTCCATCTTAATTGAAATACTTTTAATAATTATTCCGATTTTTTAAATTTGGTCTACATTTCCAATTAAAAGGCAAAAAATTACGTTTTAAATAGAAATAAGATTTACATTTTTTTAACTTAATAATTCCGACTTTTAATTGAGTTTTGTCTCATTTCCACTTTTCCAACTATACGGTTAACACTTTTGCACTTGTCTCTAACTTTTCTTGTTACTCCTTGATATTCACTTCTGACTTTTTCTTTTTTATACTAATTTAAAAAATACCCTTTTCATTTTAACGAATCGTGCTTTCTGAAAATTAGATTATCTTTTAATGGTACGCTGCAGACGTAAACATTTGTGAAACCCCATGTTTTACTGTAACCTCGCCGATACCAGAGCCGGTGGATAAGTGCCCAAAAACTATACACCCCCCCCCCCTCTTAACTTTTGAACCAGTTGAGATATCGACTTCAAATTTGGAACTTTTAAATAAGACAACTTAAACTATCTTTTAGCATATATTTAATACTTTCAGCTCTTAAAATTTTGTTTGTGTAATACATCATTTTAAAGCTTATAAAATTCTTCATTTAACTCCATATTTTTAAATAAAAAAAAAAATTTGGGTTTAAAATGGGGTTGAAAATGAGTATTAATGTCAAAATTCCTCTAAAAAAAAACAAATAATTTTTTTAAAATGCCTAATTTCATCATAAAAAAATGTTAATTATACTTTTAAACTAATTTTATTTGACATTAATAAAAATTTATAAAAAAAAAACTTAAAAAATCGAATGTTTTAGCACAAAAAATTAAAAAATCAAAACCTTAAAAACATTTTAAAAAAATTTAAAAATGTTAGTTTAAATAGAGAATTTTATGCTTTAAAATGATGTATTACACGACCCCCCTTTTCATTTAAAAAAATGTCCCCCCATGCCCCTGCCCACATTTTAAGAGCTGAAAATATCAAATATATGCTAAAAGATAGTTTAAGTTGTCTTATTTAAGAGTTCTAAATTTGAAGTCAATATCTCAACTCGTTCAAAAGTTAAAAGTTGGGGTTGACTTTTTGACCGCACTGTATATAAAATAATAAAAGAGTGAGTCGAAAGTTATATAGGTTTGATAAGAGTTGCTATATGTTTAGAAATAAATACAAGTAAACTGCTAATTTATAATAACACTGGTCCACAAATAAATAATAGTGTATTGTCGTCACGGGGGGTCAGCAATTTCCAAAGTATTTTAAGCCGTTGAACTTAAACTTTTTTTCTACCCTCAAAAAATCGGAAAAAATACCTTGATTTTCATGATACAATTGACTAGACCCAGGTACTCATAAGAAAAATTTACATAGATCTTGCATCGAGTAATGTATACTACGTGGTAAATACCAGCAGAGGTCGCCACAATATCCTAACCATAATAAATACTTGAAAACGCATCGCAATCGCATTTTTCGTAGTTTTCGTAAATTATCCAAAAAAGTCCATATCATAATTTTTTGAACAGCTTCTCTTATGCATTTACACAACTAATACTAAAGCACGACATGACAGGCAGACAAATCTAAAACTCAATAACCACACCTCTAGTGGAGAATTAACTCAGCGGTCTAAAGCATGGATATAGCATTGACACTGAGCTAATGATCGTGAGTTCATACCTCACTGGCGCCGATTGCCTTTTTCAGTTAATTAATAATTGAAATTTGGCGAAGGCATACTCCCTAGATATATTGGTTTGAAAGTCAATTAAAGCCGGTGGTTCCCTCTACTACTAGCCCACACTAGTCCTGGACTTAGGGGATGCTTAATTAAGTAGAATAGTACGAGGTTAAAAACAAACAAACAAACAAATAAACAGATGCATTACATCACAGATTTCTCATCTTGAAACTCAATAATTATTGAGTTTCGATAGTAAGCCAGAAGGTTATAACCTTCTGGCTTACTATCGTTGAACACGCCATTGCTCTAGGCCTTATATCCGAAGTTTCCGCGAATTTGGAACCACAGACCTGCTTAAAGACTTTTAATTTTGACACGAGGCTTTTTGGCGCCAGGGCTTAGATAAATATAAATTAAACTTAATGAGTATTATCAGGGCCAGACTGAACCGGACGGCAAGTTGGAAAATGCCGACGGGGCTAACCTAAAAATTAAAAAAAATATATTGTATGTGGCCATTTTTTATTATAGGCCCATATTTTTATTATTATGGGCCAAATTGGCAAGCATAGTATTTTTCTGACGGGACCAATTGGTTACACAGCTCTGCAAAATCACACATGTCAACGTGCCTGGGTTCTGGCAAACGATTGTATACATGTAAATCAACATAATGCATATATATGGTCTGTTTCATCAAGCAAGAGAGTAAATTAAAAATCGCACTGGGGGAAGTAAGCCTGTTGGAGGGTGCGGCGACCCCCAAAAACCGGACGGAGGGTTTAGGAGACCGACGCCAGTACCGCGACCTGGCTGCTCACATGAGGGCATACAGGAAGCGGTAAGGCAACCGGTCCCTCAGAAACCTAGCCAAACTCAAGGGAGAGGTCCATCAGCCAGGAACGAAAGGAGAGTGGCCAAGAAGCTCTTTGCGCTGCCAACGGCTCCGGCGTCCGCCCGAGGCGAGGAAAGGAGGCTCCAAGGAACCTCCAGTTCTAAGCCAGAGGCGAGCAAAAAGAGACTGAGGACAGACAAAGAAACACCTCCAGGTAGCTCAAGGAAAAGGCCTAACCACTACCGCACCCCTCCCAACGGCGGAAAGCGCAAGCACGTCTCGCCTCTCCATAGAGGGGAGGGTGGCACACGCCATCAGGTCTCCTCCCTGGAGAGGGGAGAGGGTAACGCGCCGACGCAAATGTCCGATCCTGAAACCACCGAGGACCCTTCGAAGAAGGAGCTGCAGGTGGTAATAAGGTCGGATAGGGAGGACGGTAAGGTTACGCCCGAAGAGGCAGAGCGCTTGAGGGCGAGCATGGTGGAGGAGATGTTCAGGGCTATAGAGGCAACTCCCCCTGTGGGTCCCCTCAGATTCAGGAACTCAGGCGTGGTATTTCCCGGCTGGTTCCTGATAACGACCATGACCCTGCCAACAAAGCGCTGGCTGCTGGAAACCTGGCCAACTCCGACCCTGGAGGGGGTTGCCTTCACCAAGGTGGCGGCAGCCGATGCTCCATGGCCGGAGAAGGTAGGCTTCTGGCTAAGGAAGAAAGAGCTGGACCTAGGCAAGGTGAAGAGGCTGATGGCTTTCCAGAATCCCTCGCTCAACATCGAGGGATGGCGTCACATCCAGACGACGGGAGAGGCAGGAGACTGGTTCCTCACTTTTGTGGTAGAAAGGGACGCCGTCAGGCGCCTAGAGGGGGCGAGCTGGCAGCTGTGCTTCGAGCTGATGACTATTTCCGTAAGGAAGGTCACATCTTGGAGCGGAGTTGTCAGCCGCGGCCCCTCGGGCGCGAGCGGCCCCCAGCGGACCACATAAGTTTTGCCAACCACGCCCCATGAGTGACCCCATCAATGGCGGCGTTAAAGGTAAGCCAGATCAACCTACAGCATAGCAAGAGTGCAACTGGGGAACTGGTGAGCGCTCTTGCTAACAAGGTAGGCGAGATCGTATTGGTACAGGAACCTTATGTTCACAGGAACAACGTAAGGGGGTTAGGTGCAGCCGGCTATAAAATTATAGTTGGCAAAGAGGACGAACACATCAGAACATGTATCCTGGCATCTAAGGAGCTGAACGTGGTTCCATTGACCCAGCTGGGCACCAAGGATGTAACGGCAGCTATTCTGGAGCACAAGGTAAGAGGCATTAGTCATAAGGTGGTGGTGGGTAGCTTATATTTGCCGTACGAAGGCGTACTTCCCTCGAGGGAGTTAGTGAGCCTGGTGGAATTCGCGAATGAACAGCGCCTACCAGTAATTATCGGTTGCGACGCGAACGCACACCACGTGGTGTGGGGAAGCACGGGTATAAACCCTAGGGGGGAAACCTTGTTGGGGTACCTAGCATCGACCAATTTAGAGATAATGAATAGAGGGAAGGAGCCAACATTTGTCAATCGAGTCCGAAAGGAGGTGATTGATATAACGCTGGTATCTATCACTCTATCAGAGAACATTTTGAATTGGAGGGTGTCGTCGGACATAACCATGTCGGACCATCGAATGGTAAGATTTGAGTTAAGGTCGGACAAACCCGATCCAATCATGAAAAGAAACCCAAGGGCAACGGACTGGGAGAATTACCTCTCCCAGCTCAAAAGTCATAACTGGGATTCAGACAGTGAGATACTCACAGAGGAACAATTAGACAAAGAGGTCACCACTCTAAATAATACCATAATCTCAGCTTATGAGGAGGCTTGTCCACTCAGGGAGGCCAAGGACCGAAAGGTCCCATGGTGGAATGGCACGCTGGACACCCTGCGCAAGGAGTGTAGGCGGGCATTCAACCAAGCCTTTAGGGAAGACACAGAGTCCTCATGGGATAGGTATAGAGGGGTGAGAAGGGATTTCAAAAAGGAGCTTAGACGAAGCAAGAAACAAAGCTGGAGGAAATACTGCGGAGACATGGAGTCACTGTCGGATTCTGCAAGGCTGATGAAAATTCTTAGCGGCACGTCTAATAAATCGGTAGGCTCGCTACAGAGACAAGATGGGAGTTGGACCACCTCCAGCGAAGAGTCCTTAAGACTACTGCTGGAGACTCACTTTCCCGGTGAAAGCGTCGAACAAGATAACCCCGAGGTAGAGCAGGGTCCCCTCCCAGGAGGGGACCGGCAACTGGCCGAGGAGGTTATCAAAGACGGCGCGATCAAATGGGCGGTGAAAGAGTTCGACCCATACAAGGCAGCAGGACCGGATGGCATATTCCCAGCGCTACTCCAGGCGGGCATAGAGATCGTTCTTCCCAGCGTGAAGAGGATCTTTAAGGCCAGCCTGGCGCTGGGATATGTTCCAAAGGAATGGAGGAGGGCGAGAGTGGTCTTCATCCCCAAACCGGGTAGGAAGGATTACACAACCGCCAAATCCTTCAGACCAATAAGCCTTACATCTTTCCTGCTGAAAACGCTGGAAAAGATAGTGGACCGGTACCTGATGGAAGGAGTGCTTAGCAGGCATCCTTTCCATAGAGGACAACATGCATATAGGCGAGGTAGGTCGACAGACTCGGCCCTCCACGCTATAGTGCGAAGAGTCGAAAAGGCGTTACACCACAAAGAATGGGCGTTGGCCATATTCTTTGACGTAGAGGGAGCATTCGACAGGGCAAGAACGTCAACCATCTGCGGTGCGCTATTAGCGAGGGGCACCCCGCCAGCGCTGGTTAGTTGGGTAAGATCTGCGCTGGTAGAAAGGAATGTCATGGCCTCTCTGGGGGACTGTCGTCTGGACATCGGGGTGAGGGGTGGATGTCCACAGGGCAGTTGTCTTTCACCTCACTTATGGTGTCTAGTTATGGACAGTCTCCTAGAGAGGCTGACGGCCGCTGGGCTATACGCACAAGCATTTGCAGATGATGGCACGGTCCTAGTCACTGGAAGGTTCTTGGGCACGGTCTGTGAAAGAATCCAGACAGCCTGCAGGATAATAGAAGAGTGGTGTGAGGAAAAAGGCTTATCAGTCAACCCAACAAAGACTGAGCTTATCCTCTTTACCAATAGGAGAAAGATAGAGAACTTTAGGGCCCCCCAAATGTACGGAAAACCGCTTGTGCTCTCACAAGAGGTCAAGTACTTGGGAGTAACCCTAGACAGTAAACTCAACTGGAAGGCGCATGTAGACAAAGTCATTGACAAGTCGATTGCGACCTTCTGGCACTTGCGTCGGGCAGTGGGAAAAAGCTGGGGCATGACCCCACAGATTCTATTATGGATCTATACCGCCGTCATTAGACCCAGAGTCCAATATGGCTCGGTGGTATGGTGGCCAAGCGTCAGCAAAACCACAGTAGCTCGGAGTCTGAGTAAGATCCAAAGACTAGCGTGTCTCGGGATCACCGGCGCAATCAGGACGACCCCCACATCAGCACTGGAAGTTCTACTGGGGCTGCCAACGCTTCCGTCCTGGATAAGGAGGGAGGCAATGGCTAGCTACCTTAGAATGAGAGATGTTGGATGCTGGCTGGGTGAAGGGGCAGTCTACGGACATACAAAAATCGCCGATGTTGCCAGAGTAGAGTTACCTATCAGCAGCATCAAGGTGATAGAGGCGGAAGACCGATTAAGGTTTGACAGAGCATTCTCTCTCACTATACCAACAAAACACGAGTGGGAGAACAAGGAAGTTAATTTTGCCCAAAACGCAACAGTGTGCTATACAGACGGCTCCCGGATGGAAAGCACGCAAAGCTCGGGCGCAGGCTTCTTTGTACAAGACACGGGGGTTCAAAAGAGCTATTCGCTCGGCAGGTACCCCACGGTATTCCAAGCGGAAGTCTTTGCGATACAGGAAGCGGCAAGATGCGAAGAGGTTCTAGGGAGCAACGGATCAGATGTATACATCTGCTCCGACAGCCAAGCAGCCCTGAAGGCTCTCAGTGCACCCAGCACAAGATCCAGTCTTGTGCAGGAATGCATAGAAGCCCTGGAGGAGCTAGCGAGGAACAAAAGAGTCCACCTTGTATGGGTCCCTGGACACAGCGGGATACCAGGCAACGAGAAGGCAGACGAACTTGCCAGGCTCGGAGCCGAAACTCCGTGCATGGGACCCGAACCCATGCTTGGTATTACAAGGAAACAAGTCACATCAGCCCTCAACACGTGGGCTGGAGAAAAACTAAGGGAAAGCTGGTCAACGGTCACGAACTGCAGACAGGCAAAGGACTTCCTTTCCGGTCCAAGCAAGTCAAAAACCGCGTGGCTACTAGGAAGAAGCCGAGCCACGATCAGCCAACTCACAGGGATCCTCACGGGTCACTGTGGACTAGGAAGGCACCTGTTCAAGATGAAGGTTGGTAACGACCCCGTCTGTTCGGGTTGCGGGATAGACGAAGAATCGTCCTTCCATTTCCTAGGACAATGCGATCGGTTCGGCAGAATACGACAGGAGATCTTCGGAGTGGCAACTCTCCGAAGAGAGGAGTTGCGTACCCTTGCCTGGACAGATATCGCGACCTTTATAAGGAGGTCCGGCAGGTTTAGGCAGGGAGTAGGGTAGATGTGTGGCTGGGACAGCTCGGGGCTGGCAAAAAGGGCCATAATGGCCTAGTTGCCTGGCTTGTAGCCTCCCCACCCTTACTACTACTACTACTACTAAATTAAAAATCGCACATTAAATATTTTTACAACAGGTTTGAATAGTGTATGTTTGTGTATAGAATATAGTTATGCTTTATAAAATAAACTATTCAGTATATTCGCACATTCAATATTCCTTATCGAAAATTAGTTATTAGATATTTTTGAGGTCGCTGAAACCGAATTCGAAGTTCAAAAAAATATCAAGATCAGAATTACAGATCCAATATGGCGTTAGAATATTCAAGGCGATATAGCATTTTCTAAATAGTCTCAGCGACCTCAAAAATTCTTCATCACTAGTTACTGGATTCGTTACTTTTCTTGGCCATTTCCTTTTATTTCTTCTTTCTATGGTCTGTTTTTCAAGCAAGATAGTAAATTAAAAATCGCACAGTAAATAGTTTTACAACAGATTTGAATAATATATGTTTGTGTATAGAATATAGTTATGTTTTACAAAATAAACTACTCAGTATATTCGCACATCCAATATTCGAATCTGGTTTGAAAATATTTACTGTGCGATTTTAAATTCACTATCTTGCTCGATGAAACAGACCATAGGATTATGTTTTTTGACGAGACAATTATCGGATATAAATTTATTCAAAAACATCAAAATGTTATTCTACAGGTTAATTTTACTATTGTCAAAATTTGACATCTAATTAAAAATGTAAAAATATATTAAAATTTATTAAAATGCCTATCTCGGAAACTAATGGTTCTAAGATAAAAATTATCACATACGTTTTTGAATGGAATTAAACATTATTTTTATTTATGCAAAAAATTATCCTACTATAAATAATAAGTGAGATATCGCTAAAATTTTTAGTATTTGCCCATTTTGACCCCCTTGCCCTTGTCTAAGGTTAACCATATTTGATGTGACGCAAATAGAAAAAGTCCTGAATCCTTTGGTGAACAGACCGACATTTTTTTAACACCCACTTTTTTCACATTTTCTCGACGTTTCATGACATTCTAAACCCGGAAACTCAAAAAAAAAATTGATTTTTGAGTCGATTTTAATAACGGGTGTCCCACCCGTAAAAATATTTTGTAATTTGTTAAAGTTCTAATTAATTTGTCTATATGGGATCACTTATCTTGAAAACGGTGTGTAGTTACTTTTAGTTATCGTGCTAGTAACAAGGCATTAGGTAGACCCAGGCTCATTTTCAGCTGTTGACCTGTGTTAGAGTATATCCCATTTAATACATGTTTTTTTGTCCTTTATTTATTAAAATGTATCGCTCTGAAATTGTATTTTCTTTAAGTAAAAAATCGTTTCCATTATAGTAAAGTTGTGAACATTAATCCTGTTTTGGCCTTTCGTTTTCTGACTGTCTGCATCCCCAGAATATTAACCCTTTATGGTCGGATTATAAAAAATATGGTGTTTTGAAAATAGTTTTCGAAATAAAATAGTTTGTACAAAAGAAAATTATCAGGTGCATAGTAGATTGCTCGTTGTAGTTTTTTTATTTTTACCCCTTCAAGAGTTCTAGTCGTAGCTCAAATATGTATATCACATTTTTTGTGGAGAATTATTAGAGCTCTATACTGGTTTTTCCATAGACAAAGAACATAGATGAGCTGTCATTTCAAGGTTATATAGAAATTTAAGATCCGTCATTTTGATTATAAGTCAACCGGGAAATTTAAATTAATGGCTAAAATGTACATAAACGACATAGTCTCACTTAAAAAAAATATATCATCTACTGTAGAGATGAATTAAGTACTATCCGGAAGCTTGCATAAAAAAGTTACATAGGAATTCGTGCAGTGCAATGAAGATAATAATTTTTCATTTATAATACTGTGTAGGACTGTCCTACTAGGACATACACTTCAGTGTGTAAAGTCATATCACTTATTTATACTCGTACATCACGTAAGCATGAAAAAAACTAAAACATTTTAACTAAAAACTGTTAAACTAAGACATCATTTAGAAACCAGGTACATTGCACGCTTTTTATCTACTATGGTAGATTTTTCAATTTTTCATTTTTTTTTCTTATTATCTTATTTGACATTATTACTACCTTTACTATGTGCTATTAAACAACTACCTCTTAAATTCATGTACTGTACAATGTATTTTATTTACTTCAATAAAAAACAATCTAATATTAACATGCAATTTTGCAAAAGTAACTTTATTGTTCGAAGCCTAATAATCAGCAGATCTTTGATCGATAAGAAAAAAAGTGTCATTTAACAAGAGATCTAAGGATAGGCTTGTAACTCGACTGATCCTAAAACTAGAAGCATATACCTAATTAGATTTAACTAGAAAACAAAAACTATAAAGACAAAACAAAAATATAAAAAAATGAGGTTATGTTAAGTTTAAGTTTCATGTTAGAGGTGTGTGCGAAGAATTATATTTTTATATTTTAATTACTGTTAAAAATAAAATTTTCTATTTAAAGTATACATATATATAACCAACTGTGGTAACAAAACAATGACACATGAAAAAGAAACTTTTACTGAGTACTGAAGTGAGATAAAAAGTCACATCTCTAACAAAGAAAATAATGTTACACAGTGTTACCAACTTAAAATATATATATATATTTTTACTTTATGTTGGACATTTAGAATCAAAATGGAAGACGCATTTAGTCGGGATGCAGAAGTATGCGCAGACGGTCAAAAATCATTCTTGTTTGTTATTTTGTCTATGGGTTTTTTATCCAAACGTATTACTAAGGGTGTTGTCCTCGTTTGCCCCTTTTGACCTTTTTTCCCCAACTTGATATACTTTTCTATAGTTTTCATGTTACATTGGCTATAGAATGACCACCGATTTATTTTTTTTTGTTTCACTTTCGGTTTTGTCGGCAATATTTGGATGTTATTTAAATGAAACTTTGTATTTGTACATATTTTGTTCAGAATTAAATTCTGAATACAACCATGTATCATTTGTCAATTTTTGACGGAAAATGTAATTTTTGCTTTTCCATTTTGAAAATTTTCAAAAATTTTAATAAACTTTAGTAGTCATTTTTTGCCCATAAATTTTAATTTAAATACAATGATATTGTCAGTCTTTTAAGAAAAAAATATGTGATTTAATGGTATGTACTACAATTTTGCTTTAAATGAGAATATATTCCCTTCGTTATATCCAAATCACACATTCTTGATTTAAGACAATATTTTTTTCTGTGTAGCAGCATTGTTAACTGCATACCTTTTAATTAGTTTTACAACAACGCGTTGTCACGCCAACAATTTAGAACAAGCCGATGAAATAGTATGTAAAACACGTAGTATGTAAAACACGTAGTAATACATTTTGCAGATTTTATGAACATACTGTCTCACGTTTGATTATTTCATTGTAAAACAGTAAATATTTTTTTAAATTAAAATCCATACTTTTCAAAAAGCTGAAAAACTAATTTATTTTTTGGAAAGTTATGCATTTTAAATAGAGTATTTGCAAACATAGAGATGTTTTGTTTGTCATATACATTTTTTTTAACTAGGTCATAATAATAAAATTTAAACTCAGTTGACCCTGTAGTAATATTTTTTATTAAAATCTGTTTACAAAGATAATAATGGGACTACGGATTTTTATCGTGGAATAGGTTAAAAGTTCATTAATTTTGCCAAACCAGTAAAAAACTTGTGTCATTATGCTTCTCAATAGTGATTTAGCTGTTAAAAGTATTATGGCAGACCCACAAATTTACTTACAAATACGGCAAAAAAAGGTTCGGGCTAAAAAAAGGTCACCAACCTCACAAACTTCATCGTTAGTCCGTTGACTACTAAAAAAGGCTCATAAATAGGGACGACAAAGATTTGGTTAGGGAAGGCAAAAATAAATAGGGACTGCAATTGCCAGTAGGTATTGCGGCGGTTGAGCTATCCCCCACCACTTTTCATCTAGGCCACGCCCCCTACTTAAATAACCCCCTTTTTAATAGCCTCTATAACAGAGCTGTTTTAACAGGGCTGTTAATGTAATAACCAGCTGTTTTAACAGGGCTGTTTCTAAATCAGTTTATATCAGATCAGTTTAGATTGGATCAGATCTGATATAAACTGAACTAAAACAGCCCTGTTAAAACAGCTCTGTTAATTACATTAACAGCGCTGTTAAAACAGCTCTGTTAATTACATTAACAGCCCTGTTAAAACAGCTCTGTTAATTAAATTAACAGCCCTGTTAAAACAGCTCTGTTACGGAGGCTATTAAAAAAGGTGCATTTAAAGTAGGGGGCGTGGTCTAAATGAAAAGTGGTGGGGGCTAGCTCAAACGCCGCAATACCTACTATTGCCGTCCCTATTTGCCTCTATCAACCCGCAAGTATTGCAAATATACTAAATATTGTATAATCAGATTAGGGATTGCAATCCGGCACCAATTTCAATCCGGTCGGATCTTGCCGAATTTCTGTCGATCCGACCGGATCCGGTCGGATTAGTCACATCAAACATATGTATGTTGCCTTTTAATTTTAAAATTAGCTGTATAAAAGATATGCAATTGAGTGTATATTACAAAGTTTATAAAAAAAAACGTTTATTTCTTATGAAATCAACTTTATTTAAACTGTAATAATCAACAAACAATCACGAATTAACAATATGCAAATATTTTTTTAAATTTGCCACATGAAATTGTTAATATGGGGTATGGCTATTTTTTGCAAAAATCTGTTTTAAAGAAAAACTAGAAAACTTATTATTATTTTTAATATTTTAACTGAACGGATCCGGCAAACTTATGCCGGATCCGGTAGATGTTTAATGATGCCGGATCCGCCGGATTACCGATTTTTAAACAAATTTTTATAAGTAACGAATAACGCTAAAACTGTGTTAGCCATATCATATAAAATTTATCGTTATTTTGTTAGTATTTTAAATAAATGCTCATTATATCAGTCAGACTTTTAAAAGGAGTAATAAACAAGTAATATTTAAGGAACCCAGAGGCTGTAAAGGGTGCTCTATTAAAGTGCGCCTATACGAGACCCCATTTAGACTTATTTGTCGGTCACGGCCCATTATCTCCCAGATAATGTTATCAGGGTCCTGGCTACAAACAGAAAACATCAGTTCGAGCCTTAACAAATTATATCGTCGGAAAGAATTATTGACCCTTACCTACCGGAAAGAAATAAATGGGATCGATTTTAAAAGGGATGTATTACTGGACAGAATTCGGTTAGATCAACTAAAACTATCCTGATTTATTTTTATCTGTTTCTATTTTCTTTTTTACTAAAAGCAGCAATAAATTTTAGAAATTTGATTACAGATCACGCCTAGCTAGAATTAACTTTAACCCAAACGTGCTCTCAATTTTCAGATTTAAGTTTTTTTTTTATTTCTAACATGGCTTACAATAATTTTAAGAATAAATTAAAAATAGTCGCTAGGACACTTTTAAAAAAATACTATTTTCATTTGTTTTATTGAAAAAATATTTCAAAAATAGGTTTGAAATGTGATTTCACAACCTAAGACGAAGCCGAGTAAAAAAAGCACTTTTTACTAAAATAGGTTTGCGTCAAGGTGAGTGTATTATTTTTTCTACGACCTAACACCTAAACATCGAAAAAACGCAAAAATTGTCTTAAAATTAATTTTACTAATTTTGTGTTTGACGTTCACTTGTTTTCTGACAGCACATATATAAAATCAGTTGGCTATGACTTTCCGACCGCTGTCTTGGCAACGGGTGAAAAATAAGAACTAAGTACTAAGGGAACGTTGAAGTATTACGTAACCTGTACCCGGCATATTTCCAGTTATAGTCCAGTCTTCAGGTCAATAAAAGAGCCTTTAATTATTTTTTTTTAAATAATTCACACATTTGTGCCCCATTATCTCGAGTAAACCGATTTTCGATTGAATCACCATTATATTAGGTATAAAAAACCTTCCTAACCAAGTTATAAAGAAAAATCTAAAACCCTACAGTGTAACGTTTAAGGTGGTGCCGTGAACTAGCTATAAGTCGTACAAAAAAATACATGACACAAAAAATGTTGGAGATTTGGTTCTCTTTATTTTCATATCAAACGTTTTTTGCACCGATCTTGAGATATTTTAAAAAGTCCGTTTTTTGTGAAAAATGCGTTAAAAAGATGAGTTCAATGTCGCAAAATTGTTCATTTGCAGCCTTAAACCCTACGCAATAAACAAAAAATCTAAACTCCCTTTTATTAACTTGAAGACTGGACTATAACTAGAAATACGCCGGATACTGGTTATTAGCCATGTTAGAAATCAAAAAACTAAAATCTGAAAATTAATGGATGATTTAGCCAGTCGTTAACACTAAACATTTGACCAATGACATTATTTGAAACATCTTATTTAATTAAATAAATTCTTGAATTAGTCTAGTGCTAATAAGTGCTAATAACAAGCACTTTTGGGTTAAACATATTTCCAGCTATAGGCGTGGGCCACGTACCTACATTAAATTAAATTTGATCACTAGTGCCTAGGTTAAATTACGTTTTTCATTTAGAAAGGGAGAAGTAACGTTAGCTTTAACTTAAGAAAGGGGGAGATCTAATAAAAAGTGATTATATTACATTAAGTAAACCTAAATTATAGTTTATTATTTTTTACGAGAATAACGCAGACTTTTTTGAAAGTTTAATTTTTTAATATACTTTTTGTCGTACATAAATAAAATTCATTAAAAAAACTTGACAACACAAAAATACCTAGTGGTAATTTAATATTTGTTCCCCCCATTCTTATAACAACGGCTGGTTGACTGGAAATTCTACCGGAGTTGGCATACGCCAAGAGTAAGGTGTTTAAAAAAAAAAACAAGTTTTTTGAAAGTTCTAAGTCCCTTCTCACGATGTGAAAAATACCATAAAAAAATTCTATGCCGAATTGCCGCTCAAAAAATGAAATAATGGTCCGCCGTATTTAATATGAAAATTAAAAAAAAGCAATACAAATTTATTTTTTTTTAGAGTATTTGGAAAAACTTTTCGCAAAAAAAAAATAACCGACTTCTGTCTCTACAAAGTAAAAAATAAAAAATAAGCCGGTGCCAATTTCACCACTCCCTAAATTAAATACTAACAATTATTTTTGTTGTTAAATTGTTTTCTGTGAAATTGGTCCCGACTTATTTTTTATTTTTTACTTTTTAGAGACAGACGTCGGGTCATTTTTTTTTGCGAAAAGTTTTAATTTTTTACTTTTTAGAGACACAGAACTTGTAGATTTGTAACGTCATCTAAGCTAAATTATAGTTGTCGTTCCATCTCGGCAAGCTGCTAACGCCACAACGCACTATTAGTGCGTTGTGACGTCATCATCTTAAAGATAAATTTCTAAAAAATAAATTTAGTAGTATTTTTATTTTAGCGCCCAAGAGTCCAACCAACCTTATTTTAAACAAAATACTAAATATTAAAGGTTCACAGAATCAAGTTTAGCGGCATTTAAAAGATTTTTAGCCTGCCGTAATATTTATGTGACCCTTTAATCAAGTTATCCGGCTTATCCGAGTTATCCCATCATTTTCTAAAAATTTGGTTGGTATTAGAACCAAATTAAGCCGGTTTTAAGTGGCATTGCGTTAAAACGATTAGATTTATCTTAACTATCCGGCTTACCCGGCATTAACCGAGTGTCAAATTAAAACGGGACCACCATGAATCATGAATGTCCTCTTTAAGTTGCAAAAGGTTTCATCAAATTCCGTTGATCCGTTACAAAGTTATGCGGGAACAAACATAAAAAAAACAAAGTTACACGTCGAATTGATAACCTCCTCATTTTTTAGAATATTGGAAGTCGGTTAAAAATGCAATACACCATTTAATGTGAATAGTATATAATTGAATGCGTAGCATTACGTATCTTCACGTCTTGATTTTGTATATCTTATCTTTGTCTACAAAAAATATTTTCTGCACATCTTAGGATACATGCAGTAAAATACGTGATAATTTTACTCAAAGGCGTCCTTTGTGTACTTGAATATGTCTTTCTTTTAGGACTGTAAAACGCGACATAAATATTTAAATTATATCCACGATTCATTTCGCATCATAAACCCTGCACTTGGACATTTTAATATACTTTTTACTAAATGTCAGGGTATCGTAATAGACATTTTAACCCAAAGAAATTATTAAAAATTAAAAAAATTTTAATCTAGTGCCGGTGCACCGCGGTGGTTCCCCTACTACTGGCCCACACAAGTCCTGGACTTAGGGGATACGTAATTAAATAGAAAAGTACGAGGTTAATATAAACAAACATGTTATGAAGTCGAAATATATAGAAAGAAAAAGTACAAGATATATCAGAAAGAAGGAAAAATAAGAAACTATTTAAGAAAGCAAAAATGACCCAATTTACAAGAACAAAAGGGCAAGGTGACTGGAATACATAACAGCCGATTTGGTAAAAAAACGGATGCATTGCAGGTCCAAAATAAAATATTTGCAAGAAGTGGAAAAAGACCTACGGATAAATGGATAATGAACTGGAAAACTAAGTCTAAAAACAAGACTGAGAGAAGAAAAATTACAAAGCTTTGGGACTGAATAGCCTGTAATCGCTCCTATACCACACCGCGTTGCAACGAAGGTATTTAGTATTCGAACACAAAGGAGAATGCATAAAGTGATAATTTATATCCCACATTTTATAGTGCCTCTTAAATTACTGACTGTTCATATTTGGTTCCAGTTTTCGAGGATCATAAACCAACACACCTGTTAGCGGTAGTTAGGTTGAACATATAACAGGTATATGTATATGTGTAATATTTGTAATAACTTAATTACTTTACTTTAGTAATCCTTAAATATATTGCTTTCCCATTTCGTGCAAAAATTTTAAATTTTTTTTTTGTGTATTTTTGCGTTTTATGACGTTTTATGTCGATATAAATTAATTTCGAGCAAAAAAAAATTGTGGGGAAATCTTGTGGACACGATAACTTAAGAACGCTTTAAGCTAGAGACTTGAAATTTGGCATTTACCAAAAGTTCTCGCTCGGGATTGTTTTTGGTAAACATTGGGGTGCGGCAAGGGGGGAAAAATACATTTTTTTTAGAAAAAATTGAAAATTGCTATATGGGTTTTCAAGGTTGCTGAAATTGAATCTGATAAAAAACTTTTCTAATTCCACCCCGAGGGGGTGAGGAGGTAAATATTTTTCAATATTATTAATATTTTCTTCAAAATTGGTATATAGGGGTTTTTGGGGTCGACGAATATGAATCTGATAATACTTTTTTTCTAATTTCACCCCCTGAGGGGTGGGGGTAGTTTTCGTGAAAACTGGTATATTGGGGTTTTTGAGGTTGCTGAAAGTGAATCTGATAATAATTTTTTTCTAAATAGACCCCCTGAGGAGTGGGGGGTAGTTTTCTTGAAAATTTTTATATTGTGGTTTTTAAGGTTTTTGAAAGTGAATCTGATTATAAAAAAAATCTAACTTAACCCCTAAAGGGGCAGAGGGTAGCTTTCGTCAAAATTGGTATATTAAGGTTTTTATGGTTGCTGAAAGTGAATCTGATAATAAAAAATCCATTTTACGGGCGGAGGTGGAAAATGGGAAAGCTCTTTTACTGGGCAGTGTATTAACTATTATGACATTGCAATACTAAATTAATAAATTAAATTATTAACCCCTTCCGCTCCATTGTATCCACGTATAGATATTTGTAGGTATAGCAAAATATACCACAATATCCACAGTTGGATAATTGTTTACGGGATTTTCCATATAAATTTTAATCTGGTGTAGGCACCTGTACCTTGAAAAACCAGCTGGAGTGGAAGAAGTTAATATTTTTTGGGCAGGATTTAGACAAGTTGGAACGGATGCCATTTCTAGATGGCAATATTTGAAATCGCTGTATTTCGGACTAAGATAAAAATAATCAAAAATTTTACATGTGAAATTCTTAATGCTTTTTAAATGTGCAAGAATTTTATATTAATATAAATATTTGGCAAGCTAGTTTTTCTCCCTCTTTACCTACCTTATGTATACATTACATGTAATTACCCTTTTGCATCCATTTTCCCCTATAACATATATAGGATGATTTTTAAGTAGCTCCACATCTTTTAATGGTAATTCTATATCAAAAAATATGAAAAATAGTTTCTATAAACATATGTTCAAAAACGACTTGTAAGAGAGCTACATCCATTCAAAAGAGGAACCCAAAAATTTGATTTTTATTTAATATCTCATTTGCATGTTACTTTAACCAGGGGCTTCCAAAATTTGGGGTCTTATAGATTTTTTCCCCAAACTTATTTCTGCTTAACTTAGTTTATTATAATAATAGAATTTCTTACGTAAACATACATAAAAAAGGTACTCCCGTTATAATACCGTAGGATTAACCGTTTTTGAGAAAAATGCAATTAAAGCAAAATTAAATGGTTACAGAACCAAAAATTAAATACTAAAATGTTAAAAACCTTAACTTCAATATTGCAGAGTGATTTTTTATTATTGAAAGTTAAGAAAAAAAGTTTCTACACATGTAGAATCGTATTAAAAATGGTATATCTTTAGAAGACCGTAACTACCTAAGAATCTATTTTTAAAACTACATAGTTATAGAAAATTTTTTCTTTGTTTTAGATGTAACCTTTTTATCATTGAAATTTTGGTTTTCAACATTTTAGTGTTTAACTTTTGGTTCTTGAAACGTGTAATTATGCTTTAATTGTATTTTTCTGAAAAACAGTTAATCCTATGGAATTACAACAAGAGTACTTTTATTTTGTATTTTTACATGAGGAATATTATACCTACTAATAATAAACCCACAAAAAAATTAAGCAGCAAAAAGTTTGGGACGAAAAAGTAATAAGGCCTCCTTTTCGGACGACCCTGGTTAAAGTAACTACATTTAAATATCATTGACTGGTAGGCCTTATTAGGGATAGATTACATGTAAAACCTCATTGCTGTAACAGAAAGTGTTCTTGAATTATTAAATAATAATCGGATGTAGGTCCCTTACGGGTCAGTTTTGGATAAACATGATTTTTTTTTCATATTTTTTAATAAAGAATCACTCGATAAAAGGAGTGTAGCTATTAAAAATCACCTTGTGTGGTTTAAACATTAGCAATAGCAGGTAATAAAATAAGAAGTTAATCCAAAGATAATTTTTCATGTTATCTCGACAACTATTACGTTCAAGAACATGCTGTTTAACTAATTTTAACTGTCTGTCGCCCGTCGCTATCTAGATTTATCGCCAATGTTCGGTGGCGGCGAGATTAGTGTGTTCCCGATTTAATTCATGTTGGGACAATATTATTAATTACGAAAGGATCCCTAGGGATTAACCTAGACCTAATCTGCAGATGAAGATGTTTCATTTCGCCGTATGCTTCCAGTGTAAGAATATTACCTCCACTCTCTGTAAAATCTTTATGTCATAATAACTCATAGCATCTCTACTCTAGAGCACTGGATAGGCAGGTTTCTTAGTAGGTAGGTAGTTTACACACTACACAAAAAGAGTACCGATATACACGAAATCTCAGACCGAAAATGGCGGACGAAAGTGCGTTATCAAGACGAAAATTTAAACAAAATAATTTTTTTTACAAGCGTGCGAAAAGTGCACTTTTCCGCACGCATTTACGTGTGCAAAGTGCCACTTTTCCGCACTAGTGCGGAAAAAGTACTTTCCCGCATTACTTTTCCGCACTAGTGCGGAAAAGTAAAAATGTTCCAAATTAAAAAGTTATTGCAATATTTTAAATTTATGCAGAGTAATATGCATATTTGACAACATTTTTATTTTTAAATAATAACGCATGAAAATCCTACTTTTAAATAATAATTGATTTTCTTAAAATTTTATCTTTCAAAAAATTTGTCAAATAATGATAGAACCATAAATGTCAGTGATGTTAATTCATTAACTCTAATCAACGTAGGCCACGCATAAACTTTTAGAATGTTTTCATAGCAACTAAAGTATACAAACAAATGTCAAAGCCAGTATCAAAGTCAGATTAGCGTCGTAGCAGTTTATTTTTGAAAGTTTACATAAAAGTAGAAATGCATTACTCCGATGATGAGATACCAGAGTCTATTTTGAAAGCAGCAAGAAATTTGGATTTGTTGCCTAAAAAATCCAAAGATAAGTATAAAAAATAATGCCAGGTGTTTACAAGCTGGTGTCAAGAAAAAGGCGTCGAGAGTTTGAAAGAGGAAGTCTTTCTAGCATATTTTGCATATTTACTATAAATATTGTAAATAATAAAAATAATAATTTGTAGTAGTTAGTTTGTTAACATAAATACCTACCTCGTTATTAAAATATTTGCTTAATTTTCCTCACACTTGTAGAAAATTTTTTGTTCCTAACTCTTGCGAAAGTGTATTTCCGCACTTGACTGCTTCGCTGCGCGTCGTTCGGTCAACTGCAGTCGCGTGCGGAAAAGTAACACTTTCCGCACTTGTTAGGAAAATAACTATAATTGTTATTCTATTTGTCATGAAATGTTGACAATAATAAAAAATAATGTATGACAGTTTGCATTAATTTTCTCAATATATTCGAATAAACGCTATTTTAGAAGATGAATTAACTTTATTTAACTTTATTTTATATTTTCCGTGTACACAATGGTGAATTTTGATAATATTTTGTTGCTTTCGTTAACTAATTGAACTTATGTATTTGTTTTAAGTAAAAAAAGATTTTCTTTATTTTCTTTCTTTTACTAAAAGAGATAATTCGTGAAATTAGATCCTCGGTTATAATATGAATTAATTATTATAAACGATCTACCAATTACCTAATACTGCATCAAGAGATTTATTTTCTGAAAGATTTAAAACAAGGTTTTAAATCAGCAATTATTAGCCCCAATGAATATTCAGCATTGGTAATACATTAGTTAATAATAAATTGTATGAGTTTTTTGCAAAATACTGGTTTTATTCAGTAAAGAAATACAAAAATATTACTACTTACGTGTGAAGAAGTTATAAACATTTTAGAACTATAAATTTAAACAGAACCGTTTTTTTAACAGAATGCTCAGTATCTTTTATGTAATTTATAAACAAAACACCGTAAAAAAACTATTTTATAGGAAAATTTGGATAAAAATATTGAAAATTCCATAGTTAATGTCAAACAATTTTAACGTCAATAGTTAGCTAAATATGTGTGGTGTAGAACAGACTTGATTTCTATAATGTTTTTGCAGTAGCAACGACATATTCGGTTTCTAGAAAAAATTCTTGCGGTCTGAAATTGTGCCTATATCGCTACTCTTTTGCGGAACCACTCAAACTACCCACCGACCCTAACAAACCTACCTATCTAGTGCTCTACTCCAGTAAATTTATTTTTCTTAACATTTTTACTTTATAACATATCTACTCTTTGTCGAAAAAAATACTTCTTGTGACAGGATTTTAGTAGAACCAAAATCCTATATTAAGTAATAAATATTGATTACCTATCTTTTTTAGATACCGATTTTGTATTTTTCTTCTTTATTTGATTTTTATTTTATACGGTTAATGAATTGATTAGATAAAACATTATAATATAATGTTTAATAATATATACTAATTGAAATGTTTTATTTTTAAGTAACCTATTACAATGTTTCAAAATATCCCGATTTTCGAAATCAAAAACACTCGCTTTCTTAAAGGTTGCTTCGTGGTAAAAAACAAACAAACATTAAACTTTCATTGTTAATAACTTTTGCAAAATATACGTATTTTTTTTTTCATCCAGAACCTGGGGAAATCTTTTTGTACATACCTAAGAGCTATTAAAAATATTATTTTAAAGCAAAAAAAACGACTTTCGATTTTTGGTTGCCTACTTGGAAAATTATTCAATTATAATTTGACCTAAACTAAAAATACAAACTTGAATAAAAAAAAGCTGGTCATCAGAAAATTCCAATCAATGCACATTTTGACTAGGATACCTATTACAATGTCGCTTTTTTGGTACCTCTCACTTTATTTTTTTTTGTGTGCCTGTGTTCTCTTTCTTGTGAATTATTTCTCCCTGGATTGAAAAAAATTACCTGTGCTGTGGCAATTAATACGAAATTTGACGGCCATAAACGCAATCCAACTAGAGAGGGCTAATTGATAGGTAACTTAAACTGTTAATTAGACCAATACATGATATAATTAGGGTTATTCTATTTAGAGGTGATCGCATTCGTATTGTTGGCAACATGTGCACCGAAATGGCTAAATCATAGACTGCGAGAGCGTTATTGTTTAGTTTGTGTCCTGTTAATAAACATATTAACGCTACACCACAAATTATAGCCGTAGAACCCTTAAATGCCTTAAAACTGCGTAACCCTTAAATGCGCAATGTTATGTATAAGATACATAACATTGTACAGTTGGATCCGAAAAAAAAACAAAATAGAAAATCTAGTTGTGTAAATTGAATAATTGTTTACAAACAATGCAGTTGTCAATGTTGACAAGATTTGTCAAAATTATTTATAATTATTATAAAGTACATAATCAATAAAGGATTTAATTTAATTAAGTACATACTTAGAAATGCATCAATTAAGTGATTAAGAAAGCTCAAGCTATTGGGTTATTGGGAGCAGGATGTAAGAAGTAGACTTGGCAAAGTTTAATGATTCGGAGAGTTTTATTAAGATTGAAGAAAAAAATGGAAACACCCTTTACGAGACGCAATGCAGGCTATAAACGATAAAAATTTTGCTGGGTCGAAAACTACCGCCCGCCGCTGCATCGATAATTCCGAGATTCGAAATTGTTATGCAGCAACAAAAACCTATTTTAAACGAAAATTATAATTTTCATAAATTATATACAGCCTGTTCCAGAACTCGCGTACCGAAATTTGAGGGTATATGAAAAACCCTCTAGAAAATATGAAAAAAATTTAAAAAAAAATCCATCTTCAATACTAATTAAAAAGGAAGCTATTTAATCTGACCAATCCTGTTGCTGATGTTAAATTACCTAAAAATTAGTTTTTCCCTACTTATTAGTAACTATGGTTGCATTTTAATGGTTGACTCGTGCATGGTTTAAGACTTTCAACTTTAGAATCTTTTTAGGTTATTATATTTTGACAAAACCGACAGAGGCTATCAAATATTCTATTTTTATAGGGTCACTCCATCCGGCGGTGCTTTTATGATACCCGTCTTAGACGGCAGCAACAAACTGCCGCTGCAACTCCATTCAGCGCGCTGAATGTAGTGTTTTTTTTTTATTAGAAACTCAGATCTTTTAATTGATTTACTGGCTATAAATTCTTAATACAAATTAACAAAATAAAAATACAATAACTGAATTTTATTTATTTATTTTAAAGTAATGAACATAGGAAAAATATTTATCGGTGTTCATTTTCATTTTCTTGATGTTTCTGCAACAGCCATGTGCAAAATTCGACTCGTAAAGGATAGTCCTCCGGTGTCAAGCATTGTACTCGAGTGTAATGAAAGGGATGCATTTTTTCATATTTTAGAATTCGTTGAACAGAGGTCTTAGACATATCAAGATTTCTAGCCACGATACTAAGGCTTGTTTCAGGTTCTTCTTCAAAAGCCTGAATGACAGCTTCTTCATTATCAACAGTTCTTGCAGTTCGCGGAGCGCCTCCAATCTCTTTTTTGTTTGGAGTTAAATTTCCAGAATTTCTTGCCCTTTGCACCAATCTTAAAATAACATTTCTGCTAGGATGTTCTCTATTGGGAAAACGAATAGAATATTCGTCAGATGTAGCTGAAGCACTCCGGCCACACTCGCCATATAAAATTAGCATTTCGCAATACTCTTCTGAAGTAAACATCATGAAACTTTTGATATTGTTTTATGACATTAATAAATATTTATGTCACATTAATCACCATGTCAACCTACAGAATATGTACCTGCAATAATTAAATTTGCTTCCATAGCTACAAATTCAACCTTTAATGGTAATTAATAATCAGCAACAGTATTGGTCCACTTAAAGCGTTCTTATTTTTGAATTGAACGAAGATGGATTTTTTTTGAATTTTTTTTCATATTTTCCAGAGGGTTTTTAATATACCCTCAAATTTCGGTACGCGAGTTCTGGAACAGGCTGTATTTCAATACTAAGGAATTTTAAGTTTTATTTCCCATAAGATTTACTAAATATTATGTTTAAATGTTTTATATGATTAAATATTCTAAATATTTTTTCAGTTTAGGTATATCTGGACCCCGGTGGTAAACGACACCATGTCACAAAAACGTAATTTTTCAGGAGAGCAAGTTTTCGATTCTTTTTTAACATTAAATGCATGTTCTTGGGGCTCTCCATTATTATTTTTTGTAAAAAAAGAAGGAATATTAACATAAAAATAACCATACTGGGGAGACTTCTTGCTTCTGCAGATCAAGAACCTCTATATTTGCTAGTTTTCTATTTCTTCCAGCTTCATATACCAGCAGTTACTGTTATTTAACATTATTCGCATTCACACATTATCTGTAATAACTTATTAGAGACTACTAATAAACTTAAAGAAAAACTGACAATATGTCAAATTATTCTAACCTCTTTCTTAAAATCTTACTTAAACTATAAAATAATTAATAAAATTGACATTTTGGCATATTTAAAACTTGCATTTTTTGTGGGTCCAACTGTATATGCATATTGTATATTTAATGTTGCATATACATTGTATATGCAAAATTAAAAAAAATATTTTCTTGGTTGATTGCTTTTTTATAAAAAATATCTATCTAGATAGATATCTATACCTAGCTTTCTCAGATATACGATGTTTGTTTATAACAATTTATATGAAAAATATATTGATAGCAGCAAATATTTTATTATTTTCAGTGTGCTAAAATTAAAAAAAAATCGCTTTAAGAAAAAAGCGGTACCCATAATTAATTAAAATATTATTCCATCCAGACAGGTTAAAAAAGATGAAAGTTCTCACTACCTAGTCTGGATGTATGGAAATGCGTGTTTGCTTACATGTTCAGCTTCACTTTGTTTTAACAAAAACTTTCTCGTAACTTCCAATTCTTCTTTCCTTAATTTAAAGTAAATTAAGTTAAAGACTCGTAACTTCCAATTCTTCTTTCCTTAATTTAAAGTAAATTAAGTTAAAGACTTATTTCGTTTTGAAAAACATGCCCAAATTCTCATCGTAGCATGTATTTATTTGCATACATTTATAAACTGCCGCACATTAAATCCCGGATACCTAAAAAATTGATATTTTTTAAATTCAAGTATTTCGAAAACTAATTAATGAATTTGACTGATTTTGTTTTTCTTTTTATTTAGGATGGTTAAAAAAGTACTTTTGTATTAACAGCAACAAATAATGTCAACTATATTTTTTGCCCCATCTTCTATGACTTGCATGGTACGCCACTGCAAATGTTTATCAAATTTTTAAGGTCTCTTTTATTGCCGCAGTTTTAATGAATATTTTCTTTTTTAGTTTTTTATTTTTTTACTTCTGGTTTAGGAGATATCAGGATTTTCCTGAAAGTTGTCATTTTTTCAGGTAACTCAAAAAGTACTACATGAATTTAAATGAAGATGTGCTTTAAATTTGAAGCTTTACGGAGTTACGTTTTTCTTCTAATCAAGTTTATCAAAAAATAAATAGGGTTTGATAAACTTGTGTAAAAGAAAAAATAGGGTCACTCCATCCGGCGGAAGTTCTGCGAAATCACCGTTAAGCCTCCGTCAGACGGCAACAGAAAGTTGTCCTGGGATGAAAAAACTGTAGAAGAAGAAGTAAAAGACATGAGCTTCAAATAAAAAATAACAATTCTGCTGATTTAGTACTTTTTGAGTTAAGTGAAAAAATGACAACTTTCAGGAAAATCCTGATATCCTAAACCAGAGCTAGAAATATAAAAAACTAAAAAAGAAAATATTCATTAAAACTGCGGCAATAAGAGAGACCTTAAAAATTTGATAAACAGTTACAGTGGCGTACCATGCAAGTCCTAGAAGATGGGACAAAAAACATAGTTGTAACATTTTGTGTTGCTGTTAATACAAAATTACTTTTTTTAATAATTCTTAATACAAACAAAAGTAGAGAATGTTTAAGCTTTAAAACAAAAAAAAAATCAGTCAAATCCATTAATTAGTTTTGAAATATTTGAATTTAAAAAATATCAATTTTTTAGGTGTAATCCCGCATGTGCGGCAGTGTAGTAATCTAGACGTAAATTATTTATTTATATTTTTAAAAATATCGTTGTGTAACTTTCTCAATCAACCTCCAAAAACAAATGTTCGGTTCTTAGCAATAATAAATTCTGTAAATCATGATGGCGGGTAACCTATACAAATACGAATTAATAATTCCAATTAGTTTATTAGTTTGAATTGTACTGAAATAACAAGTGCAAAAAAACGAAAAATGTTTTTTATTAGATTGATTTTAAAAACGACACTTTTTGTTCATGTTTTATGGGTTTTTAAAAGAAGATGCTTTACCTTTACTGTAATATTTATAAAGAAATATGACATTTTGGTTTTAAACTATATGTTTATATTTTAATCATTTCATACACAATAAAAAAATTTTCTTTAACATAACCTTAAAATATTCATCCACTAAAATAAATTACAAACAAAAAATTCCAATTGTAAAATCAATTTCAAATTGAAAGTTTTTGCCCGATTTGTATAACTTAACTTTTTGATTTTTGGGGAATAGGGCTTTGGATCTGACTAAAATTGTTATCTAATTTTGCTGTGACGTTTCGACGATAGATTTTCGTTGTTTTCGAACAGAGAATTAAAGCCAAAGATTAGTCATTGTCACTAACAGTAAACACTCACATAAACAAACCATTATTTAAACAAATAAATAACAGTTAAAAATAAAATTAACCTACTAGCTGGATTAAATTCAATAAATAAGGTAAAACTATCCTTTAAGGTGTTCAAGCTAAAAATCTAAAAGTAAATTGATATACGACGTTTTAGAATAGACAAGTCGATATATTATACCCTAATTATAAAAACTACCACTTTTTCGGTCTTTTTACCTATATATAGAATGTAATTAACTGGTAAAAACATAATACTTATAAATAGGGCGTAGTAAATTAAGACACTAACTTTAAAGAAACTCACGCAAAATATACATATATTTTGAAGTTATCTTGATTACAATAAATAATCTTATCAAGATGTATTTAAGTGTTGGTTCAAATAATTTATCTGGAATCAAAGTAATGTGCAAATAGATACAAAGTCCAAGCGCTGCACAGTGTTTCGTCTAGTCTATAGCTAGCTGGAAAAAATTATTTTATTTGTTTTACTGCATAGAATTGTATATTATGCAATAACAAGAGCATATCCGAGAGAAAAAAACATTATTTTCATAAAAAAAGATTTTATTTTTTACAGTGAAATAATACGAGGATAAGACAATAAGGTAAACGTAAAAGAGCAATATCGAATGAAAATTAACAAAATTAAAACACTATAATAAATCTTGACATACTATATAAATTATTAGTGCTAAATCATAACAATTTAAACTAAAAATCATCCGAAACGACTCGACTCGTCGTCATAATCAATTTCCGAAGAATCGGTGATGACTTGTTCTAAAAAAAACACACATTATTTTAGTTGCGACACTTTCGGGCATGATTACTGGTAATTAAACGTGAATATAGAGCATTACATCAAAAAAAAAACTTAAAGGCAGGTCTAGAACAAAAGTTGTGACCTTTGAAAATTAGAGATTAAAGAAATTAAAAACAAAAAATAAAACAGTATTTTCAGTTACATATTTTAAGTACAACTACCCAACAAAAACTGTATTTGTTTACATAAATATAATAAACATACCTTGAATAAAAGATTCCATCACTAAAACACTTTTCACTTTCATTAAAAATTTTGAGAGATGTTATCGAAACTGTGGCAAAATTGCAACTGTTACGAAATTGAACGCAACGCTTTGCTTATCACTTACCTTTAATCCAGGCTACCTAATTAGGGAATAATCCTGTGACCTTTATTTCTTGGATTTGGTACCTGGAAGGGGATGTTTACTACCTGGTATCGTTAGTTTAATGTAATTAGGTAATGCATTTTGTCTTCTAAACGAAACACAGTGCGCTGTATAAATTTTGCCAGACCAAAAAACAGTTTTCCTAAACTTTATAAACATCATAAATAATAATAAGAAAAACAAAAATATATTAAACTTAAACGATTTTTGTTTTAAAAGTTTTATACATATAGTTTTTTAGAAGACTTCCTTCTAAAAGGAATTCAGGTGTACAAAGTTTGGTTAGCGGTTTACCCCTTGGATTTTATGTAAACAATATCGAATTAATATTGGGTTATCTATAGTTGAAAAAAAAAACCTTTTTTTTGTTTAAAACGTTTTTTTTTTCACAACTAAAGGTTTATCTAATAATTAAACTAAACAAAGAATTTAACCAATTTTTTTTTATCTCCTACTATGGTCTGCTTCATCAAGCAAGACAGCAAATTAAAATTCGCACAGTAAATATTTCTACAACAGGCAATAACATAAAATGTGACTAATATTTTATGGGTTAAATTCTAAGTTATTTTAGTAATAATTATTGGGTAAACCAACCTTTAAAATTCGATAATAAATATTAATCATAATTAGTGGATATTTTACAAAGTCATTAACACCAAATTAGGAATCTGACCAACAAAATGTAAGAATTATTGACACATTTCATTTTATTGACCAAATTCTTAGTTTAGTTTTAATGGTAGGGTTAATCAACCTTAACAATTGTCATTGTAAAAATAAAGGTAATATGGTCACGTTTTATATGAACAATATTGTTCTTTTAAACACAAAGCAGACTGGAGACTTTTTGTAACGCTTTAGTAAGACCAAAAAAATATTAACTACTTAAATCAATTTAACTCCACTGTGATTAACTTACATTAAGGTTTATTTATACAAAATTTTAACTAAGAAATCTGTAACGAAAAATTTGACCAACAAAATGAAATTTTATCATACCATAGCAGGAAATATAATAGAGTCGACACAAATATTTTTTAATGTTATAGGTTTTGAGTGTTTTTGAATTAAGTATAGATTAAAAATGATTTCTGCGGCCAAATATAAATGAGAAACGTTTTTTTTACTTTATTCTGAGATTATATTAAAAATCTAATGCTTACTAAGATTGTGTTATGCAATAAGGGAACGTTTAAGTATTACGTAACGCAAAATGTACCAAAATTAATACACTTCATACCTCGGTTCTTGCGTTATTCAAGGCTGTAGAAATTTCATATTTTAGCTACCCCCCCTAACATACCCTCTATTAGGGGGGTAGCCAAAATATGAAATCTCTATAATCAATAAAAACGCGAGAACCGGGGTATGAATTTTGGTACAATTTGCGTAACGTAATACTCGAACGTTCCCTAATATGTTATTCCATATTGTTAGATGGCTTGTTGTTGATCTTTTTGCTTAATAGATATCTAGATATTCAAATGTTTTGACTAAAACACCTAAAATTAGACACTTTCTTCTTCTCTAAAGAAGTTTTTAGAGAATTTGATATAAAATAAATTTTTGGCGCCTGGACTAAGAATCAAAGAAACTTCAAATACTTAAATATAATAAGAGTAAAACATTATCTGCACTATAAAACATTGTCTGTGTCTGACAGCTTTGAGTTTATCGATAAAATTTTATTAAATGTTGTTGAAATTTTAAAGCACTAGAAAATATTTTAGTTCACAAAACTACGGAAACTATTCATCGTTTATTGCTTCCCCTTCTAACTTTCGATAAAAATATGCTTTGTCCTGCTATAGATTATAGAGAATAATATTAAAAATATTTATGACTAATCCGCCTTCTTCTAGCTTTTAGCTATATCTCAACTTTCCAAATATAAAATTAATATAGTACCTATATTGCTTAAACTTTTAAAATTTTAGATGTGAGTTTTAAATAAAAAATAACAATTAGCATGTTTTAAAAACAATATTAAGAAATGTTTGAAACAGGTTCGTATAAATAAAAACATTATTGTTAATACAAACCCAACGTAGCTTTTCAGCTAGATAATTTAATGTTTAAATTAAAGATTTCAAAATTCCATTTTCTTTTAGAGTTTTTTTTTTAATACTTAATGCGTATTTTAAGGGGTGATTCTACATCATAAAATTGAAAAAAGTTCATATTAACATATGTCTACAAATGCATCGCAACGCATCGTAAGGGAGCTAAAGTCCCTTGTCTAAGAAATTCGGCTTTTATTTAATAACTGAAATTTCAATGATGAGTGTACGTCAAAACCTAAAAAAAACCTCATATACAGGTACTTCCAAAAATCAGTGCTAAAGGACCTATGGTCTCCTAAAAATGCACAATATATAAACGACCATAGTAGTTTTTAAAGTGATGGTTTTCAACATTTTAGTATTTAATTTTTTATACTCGAACCGTGAAATTTTTAGACATATGTTTATAGAAACTTTTTGTCATATTTTCTATTAGAATCACCTCTTAAAATTACGAAACCTATTTCAAATACACCGTGTATGGTTTAATACCCGATTTAGTCTCGAAACTGAGAAAAATATAATCCACCTGCGCTTGCTTAGTTAGTTAGTTATCACAGTGTGGAGCATATATCCCTCAAAACTTGGTTCCTAAGAATCATTTTGTTATCCGCAAATACCTCCTCATGTCATCCCTGCCTTTTTTATAAAGTCCAGGTACGGTTTCAGGGAGTAGGCATGAGCAGGCCTATCAGAATGGACTTCACATATGAGGTGGTAAGGTTCTTCGTCCCTTTCCTCACATCTCCTGCACATGGGGCTTTTAGCCTTCCCATTTCGCATCGGTGCTTATTAAGTAAGAAGTGTCCAGTTATTATAGCATTTATTTCCCTTAGTTGACTTCTAGACAGGCCCAGAAGTAAGATGATTCTTCTCTTGGTTGGTCCCCCTAAAAAGAGTTTAGATAGACCCATTTTAATTGCATCTATCCAGTGATGATTTTACCGACCTGACCTCATACCTAACTGTGGTGTATGATATCCCACAGCACGGTTCTGGTGTTACTGCGCTTGCTTAGTAATAAAGTATATTATAGTATCTACACACAAACACACATCCATGTGCGCTGGAGAGATAATTAATTAATTTTTCTAGTAATTTGCGTTAAATTGTACCATAAACGCACATAAAGATATTAAATACAGTATTTTATCTATGCATAAATACAAGATAACCATATTTGGTCACACTGTGACAAATCTCTTTTTTAATTATTTATTTATTATAATATATTATACTATAATATTATTATAATTATTTATATTATCTTTTTTAATTATAATTATAAACAATTAAATATAATTTATATATATTTATTTATTAATAAGGATCGGCGCTCGGTATTTTAAATTGTTTATAAATATAATTCGCCAGTGTCCTTAAAATAATTTGCTTATAAAGCAAATTTTAACTTGAAATAAAAATGGATATATAACAATACTACGGTATTTTTAAACCGTTGTAGTCCAATGCATACCTATGTTGGAAAAGTAGTATAAGTATTTTACAATTTTAATCTAAAAAAAAATATGGTTCTATCATAAAGAATTTAATATTACCTTCAACATTTTTCATTTTTTTATATATTTTTTATTTTTTATTAATTAACTTACAATTTCACCGGCTATTACATAAAATTGAAAATCTATATCGTTTTATTTTCATTTTAAATTTCTCTTTTAAATTTTATTAAAATTCCTGACGGCACACTGCAAATTTACAAAATTTGACATTCTTTTTCCTGTTAAATTCCCTAGAATTACTCCATCTAGCGGCGTCATTTTAAGTGTAAAAAAATTATATGCTGGAAAGTGTATTATAATGCTGAAAAAAAAAACAGTTAAAATCTACGTACAAAAATCCAGAGACCGCATAACACTCTTAAAATAAAAACCATCTTATCTAAAAACTAGAGACATTTTATATTCTGACAATTCTGTCAAGTGACAAAAATGTTGGAAGATGAAGAGACATGCAAAAAGTAATGCCATGTCAAGTTCAAAAGACGAATGATTTTTTGTATTCATGCATTGTGTTTTGATTGAAAATATACAAAATGGATAATACTATGTTGTGAAAAATAACTTTTTATTCGATTGATTCTAAAAGCGACACTTTTTGTTCATGTTTTGCGGGCGAAAAGTTGGACTTTTTTTTTTGGGCCGCTAACTAAAACTTTTCATTTTTAAGCTTTTTTTAATAAGATGCTTTACTGTTATATTTATAAAGTAATATGACCTTTTGTTCACTTTTGGTCTTGAACTATATGTTCATTTTGACCAGATAGGTACAAGTATTATAATCATTTCATATAAATTAAATTTCTTCTGTAACATAACCTTAAAACATATAGTTAATCATTTAAACAGGATTCGTCCACTAAAATAAATCATAAAAACAAAAATTCAACTGTAAAAATTGTAACTGTAAAAGAACGGCTTCAGAAGTATTATTATTTTCACATTAAACACATTTTAACACAAATTAATTAAAAATGCTAAGATAATTTGAAAATGAAACCACACACAGAAGAAACGATTCAATTGTTTTTTTTAGAGATTTGATTGGATAGCATTTTGTCATGGATAACTAAATAGATAGTAAGACAGTAAAAAGAAATATTTTTTTCAGTTTCAAATTAAATATATTTTAATAATTTATTATATGTTAATTAGTAACAATCGAATAAAAAACATTGTATAATACACGGGCGAAAAGTTAAATTTTGATTTCGTAGGTTTATTACCCTCGGGCCGACTGGCTGGCCGGCCGGCCCTCGGTTTCTAAAAACCTACTCAATCGAAAAATTTAACTTTTCGACCTTGTATTATAATTAACTATTGTTGGAAATAATAAATTATTAATAATTATTATTATAACTGTATAATTATTAATAATACAAAAGTACAAAAGAGTAATTAATTACTGTCATTGACAGTCGTAAGTGGAAAACTTCCAATATTTTTCTGAAAAATAACGATTTTTAAAATTCGCAGTTGCAATGTTTTTTTTTTATTTAAAAATGGCTTATTGACTGAAAAATGTACATACCTGAATCGTGATAAGATTGGTTGAATGACATAATAATAACGAAGTTATATCTTCACTTTCACCTTTGTAAATATTTATAATTAATTTTAATTTTTGTTTTTTTTTTTTATTTTTGTTATGTTATTACTATCTTTGTCATATGGCCTTTAGGCTGGAATAAATGCATTATTATTATTATTATTATTATTATTATTACCAGCCTTTTACTTTTTTTTAAGGGCTTGTAACTTCCTTAACATAACAAAAAAATCAAATTCGTTTAAAATCATAATTACCGGATAAATTTTGAACCAATTAGTGCAAAAAAATGGTTAAAAGTGATAAACCTTATAGAGATACAGATAAAAAACAAACATAGATTCCATATTCCCACCTTCTGCTCTATATTCTATTTTTCTGGCCATACTTTCAGGACGGGGCTAAAACCTTCGCTAGATAGACTGACTCAAAAATTCCTGGAATATTCTAAAAGGGTTGACGTACTATATTGGACTCTCTAATTGAGTTAATTAATGTATGACAACGCTCACTTTATCATTTAAGTCTTCAAAATACAGCAGTGTTCGGTGTTAACTAATTACGGCTTATATGAGAATTTTTAGAAGTGCTGATAATCTAATAATTCTTAGCTATACACTTTAGAATAATAATGTAAAAATAATACTGTTCCACCACTCTTTCTCACAAAAATTATTTTTAGGTTTTGATAACAATTTATTTGGAGCAATTCATTACCTCAAAAAGAACAATAGTTTAATAAGCCAATAGTAGGGTTACTCTATGCTTTGTCGAGTTGATGTGTCCGTCTGTCCGTCCGAATATTTAAACTTAAAAATTCTACCAATTCTACCAATTTTGAAAGTAATCCCCCTGGAATCAAAAAAGTTATGGAGGGTTAAAAAAAAAATAAAAAAAAACATTTTCAAAATTTTTTTCTGAAATTTTTTTTCGTTTTTCGCAATAAAAAAACATTTTTTTTTGTAAAAAAACAATTTTTATTCGGTTTTCGCAAAAAGATCACAAAAAAATTGAAAAATTTTTATTTTATTTTTTTTTAATTTTTTTTTTTCAAAAATTTTTCGTTTAAAAAAAAAGAAAAATTAATTTCTTTTTTTTATATTTTTTTCTCAGTATTTGGGAAAATGCAATATATCGTTGTCTGTGGATAGTATATAATAGAATGCGTAGCATTACAAATCTGCACGGCTTGTTATTATAGGTATTATAGGTATTAAGATCTATAATAGGTCTTCTTATATTTTACTGTCAACGTTTTAAAAAAACTTATTGATTTTATTCTAAATAATTCAACTAACAAGTTTTTAATAAATGTTTTATAGGTAGCTTTGTTTACTACAAACAATGGAAATTTTATTTGATTATAGGCAATTTTGCATTATTTAATTACAGAAATTAATTTTTATTTTTTATAGTCCATAAATAACACAGACCTGCATCAAATTAGTTTTTTGGGAATTTTTACTTGTTTCGTAGTCCTCTTTGCTTTTTTTTCACTACTAGCTTTAGAGCATACCATTATTTATCATATTTTCAGTCTGTGAAATCATTTTTCTTCACCTATAGCAATAATATTTTTTTCTCTCCTAGTAGAAGTAAATTTTATAAACAATTGATTTCTGTCACTTTGAATGTTTCAGTTCTTAGTGCAACTTTTACTAATTAAACCCAAGAAAATAGGTTTAAATAACTTTTATTCATTAAATATAATTAAATATAATTTTTACCAATTAATATAATCAATAATTAGCTAAATATTATGAAAACAATTAAAAAAAAACTAAATTTTTAAACGTCAGTCAAAGTATTTATTTGAGCAAATGTCATTGATCAAGGCTACTTGATTTTTATGAAAATTTAAAGAAATATAATTTCTGTTCATAATTTATTTAATTATTTAAATAAAACTAGTTAAATAGTGCTAGTAGTGAAAAAACTAATATATAAACTGCGGTAGAGAAGACTTTTATAGCCTCCCACTCTTAAATCCCTTGCTGCTACGCTGCTCGGGATTTAATACGCTCGGCTATAAAAAATGTCTTCTATACCTTGGTATATAATTACTATTTCATCACTTCAAAAAAATTTTTAGATAGAAGTTTAAAACGAGACTGTGACTTTTTAAGGTAAGGTACAAAATTTTAAGGGATCCCCCTTAAAATTTAGGGTCAAAAATATGAAAAAAAAAAGTTCCTATAAAGCTTGGTCCGGAAATGAGCCCTAAGGGGCTACGACCCTCCCAAGGGTACACTCATTAAATTTCGTTGAATTTTTAATACTGAATGTTGTTTGTTAATACATATTTTTTATTTATATCGCCACCATTGGTATTTAATACTTTACTTGTGATATTAAATACTGCAATGTGTGTATTGTATACAAAATATTGTCATACTAACATAGAGACCGTGCTGGTACATTTGGATCCCCTCGCAACATGTGTTTATTAATACTAGAATGTTATAGTAAAAATTACTGTAAATGTGTTGAAAAATTTTTTATCGCATAATTCGGAAAATTGTGGAAACCATGGCGATTTTTTGAAAACCAATTTACCGATCAGTCTGAAAATTTTAGTTGTTGTTCCTAATTACAATAGCTAGTTTGTGAACGAAGGACTTTGCAAAAAAAAATACTAAAATGGCAATGATTTTCCCAAAAAATCGATTTTCGATGTTCAAAACTTGAGTTCTCCGGCCGGAAAAAGTAGAAACTTTCGTTCAAATAAAAATCCCCTCGTTTGGACTTTTATATTGTATTAGGAAAAACAGTTTCAAGGCGTTTCAGGGCAAGGGCCATGGTTTCCACAATTTTATGAATTTTCCAATAAAAATTTTTTTACAAACACATCAAAACATATACCATTTTATATTTTGTAGGTCAAAAAAAGTTGTAATTAAATGCTCGAAAAAATCCATAAAACCCTTAATTTTCCCGAGCCACAAGGTATGACCATTTGTCAAAAAAACTAAAAAAAAAAATATATTTTTACTTCGTAATCTCGCAAACGCTGTATCATTAAGGGTTGCGAATCCCGTTTAGAATATTAAGTGGCTTAGGTTACAGGGAAAACTGCAAAGCGACTTTTAAAAAATTGGGAGTTATAACATTTCCTTCTATTTACATTTTTGAATGTCTTCTATACGCCTATCAAAATAAAAATAGCTTCACAATTGGCGAAGAAATACATGGTTATAATGCACGCAATAAAAAACAAATTAGAATTACATTCCGCCTAAGCTAAAGCCAAAATACCTTTTTACATTTATCAATTAAATTCTTTAATAAGTTACCGTTGAATATGTGAGAATTAGGTGCTAAAAAATTTAATACTTTTGTTAAAAAACTTCTTCTGGCTGGTGCATTTTTCAACATGGATGAATACCTTTCAGCCAGTCTGTAATTTATTAATGTTAATGTTTATTTTATGTTTAATTTATTTTAACATATTTTATATTGACTTTTGTAACCGTTTGGAAAAACACAAATAACCTACTTATATAACCCCTTAAATAACATGAGCAAACGAAAATTATATTATCTTGTTTCCGTCTGCTAACATTATGTTAAAAAATATTCTAACATGTTAACATATCACGTATAATTTGATCAGATTTGTTTTGGAAAAAGGAAAAGGAAAATAACACTGTTGTTGTTATTTAAGTCAGTTAATGTTGGCCATCATTAACGTCGTTTCCTTTTCCGGATACAAAGTAAATAGATGCGCGCTTTGTGTTTGGAATTTCATAAAATAACATCGAAGGGAAAAATAATTAGATTTGGAAAGAATACTTTTATTTTTACTGGCCGTTTTAATAATAATAATAGTTTATTTACGGAAATTCCATTTTAACAATAAATTCATATACAGGGTTATTCTTCTTAATTGTTCAGTTTCTCTAACTTTTAAACGACGTAAGATATCGAATAAAAATTTGAAACGTACAGGAGGTCCCAACACTATTTTCCCAGCGATTATCTCAAAAACTAAAAGAGATAATCAAGTTCTGCAAAAACCTTCTTAAATGGGATAACAATATCTATAGAAGTATCTAAACATAAAATTCCCCTCTCAACTAGATGAAACGTTGCAAGCACCCTGTTAAAACATCGGCACTATTGTACACTAGAGCCATTTAGTTTGCAAATTTCAAACTAGGTGTTTTGTTTGATTTTAAATTCTGTATATTTAAAACATCATATTCTAGCAAAAACCTGTATATAACATTTTTTATAGGGCTTAAAAAGAGCTTATATTTAAAATATATTTTTTTTGAAATCGGGTTATAAATATGTGAGATTAGCTAAAAAAACCTTTTACTGCTTTAGATGCCAATATCTCGAAAACTATGCGTTTTAGAAAAACGTTGTTTATAACATTTTTTGACCAATTTAAAATTATCTTTTATATAGGTGCTAAATTAACCAAATACAATAATAATTGCCTTAATTATAAACAAAAAAAACGCTAAAAATAGGAGTTTGGAATACATATGCTATTTTGTATTCTGTAGGTCGAATAAAGTTGTAATTAAATGCTTGAAAAAAATCAATAAAAACCCTTATTTTCCAGAACCATTTGTCAAAAAAACTCAGCAAAAATATATTTTTACTTCGTAATCTCGCAAACTCTGTATCATTAAGTGTTGCGAATCCCTTTTAAATTATAGTATTATTGTTTGGGGAAATTGTGCAGAACATGAAAAAATTTTTAGACTACAACGGAGAGCAATAAGAATATTAGGTGGCTTAGGTTACAGGGAAAAGTGCAAAGCGACTTTTATAAAATTGGGAGTTTTAAAATTTCCTTCTCTTTACATTCTTCAATGTCTTGTTTACGCCTATCAAAATAAAAATAGCTTCACAATTGGCGAAGAAATACATGGTTATAATACACGCAATAAAAAACAAATTAGAATTACAATATTCCGCCTAAACAAAAGCCAAAATACCTTTTTACATTTATCAATTAAATTCTTTAATAAGTTACCGTTGAATATGCGATTATTAAGTGCTAAAAAATTTAAGACCTCTGTTAAAAAACTTCTGGCTGGTGCATTTTTCAACATGGATGAATACCTTTCAGCCAGTCTGTGATTTATTAATGTTAATGTTTATTTTATGTTTAATTTATTTTAACTTATTTCATATTGACTTGTGTAACCGTTTGGAAAAACACAAATAAACTTACTTATATAGCCCCTTAAACAACATGAGCAAACGAAAATTATATTATGTTGTTTCCGTCTGCTAACATTATGTTAAAAAATATTCTAACATGTTAACATATCACATATAATTTGATCAGATTTGTTTTGGAAAAAGGAAAAGGAAAATAACACTGTTGTTATTTAAGTCAGTTAATGTTGGCCATCATTAACGTCGTTTCCTTTTCCGGATACAAAGTAAATAGATGCGCGTTTTGTGGAATTTCATAAAATAACATCGAAGGGAAAAATAATTAGATTTGGAAAAAATACATTCATTTTTACTGGCCATTTTATAAGTAATAATAATAGTTTATTTACGGAAATTCCATTTTAACAATAAATTCGTATACAGGGTTAATCTTTTTAATTGTTCAGTGTCTCTAACTTTTAAACGACGTAAGATATCGAATAAAAATTTGAAACATACAGGGGGTCCCAACAATATTTTCCCAGAGAAAAGAGATAATCAAGTTCTGCAAATACCTTCTTAAATGGGATAACAATATCTATAGAAGTATCTAAACATAAAATTCATCCCTTAACTTTATTTTTTTTAAATAAGACCCTTATAATTTTTGGGTTGTTTTGGAGAGGCCTCAAACATAATGATTTAACATACTTGCTATTTTAAAGTTAAGAAGTGGAAAAAACATTTAAAAACCACCCCCTAATTTTCACTATATATAATATATATATAATTTCTGTAAAAATCAATTTAAATAAATAAGAAAGTTATATTTATAAAAATTAGTCAAAAATAAAATTTAACCCTACACCTTCTCTCACAACTTACCCCTAACTTTATGTTTTTAAATAGTACTCCTATATTTTTTCAGTTGCATTAAATAGACCTTGAGCTTTTAAATAAAATGATGTATTATTATTTCTTTTATTTTTCTCTAAAAGCTCTCGAGATTTTAATAACGAAAAATATTATATAATATAGATATTACTGAGCAAAATTATTCTATGGGACTATAAAACTAACGAAAATTTAATTACTTTTCTATTACTGTCGAAAATTATTGGGAAAATCAGGATCGAACAATTTTTTATTATTAAAATCATATTTTATTAAACCTTTTGTATTATAAGGTTACTTCTAGTATTCTGTGGGTGTTTTTCATAACATCCTGTATTAATTTTATCAAGGTTTGAGGTTGATCTCCCGTTAAGAATAGGTTAGTGTAAACAAACACTAATTATAATTTCGAGATGATATTCTGAGTTTGTATTTGACAAACCACCAAAGTTCTTTGAAAAGCTGTTGGTGACATAAATCCATGTGTTATTACCACACAGTGTAGATGCTGTTAGGCGGTTAAGTTTGCTATCAAAAAGACCTGTGTGTTAAACCGATACACATTTATTTTATTTTATTTTATTTTATTTTATTTTATTTTATTTTATTTTATTTTATTTTATTTTATTTTATTTTATTTTATTTTATTTTATTTTATTTTATTTTATTTTATTTTATTTTATTTTATTTTATTTTATTTTATTTTATTTTATTTTATTTTATTTTATTTAATTTTATTTTATTTTATTTTATTTTATTTTATTTTATTTTATTTTATTTTATTTTATTTTATTTTATTTTATTTTATTTTATTTATTAACAGGAAAACCCCAATACATAAGAAGTACAAATTATGGTAAAATTAGAGATGCATATATTTTGAAACATTAAAACTTTTGAAAATAATATAAAAAAAATAGGTTATATAAAGAGGTTTTAAAAGAATTTAAGGACAAATTAAACAAAACTAAATAATTGTTATTGTTATTAGACGTTTTGCAGGTGAACTAATCTTAATAAGACGTATGTTATTTTCATGTACTTATTTTAACCAGGGGTGTGCGAAACGGGGGGGCTTTATCAGTTTTTTACCCAAACTTTTTTCTGTGTAACTTTTTTATAATTTTAATTTTAAAATATGTTTTTTCAGGTCAAAATACATAAAAAAGGTACTCTTGCTATAATACTGTAGGATTAACCGTTACGAGAAAAATTCATTTGAAGGTGAAATTTTACGGTTCGAGGACGAAAAATTAAATACTTAGTAAAATGTTGAAAACCAAAATTCAATTCAATGATTTATATATTATATTAAAAACTAATAAACAAAGTAAAAAACTGATAAGGCCCCCCGTTTCTCACACCCCTGGATAAAGTAATTACATGAAAATAACATACGAAGATTTGCCTTATTAGGATTAGTTCACGTGCAAATCAAACCTCGTTGCTATATCTTAAAGGGTTCCTCAGTTATTAAATAAAAACCGATTTTTTAGCCAGTTTCAAATGGGACATATGTTTATAGGAACTTTTTGTCGTATTTTATGATGTAGAATCATACCTTAAAATTTCGGACCCTATTTCAAATACACCGTATATTTAAAAAAAACTTAAAAACTCAAAACTAAAACATTTATTACCTAAAAATATGTGTGTCTTGGTTTGGACTTTTACCTCAAGAAGTTATTTCAGACCAATGTTTATGAAGGTTTCATCTTTTTGTTTGTTTGTGTGTTTACATAAACGTACGCGATACTGCCTCTGGTGTAAACATAAGTATCGCTAGTTTTGACCTTCTGGTGACCAGAGCGATGTTGCATAATTTTCACTTTATCATTATGATAAATCTTTATACCTACATTAAAATTTTAAAAAACTACTATACTACGACACTATAATTATGTTTGATAATGTAATATAATTAAATTTATTAAAATTAAACTACTAGTTCATATAAATCTCAAATAAAACAAATATTTCTCAAAATTTACAATAAAATATCTAAAGCAGATGTTGCAACCGGCAACACTGTATTGCTTGACAAAGATTACGACATTAGACTGTGAGTTTACACAGTCTTTCTCTCTCTTTACGCGTACTAAGTGTAAACAATAGTCACTCCCCACCAGCCCCTCACCGTAGTTTGTTCACGCTTCAAACAAAGCATACGGTAGATTTCATCACGTTCATTCTTGAGGTAAAAGTTCTTTGGTCTTGGTTCTTTTCAGGAAATAATTTTACTTTGTTTATATATTTCCCGGCACGTAAAGCCCTTGGTGTAAACTGACAGACAGTAATACGTAAAGAAGGTATAATGGAATAAATAAATAAAAAAACGTTATTTATCACAATATTTGTTTAAAAAAACAAAAACATTTCTATTAATCATAATATTTATTGGTGGTAGCACAACTACAAAATTGTTTACATAATAGGGTGGAGCGATTTTTTTTTTTGCCTAATCATATAGCACTATGTACCAAAAGTTGCCTTTATTATAGAACATATCCACTATTTGTTTTCTATTTTTTTGGAAGTCGTTTCGATTCCCCGCGGGGGCCTTAAAATTAATCAAAACTAGATGAAACGTTGCAAGCACCCTGTCAAAACATCGGCACTATTGGGAAAACTAATAACATGCTATTAGAACAGGGTAGAATAACATAATTACGATTTTACTACTACTCCTCACTGAACAAACTAACTTGTATAATATTTATATTAAACTTTAGCTTTTCTTGTACACTTAATATATAATTAAAATTAATTATAAAAATATGTTTTTACTTGGATGCAAGTTGAACTTATTAATTACAATTTTTGATTGATTTTAAAAACAAATGAATGGAAGCTTAAAATTTGTACACTAGAGCCATCTAGTTTGCAAATTTCAAACTAGGTGTTTTGTTTGATTTTAAATTCTGTATCTTTAAAACATTATACTCTAGCAAAAAACTGCATATAACATTTTTTATAGGGCTTAAAAAGAGCTTTTATTTAAAATATAATTTTTTGAAATCGGGTTTTATGAATATGTGAGATATGCTAAAAAAACCTTTTATTGCTTTAAACGCCAATATCTCGAAAACAATGCGTTTTAGGAAAATGTTGTTTATAACATTTTTTGACCAATTTAAAATTATCTTTTATTTATATACAATAATAATTGCCTTAAGTATAAACAAAAAACGCTAAAAATAGGAGTTTTACCCCCAATCGTTTACCCCAGACAGACAGACAGACAGACAGACAGACAGACAGACAGACGGATGCAATTTTTTTTTTTACTGATTTCGACTCAGAACGTCGAGAAATGTGAAAAAAACGTGGTCAAAGATTTTGACTTTTCGGGGAAGATTTCAATACATCGGCACTCCTAGTAGCCGATGTAATTTAAGAAATTTTAAAAAACTTTTGGATGAACCAATATTAATCCCAAATCGAATTTCATAATAAAAAAATCCTTCACCCGCGCGGGGTGAGGGTGAAAGGAAAAAAGTTTTTTCGCCCAATCATATAGCACTATGTACCAAAAGTTGCCTTTATTATAGAACATGACCAGATTTTTTTTTCAAATTTTTTGGAAGTCGTTTTAAATCCCCGCGGGGGCCTTAGAATTAATCAAAATTTAAGAAATTCTAAAAATTTGTTGAAAATTGCATTGTATTAGAGGTTGCTGAAATTGAATCTGATATTAAAAAAATACATCTTTACCCACTTGGGGATAAGGGGGTAAATATTTTGAAATATTTTCCATATTTTCGTGAAATTTTGTGTTTAGGAGTTTTTGAGGTTGCTAAAACTGAATCTTGAAATCATTTTTATCTAAATCCACCCCCTTAGGGGTAGAAGTGTTTTTTTTTGAAAATTGGTATATTGAGGTTTTGAGGTTGCTGAAAGTGAATCTGATAACAAAAATGGTCTGACTCCACCCCTAAGAAGTTTTCGACAAAAGTGGAGTTAAACCCCAATATACCAATTTTCAAAAAAAAACACCCCCCATCCCTAAGGGGATGGATTTAGAAAAAAAAAATATTTTAAGATTCAGTTTAAGCTACCTCAAAAACACCTATATACAAATTTTCACAAAAAAATGGAAAATATTTCAAAATATTCAACCCCTCACCCCCGTGAAGGTGGAGTTAGAATTTTTTATTATGAGATTCGATTTCAGCAACCTCAAAAACCCGTATAATGCGGTTTTCAACAAATTTTTATTTTTTTTTAAATTTTCAAGGCCCCCGCGGGGAATCCAAACGACTTCCAAAATGACTGAGCGAAAAAAAATTTTTCACTCCATCCCATTATACGAGTCAAAAGTCAATTTGTATTATCACAGACAAAGATCTTAATTATACTAAAATCACATCTAAAAGACATAATAAATTTTTGCAAAAAATCAGTCAATCATTTCAATTTTGAAAAAAAAATATATTCAAATGCAAAAAGTTATATGGGCACACTAACGAGAAAATCACATTAGATACTGAACTAAAGTTCAAGAATATTTTTTATTCACAAGGATACAGAAAAACATTATTTATATGCATTATAAAAAGGTGCAAAATCTATCATTTTTGTCTGTTTCTTTAAAAGTTTATAAAGCTTTTCTTATGTAATCTAGGTTAGATATGAATTCATATCTAACCTGTTTTCTGGCTTTTGGTTATACCTCATAGATGGCGAAACTACCGCCTTGTCTGTAAACAGTTGAAGTTTGCGAATAAAATAACGTAATATTTTTGTTTATTTTTACGAAAAACAATAAGAAATAATATTTATTTATATATTATATGGTTCATAGCAAGACTAATAATAGGAAATAACGAGCCACTTATTTAAATTATTATTTAGTTGAAATTTATAGTGATGTTTGCATATCTGCATAATTTCTGTAGAAGATCATTTAAAATGGTGAATTTTAAGAGGTAATGTGTTTTTTATTTATGTCTGTGAATAAAATTCTGTTCTAACCACATAAGAAAATGGAATTTCCAACTTTTGAGATGCTAATTTGGCCTAGGCTGTGCCTCGGTCAAATAGCATCTCGCGAGTTGAAGAAAATTTATATATTTGTCAAACGTCTGTCAAAAGTTTTAGCTCTCCAACATCGAAAATTAACATTATGGATCACAGATAAATCAACTATATGACTCCTATGGATACATAAAACTGTTATAAAGAAGGAATACGAAGAGAAATAAAAATATGGTAGCAAAATTTTTTGTAAATATCAATATTAATATTTGGACTGTAATTTTGTGATCAAAATTAGTAAAGAGCCCCTAGCACAAGCTTAAAGCTTATTTGGAGCCCTCTACGCCACTGCATTAAAAACTACAAGATAAATAAAATCTATATTATGTTTTTTATGTTTTTTATCATAATACTCATTAATTCTGTGAAATCGAATTTGAGACTAAAATTTTCTGTCCCGAGAAATAAGCTTTTTTTGGTGATTTTTAACAAGGCAATTAGAAATAAAACTTTTAATAAAAAGCTGTTTTTTCGAACTCTTAAAACAAGGGTGTCATTTTTCAGTTATATCTTGGGAACAGAAAATTTAAATCTTAAATTCGATTACACAGAATTAATAAGTATTAAAAAATGAACAAATTAAGCTGTAAAACAAATTAAAACCTTTAGTAATAACTGAGAAATAGGCATTTTTTAAGTTTTTTGAACTTTTCTCGATAACCGATATCTCAAAAACAAAATATTTTTAAAATCTGTATAAAAAAACTGCTATTGATGTATATATAATAATAAAAAAAATGGGGCTGAAAACAACGATATTTAACTTTTTTTTCAAAAAAACAGTAGCATTTATCTCAGAGTTCCGAACCAAAGTCAACAAATGGAGGCCAAATTCGTATTCAGCATCAAAAAGTAAATAGAAAATGATATATCAGACAAAATGGAAAGATATATTTTTTTTTGTCGACCAGTGTAATTTAAAACCGAGGTGCAAAATTTAAAATTGTTTATATGCATACATTTATTATGAAATAAAAATATTTAGATTCAGTATGACTATGGTTCTCGCGCATTCTGTGGGTATTAATTATTATTAATAAATAATAAAATGGCCAAGATTAAAAAAAAAAAACAAAAAATTAGTTTTTTTTCGCTGTTTTTGGCAAAAAAATAGTAAAAATTAAAATTTTTATACGGTTATAGAAGAAGAAGAGTCGATTTATGTGTAGAATATGTGGTTAAAATTTCATAAGGATCGTTCCAGTGGTTCCCGAGAAATTGCCGCCGCCAAGAAACGTTGTTTTGAGAAAAACGCGTTTAAAGTTTTTTTTAATAAAAATTATTAAAAAGTCTACATATACTTTTGAGAAAAATTCGTTTAAAGTTTTTTTTTAATAAAAAATTATGAAAAACGCGACATATACTTTCGAAAAATGTAAAAAAAAAAGATTTTTTGAAAATGATAAACCAGAACGATCCCTTATTCAATTTGCTAATATTCGGGCGAAACAAAAAATATTTAATTCACTTCCATTTTTTGTAGCGTCCGTCATTTTTGTATTTATTATTTTATTTTAGCTCATCTCTACTTTCTGTGTTTCATACCAGCTTTAATATCAGTTTTAGTTTTTGGGACCTATTTTAAATATTTGACAAAATATTGTACGAATGGTAGCGTCCGTCATCATGGAATGGCTGTCTTGTTCTAATCCTAACATATTTCTTAATTTTGCGTTTTAAATAAATGACTTTAACTAATGTTTAGTAAGTATTTGGGAAAATGCAATATACAAAATTATGTGTTAAATTAATCGTAGGTATAAAATACCTCTTTTAAGGTCGTCGTATGACAATGTATCTATCTATCTACCCATTGTGAATAAGATAAAAAGCAGTCATCGGCGAATTTCCAGTGCTCGCATAGGCGCCGCGTCGATTCTATCGTTGACACGAGGTTTTAAATATTTACATTTTTATTTTCTTCGAAAAACACCGATATATTTACATATTTATAGTTAATATGTATATTCAGTATTGTTGTGTGTAACAAATTAGTCGGCAAATGTTTCGATTTAGTGACCTTTATAAAAATTTCCCCATAATTTGGCAAAATTTTTCCGTAAGCCTATGTTTCTGTGTTTATTTTCAACTGAATTTATTCCGATTAATGATAATAAGGATACTATGGAATGTGGAGCATTACATATCTTCACGACTTGTTTTTTATACAGGCTTATTCCATTTTGGCTTTCCTTTCATCCAATGACAGGAAATTCAATTTTACAGAAATGATGAGATTTAACTTTTTTTATTATTTGGTAAAACATGGTTTTGATTTCTTTTATTTTACTTGTTATCACATTGAGTAACGAAATAACATGAATATATTTGGAATATTTTAAAATTTGTATTTTCCCGGGGATTTTCACTAATAAATTCCCAGTGGAAACGAAAATATGCGATAATGGATTGTATACATCAGGATGATTGATATCAATATGCAGTTTTCTTGATTAGTTTAAAATAATTTTGAATTCGTAAAATATCGTTTTTATCAAATGATAAATAAAAGGTAGGCATGTATACATATTGGGGTATTTCAAAAAACACGATATTTTGAACATTGTAAGTACCCGCATGTCGTGTAAAATACCATAATATAATTTTGTGCCATTAATTTATTATTATTAATAAATAATAAAATGGCCAAGATTAAAAAAAAAAAAACAAAAAATTAGTTTTTTTTCGCTGTTTTTGGCAAAAAAATAGTAAAAATTAAAATTTTTATACGGTTATAGAAGAAGAAGAGTCGATTTATGTGTAGAATATGTGGTTAAAATTTCATAAGGATCGTTCCAGTGGTTCCCGAGAAATTGCCGCCGCCAAGAAACGTTGTTTTGAGAAAAACGCGTTTAAAGTTTTTTTTAATAAAAATTATTAAAAAGTCTACATATACTTTTGAGAAAAATTCGTTTAAAGTTTTTTTTTAATAAAAAATTATGAAAAACGCGACATATACTTTCGAAAAATGTAAAAAAAAAAGATTTTTTGAAAATGATAAACCAGAACGATCCCTTATTCAATTTGCTAATATTCGGGCGAAACAAAAAATATTTAATTCACTTCCATTTTTTGTAGCGTCCGTCATTTTTGTATTTATTATTTTATTTTAGCTCATCTCTACTTTCTGTGTTTCATACCAGCTTTAATATCAGTTTTAGTTTTTGGGACCTATTTTAAATATTTGACAAAATATTGTACGAATGGTAGCGTCCGTCATCATGGAATGGCTGTCTTGTTCTAATCCTAACATATTTCTTAATTTTGCGTTTTAAATAAATGACTTTAACTAATGTTTAGTAAGTATTTGGGAAAATGCAATATACAAAATTATGTGTTAAATTAATCGTAGGTATAAAATACCTCTTTTAAGGTCGTCGTATGACAATGTATCTATCTATCTACCCATTGTGAATAAGATAAAAAGCAGTCATCGGCGAATTTCCAGTGCTCGCATAGGCGCCGCGTCGATTCTATCGTTGACACGAGGTTTTAAATATTTACATTTTTATTTTCTTCGAAAAACACCGATATATTTACATATTTATAGTTAATATGTATATTCAGTATTGTTGTGTGTAACAAATTAGTCGGCAAATGTTTCGATTTAGTGACCTTTATAAAAATTTCCCCATAATTTGGCAAAATTTTTCCGTAAGCCTATGTTTCTGTGTTTATTTTCAACTGAATTTATTCCGATTAATGATAATAAGGATACTATGGAATGTGGAGCATTATATATCTTCACGACTTGTTTTTTATACAGGCTTATTCCATTTTGGCTTTCCTTTCATCCAATGACAGGAAATTCAATTTTACAGAAATGATGAGATTTAACTTTTTTTATTATTTGGTAAAACATGGTTTTGATTTCTTTTATTTTACTTGTTATCACATTGAGTAACGAAATAACATGAATATATTTGGAATATTTTAAAATTTGTATTTTCCCGGGGATTTTCACTAATAAATTCCCAGTGGAAACGAAAATATGCGATAATGGATTGTATACATCAGGATGATTGATATCAATATGCAGTTTTCTTGATTAGTTTAAAATAATTTTGAATTCGTAAAATATCGTTTTTATCAAATGATAAATAAAAGGTAGGCATGTATACATATTGGGGTATTTCAAAAAACACGATATTTTGAACATTGTAAGTACCCGCATGTCGTGTAAAATACCATAATATAATTTTGTGCCAAATTTCAGCTCAAAAATAATAAATATTAGGGTCACCCCACTTTATTTAAAAACTGGAAAAAATATATAATGTTTTTATAAGGCAAAATGCAAAAATACAAAATTAAAAAATTGTAATCTGTCAAATTTCAGCTTAAACAAACAAAATTTTGCTAGGACCTACTTCATTTAAAAATAATAATTAAAACAATAATAATAAAAAAAAATTAATTAAAGGTTGTATATTTTTTTAATCAAAAACAAGATTGTGTCAAATTTTAGCATTAGAAAATTGTAAAAAATAATAATTTTAATAATTAATAAATTTTTAAATAACGTAGGTGAATGCCAATCTTAATTTTTAAGCACGCATTATTATTTATGCATTTTGCTTGACATGGTATACTATCGAAATTTAATTTTAAAATTTCTTGTTTTATAAACTATCAGGGGTACAAATAAGTGTCCGCCGTTTGACAAAAGATGGCCCCACCAGAAGGTTATGCTGAAATTGTCAGATGTTAAACGTAATATCGTAAGTTTGGACATCTGGTAACAACATAACCTTGAGATTAGTGACTCCGCATCGGCAGTTTTGAGCCGAATAAGCGTCATTTGCGGGAACTTTTGATTTACTTCTTTAATTTGAAGAAATCTGCAGCGGAGGCGCATTGATTGCTTTTAGAAGTATATCCCGAGGCTGCTTTAAGTGAGGGAAGTTGTCGTGAGTTTTTTCAAAAGTTTAAAAAAGGTGAATTTGACGTGGAAGACAAAAAACGTAGTGGAAGGCCGAAAGTGCGAAGACACGGAATTGGAAGTATTATTGGAGGAAGATTCGCGCCAAACGCAAGAAGAACTTGCACTTACATTAGGAGTGACTAAACAAGCAATTTCACATCGTTTAAATCGTTGGGAATGATTCAAACAAGGAAATTGGGTTCCATATGAACTGAAACCGAGAGTCGTTGAACGCCGATTTTGCACGTGTGAAATGCTGCTTGCCACCAGACATTGCCCCTTCCGCAAATGCAAAAATATACAGGGGGTGTCATTTAAAAAAAAATAATTTAATTTAGTTTCCGGCGAAACCGGAAAAAAATAATTTGTACGCCATTTAAAAGCCCTTGTTAAGAAATATAAGCACAGAAAAAAAAGGATTCTTTGAACCAAAGTCAATGTTCTTGAATGAATAGCACGGGTTCTTGAATAAAGAGCATGGGCTTTTGAAAGAAGATCCGCGCTCTTGGTTTAAGGACATTGACTTTGGTTCAAAGAATTCTTTTATTCTATGAGCTACAAAAAAATTGCTTTGATCGGACTGAAAACAATCCCATTTTAGGGGGTGTACATTGATTGAAACTGACCCAGAATACTTTCTGGCTCGGGAAAATTAAGGTTTTTTACTGATTTTTTTATCACAACTTTACTCGAACGACCTACAAAGTATCAAATAGTGTTTGTGAATTTTTTTTATTGGAAAATTCGGAAAATTGTGGAAACTATGGACTTGGCCCCGAAACGCCTTTTTTTCTATCGTTTGCGGCGACCACAATTTCTCAAAAACCAATTTACCGATCCTATCTGACATTTTTAGGTGTTTTTCCTAATTACAATATCTATACTGATTACGGTTATAATGGCAGTGAAAAAATATCAATTGACAATTTTGTTTTATTTTTCTCTATAATTGTATATTTTATATTTCATTTGATAAGAATTTATATAAATAAAAAAAAATTATAGCAATAAAAACCCTTAATTTTATCAAGCTAGAGGGTATATAACCCCTTAAGAAAAATTAATAAAAAGTTTACCTTTAAAGAATAGAATAGAATAGGTTTATTGGTGCTTATAAAAATTTTTACATTTTCTTGCACATGTCTTAAAATTTGAACATACAAACAAATAAATAAATAAAATACATAAACTTACATAATTTACTTACATAACATACTTGGTGGCAAGAAGTAATCGAAAAAAAAAATTTGCCTCTGTCCGTCCGTTCCTGTGTCACGTTTTCGTGCCCGCACGATAACTCAAGAAAGAATAATTCCATCGAAATAATTAGATCGACATATTTTAGGAAAGTCAATCTAAGTAAAAATAAAATAGTCACTGTACTGATTTAAAATGGTCGCAGTAAACGTGGATTATTCATGAGGCGTTGAATAAATAATAATAATTTGTCTTAATTAAAATAATCATTATTTTAAACAGCTTTAAATTGTATTACGAGCGCAATATATAATTTAATGAAATTATTAATTAAAGGCTTAATAGCAAAAACGATCCAAATAATGAATATTGAATCAATTACAAATCGATGCCACTTTAGAATGAAATTAATAGTCCAATTAACACGTTGCTGTTGTTAATTTCCAATCAATATGCTTTAAATAAATATTTTTTAGACGATCATGCTCGAAAGTATGTATATTACCGAGTAAGTATTTTTTTAGAGAAATGTGTCAATTATACCGGGTGAGTTTTATTCCATAGACGCCCCCTAAAATGTATTTGTTTTTAATCTGATCAAAGCTCTTTTTAACCGACTTCCAAAAAGGAGGAGGTTATCAATTCGACGTGGAAAAAATCTTTTTTTTTATTTTTATTAATTTTTTTTTGTTTTTCTTAAAAGTTTCTTTTTTTTAAACAAATATTTTTTGAAAAAAAAAATTGCTTCTATACATTTTACCCCCTAACCCCCACCCAATTTTTACTGAAAATAAAAAATAAATTAGAACACAAAGGTATATTTTTTGATAATATTTTCGCTTATTAAACGTTCATTATATGTAAATTAAAAAAATTACGTAATAAGCATTTTGTCAATAAATATACCTTTGTATTATTGGGTATGAAAACCCGAGTCGTATTTTTCTTCAACTGAAGGCATTTTATAAGTATTTGCCAAAACAGCTTATTTCTTAAAAAGAAACTGGTGAATTAATCGTAAAAGAGCGAAAAAATATATAATTTCCTTTAAAGAGGGAATTATATTTAGTTTTATTGTTCTAGCATCCTGATTTAAATTTAAATTTTAGTCCGCATTTATTATTTTCAGAGACGCAGGAAATGCAGCAGATGACATAAAAATACCGCCGCTAAAGCAAAACAATACTTTTTTCCGTAGTATGATTTTACAAAAACATAAAAAAACAATACGGCTCCAAACTTTTCCTTGTAGGCTTAAACAAAAAAAAAACTTTTTTTTTTACAAACGAAAAAATATTATTTTTTTTTTAATTTTTCTTTATTTTTTTTTTTCAAAAAAGTTTCTTTTTTTCAAAAACAAAATAAAAAAATAAAAAAATAGTCTCGTCCCCATTTTACCCCCTAACCCCCACTCAATTTTTACTAAAAATTAAAAAAAAGAAATGGAAAAGCAAAATTAGAAAAAAAATATTGTATTTTGCTTTTAATTTTCAATTTTTTTCAAAAATTTTTGTTTAAACGAAAACTTTTTTTTATTTTCTTTTTGAGAAAAACGAAAAAAAAAATAGAAAAAAAAATTAAAATTATAGTTTTTTATTTATTAAAAAATCTTTTTTTTTTTGGGGGGGGGGGGATTTCTTACTATTCTAGCGCTATGCACTGTGAATAGTATAACTGTGTATATCTATAGCGTTTTTCTCGCACGGAGAAAAAGTTTAGCCTCCAGATGTTATTCACACATCTAGTTGCGCCTTGTTGCAATATTGTCATAACGGTTATAAACATGTTATTATATTATAATATATAATATTAATATATTCAGTTTTATATAAATATTTTGTTGCATTTTAGTTTTTTTTTAATTTTTTGCTCAAATCTTCCGTAAATAATAAAGTCATACAAAATTCAGAGGGTGGTTTTGCGTAATTAATTTATATTTGTGTATTTTTAAAGGGTATTAAAATAAATAATAACCTTATTTTATATACACGTTCTTTTTAATTTCTTGCAGCACTTCTCTAATGACGTTTAATGAAAATGTTCTTTTAATTATAATTATTTTAGACTAAGATATAAATTTAATTTTTAACCAAGGTAATTTTCATAAATTATAATTAATTGTAACAGAAAAAGGGCACCGTCCGTAATTATAGGCTACAAGCAATGTTGTGCCACTTCACATTAAAAATTTTAATAAGAACTATACGAGTTGCAACAAAGAACTAATAACTCTTCTCTCTAGAATATGCATACCGTTAAAATAAAGTATCGCCAACATCTCGGTTTGTTTGTAAATAAATAGTAGGTATATTCAGGCCTGAACAATAACAGTTACCAGTAACTGTTATTGTTGTCTCTGTTAGAACAAAGCTGTGCAAGTAAGACAGACAAATGCATATGTTGGCTACGTTTTTGTCAGTTTTTACAAATGAAATGACTATTCTAGAAAGAAGAGTTATAGTTCGTTGAGTTGCAAGCATCTTATCAAAACATTGGGGTCATTCCGTTGTTGCGTACGTTACATTTGTATACCTTCATTTAGGTCTCAGAAAATTACTCGATAGTTTATTTATTATACACGGTGTATTTAAAATAGCGTAGGAAATTTTAACAGATGATTCTACATCATAAAAAATGACAAAAAGTTCCTATAAACATATGTCTAAAAATTCGTCATAAGGGAGCTACGCCCCTTTGAAAGTGGCTAAAAAAATCGGTTTTTATTTAATAACTCAGGAACCCTTTGAGATATATCAACGAGGTTTTTCGCGTCAACTAATCCTACCAAGACCCGTTTTTATGTGTTATTTTCATGTACTTATTTCAACCAGGGGTGTGCGAAACGGGGGGGGGGGGCTTATCAGTTTTTTGTCCGAAACTTTTTTCTGTGTAACTTTTTTGCAATTTTATTTTTGAAATATGATTCCTCAGGTCAAAATACATAAAAAAGGTACTCTTGTTGTAATACTGTAGGATTAACCGTTTTCGAGAAAAATTCATTTGAAGGTGAAATTCCACGGTTCGAGGACGAAAAATTAAATACTAAAATGTTGAAAACCAAAATTTTAATGATGCAGGGCGAATGTACATTAAAAACTAAGAAAAAAATCTCATATACAGGTACTTCCAAAAATGAATCCTAATGGAGCTATGGTCTCCTAAATATGCACCATTTTTAAAGAGCTATGCTAGTTTTAAAATCGTTTTTTCGACCTACATGTATGGAAACTTTTTTTCTTAGTTTTTGATGTAGAATAACATTGCATCATTAAAATTTTGGTTTTCGACATTTTAGTATTTAATTTTTCGTCGTCGAACCGTAAAATTTCACCTTCAAATTAACTTTTCTCGTAAACGGTTAATCCTACAGTATTACAACAGGAGTACCTTTTTTATGTATTTTGACCTGAGCAATCATATTTCAAAAATAAAATTGCAAAAAAGTTACACAGAAAAAAGTTTGGGACGAAAAACTGATAAGGCCCCCCGTTTCGCACACCCCTGGTTTAAATAAGTACGTGAAAATGACATACAAAGATGGGCCTTATTAGGATTAATTCACGTGCAAAACCTCGTTAATATATCTCAAAGGGTTCCTGAGTTATTAAATAAAAACCGATTTTTTTAGCCAATTTCAAAGGGGCGTAGCTCCCTTATGACGCATTTTTAGACATATGTTTATAGGAACTTTTTGTCATATTTTATCATGTAGAATCACGTGTTAAAATTTCCTACGCTATTTCAAATACACCCTGTATATAATTGGGGCAGACAAAAAGGGCCATTGGGCCTACTTATATGGGAGGCATAGCGTAGTGGCTAACGCGTATGCATAGCAAGTCTACTAGGATGAGTTCGATTCTCACTGGCGCCGATTTGCCTTTTTCGGTTAATTAAAAATTTAAATTTGGCGAAGGCGATAAGTGAAACGGACACTCCCTAGAAACTGGTTCGAAAGTCAGTATAAGCCGCTGGTTCCCTCTACTACTAGCCCACACAAGTCCTGGACTTAGTGGATGCTTAATTAAGTAGAATAGTACGAGGTTAAACAAACATGTAAAAAACTTGTTAGGCGTTGGAGCCTATCCACCGTTTACTACTACTACTACTACTACTACTACTTATTTATTATATTATTCATAGCGCCTGCGCTATAATATAGGGACACTAGATCTAGGCCTTAAACAAGGCGCCTTGCTAACTTAAGACCTAGATCTAGTGTCCCTACTATAATATTATACGGTAGTTTCGAATTTTCATAAAATTTCAAAAATCGTCATAGACAAAAAATTCTTGGATATAAATTTGATTCATAAAAAAATAAGCAACTTTTTTTAAAATGTCCGTCTGTCCGTCTGTCTGTCTGTCCGATGTCATGTTTTTTGTAGACACGACAACTTAAGATTGAATTTTCCGATCATATTAAAATTGTCTGGATAAATCAAGTTCTATGAGTGGAAGATCCCTATTGTTTTTAAAAGTAATACCCCCAAAAACAAAATTTTATTTTTTTTATTTTTTCGTTTTTTTTTGCAAAAAGAGAGTAAAGAAAAAAAATGGAACATGTTTCGAAGTTTTTTTTAAACATTTTTTTAAAGTTTTTTTTTTAATTTTTTTTGTTTTTCGAAAAAACATATTAGTTTTTTTTAGTATTTTTTTTTTTTTTAAATATATATTTTTATTTCGCAAAAAGGAAATAAAAAAAATTGTTGAAAAATGTTTTAAAGTTTTTTTTAATATTTGATTTTTTTTTAGTATTTGGGAAAATGCAATATACTATTTACTGTGAATAATATATAACGGAATGCGTAGCATTACATATCTTCACGGCTTGTTTGTATTTCAGGTTATAATCTTTTTATGGACTTTCTTGCATCTTTTAGTTTACTTATAAATTTAATTTAATTAAATTTAAGTAAATCATGTTAAAAATCTGCTTATCTGATTATAGCCCAGTTAAATAACAAAAAAATCCTGTGTTATGCAATAAATGTACACGGTCTGATATTTTAAAGGGTAGTAGTGGATGGTAATAGTAAGAACACTCCTGTGATTTTCGTAAGGGATGTCCGCTATATTAAATTTTAGGGGTGAGTGCGGTTATCTTGCTAAATAGATAAAAATGCATATAACTAATTTTGTTAAGTAGAAAATTCCCAACAATTTTAGTTTGAATCATTTATTTATTATATTAATAATAATCGAGTTATAAAAATTCAAAAATGGCCATAACAATTGCTGGCAATAAATTGCCTACAACAATTGCGGGAAAACTGTTTTTACAGTCTATTACTGTTCTTCAACTCACCGATTCAAATAGTAAATTTTTGACTTGCCGGCGATGCACTCTAAATTTTTCAATCAAAGTATTAACTGTTATAATTAAAGTAAATTTACCATGCCAGAACGTGAATTTACAATATATATTAAAATTAACCTCAATATTACTCGGTTTAGTAAAATCTCAGCTCTTTTCCTGTCGTTACAATAATTTTGCATTAAAATTCATGCATGTGGTCCAAAACCCCGGCATTTTTAAAATATTGGTTAAAAATTACCATAATTATAGCTTACATTCTACAAAAGATAGCAGTAAAACCGAAATAAAATTTCACATTTTTACAAATAACAGTGAATTTACAGTACTGGTTTAAATTTACCACTTTCTTTGCTGGTAACATATGACCTACTTTATTTGCTGTGAAATTACCATATTTTCATTTACAGAGTGTTACAATAATTTTGCATTAAAATTCATGAATGTGTTTCAAAAGCCCAGTAATTTTACAGACAGTCCCGAAAATTACAAAAGCCCGTAATACTGCTTGAAATACATTCGTACATAGATACATACATTTGGTTTGGACTGGACTGGTTTATTAAAATTATGTAGTTAACGATAAAATTTTTATGGATTCTACATCTCCACTGTAAAAACAGTTCAAGCAATTATTGTAGGCGATTTATTGCCAGCAATTCTTATAGTAAATTTAAAGCCTAACTGTATTTTTAAATAGCGATTGTAAAAATACCTTAATTTTTAATAGAATAATAGAAAAACGTAATGCGCGTAAGTTTTTTTCTGTCTTTTTCGTGTTTATGGACCTCAGCTCCGCTTCGGTCCACAAAATACCATCTCACACAGAAAAATCACTTACCTCTACTAGGAGCACAAATAACTATTTCACGTTTCTCGGTGTTTGTATTGAAAAAAAACTTATTTTGCAAAAAAAAATTGCCTTCAAGAATCTTGAACTATGGATTTCCATTTAGACCATAAGTTCCTTATCCGGGGACCTCGGATCCCGTTTTTTGGTTAAGTAGGCAGAGATTGGGGAAGTTAACTTCCCCAATCTCACCTATGGTCTGTTTTGTCAAGCAAGAGAGTAAATTAAAAATCGCACAGTGAATATTTTCAAAAAAATTTATAAACAAAAAGTATATTCTATACACAAACATAATATGTATATTATATTATTCAAACCTGTTGTAAAAATATTTACTGTGCGATTTTTAATTTACTCTCCTGCTTGATGAAACAGACTTTTTAATTAGGTGAAGCGTAGGAAAATGTAGGGGAACGGTAAAAAAGTGTAAGAAAGTGGTAAAAGGTGAGGAAAGAGCAGGTAAGTAAGAAGGATACTAGGGAAGAAGATAGGAAAAAGTAAAGGACAGTGGGAAAAAGTGAAGAAATGAGGAAGAGTGTGAAAGAAGAGGAAGGGAGGGACTAGAGGAAAAGATAAAGGAAGAGTCGGGGAAGGTAGTGAAAGATGTGGGGAATAAAGGCAGAAGGTAAAGAAAGATTAAGAAAGGTAAAGGAAAAATGGAGGAAGGTGAAGGAAAGTGGGAAAAGGTAAGGGAAAACGGGAAAAAGTAAAATAGGAATGAAAAAAAGATTTCTCCATTCTTATTTTATCTTTTCCCATTTTCCCTCACCTTTTCCCACTTTCCTTTACCTTCCTCCTATCTAGGAGAAAGTAAAGAAAGTTATGGAAAAGTAAAAGAAGTTCAGGAAAGAATGGGGAAGGTTAAAAACGGCAAAGAAAGGCATTGGAAACTTCATGAGTGAGGGGAAAATTAAAGGAAGGTGAGGAAATAGTGGAAAGTATTCATTTCCACTATTCTGCTGGTCTAATAGTATATTAAAGTACTAGTTTCATAACATACGTTTTTAGCTCACGAGTACAAGTTTAGAAAACGAGCCGCTAGCGGTGAGTTTTCTAAAGTACTAGTGCGCTAAAAACGTGCTATGAAACGAGTGCTTTATACAATTTTTTCTATTTTGTTCTAAAATTTTAAAAAACTTACATTTAAATTGATGACTGATTTAGGGATTTTTGTTTCGGGTTGGCATTACAGTTTTCGTCATGTTTAAAATTCTAAGAACGAATATTATTTTGATATATTTTATAGTCATTTCTTCTCTTTTCCACTGCAAGTAACCAAGCCAAAATTTTAACACGGTAAAACATAACCTAAACACAAAATTTTGTAGAAAATTAAACTTTAAACCGAGGTTCACAATTGCACGGCAAACATCAAGAGATAGACTTTTGTCTGTTGTCAACCCAAAATAAAAAAAATATAGAGACCTCTTATGGGCCTATAGGAACACGCAAAATGCGTGTGATTATGAGCTTATAAGAGTCGCAAAATAGAAAAAACATAAAAGTTGTGTATATTTCATAATTTGGTAGAAGCTTTACGTGACTGCTTCAATATGGATTGAACTTCCTAATTAAAAAAATCATAAATATAATTCAAATTGACTGGTATAGAAATTTTGGGGGAAGTCAGAAAGTTTATATTTATGTTATTTATAATAGGCGCAGTTCAATTGCATTTTCCACGCTATGTGTTTTATTTTATGAACCGTCCTCAGAGGCACTATATCATTGCTGTTCATATTATTCTATTTATGTATGATATATTGTTCAGAGATCTGCGTTTTCCTGTCCGCCCGAAGGTATAACACAACACCCAGCTCGACTTGCATATTGCCCAAACGTATAAATATATTTTTGACGGCGGGATTTCAGTTTATCAACTTTTATTTTTTATTAAAAAATATAATTTGTCTAAAGAAGAACATATCTGTGCTTGTTGGTTTATTAAATTTTTTATTTTTCATAAAAATACAGTCTATGTACACATGTTTTATCAAGAAAATAAGTAAAAATATTTCGTCACTCAAAGTGCAAAATGTCAAAATTTAACTTTTATGTTCTAAATTGTAGGAAACCTAAATGCAATGACATTAAACTTCACACAGTGTAAAGTTTAATGTCCACAGACACCCTACTGAATTGTGGCGTTATATTAAAATGCTACAATTTAGCACCAAAATAAAAAAAGTAAAATTTTGACGTAAAACCTTTTGCACTTTGAGTAACTATTTATACCCTTGTGTAGCACAGGCTGAGAATTACTTACCGAAGCCTAGAATATGTAGATTTTATATTTTAAAAAGTTATTTATGATTTTATAAATGTTGGACCCCGGGGAAAAATGAAGAAGTCAACGCGGCGTAAACATTGAAGTTAAATTGCTTTTAACATATTCAACAGACTATCCAAAAGTCAAATTCTATTAACGTACAGCGGATTAAAAACAAACTTTTAAGATCCACACTGATTAAAAAAAAAAAGAAATATTCATAGCCGTCGACTTTATAACAATTCCAGAGGGCCAACGAAAATATATAAAAGTTATATTGTGTTATATTGTGTGTACTTGTACTATATGGCAGAGGCAGATCCACCACGAAATTACTTTGAGGGGGGGGGGGATAACATTCAAAAACAAAACCAAAATTTTAATTCATGCTAAAAGCATTTTAATTTATGTTATTTATGTTAGTAGCTAAGTACACACTTTAAATTATTATTATTAAGCTTTTGGTATTCTTTTTGGTAGTGTGTAGAAATAAAACAAATTGTTTATTTCCTGAGTACTTTCGTTTTATAGTAAAACATTATCAAAGGGGGTTATCTACAATACAAAAAAATTGAACCTAAATTTAACATTATTAAAATATAAAAAAAAAATTATATAAATTATTTTTGGATTAAGCTATTACCTGATTATAAGATGCTATCAAAACAATATTATTATACTTTTCACATGGTTAAAATTATTTAAATTACATTTTAAATATACAGACAAAAATAATTTTTAATATCTGATGCTTTCGCCAAAATGAAACAAAAAGCCCAGCGCTGCAGGCGAAAATTTTTGTGAATTGGTACCAGTTTTTAAAAGTCTTACAATCTTAAATTAAAACATATGTGAAAATTTTTACAATTTTAAACCAGTGACAATTTCACAAAATGCAAGAAATCTCTAGCGCCGAAAATTTTTTCGAATATAAAAATTTATTTTCCAGTTTTATAGGTTGGAACTTTACAAAACGTAAAAAAAATTATTTCCACTAGCGGACATTTTGATTATTTTAAAGGGTAATTTAAATTTTAAAACAAATTTACAATTTAAAATTTTTATGAAAATATTCCTATTTTTTACAAAAATGTAAAAAAACCCTAACGCCGCTGGCGAATTTTTTTAGGAATTTAAAGATCTACAATTTCTTAAGGGAGGACCGGCTCCCCTGTAATACGTCAAAGGAGTATCATGGCTAAAAATCTTTTAAAGATTACTTAATTTTATTCTGAGACCTATTGTAATATTTAAAAGCCAAAAAGGATAAATTAATTAAGGGGCCATATATTTTTTTTTTGGATTGCTAAATTTTGCTTTAAAATATAAGCTTGTGCTTAAATCTATACTAAATATATCAGCAAAATATATAAATCTGGTTCTGCCTTGTTAAAATAAACGCTAAATCTACCACACAAAATCGTAATAAAATATGTATAATATAATATAGAAAATACTTGGCAACGAGTTAATTTTTAATTTTTTCTTATTTTTAGAGACTGAAGTCGGTTCCATTTTTTGGTAAAAAGGTTTAAAATTTATTGTCAAATTTTGTAAAAAAAATTTTGTAACCATAATTTGTAAAAATAAATTACATAATATCGTAGGTCTACAAGTCAAAACATGGTTTTGAGATATTGACAAATTTAACTTTTATTTTTGTAATAATAATTATTATTAATTATTAATTATTAATTATAATTATTAAAAAAAAAGAACTACTGCAAATCGAAATCACATTTTTGGACATAATGATGTCCCATTTGTTGATAAAAAAAATAAGTAGTTTAAATTGACTTAGTGTCTTTTGCTTGTAAGCCCACGATATATTGTGTAAAAATTTTAGAGAACTTTACCTTAGTAAAATTACCAAAAAAGTTATGTAAATTGTTATGTAAAATTATACAATTTTGGCAAATACATTATAAATTATGCAAATAATACATAATAATTATGTATTTTTACATACAGTTCTGTAATATTTACAGTGATTTTTCTGTTTTGTGTTTTATTTAGATATGCAATTAAATTATTAATTGGAATAAAATATAATGCATGTATTTTTTAGTGTAAAAGTTTTTATGAAAAATTAGTTAAGCGCTTTTGCTTTATTCCATCATTATAATGATAATTATCATTAAGGTCCTGCCCGCAATCAGCCAATCTAAACGTTATAGAATAATTATCAAAATTGTATTCTATACCCAAAAGTTGCCACAAAAACGTTTTGTATTAATATTTTAGGTTTTTCTATCAGTGTATAGGGAACGTTCAAGTATTAAGTAACGCAAATTTTGACCATTTTGGACCCCCACCCCCTCCTCCCTTGTAACGCTATTTTCCTACACCATTAACATGGGCGTAACATTCCAAAATGACCCCTACCCCCCCTAAGAGCGTTACGTAATACTTGAACGTTCCCATATTTATTATACAGGTTATTTATTATACAGGTTATTTATAAATACCTGAATACAAAGATCCTCTATATAATGTAAAAAAAAGTTATAAAAGGTAAGCTGTATCTCAAAAACTATCATAGTTCGATCCTACTGATACTGTATTTATGTAAATTTTTTTCGTATTACACTTAAAAAAAAAATAAAATAGCCCGTTTTTGGAATTTTGGATGGAACGTAAGATTTATATATTTTTTAGAATAGCAGAACTCAACGGTAGCAAGTTTAAACCTAAAAACAGAGAGAAAACATTTTTAAAGTGGTACTGAAAATTGGTTCTTTTATAAGAATCAGTTTAGCTTACTTTTTATAATATCTTACAGTGTAACATTCTTACACTTGCTACTTTTTTAAGATCAAAAGGCGTTTCTCATCTAAATTTGTCTAATGAGTCCAAAACTACAAATTATTATACAGTTTCGGTACAAAAAGCAGCTACTTGTATTTTCTACGTTTACTCTTTCCAGATTTGCTTAATATTATAATATATTTGATAATATAATAATATAATAATATATCATATATATATAATAATATATATTTGATAATATTAATAGATTGATAAAATAATAAATTGATATTTTATGTATTTTAGTAAAATTTACTTATATTTTGACAAAGAGTGCAAATGTAGCTTTATAGATATAAAAACTATTTGGCGCAAAAACGGGGTTATTGAATTTTCTTTGCAGTTTCGTTTTGTGTTGGATATTTTTCGTTCATATGGATATAACTTAACCTTTTTTCGGAATGTTTTTCTACCCAAATAGGTTAAATATTTTTTTTTATTTATTTTTTATTTGAAAATGTATATAACTTATATTAATGCTAAATTCTATAAAAAAGCCTGTATTTTATTCAGAAGTAGTAGTATTCAGAAGTTGAATTATATCAAATAAAGCAAAATATTTAATTTAAAACGAAACAGCAAGGAAAATTTAGTTAACCTCTTTTTACGCTAAATCCTAAAAATATGTAGTAGGTTTAAAATTATATTTGGATTTGGGAGATAAATTTTTATCAAAATATATGGTAATTTTACTGAAATATATAAAATATGAAATTTGAAAAGAATAAACGCAGAAAAATTGAGTAGCTGATTTTTGCACCAAAACTACATAATAATTTATAATTCTGACAGCAGATTTGGATCCAGAAGAAAAAATTAATTAAACATATTTTGATCTAAAAAAGTAGCAAGTATAAGAAATTATAAAAAGTAAGGACAAAAATCTTATAAAACAATCCATTTTAAGCACTATTTTAAAAATGGTTCCCTTCATATTTTTGCATTAAATTTGGTACCGTTGAGTTAGCCTATCACTCCTTTTTCAAAAAATATATAAATCTTACGTTCTATCCAGAACGCTAAAAACGGGCTATTTTACCGGGTGTCCTTTCCTGATACCATCGGTCAGGTTTGGCTGAAATTTGGATGTTTGGTTCCAGTCTTTCTGATCAAAATTGTCTGGGGCACAATTCCAGAGTTTAGGTGCTAGATAATTTTGATAATCTCAAGCTTGTCCAGAATATTTTTTGCAGTTAAAAGCAGCTAAACAGTTGCAAGCATCTTCATCGCCACTAGGCACTAATTTGAAATGTTATGAAAAGGAAAGTTGTGTGATCACGTGAATAGGCAACCATGCATAATTTATTAAAGTTTGAAAGTATCTCCAAAACGTTATATTCTACAAAAAAACTGCATCTAGCATTTTTATAGGGCTTAAAAACAGCTTTCGTTTAAAATAATTTTAGATTTCAAATGAAAAGATAGAAATTTTTCCAAAAGAGCATAAAATGGGAACCAAAGAAGACGTATCTAAAATTGCTCCCCTGCTTACCCACCCCTTTGAAACCACCGCCAACTGCTGTTTTTCAAATAGCATTCCCCCATTTTTATCAAAGGATATGAAAATACATTTTATTCTGAATTTAACCATGTATCATAATTATATGCAAAGTTATAATCAATTCAAAAAAGCAGATCCACAAACAAATATTTATTAAACTGAGGACCGAGAATGCGCTTTAATTTATTTGAATCGCTGAAAAGTCTGGCGGAAAAAACTACCTCAGGATTACGTCAGGATGTTAAGATTAATCAACTTAAAATATGTAAAATACGCTCTAAAAGTTTTTTCTTTGTTGTGTATTTATTTTTCTCTTTACACCCAGATCTATTTTTATCCACTGTGTAGCAAATCTAAAGAAAAAGTAAGGAAGTCATTTCACTTAGCACGCAAATATTAAAATTTTCTGTAAATGTCCCAGTCTCAAGAGAAATTACTATTTGAAATTTATTTTTTCATAAACTTTTCCTTGGATAATAATCTTGTTTTTTTTCTTCTTTATTCGTAGTCTTGAAACAGCAATGTTTGTTAAACATAACCAGTGAATAAACTTTGGAGGTTTAACCTTAAAACATATTCCTTTTAAAATAATATATTAAAGAACTAGATTAATAACAACCGTTTTTAATGCACGAGTATAAGTTTGGAAAACGATCCGCTTGCGGCCAGTTTTCTAAAGTATTCTTGCACTACAAACGTATTATGAAACGAGGGCTTTATAATTTTTTTCCATTTTGTTTCAAAATTTAAAAAAAAAAAACGTACATTTTTAAAGGTATTTATTTATTTATTTATTGGTGAGTTTTTATACAAATGCATGGAGAGCCCTAAATAAGTTTTAAGCTTGTGCTAGGGGCTCTCCATTAATTTAGATAAGAAATATAAACCATATGTAGATATACTCCAAAGAAATTTTGCAGAGCAAATTTTTCTCAGAAATTACCAAAATTAACCAATATCTTCAAAAATATTATTCTTGCTTCTTCTAATATTTGTTCAATGCAATTTAACCCCGCTTTTTACCATTAATTTAGAACAGAAAAATTTAAAAATTTAGCTAATGACATTGACATATAATATAATCATTGTAAGTCCAACTTAAAACAAAAGTCCCTAAATCAGTCATTGGAATGTTTGAAATTCAAAGAACAAATGATATTTTGATATATTTTATTTCCCTAAATCAGTCATTGCAATGTTCAAAATTCAAAGAACAAATGATATTTTGATATATTTTATAGTCAGCTCTTCTCTATTTCACTGCAAGTAACCAAGCCACAATTTTAACAAGGTAAACATTTACCTAAAAACAAAATTTTGTAGTTCTATGGGTATGTATATGCGTATTCAAAATATATCGTTGAATGTAATTTATTTTTGATGGCACATTATGAATAAAAAAACTTACTTGTATTATAATTTATAACAAACTTTTCGTTTTTGAATACCTTTTCATAATAATTTGTACGTCTTACAATGACAGTCAAATTAATCTAAATGTCAAAAATTACCAATATTAATAAAAATATCACTAAAAGTCATTTTTAAACCACTAATCATAGCTGCTTTGATCCAATTTTTTACTGAGATAGATTTTGCTCGTTTACCTGGGCCAGTTTTTATTATTTATTACAAATTAAAAATTGATTACAAAGCAAATAAAACTTTAAAGCGAGGTCTTTTTCTTCTTCTTCTTCTATATATTTTTTGGCGATTGTACATTTCGGCTACTTTTTGCACGGGAAACTTCAAGCGACATTCATTTGACCTAATGCCAACCTGAAAAGAAGTACTAAAGTTACGGTTTCCTCCAAAAGTCTCAATCGTTTTCGACTGCGGCCGGGTAGCCGCGACCAGGTCGTTACGACCATACCTGTTTTCCTCGGCCTCGCCAGTCGCCAGTCGTCATTCTGTTAGCTGGCCATTTTATAAACAACTGTTGCTTTGTTTGCGAGTTTATGCCTTGCAATCAGTATGAATATCTATAAAAAGTCGGTTCTTCTAATGTTTCTGAATTTACAACCAATGGATAACCAGGCACAGGTCCTGGCAGCCAGGATCCTTACAGTGTATTAACTATCAGAACAAAATCATAAAATATTCACAAAACGTAGAACGCAATAAATTAATGATCATATCCTCACCTAACTTATTTGTGACTTTTATCTGAGTCAAACTAAATAAGAGTTATAAATATAAAAAAAAAATAATATAAATATACGAATTATACTAATTTGACAACTAACAGACAGTTTTTGTTGAGCATTGAGTACGAAAAATTAAAAAAAAAAAAACGAATAAAAAACAAAAAAAACCGTTTTAAAACAACGTAAAAAACGTTTTTTTTAACATCCCTACAAGACTTGTATTACAAGTACAAACTATTACATACCTGCCATAACTATTTCCACAGCTGTGGAATGGAAAAAAATAAAACTTGTGACAGCTCTCACCTGTTCACACACTGTCAAATTCGTGACGAATTAGTCGTGTATCTGCTCCTGGAGCGGTCAAGCGACCGGCGACCAAACGAACGGCGGCCGGTAGTTAGTAGTAACGACTCGGCAGCCGGTAGTTAGTAGTAACGACTCGGCAGCAGCTAGGAAAACAGAGACATTTAAAATGCATTGGAGATGTCTCAACGACTCGGTCGCTGCTACCCGGTCTCAGTTGTCAGCGACTGCGACTTTTGGAGGAAACCGTAGCCTAACCTCTTATGGGCCTATAAGAACACGCTTAAGTTACAAATCAAAGGGCTACCAGTTGCGGATCCCTCACCTAGTAGCGTTCCCCACTTTCCTTAAAGTTTAAATTAATAAAAATAAATTTTCTAGTACATAAAGTATACTACTATACTAAACTTTCATTTAAAATTTTGCAAAAGCATATTGTTTAGCATAAAATAATTTCAAAATAATCGCCAACAAAAATGATAAATAGGTTAAAGATGGGCTTTATACGAAAAGTTTCTCACAACATTTTATTTTGTCATATTTATTTGTCTAAGTGCTTAACGAATAGATTACGGGGACGGTTTCTTATAAATTTTGTTAGCATTGTTTAGCATAAATTTATGAAACTACTTAAAAGTTTTAGAATATGGGAGTCTTGGTCTTTTGAGGGTGTTTTAGAAAAACGCTGATTTTATGCAGACTGGTTTAGTGTTTTCCATTGCAAAAATGTGCATTGTGGACTATTTTTTGTTTTATTAAAACTAAAAACTTTTAGATATTTAATTTTAAAGCAAAGGAAAAAAAATTAAAAGTTTTCATAACTTGACGCTGGAAGTTTTCATTGATCCCTTAAAGGCACTTGTATCAAGTCTTTGCTAGTTAAAAATTAACGCTTGCTTAGATACAAAATATTGTTTTTCGATTCGATCAAAGAGTTTAAACTTAAAAGGTTAAGCAAATATTAGTATAGAAAAATAAATTAAAAATTCAAAATTGCGGAAATACAGTGCGGTCCAAAAGTCACCCCCCCCCCCTTTTAACTTTTGAACGAGTTGAGATATCGACTTCAAATTTAGAACTCTTAAATAAGACAACTTAAACTATCTTTTAGCATATTTTTGATATTTTCAGCTCTTAAAATGTGGGCAGGGGGGCATGGGGGGACATTTTTTTAAATGGAAAGGGGGGTCGTGTAATACATCATTTTAAATCTCATAAAATTCTCTTATCCATTGGGCCAGGATCATCTTGTTCATTGATTGTAAATTTTTATGTGTTAAAAAAACAGAGGTCGTTGTTTTAAAACAAAAAAGAACTTGTTTAAAAAAAAAACAAAACCATTTTTTATTCTGCCTTTTATTTATCCATTTTTTATTATTTAAATCCCTAATTTTGGACAAATATAAATATTGTTAGTATGGGTACTGAAAACTAGAAATTTTGGCGATAAATTAGAAAATTATTGTGTACAGTTAGAATCTCAAACATACAATGATTTAATTTAGTAGTGTTTAATGGTAAACTAGTTTAATTAAAATACGAGGAAAAATTAAAAATGTAGAAGCTTTGCTTAGAAGTACGTACTCACCGTCTCACTAGAACTTATGGCTTCGAAATAAAATGTTAACTGGTGGTTTAGTATATACTATACTTTAGCTATACGATAGAAGATTCGTAGTGTAAAGTTGTGTCGCAAAGGACTTGCATGTAGCCTTGCACAGACTGTTATAGTCTGTGCAATATAATATACGTCGATTAACTACAGCAACTATAGGCGGTTGTGCATCTGACTTGCATGCATCCTGCCTTATATAAGGCTTTATAAAGCTTTAATCGTAAAGTTGAGAGCGCGCTGGCCTATCCATAAAAATCCATGTATTGTACATATATAATAGTGCTCTAATTTACATTACTCTTTTTTATCTGACACATTGTATCACAAACAACCGAATGAACCCTAGCCTGTAACAAATGCACAAGCTTGGATTCATTTTTACGATTTGTCGCCCTTAATCTAGAAAAATTTACATATGCAATAAAAAGCCTGTGTAATTTATAAGTTCTTAAAATTTAATTAGGCCCTTTTTTAATTTTAAGTAAATTATAAACGAAACTGTTCTTTTTTTTTACTGTATTTCGTAGTGTAGTTATAATTTCCGCGAAAACTTTAAAACTCGTGAAAATTACATTTTTTTTGCTTTAGTTATTTTAATTATATTTTTAATTAAGAAAACAATATTAAATTACTTTTTAACTAAAATAAAGCAAGAACTAAATCAAATTATAATAAAAGTTTAAAGATATTTTATGTATGTAAGTTGATATGTAAGTTTTTATAACAACTATTATTATAAAAAAACACGGTATAAATCAAAACAAAAAAAATTATTTATATTCTAAAAGGCTAAAAATCATTGAAATTCGTGGTATTCGCTTTTTTTTTGAATTTATTGTATAATATGAACATTTTATTATGTTCGTACAATGCAATAAATTCAATACGGTTGTCAGTATATTTAATTAAGATATTATACATATTTATAGAATAATTATAATTATTAATGGCTTAAAGAAGTAGTTTTTTATTTAGCCATTAGCATGTGCCTAAAATATTTCAGTCATTAATTAATATAAGGAATAGTGTGAAAGAAAAACGAGCTATTATATCAAAGAAATTGTTGTTAAAACCTAATGGTGTAATATGAGAAAATTATACGGAACAATCAAAAGCTTAACTAACTTATAATTGTTTGGCGTTCAAGAACTACTATTATTTTAACACGAGAAGGATTTTTTACTTTGCGGCTAATGGACATTTTCCCTAAGTTTCTTACAAACCCTACACAAAAAAAATAATTAAAAAACAAGAGAGTGAAAAGCACGTAGTTAGCCATGACTGGAGCGGATTGGAGTGCCTTGATTATTAAACATACCATATTATTGGCAGCCGTAAGATTTGTTATTTGAAACTTTATTAAAGTCTATCTTAAAAGTATTTATATTTTTTTGGTCTCCGAATCGTTCATCCCTACAACATGTTATTTACAATTAAAATAATATTTTTAAGTATATTTTTAAATAGTTGGAAATATATACTAAAAAATTGTTAACTATAATATAATAATAATAATAATTATTATTATCAGCTACTAATTGGTAACAGTTACTATAATTAACATTTCTAAAGAAATAATAATATAGTCAATAGTATTGTATAACATAATTTTAACATCACACACTCATAACTCCACCCCCCGCCCTCAGGGGGTGGAGTCAGAATTTTTTTATTATCATATTCACCTCCAAAAAAATTATTATCAGATGCAGGTTCGTCGACTCCAAAAACCTCTATATATGTACCAATTTTGATGAAAACATTGAAAGAATTTAAAAATATTTACCCCCTCACCCTCTCGGGGATGAAATTTTCAACTTTCAAATTTTTGTAAAAAATGTATTTTTCCCCATTTGCTCCCTATGCCCCACCCCAATGTTTACCAAAAACAATCCCGAGCGAGAACTTTTGGTAACATACCTGTGTTACAAAATTTCCCGGACAGAACGACCGATCGACCTATCAATCAACTGTCAATCGTTTTTGCTTGAAATTGATTTATATCGACATAAAACGTCATAAAACGCAAAAATACACAAAAAATTGAAACTTTTTCCACGAATACAATGCTTTCTGAAATGTTATATAATAAATAAATAAATAAATAAATAAATAAATAAATAAATAAATAAATAAATAAATAAATAAATAAATAAATAAATAAATAAATAAATAAATAAATAAATAAATAAATAAATAAATAAATAAATAAATAAATAAATAAATAAATAAATAAATAAATAAATAAATAAATAAATAAATAAATAAATAAATAAATAAATAAATAAATAAATAAATAAATAAATAAATAAATAAATAAATAAATAAATAAATAAATAAAATACTACAAATCACCACATCGTAATAATTCTTTATATCGTCCACTAAAGGCTCTAGTTGTCTAAGTCCAAATTTTTCAAAAATTAGATTTTTATCAAATTTGCTTCATTATCTGATTACCAACATACTTAAAAAAAAAAAGTTGCATTAAACCAATATCAGCCTCAAAAAATGCAAAAATGTAAATATTTTAAGTGGCTAAGTGTCTAACTCCATCATATGATTGTGAGAAAACAATTAAATGAGAACTGTCACTAATGTCAAACTATTTCTCGACAACAGGGGATCCCGTTTCAAATATTTGTTAATTTACTGTTTGATGATAATTATAATTATTGCCATTAATAATGTTGGTCCCATATTCCGATACAGAAAGTGAAAGTGAAAGTGAAAAAGTTTTCGAAGTGCGTCAAAAAAGGAAAAGATGTAAAAAGACGGACGTCGATGAAAATGAATGGAGAAAAAAAAAGCAAAAAATAGATCGGGAAAAGGGCCTTCCATTCCAAGGAAAAACATTAATTAATGGAAAATGGATTGTCATTGATCGAGAAGAAAAAAAGCTAAAAAGTTGTCAGTTGCGTACATGAAGGAAACTCTATTTTACAAAGCAAAGAATTTGAAGAATTAAATATAAAAATATAATTTTTTTGTAATAATATTACGCGATATAAAACGATAGGTATCCTCTTTTATCTTCCCTTGGAGTTAGACCGTTAGTGAATTTAGATTCTGTGGTTAAAATATAATTTTCAAATAATTTATATAAAATAGATAACAATGAAAAGTTTTAAATACATTAACACATTTCAAACATTTTTACCTGTGAACAAGCTAGTTTTAAAGTTCTAAATTGCTATAATTAAGTTTTAAATCGTTTTTTACGTCTCCTGAAAAATATGACGTTTTGGAGTTAGACCGTTAGAGCCTTTAGATGACGATATATTATTATTATCCTTAAATATACAAATTAAATAATAAATTCAGTACTTTATTTTTACTTAGGTACATCAATAACACTAATTTTGTTAAATTTTGTTGGATTTTCTATAGTTAATTCACAACAACAACATCGAATATATGCACAAGATGGCCTAAAGCATTTTACTTTTATTGGTGGAATACCATCGCAACAACCTCTCGTTTCTTTCTTTTTCGTTTTTTCACAGCAATCCATGATTTTAATTGATTCCTTTACATTACACTTGGGGCAAATGCAACAATTTTCACAGTTTAAAAAAGCAGGATAGAGACAAAAATTTTTTCTCATCAGTATATAACGTATTAATATAATTATAATTATACAACTGCAATATATGAGTATAAAATAAAATACATAATCTGAAGGGTTTATTTTTTTATCTCCAAATAAATTCATTATTTGACATTAAGCGTCAAAATATTGTCAGTTTTCTTAATAATTATAATTATTACCTATGTGATAACTATTTATTATATAAGATTTTATTTACTGAATGTAAAGATACACTGTACAAAATATTTCTTGCAATTTAATTACCGGTTATCGGTAACAGAATTTCAATTTCCGAAATTTTGAAAATTTTCAAAATGGGAAAGCAAAATAGGTCCGAGAACGACTATAAACTAAATAAATTAATAAAACACTACAAATCATCACATCGTAATAATCCTTTATATATTATTATTATCCTGTAATATACAAATTTAATAATAAATTCAGTACTTTATTTTTACTCAGGATTTTCTATAGTTAACAACAACAACTTCGAATATATGCACAAGATGGCCTAAAGCATTTTACTTTTATTAGTGGAATACCAGTAAGAGAATTTCAAAAGAAATTTTAAAGTTTTGCCCACCCTCATAAGGTTGAGCTCAACAGCAATAAATTATATCATAAAAAGGCAAAGGCATATTTGTGTAGATTAATAATTTTAATTCAAGAAAAGGTATGTACCGAAGTTCTGAGTTATAGGCATTTCAAGATGGTACTCTATGTAATAACTCCACACTCAGAAAAATCTCATCTTGTAAAATCAATAAGAAATTATTTTAATTTAAAAAAATTGCCTTTTAACATATTAAAAGTAAAAACTTTACGTTTTAGTTATATTATATAAAAAAAAATAATTGTCACAGCAAAACGTTTTTTACTTTAAAGTAAGAGTATTGTCTTTCTTATTTTAATGTTTTCTTAATAAAATTATAATATTTCCCTTTATATTGTTAAAAAATATCAATATATTAAAATAATTCTTTTTAAAATAACCAGTTTTTGTGTTTAAATCATTTCTAGTTTACAAATGATTTAAAAGGAAAAATTTTTCAAATTACAATGAATTTTTATTTTTACAAAAAAATTTAAAAATATCTTTTTGAATTAACAAAAAACACTGTCGGAGCAAAAACATATTGGTTTTCTTTTAAATCATGTGATTTTTGTTTGATTTTACAACGATTTTTGTCTGAATGCATATAATATTTTTTTGTATTACTAAGTTGGAGGGTGTAAACAAATAATGTCACGCTAATATAGGCATTTTTACATCCTCCTAGTCATTCTATGGTTAATAACCACCCAAAACCGGTTAAAAATGCCATTATTTGTATAGTATATTTTAGAACGAGTCCGCGTACTAAGTCTTCATTGGGACAGACTAAGAGCCTCGTGTGCAGGAGATGTGGGGAAGGGGACGAAGAGCTCTACCACCTCATATGTGAATGTCCATCTCTAATAGGCCTAAGATGGAGGTACTTTGGGAACGACTTGCTGGAACCAAATGAGATCATGAACACTCCCCTGAAACCGTACCTGGACTTTATAAAAGAAACAGGGATGTTATGAGGAGATCTGTGCGGTTAACACAAAGGTCCCTAGGGATCAGGTGTTGAGGGCAGTGAACCCCTCACTGAACTAAACTAAACTAAACTAAAGTCTTCATTGCATGATGCGATCTCAGGTACTAAAGACTTACGCGCACTCGTTTAAAATATACTAGAAAAGATAAATTTCATTACTTTAGTTTGTTGCAATTACATTCAGGTACAATAAGGACAGAATTATGTTATATTATTCTAGTATTTCATTTATCTGTTTTCTAATCATCGTACAGAGTGATACATAAAAAATATAAAAATAATATTTAATACTATGGTATTAAAAATAAACAGGAATGTAAATTAATTAGTTAAAAGTTAAAGAAAAAAAATTGCTCAAGTCGATTTTTAATTTTTATTTTGCAAATTTTTGATTTACACCAAATGTAATCACAATTTTTATCCACTTGCACCCTTTCCATTTTTTTTTCAAATAGCCACCCATTTTTTATAAGCCCTTTGCTAAATAGGCTTTATCATACACCGTTAGAAAGCCTATTAAATAACATTTTCAACGATGTATCATAAGGGATAGGTTGCTATTTGAAAGTTGTGAAAATTTTGATAACTTTTTTTACACCAAAACTTGCGAAATAAAAAATAAAAATCGACCAGTCCGAGCGGTTTTCTAAAATACATAACTGAAAAGTTAATCGGGTAGCGTAGCAGCAAGGTATTTAAGAGTGCGATGCTATAATAGTCTTCTCTACCGTGGTTTATATATTAGTTTTTGCACTATTTAACTATTTTTATTCAAATAATCAAATAAATTATTAACAGAAATGATATTTCATAAAATTTTCATAAAAATCAAGTAGCCTTGATCTGACGTTTAAAAATGTAGTTTTTTTAAAAATGTTTTCATAATATTTAGCTAATTATTAGTTGTATTAATTGGTAATAATTATAATTAATTATATTTAATAAATAAAAAGTTATTTAAAGCAATTTATTGGGTTTAATTAGTAAAAATTGCACACAGAATTGAAACATCTAAAGTGACAGAAATCAATTGTTTATAAAATTTACTCCTACTAGGATAGAAAAAATTATTATTGCTATATGTGAAGAAAATTAATTTCACAGTCTGAAAACATGATAAATAATGGTATGTTCTAAAGCTAGTAGTGAAAATAATTATTTAATTTGATTTGAATACAAAAAGTTAAAAAAATAAATGTTTTGTTTTTCAGCGCTGCAATTAAACTATATTTAACTCACAATCTATTTTCGAATTACTCTAATAACTTTATTTAAATTATAATTAAATTTTAAAAGAAAATTCTAATTACTAAAGCAAACTTTACAATAATAATTAAATTTTCTGTTTTCTACCATCCTTAAACTTACTAGCAACATTTAGCACACTTCACTTCATTTTTTTACGACGGGTTTATGCATCGATTAAACGACGGGTTTATGCATCGATTAAATAAAATTAACTAGAAAAAATAATTAATTATCACATGTTCACTGTGTAACTACACTACTGAGGTAATAATTAATTAAAAAATTAAACCGGCCATAAATAAAAATAATATTCCGACCTTTAATTAAAAAATTAAAAAATACTATTTATTTTTATGGTTATAGACGAGTAAAATATTTTTAAAACCTAATTACATTTGAACGTTTATGTTATATTTGCTGATCAAAGCATCTTTGTGCTTGTGCGATCGTTAGAAACAATTCATTCACATCACGTGTGTTTTTGCACTATGGTCCCATTATCCTTTTAATTTGCTTAATAGTTTTATTAAGGGTAATGTATTAAGATATTTTTTATCCGTTTTCCACTTCTCGGCCGTGCTTGTGCTCTAGATTATCGTAAAACTTGCATAAACCTTAGATTAACAATGACGGTATTCTAAATTAGATTTTGATAGTCCATGCTCTGTTTTGGCTGGGGAAAAATGCTTAGTCTGAGAAAGTATTTAGATATTATCTTCGGTTTAATCGATTTTAAATCGCCGGTGGACCATTGTAAAATCTGTAATTTTTTTACGGTATATTACGTCATAAATATCTGTAGATTTTGCATCAATTTTTTTTGTTCAATTTAACTTTCTGATCATTCTTAAACATACCTATCATATTAACATCGTAGTCTGAAGTTTATACCATGTTACTTAAGATTTTTTTTTGTTTTAGGTAAGCACTGGATGGGACTGTTAAATATAATAAATACAAAATAAAAGTAGGGTAAGTGATTATTGTTTTTTACAATAATTATTTGTTATTGATGTTACCGTTTAGCTTTGAAATTATGTACTAACAATATTGAAATGATTTAGTTATAGTTTTTCCAAGAAAGGTATATATTTTTTAAACCTTGACGCTTGTAAACAATCCTTAAGGAGGCATTCCATTAAAACAAAACATCAAGTTTTTGAAAAAAAATTGAAAGACGAAAAAATTTCAAAAATTATAAAAAAATATACAAGGTTATTTAGAAATAAGTAAAAAATTTAAGAGGTCGTTCTACCTTAAAAAATATGAAAAAAAGTTCCTATAAAGGTTGGTCCAGAAATGAGAGAGTAGAATCACGTCTTTAATTTTTCGAACTTATTGCTGAATAACCCTGTATATATTTTTAATTTCTTTTTTTGCGAAACTTGTTACAAAAGAGTTTGTAAAAAAAAATTTTTTCGAAGTTTAAAAAAAATTATTGTTTAAAAAACAAAATATTTTTGAAAAAAATGTTTAAAAAAAATTAAAAAAATAAAAAAATTAAAAAAATTAAAAAATTCTTTCTTTTTCGAATTTTTCGAAAAACGAAAAAAAAAACAACAAAAAAAATTTGGATAGTTTTTTTTAGATATTTTTAAAGGTTTAACCCCCCATGACTTTTTTGTTTTTGGGGAGATTACTTTCAAAAACAAAACGGATCTTTTCCTCATAGAACTTAATTTTTCTTGAAATTTTTAAGTCTAATCGGATCGGATCGGATTATTCGTTCTTGAGCTATCGTTGCATCAGACGGCCAGACGGACGAAGAGACGGACATACGGAAAGAAGTATACTTTCAAAGTTTCTTATTTTTTTATAAAACACATTTGTATCCAAGAATTTTTTGCCTAGGACGTTTTATGGCGATTTTGGAAAATTCGAAACTACCGTATAATACTATTTAGCGCTACACGCTGTGAATAGTATAATATAATAACTTCATTTAACTGCATATCATTCTGCATGTTTTCATTTCATCTAACAAACACCATTGCAGTGTAAAAAAAACTAATAAATTTTAAAAGTTTAAACAGCTAGCTAGCTACCTATTGATTATTTCATAACAATAAGTTTAGAGTTGTTTTTAACGCTCTTTGTTTTTCGTTGAATTAAAAAGTTTTAAAAATCAACGTATATACTAGAGCATTAAATATTAAAGAGTCATTAATAATACAAGGGCAAAAAGTTAAGTTTTTCGATTGAGTAGGTTTTTAGAAGCTGAAGTTAATAAACCTACGAAATCGAAATTTAACTTTTTGCCCATCTATTATACAATATTTTTTATTCGACTTTTACTAATTATAATAAATTATTAAAATATACTTAATTTTAAATTACAAAAAATATTTCTTTTTACTGTCTTATTACTTATCCAATCAAATCGCTAAAAAAATAATTGAATCGTTTCTTTTGGGTGCGGTTTCATTTTAAAATTAAAAAAGCTATAGCTTGGTGATTAATTTCTGTTAAAATGTGTCTGGTATGAAAATAGTAATACTTCTGAACCGTTCTATGAATATTATAAATATTGAAATTGATTTTACAATTGAAATTTTGTTTTAGATTTTAAGCTTTCACGACCATTAAGATATAAAGAACTTTCACTTTCGGGTTTGTGTTTTTGTGTTTTTAATTTATTTTAGTGGATGAATACAGATTAATCAGTTAACATATATTTTGAGGTTATGTTATAGAAGAAATTTTTATTTTGTATGAACTGATTTTAAGAACTGGTCAAAAGGAACAGTTAGTTCAAGACCAAAAGGGACCTAAAGGTCATATTTTGTTTATAAATATTACAGTAAAGGTAAAGCATCTTCTTTTAAAAAGCTTAAAAATAACAAGTTAACGGGCGAAAAAAACTTTTTGGCCCTAGACCCGTAAAACATAAACAAAAACTGTCTCTTTTAGAATCAATCGGATAAAAAAAAATAATTAAATATAGGTGTCTTGTCTGATGACAATATGAGCCATTTTGCAGGAAGCTTTGTTGTCATTTATTCGAAATTTTTTGTATTTTACTCTTTAATACTGTAAAATACGTCCGAAAAAAGTGTATAATATTTTAGCAATCACACTGATGAGATAGGATGGCAGACTAACATCTCTACTCTAAATTTCTCTACTCCCTGACATCCCTACTCCATAACATCCCTACTCCACAACAACTCTACTCCGTAACATCTCTACTCCATAACATCTCTACTCCGTAACAACTCTACTCCACACTATAGACACTCGATTAGTCACTTGTCTTAACTCAAAAGAATATTTGTCACGCTAAGTCACTGTCAAAAATGAATTCAGTTTATTAATTACTTACATATTAGTGCATGTTAGGAGTACGTGGTCATTGTTGCTTTTAGAATAATTCATTTATGATTGTTCTAGATTTACATTTAAAGATAAACGTTTTCTAGGAAAAAAATAAAATAATCTAGAAGAAGAAGATTCTTTATTCTTTGAACTGCTCATTTATTATTAAGTGGCTAATAAAGTGCATATGGTGTGGAGTAGAGTTGTTACGGAGTAGAGATGTTATGGAGTAGAGATTTTACGGAGTAGAGTTGTTGTGGAGTAGGAATGTTATAGAGTAGGGATGTTAGGGAGTAGAGAAATTTAGAGTAGAGATGTTAGTCTGCCGATAGGATTGCCACAATCTGAAAACAAAGCTATCTGTAAAATGTATTTTTTATTCGATTGATTCTAAAAGTGACACTTTTCGTTCATGTATTTCGGGCGAAAAGTTAAACTTTATGGCCCTAGGGCCAAAAAGTTTTTTTTCGCCCGCTAACTAAAACTTGTTATTTTTAAGCTTTTTAAAAGAAGATGCTTTACCTTAATTGTAATATTTATAAAGAAATATGACCTTTTGGTCACCTTTTTGATCTTGAACTAACTGTTCTTTTTGAGCAGTTACAGTTATTATAATCATTTCATACAAAATAAAAATTTCTTCTATGACATAACCCCAAACCATACGTTAACCGATTTAGCTGTATTTATACACTAAAATAAATTACAAACACAAAACTTCAATTGTAAAATCAATTTTAACATTTATAATATTCATAGAACGGTTTCAGAAATATTATTTTTTTATAAATTAACACCAACTATAGCTTTTTTAATTTGAAAATGAAACGCAAAGAAACGATTCAATTGTTTTTTTAGCGATTTGATTGGATAACAATTTGTCATGGATAACTAGATAAGTAATAAGACAGTAAAAAGAAATATTTTTTGCAATTTAAAATTAAGTATATTTTAATAATTTATTATAATTAGTAAAAATCAAATAAAAAATATTGTATAATACACGGGCAAAAAGTTTAATTTCGATTTCGTAGGTTTATTAACTTTTCGCTCGCCCTTGTATTATAAATAACTATTATTACCGTACCAATGCGATTGTCAATGTTGACAATATTTGTTAAAATTATTTATAATAATTATAAAGTAATTGGAAATGCATCAATTATATCTTAAAATCCTACTTAAACTATAAAATAATCAATAAAATTGACATTTTGGCATATTTAAAACTTGCATTTTTCGTGGATTTAACTGTATACTGGAGTTGCATTGTTGCAGAGTGGGGATAGGCGACTTGCGGTCGAAATTCTTTTCAGTGCTGAATTTATGCTACCCTCATGAATGAACGAACAGCTCAATAATCCACGGGATATGTTTATTACATTGTAATGAATACAGTATCTCCTAAAAATTTGTCGGGAAGCTATACACTTCAATCTCTTTTCCTCTGTCTCCAGATATTTGTCTTGTTTTGATTCATATTTGAGAATTCGAGAGTTTATTACAAATAACCCATAAATATTTATCCTGCTGGTTGACATGATGATATCATTACAAAACTGCTACAATGGTACTAGCATATAGTCAAATTTAATATACCGAACCTGGAGGTGTATTTGCAGGGCTATTTTTTGAAGCCATATTTCAACAATTTAAATCTTTAAAAGTAGTTTAAGTAAATAATTAATAATAATTAATTTGATGTTAATTTATTTTGACACCATAAATTCATGTTTGACATTTCTAATTTTTGGAATAAAAAAGATCTAAATTCATTAAGTTTTATTAATATTGAATAAAAATAAGCTAATAAGACATTAAAATTGCCTTAGTTTTGCATTTTAGTTGATATTTGGTTATAGAATTACATTATTAAGCTTGTTACATCAAAAAACTAGAAAAGTGGTATACAGTGGGTTAGGCTAAATGTGACACCCAGGGTAATTGTGACATGTCCTATTATAATTCTTCTATACTAGTTTATATCCAATCCAACCCTGGCATTAGGTTTTTGACAGTATTAAATATTTAGCGTAAAATTTCGACTTGATTTAAACTTGTTTAGAAGAATTATAACAGGACATGTCACAATTACCCTGGGTGTCACATTTAGCCTAACCCACTGTATATTCGAGTTTCTGGTATATATTCGAGACGAAAATATCCCGTCGTTATGGTAATGCCTTGTTTTTTATTGGTTGATACCGATATTATGATAGTTGAAAAAAAATAGTCAATTAAATGTACTAAAACTCTACCTTGCACACTTTCATAAAGCCTGAAAACTTCCAACAGAAAAAAGAGCGTAAATTGCTGGATACATTTTATTATTATTTTGTTGGTATAATAATAATTAAGGCACAATAGCGCTATAGTATGCTAAAGCTTATTGTCCTAAAAACCTTTATATAATGCAGCCAGGAATTTAATTCAATTTTCCACTCAAAACACTGCGGTTTCCTAAAAAAAAAAATGAAAATAAACTTTTGCAAACATGAACTTTCGCAGAAAATGAACCGAAACACCGATTGAAAGAAAATTCAAGCGGAATCAAATCTCGAGTAAAAAGTTTGAAGATATAAAATTATTAGTGCTTTAAAAAAAATACTATACCACCCTAGCGGCTTTTTAAAGTTAATAATTATTTCAGGAATAGTTAATTAAATTATATAAAAGCAAGGTTTTAAAGTCCAAACCCTACTATAATAATATTAATAATAATAATGAGCGTCTTTGATATTTGAGGCACATTGATTCGATTGCAATTACTCAACTCAACATATATAACAGAATTATATAAAGCTTATATTATTAATCTCTAGATGGTCCAGAAATTTAGGCAATTTTTCTTTAACAATGGACTACCGTACTACCTACCAAAAGTAATTTTTAAATCTGGCATTTCAGTTGTTGTTTTTAATACATAATAATACTCTATACTATAAAAATTATTATTATTATTATTATATTAGGTATTCACAGCGCCTGTGCTAGAATAATATTATCCGATACTTACCTAAGGGGGACACCTAGACACAAGTGTACTATTCTTAATTTTATAGAGTAATTCCATAAAAAAATAATATAACTTAGGTGCCCCTAAGTACTTCGCTATATTATGTTAGTATTTAAACAATTTTGTCCCAGCATCCTTTACAAAGGATGCTTTAGTAAAGAGGCGCTTAACTTGTTAATAGACATAAACTTGCCTTAGTTCATTATTGACGATGCAAACCCATTTTAACTCTTAGAATATGTTTGTTTTTTAATAAAAATATTTGAGTAAAAATCTGTGACCTATTTCCATTAAATTTCTAAAAAAAATCAGGTGGCTCATTGGACCCCTATTCATTCCTGGCATGGGCAACGTGTTAAATTAAAATAATTTTAGATGCATTTATTAAGATGAAATTTCTCTGAGTGTAACACATTCTTTGGAACAATTTTTGACATAACATAAACCTATTTAAAATCAATAGTTTTTCTATAGAACTAATCAAATTTTTAACGAAATGAATTAAGGCCCACAAAAAAAATATTCAATTACTCCAAACCAGAATATATTTTTCTTATGTATTTTTATGGCCTGAAAATTAATTTGACATTGGAAAAGTTCTCTTGGTTTGGATACCAAACTTTTTTAAAAAACTTTAAAAAAGAATATTGAACGAGCTATCTCGAGATCTTCTGGCACCTAAACTGTTGAATTTAAGGAGTTGTGCCCAAAAACACTTTGGATCAGAAAGTCAAGAATTATAACATATCCAAAAATTCAGCCAAACCTGACCAAAACGACATTTTCATAAGACCGACACTTCGCGGTTTTCTATATATTCAAAGTAATCTAGCACCTAAACTATTGATTTTTGGTAGTTGTGCCCTTAGAAACTTTTGATTCTAATTTTGTGAAATTCGTGAAAATTACTCTGTATTAAGTATTTTTATTTTTATTGATATTCTACGGATGTGATAAAGTATTGTTCTAAACAGGAAATTTGTTTTTCCAAATGTTTATTTTATTAGATTTTTGGTAATCTTACATTTTGCGTCATTGTTGCGTTTACATAAAAGGGTGTAAATTTTTAATGGACTGGTTAATTAGTTAATTGTTTTTTTTTATTAATAAATATCGGAATATCTTTAAAGATGGAACTACCCTCTTTTACAATATCGAGAACCACAACATTTCCAAAATTCTGACTGAAACGACTTTTACATAAGAAGGGAGCGAGGTACTCTTGGAGTCAGTGAGCTTTTTCATTGATATATTCGTTTTCAGCGCCCAAAAATACGTATGAAAAATATAGTCTCGTTAAGAGTAATTTGACTTTATTTATTTTGTTCTGGGCCTGTGTTATTTATCACGCCTTTAGAGAAATAAGGAATGATAATTATAAATAGTCACCTCCAAGTTACAAAGATAAAAAAGTTTTTCTGTCGTGTAAATAGTAAATCCTCGAGGGGCAGGACCCAATCAAATTAACTTTTCTTTTACTTTTGTTACTCTGTTAGATATAAATCAATAAAACTACGGCTCTCACATTCCAAAACAAAGTAACCCACATTTGAATTTATATCTAATTGTCCAGTATTATTATAGGGAATTTCGGGCAAAATGCGAAAATAATTTTTTGTGTAAAAAAATGAAAAATAATGAAAAGAAATGATGAAAAACTGATTTCTAGGTTAATTTATTAATATTAAATAAATAAATAAATGTCAATTAGTGGGAGAATTGGTGTAGTGGACTACCGCGTCGTACTTGGCGATTTTGCTACACAAATAGCGTGAGTTCGATTCTCACCGGCGCCGATTTGCCTTTTTCAGTTAATTAATAATTGAAATTTGCCGAAGGCTTAAGTAAAGCGGACAATCCCTATAAATTGGTTCGAAAGTTAATTAAAGCCGGTGGTTCCCTCTACTACTAGCCCACACAAGTCCTGGACTTAGGGGATGCTTAATTAAGTAGAATAGTACGAGGTTAAACAAAAATGTAATGTAAATGTAATGTCAAAAAAAAACTTTGAAATTTAAAATGTCACTTTTTTGGTATCATTGTACTCAGAATGAAGCGTAGAATTGAAATATGTAAATATATGTAGGTTGCCCTATTTAAAAATTCAATGTTGGTGTAATTTTTGCTGTTCATTTAAATGAACTTTTTATGTTAAAACTTGACGTTTTATGGGCGCACTCACATCTCTACTCGTTTAAATCTCTGCTCTTTTACATCTCTATTCTTTTACTTCTCTCCTCTTTTACTTCTTTACTCCTTTTTTTTTGACATATCTGTATATAAATGTAATTATTTTTATTAGTACACACTGTATATATGTCATACTTTTAAATTTTTTAGGTGATTGATATATTATGACAATTTCATCACAAAACATACCCCGCGAAACAAAATTCATTAATTTAGATACAGTCAAGGCGAATAATTCCATCTAGCGCCCATGCGTATATTATTAATAACTCCATCTAGCGCCCATTCGTATATTATTATTATCTTTACAGCGCAAGATGTTAAGCAAGATTTTCCACTGAAAATATACCTTTGGGAATTGGGATTTCTCTTCTCCCTGTAGTAAATGTACTATTGGTAAATATACCGGCACGTGCCAGCCCTCTGCCCAGCCACTCTTAACATGCTAGGACCTAAAATAAACTATAATTTATTTTTTTTAATACATTATCAAAACATTTTTACTTGCCTTAAATCACAATTACTTACCAATGACATTTTAGTCAAATCTGATCTTGAATAATAAAAATAATGTCATCTCATTTTTCAATATAAAATTAATCAGTGTTGGAAAGCTGAAACTCTAGATCACTTCTTTAATTAAAATTAATATTTATTTATGTTTTAAAATATTAATTTTTTTTTAAATTACAGAAATCTACATTAAAATTAAACTCTAAAAAAATATGAACCTTTTTCCGCCGATGACTTCAAATATGACGTTAAGAAACTAATTTTACAGAGTGATTAAAAAACGAGTAGAGATGTAAAAGAGGAGAGAAGTAAAAGAGGACAGAAGTAAAAGAGTAGAAAAGTAAAAGAATAGAGATATAAAATAGTGGAGATGTAAACGAGTAGAGATGTGAGTGCGCCGTTTTATGCCAATAAGATATGTTCCAAATTTAGAATCTCTAACTTCTAAAATAAAGAAAAAAAGTGGTGTACCTTGGTCTTGTTATAGCCGGTATAAAATAAATAAAATAAAAGTCCAAACTAAGATTTTTTACAGTCCCCTAATAAAATTCCAAAAAATTTGCTTTTAATTTATCTGATCCGTCATTAATTAATTCCGTAATTTATTAATCCTTTAAAATTGATTCTAATTTTAAAGGTTCGTTAAATTAAGGTCAATAATTTCAATGAGGTTAACTGGGAAGACAGTGGGGTGGCAAAAGATTTAGGTTACGCGAGCTTGATTGCAAAATCAATTTGGATAGACTCTAAGCTTATCGCTGCCATGGAAAGGAAATAATGCATGTCCCTATCTTGTTAGGTTTATTTTGGTTATAATTACACAGCTCCACAAAATAGTATATTAAAGGACAAGTTATATAAGACACTATTTTGGCACACACGTCCATGTTTGGAAAACGAGCCACAAACCGGGGAGTTTTCCAATGGAGGAGTGCGCCAAATGTGCGCCAAATGTCTTAGGGTTCTTTATAATATTTTAGCTATTTGCGTGTTCTATTTTGCTTACAATGTACTTAAGTTTTGAATAATTTCAATATGGCTGATTTGGGAAATTTAATATATTTATATTAGTAATAATGTTACTGACAATTTAAAATGTTTGGTTTCTTTTTTTTTCTTCATTACAAGTTATAATAGTTACAAACTTTTTAAGTAAAAAAAAATGAACGAGAAAGAGTTAACATTTACTCCAGCGTACAGAGTTGTCTCAAATTCTTTTATATTGCCAGTCCAGCACCTTCACTTCTAGCGTTTACCTGAGAATAACTTGAACTTAACTGACACAAAATCAAACACAGCCCAAAATCACACACAAAACCACACAAAACGTACATATTTATTAATATTGTATAAAAGTTTTATTGGTTTTCCAGATATTTACATACTGTTGGATATAGAAACCAGAATTCTTAGAAATGTCTAATTTTCAATTATTTTTGTTACTTTTAACAAAAAAAAAATCCCCAAAACTGTTTTACAATTAATAAAAAATTACTAAAACTTGCTGCAACACGCAAACCAAAACTACAAAACATAATTCTGAAATGCATATAGATCAAAAGTATTATGTGCATCAGACCAAACCATCATATCTTTATGTATTTTGTCCCGCTGAATCCAAAGCAGGCGTTAGAATTGCTTCATCGCGTCTAGGTTCTTCATCAACCTCAAAAAACACTGAAATTGCTATTTTTTTTCTATAATTACGATTCTAATTACTTAATTTATTTGGTAGTGATCCTCTAACATAATATGTCCCACAAATTATCTGGGATTTTTGGATTACAAGCACAGTAAAGCCTTATTTTATACACGGTTAAAATTGGCAATGCAGGTACCACTACAAAAATCTTCGAATTACCTTGAAGGGGAAAAGTAAGGGATATCAGAAAGAGTGAGGTAACAATCTATTACTATGAAAAGCTTTATATATAGAAAAGCATCTTAAAATAATAATTTAGAACATTAATAGCATATTAGTAAAGCAGCAAAACTTTCTGTACTTCTATATTTTAAAAGTATACCTATAGGTAATATGCTATTTTGTAATGTAATTTTGAAAGTACCTAGTTAATAAATATTTTTCATATGACCTAGTATACACGAAATAAAGAAAAATGTATATTCACTATATATCCTCGTTAGGATATTATTCTATCGCACGAGTACATACATACATACATTGAATGAAATGACAACTATGCACACTCATTTATCCAAACGATAGCATTCATTCTGACAAAAGTCATTTGACGTTTATAAAATTTTGAAATGTCAAAATTAAACACAGGTAATTCTTTAAAATATACATTTTTAAAGAGTCTAGACTGTAGATCGAACGAAAAATGTTGTTCGCAACTCGTTTGCGACAAGTCCTTAGTCCACTCGAATGATTTTCATTCAAATATTCACTTCATTCTCGTTCACTAAGGACTAAAGTCGCTTACTCGTTACGAAACTACTATACGAGAAAGTAAAACATATGAAAATATTTCTAAATTATACACAGTAATTTAAAACTAACTATACGTTAAACTTAAAGGGTATGCATATAGTTTGAAGCACTAATTTAAAATTACGTAAGAATATTACACATAAAAACTTATAATAGCAACAAAATTGCATTAAGTGCAGTTTAAAACTTTATCATAATTAAACTATCAATTTAGTTGCCGTTTGATAGTATTAAAAAGCAACTACATTTTATTTATTATACACTTCTGCTCAAAAATATCGGCCCACCTAAAAAAATACACATTTTCAAATGCTAATAACTCCAAAACTATTCAATAGATTTATTTGACCTTTTTTTTATTTTAAAGCTTGAACTTTTAGCTCTTAATTACTGGAATAAAAATTATCAAAAATCTTTTTTTAAACCGGCAGCAATGAAAATTACACAGCTATGTTTTTTTACTGCTTCTTTCGATATGCGCACGGTTTGCCACTGCATATTTTTTTACAATTTAATTAATTGATTTTATAGGCCAATTAAATGGGAGTAATTTCTTTTTTAACTTTTTAATTTTCCTTTTCTCGTTTAGGAGATATACGGTTTTTTCTGAAAATAAACATTTTTGCAAATAACAAAAAAACTACACAGTGGATTTAATTGATTTATTTTTTAATTTGAAGCTTAAGTCCTTAACTTTTATTTATTTAATTTAAGTTTCTGGTGCAAACATGTTTAAACTGGGTTTACATTGCTTAAATAGTCATGTTTTTTTTACCCAATCTTTTTTGATGCAATTTAACCACAAACTCAAATGTTTCCATAAGTTTTAAAACTTATTCTAAAAGCCACACTTATTGTGACTGATTCCTTCTTTTATTTTTTATCATAAGTCTTCTCATTTAGGAGAAATTAAAGTTTTTCGGAAAAAGTGACTTTTTAATCAGTGGGCTAGTGCCACCCCTGTAAAACTGTATATGTCGGAAAAGCGTCGACGTTCTTCCCTTATAATAAAAACGGGTTCAGTTTTAGCTTCCAATGATATACCTCCCCATATCATGCACGATCCACCACCATAACTAACTTTTTATGCAATGCAGGCCTGTGCATAACGTTCTCCAGGTTTCTTTCAAAAAGCCTTCGACCAATAGTGGACCTACTTACTGCTACACCTCTTGTTTCTTGAAGCCGTGATCTCAAATTAACTGAATTTAGACGACGATTCCGCAGGGAATTAAGCTCGATAAATCGGTCATCCCGAGCGGACGTGCACCTATGTCTGCCAGCTCCTTGGCATCGACTAAAGGAACCGGTCTCCTCAAAACGTTGGAATACTCTTCTTACCCCTGCTCTCGTAATATTTAACTGTTGAGCAACATAACGCTGACTGTGCCCTTCTTGTAGCAGAGCTGCAGCTTGGGCAGCTACTTCCGGACTTGTTTCCATTTAAATAATACAATTAAATAAAATTTTAACGAGTTAAAAAAGTATTGTCACATAAGTGACAAGTCTTGTCAATCATAAAAAAGTTAGTTACAGGGGTGGCACTAGTCCACCACTTAAAAAGTCCTTATTTACCAAAAAAACATAATTTCTCCTAAATGAGAAGACTTATGATAAAAAATAAAAGACGGAATCAGTCACAATAAGTGTGGCTATTAGAATAAGTTTTAAAACTTATGGAAAGATTTGAGTTTGTGTTTAAATTGCAACAAAAAAGATCGAGTAAAAAAAACATGACTATTTAAGCAATGTAAACTCAGTTTAAACATGTTTCCAACAGAAACCTAAATTAAATAAATAAAAGTTTACGATTTAAGCTTCAAATTAAAAAAAAAATCAATTAAATCCATTGCGTAGTTTTTTTGTTACTTGCAAAAATGTAAATTTTTAGAAAAAACCTTATATCTCCTAAACGAGAAAAGGAAAATTAAAAAATTTAAAAAGAGATTACTTCCATTTAATTAGGCTATAAAATCAATTAATTAAATTGTAAAAAAATATGCAGTGGCGAACCATGCGCATATCGAAAGGTGCAGTAAAAAAACATAGCTGTGCACTTTTCATTGCTGCCGGTATAAAAAAAGATGTTTGATAATTTTTATTCCAGTAAGTAAGAGCTAAAAGTTCAAGCTTCAAAATAAAAAAAAGATCGAATAAATCCATTAAATAGTTTTGGAGATATTTGCATTCAAAAATGTGTATTTTTTTAGGTGGGCCGATATTTTTGAGCAGAAGTGTAGTTTAAAATTTTATCATAGTTAAACTATCTACTTCTATTATATGAGCTTTAAGGTAGATAGTAATAAGTATGACTTAATTATGAAATTTATTTTACAGAGATTTTATAAACATTATAATTACTATTTTAATATGAATTATATTGCCTTGTGGTTAGATTGCAATACGGCCATTCTTTTGCAACCGGTACCGAGTACCAAAATAGTATATTAAAGTACTAGTTTCATAGCATACGTTTTTAGCACACGAGTACAAGTTTAGAAAACGAGCCGCTTGCGGGATTTTTGTTTAGTGTTGGCATTACAGTTTTCGCCATGTTTAAACTTCTAAGAACAAATAATATTTTGATATATTTTATAGTCATGTCTTCTCTTTTACACTTCAAGTAAACAAGCCACAATTTTAACATGGCAAAAAATATCCTAAACACAAAATTTTGTAGAAAATTAATCTTTAAGCGACATTGACATTTGCACGGAAAATGTCAAGCGACAAGGCTTATGACTGTTGCCAACCCAAAAGAAAAAAAAGTAGACACCTCTTACGGGCATATAAAAACACGCAAAATGCGTGTGATTATGAGCTTATAAGAGTCGCCAAACAAAAAAAAAATTAAATAAAATATATTCCAGTCAAATAATAAATGTAAATTGCAATAAATGTACACCGGCTGATATTTTAAAGGGTAGTAGTGGATGATAACAAAACACTCCTGTTAGTTTTTCACCGGGTGATTTGCGTAAGGGATGTCCGGTATCTTGAATTTTAGGGGTGAGTTGCTTAATGTGCATCACGATAAAAATGCATATGACCAATTTTGTTAAGGAGAAAATTTCCAATAATTTTTGTTTGGAAGATTTTTTAATATTAAAAAAAGTCCAAACCTTCAAAATCAAAATCAAAATTTTCGAAAGATGAAAAAAATTAGAAATTTAATTTTTTCGTAAAGAAAATTTGAAAAAAAAATGGAAAAAAAATTTCTTTCAAAAAACAAAAATTAAAAAAAAAATTTTTTTTTCAAAATAAAAAAAAAATCCTAAAACGAGGTATTTTTACTATTATTTTTTTTTCGAAAAACAAAAAACAATGAAATATTTTATATCGTCGGCTTACAAGTAAAAGGCACTAAGTCACTTTTGTGCAAAAATGGTATTTTAATGGCACTGTAATTAATTTTTGATGATCTATGTATAGGTAAACTGAACTAACTTCTAGGTGGATTGCCAAGGGAGTTACCCATTATACAAAACGCACCAATTTGATTTTGATTCAAATTTTATCTGGCAATAGGCACTAAGTCACTTGGTGCACTTAGTGCGTTTTACTTGTAGATTATTTCAAATGTTTCTGCACTAAGCGACTTTCTAAAAATATTTAATTTATAAAAATATGATTGCTTAAATCATTTATATGACACAATATTGCGTTATTTATTGTACTGACAAACGCATTCAAATTTTGCTATGTTAAAGTTGATGGAATAGAGACAGAACAGAAATAACAAGAATATAAAAAAAAACTAAAGTTCGCGGCAAGTTCGGAAAACAGCCCTTAGAAATGCCCCGTGAAGTGTTTTATAATTAATAATGATTCATTATAATTATTGACTTTAGGAGATGCTTCTTTGCCGGCACAGCCTATGGCCTCTGAAAACTGTTCTGGCATAGTAAGCAGTTTTATATAATTAATACTAATTAATTATTATTATTAATTTTGGAAACGTTCTTTAAACAATCAAAAAGTCCAAATCCTTCTTTTAAAAATCTAGTTTTAGAAAATTTATGTAAATATCTTGTTTTCTACTTTATAGTTATATAGTACGTTTAATTAAGAGAAGGGTTTTAATTTTAAATAGTTGTTTTTTATATTATTTTATTGACTTAGTGCTCTTTACTTGTAAGCCGACGTCGTGGGCCTACAAGTAAAAGGCACTAAGTCCATGTCTTTTTTCAAATTTAGTTAAATTAATCTACTTCAATTTTTCTTTATTTAACTGCAAATGGGACATTATTATGTCCAAACATGTCATTCCAATTTGCGGTAGTTTTTTTCCAAAAATAATTATTACAAAAATTAAAAAACAACAATGAAAGTTAAATTTGTCAATATCTCAAAACCATGTTTTTGGACTTAGTGCTCTTTACTTGTAAGCCGACGATATAGTTTTTTCAATATTTTAAAAAAGTTTTACCCCCGATAATTTTTTATTTTTGTTAATCCCCACTTTCAAAAACAATGGAGATCTTTCCCCCTAGAACTTAATTTTACCCGAAAAATTTAAGTCGATCGGATTATACGTTCTTGAGTTATCGTGTCCTCAAAAAACATGACATTGATTCTAATCTTGCTTTTAAGAACACAGTAAAACACATATATATTTCAAAGATTTTTTTGTCAATGATGTTTTTTGATGATTTTGGCGATTTTGATATAGACGCACGATGTGAAGCCAAGTAAGTTTATAGCAAACGTGCTAGAAATTTACACTTTTTTAGCAAGTTAGGTAAGCTATTTTTCATACGCCCCTTCCCAACAAAAAATATATTAATTAATTAATAACAAAAAATATACATTTAAGTATTTGAAGAAAATGTAAGCAAATTAAAATTTTTTATATGACAAAAATTTATTATGAGAACAAAAATAAAATTTCATGAATTTCAGCGTGTTTTTGTTAAAAATTGAAAACAAAAAGATCAATTTTTGTAATCTTTGAACTCTTGACAAAACGTGCTAAACAAAGGCAAAATATTTTAAAACAATATGTGTTATTTGAAAACTGTACGAAATGTGACGTTTCTGTACAGAAGAGTATTCACAGAACTGTCAAATTTCAATTTTTTTCGATGCCGAATTGCAAAAAAAAAATCCTTTGAAAGTGGTTTGCGCCAATCGAATTTTAATCATTTCCCGAATCATTAAAACCCAAATTTAAAATTTTCTAAAGATGAATTTTTTTTTATTGCGATTTTTTAATTTTTGGTTTTATTAAAGGATTTAAATCGTGGGCTAGGGTGTGGGGATTATGCAAATCTAATTTTTTTTTGAAAATCGGTTACGATTTCAGGGGGCGTTTTCGCTTATAATTTGGGTATTTTTTAAGAGATTCATTAACTTTTTGCATTTTCCCAAGCTTTATAGTTCTATAGTTATAATCCAATACTTAAAATCCAGTGTCGGACTAAGGGGGCGGCCAGGGGCGATAACAACTCGAAAAGCAGACCATGGTAAAAAATGTATTTTGGTATTAATTTTTGTATAATTACTTTAGTATCAGCTTTTGACTAAAAACTTGACAAAATATTGAAGTCATAACATACTTATAATAAAACACAAATACATATATATTTTTTTCTCAATATAAAAAAAAATAAATCTTAAAAAATCGAAAAAAAGTGAACTTTTTCGGATTCATCTCGGCATTCCCTTAAATTGTGCATTAAAGATCCTGAAATACGTAAATGTTATTTTTTTAATAAATGCGAATTCAGGGGGCGTCATGCTAAAGAATTGAGGCGTTTTGATTTTAGTGATATATGTATATACTTTCCGTTATCGCTTATAACGAGAAATATTTTAAAAAAGCATCATGAACTTGTGTTCTATTAAGCTTTAGAATTATAATGCACAACTTAAAGTCCAGAGCCGAACTACAGGAGGGCGGCCAGAGGCTATGACAACTCGAAACGCAGACCATTTCTTTACTTTTTTTTCACTTTAAAGGATATTATGCCTCTGATTTTTTTTAAATTTAATCTTAAGCCAATAATAAATTAATTTTAGAAATCAAACAAGAAAAAATAAAAACGCAATAAAACAAAAAATCATCGTTAGAAAATTTTAAATTTGATTAGTGTAAACCACTTTCAAAGGCAATTTTTTTTGCTATCCGGCCTATATTCCAAACCGTGAGGCATGATTGAAACGGCTAACTCTGAGCTGTACTGAATTGTTGGCTTTCTTAGGGAGGCGTAGGAAAAATTATATTACTATATATCGATTTTATTTTATAATGTTTAGAGGACGTGTATATAAATTTTGTCAAGTTTTAACATTTGAAACATAAAGATTATATAAACTGTACTTAGTTACTTTATGCAACCTCAGGGCCTGATATAAGGAGGGTATTGGGGTATTGGGGGTGTGTGACACCCCCAAAGTGTCTCAATTTGTCAAATATTTGCATCCATTCGGCAAACGTTTGAATTCATTCGGCAAAATCCCAGGGTTGTGCTAGATCTTTTTTTTAGGGTTTAAGCTTTTTTATGTCGTTAAAATTTTCGTTTAGGGGTTATTTTCTGTTAGTTAAAATTTTTGTCAGGGGTAAAGCCTTTTCAAGAAGCGAGACATTTTCTTTTTAGTCATCAAAACTTTTTTTTAGAGGCGAGGCCTTTATATTTTTTATTTTTTTAGTCATCAAAATTTTGTCAGGGGTAAAGGTTTTTTTTAAGTATTAAAACTTTCTCCAGGGATAAAGCCTTTTTTCAGACGCGATACCGTTTTTCCTTTTTTTTAGTCATCAAAATTTTTGCCAGAGTATTTTTTTTCTTACCTTATTATACGGCGCTATTACCAGTTACACCTCCCAAAGAAATTGCTTATATCCGGCCCTGTGCAACATAAATCTGGTTGTTACAATTTTGCAAATTTAGATTCCTCATCACAAAAACATTTTTCATTTGAGTAAGTGTAACTACAAATCACAAAATATTCGACAAATGAAAACATTCATAAATAATGCTTTTAACTTTATGGCAATGCTTTTAAACAAAGAGAAAAAAACGTTCTAGATAAAAAAAATGGATACAAATGTGTTTCATGAAAAAAATGAGAAATTTTAAAAATGTCCGTCTGTCCGTTTGTCCATCTGTCCGTCTGTCCGTCTGTCCGTCTGTCCGTCTGTCCGTCTGTCCGTCCGTCTAAGAACTCCAGAACGAATTATCTGATCGACTCGAAATTTTTAGGAAAAATCAAGTTTTATGAGGGAAAGATCTCTAGGGCCTAGGGCCCTATTGTTTTTAAAAATAACCCCCCTTCAAAAAAAAAACGTTATTGGAGGTTAAAAAAATGATTAAAAGTCTTTTTTTTTAGGTAAAACGATGTTTTTACAACAATAAAAAATATATTTTTTAGTCATTTTTTTTTCCAAAAAGAAGATGCATACAGTTACCATTGATGGTATATCAAGATTAATTTGGATGCGGTTGCGACCTCTCAACTCAACGCCTAAAACGTTGTAGGGCAGGATGCGTGCAAGTGAGAGGCATAATACCGCACCCATTAGTCGTCGTATAAGGTTTTATATCTACCCTAATGTTGGTTCAGTATGTAAATTGTATATTAGACATAAAAAAGCTTAATTATTTGCATAAATTTAATAAAAATCGACGTTTAATAACTCTTATTATAGAAAATTGTATGGCGTGTTAAATTTATTATGTAGGTAAGTTGTGAAATAATAAACTGCTTCCGTTTAGTAAAAATAAACCTTTGCTCTATAGTATATTTTAACTAAGAAATTGTGTGAAAATCTAAATGAAATGTCAATTTTTCTATTTTCCGGTACAAAAAGCACTGGTAAATTTTAACTAAGTCACTTCCCAACGTTTGACTTCAGCATTCATATTATTACATATACTATATACACTGTGTTTTATGTAAAAATAAGAAAATACCCGTCTGTCTGTACGTCTGATGTCACGATTTTTTTGTACCCGATAAATCAAGAATGAAGTATCCGATCGACATGATATTATTTAGTAAAAATAAACCTTTGCTCTATAGTATATTTCAACTAAGAAATTTTGTGAAAATCTAAATGAAATGTCAATTTTTCTATTTTCCGGTACAAAAAACACTGGTAAATTTTAACTAAGTCACTTCCCAACGTTTGACTTCAGCATTCATATTATATTACATACTATATACACTGTGTTTTATGTAAAAATAAGAAAATATCCGTCTGTCTGTACGTCTGATGTCACGATTTTTTTGTACACGATAAATCAAGAACGAAGTATCTGATCGACATGATATTTTCAGGAAAAATGAAGTTGAACTTCGTTTTTCGCAAAAAGAAAATAAAAATTGTTTATTTTGTTTTTAAGTTTTACTTTTATTTTTTTTAAGTAGGTTTTTTGGAAAATGCAATATACCATTTACTTACGTAGCTTTACATATCTTCCCGGCTTGTTTATTTTACAATATTTTTTCTTTTAACTAAATGATAGTTAATAAAATAGTATGCATACCTCGGTGGAAAATGTTATTACAGTCGCTATGGAGGATTTGGGGTGTGGAATACCCCTCCAATATTGGGCCAGTGTAAGAATAGTTGCAAAAATTAAACCTTGTTTTTTTAGTTTTCACTTTCAGAACTTTGGTAAATTTGACGTAATGAGTTTGGAAATTTGATGTATGATAATTTTTTTAAGGAGCTAAAAATCCTGACAGGTATTGATACAAGTACTGAATAAACACAAATTCACGGTGCTCTTCTGAGGAGTATTTTCCGAACTTGCGGCGAACTTTAGTATTTCTTTATATTCTTGTTATTTATGTAGTAACCAACGATTTAGGACCAAAATTTAAAAAATCTATCGGTTAGTTTTTTTTTATTTAGATTTTTCTATAAAAATCAGCACCTATTTAATTATTTGTCTATATCTCAGCTATTTCTAATTATAACAAAAATATGATTGAAAATAAAATAAAGACTGCTTAATTTTCTACAAAAAAAGTAAATACCATTTTTTATATATCTTTTGTCGTTTTGTCACAATACGTGATTAAAGTCTGAAGTAAAACAAAAAAGTATAAATTCATCTTTTTATTTATAAAAATTATCTAGGGAGGCTTATTTTACTATGAAACGTCAAATTACCTTAAAACACATTATTTCTTTTAATTAAGGTGGCTTTTAGCAAAATTTGAAAACTGACGAAAGTTGTTTATTTTTTTTATGAGTGTTTTCAATGTTAAGATTTAATGTATTTTTGTAAGAAAGATGTTTTTTTAAATAAAAATGAATTTGGATAATCATAAAAAGTTTTAAAAATTTTCCACAAGCCACCTTGATTAAAAGAAATAATGTGTTTAAATGCAATTTGAAATTTTACAGTAAAATAAGCCTTCCTAGATAATTTTTATTAAATATAAAAATGAATTTATACTTTTTTGTTTTACTTCAAACTTTAATCACGTATTGTGACAATACGGCAAAAGATATAAAAAAAATGTATTTACTTTTTTTGTAGATTATTAAGCAGTCTTTATTTTATTTTTAATAATATTTTTATTAAAATTAGAAAGAGCTGAAATATAGCCAAATAATTAAATAGGTGCGGATTTTTATAAAAAAAATCTAAATTAAAAAAAAACTAACCGATAGATTTTTTCTAATTTTGCTCTTGATTCGTTAGTAACTACATAGATAACAAGAATATAAAGAAAAACTAAAGTTCACTGCAAGTTCGGAAAACACCCCTCAGAAGTGCTTAGAGAATACAGGGTGCCTGTTTTTCGAGCTCAAGCTATGTATCACGGTTATTTATTACAACAGATACAAAATCGGTTAAATTAGAAAAAAGTTGTGAATTTTTATGCTGATCAATAATCTGAAAGAAAAATTGACCTATCATTTTTTGTTTTTTAATTATTGCAAAAAAAATAAAAATCCTGAGTTTCGTTTTTATTTTTTTAAGCGAAAACGGGAAAAAGCTAGACGTTTTTAACTGAAATATTGTTAAGGTACTTTTTTGAAAGGAATCTAAATCTGTTATCATATTTTAATTGTCATTTTAGATGCACGAGATATAACACTTAACTTAAATTTTTTCTTAAAGGCGCCTTTTTGGATTTTTACATTTTTGATACAGTTTTTTTTCTGATTACGATGATGTATCATACGAGATGATCAAGTCAAACGAAGAAAATAAATTAACGGAGGTTAGGTTTGGACTTACGCGCAAGCCTGAGCTTGGCATTTAGATCTACAATTAGCCGATCCTGACATTTTGATAATATAAATGCCGAGCTCACGCATGCGCGTAGGTGGCAATGTCACATTGACAATATTTACAGCTTCGAACCTAACATCCGTTAATTTAATTGCTTCATTGTTTCCAAAGCACTGCGCAAAAATAATTTTTTTAATTTCGCTCAAAATGTAAGACTTAATCATCTCGTGCAATACATTGTTGTAATCAGAAAAAAAAACTATATTCAAAAATGTAAAAATCCAAAATGGAGCCCATAAGAAAAAACGACGTTAAGTGTTGTAGCTCTTGCATCTAAAATGCCATGGAAAATATAATAACAGATTTAGATTCCTTGCAAAAAATTACCTTAACCAATGCTCCAGTTGAAAACGTATAGCTTTGTCGGTTGTCGTTTAAAAAAATAAAAACATAACCCAGGATTTTTATTTTTTTAGCGATAATTAAAAAACAAAAAATTATAGCTCAAATTTTCTTTCAGATTATTGATCAGCATAGAAATGCGCAAGTTTTTAATTTAACCGATCTTGTATCTATTATAATAACCGGGAGCCGGTCTTTCGTTCGCAAAAAATATCTTCGCGTGAAACAACGCGAGCGAAACATCGCATATTTTAATTTCGCAAAAACAAAACTTCGTATTGACATCAATTCGCGAACCAAAACTTCGCGAATCATTATATTATTATATCTCATAAATAGTTAGTTCGCGGGCCATAACTTCGCAGAATTCCAGGTGTCGAAGTCAATTAAAAAAAATTGTTTCTTTGTTTGTATGTTTTTTTTTTAATGGCTTTAAGAATATTTTATAAATCCAATCGAATTTAATTTAGTAGGCTATTTGGTTTGCTTTCAAGGATGTCGCTCACTTATGTTAGAAGTAGCAAAAACACAAATTTGGTTTGGTTTGTTGATTTAGAATGGAAAAACATGTTATCTTATATTACCGAAAAAAAAATAAAAATAAAAATCGTGCAAAACATTTACAGGAAATAGTCTTTACATATATAATATAATAAAAATAATAAATTGAATTATTAAAGAGGCATATGCCACAATTTGTTTTAGTTTTTTTTTTTGGTATTTAACCAACTTCATTAAGTTTAGTTAGTTCGTTAGATTAAATTAATTTCATTGTTGTTCTTCCCTTTATAATATATATTAAACAGTGTACATTTTTGGGTAAATTCTTTTCTTAACTTTTATAATATTGTGTTCCAAAATCAAATAAATATTTAAAATATTAAAAATTTGGTGATTTTATTAGGTACCTACATAATAAAAAAAAACAATATGTAATATTGTTGTATGTGTCTAGTTTTGCAAAGTTTTGTACCATGCGAAATTTTTGATACAAGATGTTATGAGTATGCGTCATTTTGGATGCGAAGTGATGGTTTTGGTTTTGCGAAGTTTTGGCTTGCGATGTTTCGGTCGCGAAGTTTCGGTCGCGAAGTTATTTTTAGCGAAAGAAAGACCCTTAGCCCTAATAACCAAGATACCCATGCTTGAGCTAGAAAAAACGGTCACCCGGTATACTATGCAGCATTTTTAAGAACAATTTTAAAGCGTTGTTGAACATATAAAAATAAAAAAGTAAAAGTTACCGAATGTGAGACTCACATAGTAAGTTCAATTTAACAATTTTTACGATTACTAGTTTTGTTTTTCATTTTTCCTAATTCTAATCTTGTAAACGAAAATACATTTTGTTAGTCTATTCAATACACAGATGGGTAGAATTCCTTAAGTTTGTTACTACCGTTAGTTACGGACGTTGAATAGACAATATATTGTTGCGACTGTATATAAGTAATGCTGAAATACTTAAGAAAACCCTAACGCCATACAAAGTTCAGGCAATTTAATTCTGAACTGTGGATAAATTGCTAAATAGGTATATAAAATTTAAACTCAGAACTTAATAATAATAAAGATTTTTTTTAAATTAATTAGAAGAATACACAATTTCGTCCTATATTGGTACCTAATTTTTGCTTTAAAGCAACGGAAAAAAAATACTGAGTACCTACTTTTTGTTGAATAATAAACATTTTAGTATCAAAATAAAATATTTAAATTGGAATATTGCAGTTTTATGCATATTAACTAAAGGCTGTAAACAAAAACTCAAATTTATTTTAGAACTACAAAATTCTAAATATCTTGATATTAAAGTTAAAAAAGTAGTTACCTAACACTAATTTCTATCTATAAAATAATACCTAATTACCTAGGTAGACTTATCTAAAAGAATTATTATGCTTTTAGACTAATTTTGACTCGCAAGTTTTGCATACAATAAACCTGTGTCAATAATAGGACTTTAATCACTTGGTTACTATGAAAACAAGAAACTAACAGTTACTGACATCTTAATAAATGTCATATTTTTGCAAGATGTATTTTTAATTTGTGAAGCTTACCTTTAGTTGATTTATTTTATTACCAAAACATCCTTGGTATAAACCCTAATTAATTTCAGATAATATATTATATTTTATGCACTTTTCATCTTAAGGTTTAAAGCACTGATATTCATAAATTTTAATTTATTTTATTGAATCTTGGTATTAAAAACAAGCCACTAAAAACTAATCTAAACACGTATTTATTAAAAATATATTTGCAGTAAAGAATTACGGAAATCAAAACATCAAATGACTGCGCAGGTACCAGTACAGCGTTGCCAAAGTTTATTAGAAACCGATAGGAAATTGTTTTTTTTTTTTGTTAAAAACTAAACTTTTTAAACAAAAACAGCAATAATCTTTATTTAAATGCTAATATATGTGATAACAACTATTTTATTGGAATAATCTCAAGCATAAAATATCCCTCGAGCAAAGTTTAGACTTGGCAACATTCACGAACAAGTGAACATCGTGGATTTAAAAATCGCGGAAAATTTGAGATTTAAATTTTTAAATACAGTGGTAAAGTAATATTGTTGTTTAGTTCTTAAATTTTTAATTTAAATATGAAACAACATAAAACATTGTAAAATTATGTAGTTCCTTATTTTGTTTGTGAAATAGTCTTTAAAAATACCATTCGTGCATGTTGAATTATACACTGTTTTTTTACTGTATATAAAAAAATATTTTGCTTAAGGAAATTGGCAAGCAAAATATTTTTTTAATACAGTAAAAAAATTATCGATAATTCAACATGCACTTATAGTAGTATAAGTTACAATCGAGATATAATTTTAATTAATAGGACCCACAACATCTTAAGAAAAAAAATTAATTTTATTTAAAAATATTGATTTTTATTACACCGGCCCACAAAAAAAAAAGTTGTCTGTCCCCAGCACAGACCATTTTAGACAGTTTTTTAATATAGCAAAAAAATGAGTTGATGAAGTGCCTTTTTTATGACAGATTCATGATCAGCATTCCAAAATACATAAGAATAGGTGGGTCCCCTCCCCAGCACAGAAAACTTTTTTTGTGGGCCTGTGTTATTAACAATTTTGAAATTTTGTATAGATAAAATTTTATTTTATCATACTAAAAATTCAATAGGCTATAAAATTGTTATTAATCAATATTTTTTATGAAATTTAAAATGTATAGATACATTTTTGCCTAGAATAACCTCTATTAATTACATTTAAATTTTTGTTGCCTGAAATTTTTTTCAATGAGGGAAGGCAGCGAAAAAACAACTCTTTTTCGCAAACTTGGATTTGGGTTCTGCTTGCGTGTCAATGTTAAGGTTGTTGCCAGTAATAACCAACAATAATATGGTGTGGGTGACCCACAGTGGGTCCTAGTACTTTTAACTAAGATATTTGTACTTGATATTCCTAGATCCGCCAGTGTTTAGTATCTGTTTATTTTGAAACATCTTTAGTATGTTTATTTTGATTCATCATCAGGAAAGCATACGTTTTTATTTTTAAAGATAAATCCCACGCACAACACCTTCTCCAGAATCTAAAATGGCAACCACGTCACATTCTTTAAAATTTAAGGCAAAATTGTTTTTTTTTTCTTACATTTTATCTCTACAGTAAGGACCAAGGATTCACACACAGCAAAATATTATCTTAAATCAAGAACGGTTGACGAAGAGAATAAATTCCTATTTTAAGAGAATATATTCTTCTTTTAAGCATACCATTTCATATTTGAGAATATATTCTTCTTTCAAGCATACCATATTCTTATTATTTCATATTTAACGGGTCTACCTTTAAATTTTAAAAATATTTTGTTTTTAAATTTTTTTTTTGACATTGAAAGAAAAAAGATACCATTTTAAAATTTTGTAGCTATGTTTATTTATATTTAAAGAATACAATTTTTTTTTTAATTTTTAAAATGCCATTTTTGGCATAATTTTTTTTGAAAAAAAAAAACATAAAAAAACGGTGGTCGCTATGATTCCGGCCGTTTGGATCGACTAAAAAAAACGGGATATTATATATTCAGTATTGAAGTCGCTATAGCCCATCTAGAAAAATCTTTAAAAAAATTTTTGGCCAAAAAATAACAAAATGAGTTTGTCATTTTGCTATTTTTGGCAAAAAAAATTCTTCTAGATAGGGCTATAACGACTTCAATACTGAATAATATCCATTTTTTTTCTTTTTCAGTCGACCTATATGGACAGAATTGTGGCGACCACCGTTTATGGATGTTTTTTCAAAAAAAAATATGTTAAAAAATTGGCACTTTAAAAAAGTTTTTTTGTATTCTTTAATTATAAATAAAAATACCTACAAAATTTCAAATGATATCTTTTTTCTTTCTATATAAAAAAAATGTTTAAAAAAAAAATATTTTTAAAATTTGAAGGTAGAAAGACCCCTTAAAGTAAAATTTTGCTTTAAAGGAGAATATATTCTCTTCGTTATATCCAAATCACACATTATTGATTTAAGATAATAGTTTTCTGTGTACACCATTATAAGGTTATATGCTTTTTATTTGTTACAGCAGATTTGAAAAAAAAGAAAAAAAAAACAGCAAACTCAGTGATTTATCAGCATCTTTTGTTCTTAAGTTTAGTTACTAACCTAAATCTTTTATTTTTTATTTTAACCAAATTAAATGGTGATTTACACTCAGAAAATTTATTGTATTTTTAATACTGAATGTTATTTGTAGTATAATAACATATTGTATATAATACACACATTGTAGTATTTAATATCACAAGTTAAGTAATAAATACCAATGGTAATGTAATAAATAACAAATATGTATATACAAATAAAATTTAGTATTAAAATTACAATGACATTTTCTGATTGTAACTTCGAGCTTCTTGGAATCGTAATTATTTGAGTTTCTAACAACTAAAAGTAGGAATTTGTTAACTAGTAATTATTTTTTAATTAAAAAAATAATGTTATGATATAACAGAAATTTCAAGAAAAATATAATTTACCTGTATAAACAGTTATAAATAAGTAGTATTTTTAGATTATAATTTAACAATCAATTCTGATAAATTATTTTAAGAAAAACATAAACAAATGACTAATATTATCCATCTTTATAAATAATTTTCCTTCAGTAGGGGATAGCATTCCGTGGTATAACCCATAAGCTTTTTTATTTGTTACGGTAGTTTGAAAAACTAGAAAACTCAGCATCTTTCATTCTTAAGTTTAGTTACTGACCTAAAACTTTTTTTTATTTTAACTAAATTAAATGGTGATTTAAGGTTCGAGTTTCTTGGGTAGTCGTCTCTAATTTTATTGCTAAGAAACTGAAACTAAAGGAAATAATTGGTTGTTTAACTAGCCGTTATTATTTTAACCAAAGAAATAATGATGTCAGGTAGGTAAACATAAAACAACAATAATTTATAAGATTATTTTTTAACGTTTTTATTAACCAATCATTTAACAATATTTCTGACCACGTATTTATTTCTGTCCAATCATATTACAGTTATATTGGGAATTTTCTACTGTAGAAAATTCTAGTGATCGCTGTAGTATTTGGTTTTTCCGTATTTTTCTTTTACAACAATATTTCATACCTAAAACTAATTAATAATTAAATATGAATATATTACTATTTATAATCATTCTTATTACTTTATTATTTGACAAAAAATACCTCAAAATCTACTTTTTATCAAATGTAACGACAGTTTTTATAGGTTGACTTTTATGAACATGCTTGCAAGACTAGCGCAGTACCGCGCTAGTCAGTGAGTGACTAAACTATTAGAAACATAATTTGCAATTTAAAAATGGACAAAAAATGTTTTAGTTTAGCAATTGAGAATGAAGAATATCCTGTAAAAATATTAAGATAAGTAATAAAACAATTTATATCATTTTGCTATGTAAAAAAATATAAAAGTAGGTTTGACATAAAATATATATATATATATATATATATATATATATATATATATATATATATAAGTTTTTTTTTTTCGAAAAACGGGAAAACAATAAAAAAAATGTTTTTGAAAAAACTTGTTTTTGTCCCATTTTACCTCCTTACCCTATCCCGATTTTTATCAAAAACAATCCCAGCTTAGAATAAAGGGTCTTGAGTTATCGTGGTCACAAATTTCCCGGACAAACAGACCGACCGACATACTTAATAAGTTTTCCTACTGCATAGTTTTCCACTTATGACACACCCCGTTTTTTGCAAAAAATATATATAAAAATTGAAGTTTGATTTTTTTAATTATTATTTTCGACATGAGAACGTTAAAATGTACTAGGCTCATGATTTTTTTTGCAAAAATAAAAAATCATGCGGGAAGGGGTTAACATTCTTTGCCTTTTTTTATATAATGAGTATTTTTTGTTTTTTCATCGTCCGTCCATCTGTCCATATCAACGAACTAATAACTCTTCTCTCTATAATATTTCATTTGTAAAAAATGACAAAAACGTAGCCAACATATACATTTGTCTGTCTTACTCTCACAGCTTTGTTCTAACAGATACAACAATAACAGTTACTGGTAACTGTTATTGTTCAGGCCTGAATATACCTACTATTTGTTTACAAACAAACCGAGATGTTGGCCATACATTATATTAACGGTATGCGTACTCTAGAGCGAAGAGTTATTAGTTCGTTGGTCCATATCACTTTTTCTTTCTGCACGATTACTCGAGAAAAATAACTCGATCGTCTTCAATTTTTTAGAAAATATCAATCTTGGTAGGTGTTCTATTAAACTTGAAAAGAATTCACCCAAAAATAAATGTGGGGTTAAACATTAAAAAAAAATCTAAAATAGTGGATGGGATTCCTCTATCAACTTATTTTTTTCGTAAATTAATACTTTCATTAATAAGATCAATCGTACCAAGCTCAAGAAAAAAAAATCCCCGAAAAAACAAAAAGTTATATATACAAAAATCGAAAAAAAGAGTCCAGACGAAAACTTCACATAAGCATTTTTGATGATAATAGAGTAGATGTAAAAAAAATTGCTTGGACAGGTCGATTTTAGTTTGGGCAAATTTTTTCCTACTTGCAACATAATCACGTCAGTCCTCGGACAGTGGGGTGAAGAACCCCTAAAATTTGAATAGGGAAAAGGGTTCGAGTCGTACGTCCTTCGAAAGCACTTTTAGACCTCTAAACAGTGCATGCGGCTTTTTAAATGTAAGGGAACCGTTTTCAAAAAAATGGTACAAAAAAAATCTGATATGCCGCCGTCACACTATGATCCAAAATTCAAATTTAGCTGGACAAAAGTCTGTAACTTTTATACCTATTTTATGTGGGAAAAATTATTTAAAAAAATAATAAAAATAAAAATAGCGTTAAATTTTTTTTAGATTTTCCCACAATAAGCTGTGTACATAAGTTTTGGGGTTAATAGACTACAATTACCTGGTATATCCAATTTTTAATCCGAAAGGGTTATGCATTTACACAATTTTTAATCCGAAAGAGGTAATAGACTATGTAGTCTGTACAGTTAGCTGGTATTGCCAAAAGGCTTATAAATTGACACAATTTCTAAGATGAATTATGGGCGCGCTCCTCCGCACTATGCTCTGCTTGTTCGTCAGTATTTAGATCAACACTTCCCGGATCAGTGGTTCGGAACCCCTTTACCCTATTCAAACTTAAGGAGTTGTTCACCCCACTGCTCAAGTAGGAAAAAAATTGTCCCCCTCCAAACCAAAATCGACCTGACCAAGCGCTTTTTTACATCTACGCTATTATCACCAAAAATCTCCATGTCAAGTTTTCGCTGGAAGAAAAAGTGCGATCAAATTTATTTTTTACAAAACAATATTTTTTATAAAAAGATCAATGATATTAAATTTGAAAAAATACTCCCAAAAAGAAGTGAAATAAATAGAAGGAAACGTGCTATCAAAGTATTTTTTTCAGAAAAAATCATCTTTATTAAAGCGTCTATTGTACCACATTTGAAAAAAATCACTTTAATAAGTTATAATAGTTTAAAATTAAAAATATCTCAATATAATTTAACTAAGTTTAACTTAAGACTTTACTATACTGGGAATTCAATAAAACCTGCAGTGACTCATACCTCTGCTGCTTTCGTATAAGGGATCCCCCTTTGCGAAGCTTCGACGAATTTACGCGAGTCGCACCTGAAATGGTATGATCTTCGCCTTTTACCACACATTCGCAACTGAATCACTGCAGTATATTGAATTTCCAGTATAGAAAAAAAATAGTTGAGGCTGAGAGAAAGAGAGAGAATACAAAGCATTATATATCTTCACGGCTTGTTTATATTTGGACAACATTTATGCCAAAACGAAGCTAATTAAGTTTCGTTAATTAACTATAGAGTTTAATTAATGTCATTATTACTATTAAACTTTTTGCTGCATAAAGTTGTACTAAGGGATTGTCTAGTACATTGTGGCCGGCTAAATTAACCCTCATCTCACTAAACTTGGTGCACAAGTTGAAAAAAAAACATTTTGATTATATTGTAAAGTATAAAGAATACAAACAAAGGGTGACATGAATAAAAGCAAAAAAAGTCCAAACTCTTTATGCAGGATAGGGATCTTTACAGCGCAGTCCATTACCGCTAAACCGTTAACGCGCCACCGTTACCGAGCAAGAAATTTAACGCACATGGACTACGCATAGAATTTACTGCGAAAGCCATTACCACGAAGAAAAGAAAAGCGAAGGGATCGCGCATGGACTTTACCGCGAAAAAATTAACGCGAAGACCATTACCGCGCAGTCCATTACCGCGATCGCCATAACCGATACAAACCTTTACCGCGCATGTCCTTTACCGCGAAGGTCATTATATAAATAGCTGATTAATAATCAGTTTAGTACGAATCGTCATGTTGATCGAAATAATGAAAAGTGCTAGAGGCAAATACCTCGCTGTATATAAACATTTCATGTACAGGAAAGAAAACACTGTTAAAAATAAAAAAATTGTAAGTGCCCACAACCTGGACCCAGCAGTTTTCGCCGTATTGACCCCCTAAAGTCCATGCGCACACAAAAAGTCAGTCGGTGCACGGTAACGGTGGCGTGGTAATGGTGTCGCGGTAATGGACTGTGCTGTGAAGACCCCTACCCTTATGAACCACAGAAACGAATTTTTGCACATGCAACTTATATTTACAATTTTGGCGAAGGCGCACACATTACTCCAAGAAAAAAACTACGACTCAAATACGACATCAGCAAGAAAACGACACGACCTAAACACCAAATCAACAAGACTAACACTAGTCTTGTTATTACTAGGAAGATTATCAATTTAAAAGATATAGGGGAACCCGGGGCGGAACGATATGGAGCTTTTATCGGGCGAGGGTGTGTGGCAGAGTTAAGCTAATCATATTTAAACATTCATTGATTGGCGTGCTTTTGTTTGTGTAGTTCTGCTTCTCGCGATTTTTACAGATGTCGTAGATTTTGCGTTCATTTATAATATTTATTTATATCGATTCGAGGTAAGTCCTGTTATTTTTATTCGTTATATTTATGATACCTATTAGGGAAGTTACTAAATTAATTAATTAAATTATTTATTGTGCAGAAATGCTGATCGTGATGAATAAAATAAGTTGAGCTACACTTTTGACTGTAGTATGCAGTCGGGGCAGAATGGGATGGGGAGGAATGGGATAATACCCGTTATATTAATATAGTAGTAATTTTGTAGTATTTATTGTTGTTATAGATGGTACAAAAAAAAACTGCAAACCACACTGTTTTTTAGAGAACATGGACCGTGCTATGAAAACTACTATCGTAAAATTGCTGTGGTAGCTATAAACGTAAAATTAAAGAATCTCTATATTTATATAACGTGCCACATTCTGCCCCGGGTATGGGGCAGAACGGGATGAAATTCATTTTTTTGTGACTCCTTTTTTTAGTATAATTTTATAATTTTTGGTAAAATTTGTGCAATTAAAGATAATGAGTAAGCGATAATTTAAGTTTTTCTTTGAATTATTCTAATAGCTTGCCATAAACGTTAACCATCCCGTTTCGCCCCGGGTTCCCCTATTACCATACAAAGTGGGTCCCGGTGGTGTAGGGACAGAGCGCCTGCCTACGGTGCTAGGGATTATGGGTTCAAATCCCACTTAGAGCATGATTGTAGTGGGTGTCTGTAGTCAGTAGATGCAATCACGTTGATTAACTGTAATGTGGGTTGCAAGTAAGCACATTTCAGAATGGATGCGAGTTCTGTCGAGGGCCGTGCTTCGGAGGGCACGTTCAAACCGACGCGACGTCGCCGACCGATGCGTCAGACCCGTTAAATTGGCCACAGCAGCATAAAATGACGTTTAATAAATAAAACAAACACACACTGTAAAAAAATATTTTTAAATTTGGATGTTCATAATATGTATGTAAATATAATAATAATATTTACCTATACAGGTATATATTTATACAAACATTTGTGTTATCAGTTATTTAATTTCGTTTTAAAATTAAAACTAAAGTATGGGGCTGTACAATAATTAAGGCAATGATTTTAAAGTACCAATAAATATGTTAAATAAATAACGACATTTATGTAAATTTATTTAAATATGTTATCGTACAATTTTATATCATTTATTTTAAAGCTTGTTTATTGTTCAATAAAATAAACCTTTGCAATAATTACCATTATTAATTATGTCGCTGAATTGATTCTAGTTATTACCTTAAAATATTTAATAGTATCAGAAAAATAATAATTAAATTTAAAATTAGCAAACTACGCTGTAAAAAATGGGGGCAAAATTTGAAAATAAGATTCAAATTAAGTTTTAATTTCACATGATTTAAACCGAAATTTTTACTGTTTTATAACTTACAAGAAAGGAGGGTATCGTATTTTGGGATAAATCGCCTCCAACGATAAGTTTTTATATACTTAACCAAAATTTCAGCCCTATGGCATTAAATATCGGGACAAACAATTTTACATAGATTATAGTGGGTCTTGTGTCATATATTAAAAAACATCAAAATATGTCAAATATTTGTTTATTTTTTGCTGTTATACGAGTAGTTTGTAAAAAAAGTGTTTTTTATCTTTATTTTAATTTAAATGAGTTTGTTTATCGTGGAAATTTAAGATAAAAAATGCTCAGTCGTCCTTAGTATTAGGAGATACGGAAGAGGTTCAATTTTAGTGAAAACAGTTCAAGAAATAGATCTGTTTCTTAAGAAACGTTTTATTGAGAAAAACTTAGGTTCTTATATCAAACAGAAAAAGGATCATAGGTGGTCAAATGCTACAATGGATGGTGAAGCAATTTTTAATTATATAAGAAAAACCGAGAAAAACAAGGTGCAGTTGCCGTATACTAGGAATTTTTTTTCGCTTGCCTCAGTGCGGCTCTTCAGTAATGAACTCTTAAACTCAAATCCATTTGCAGTAGAAAATTTATAAAACCTTGTGAGTTTTTAGCTGTACTGAAGAGTAAAATTAGGTGTGTGTTTTTTTAATAAATATTAAACACATATTCTTTACACATATAGTACAATTTTGATCCAAAGATTATCAATTTTATTATTATTTTAATATAACAACATTTGTGTAAAATTTAATGAATATATATTTATCAATAAACATTAATTTATTAATTTAATATTTTTTGACAGTAAACTTCAACTAAATAATTTAGTTATGTCAAAACGAAGTAACTTAGTTTTTGATTTTTAAAATAATCCCATGTTAATCCATGAAAAAAATATAAAAATGACACGAATTTTTTTGAGGTTGTCCCGATATTTAATGCCACAACTGTATGTTAATGCATTTGGGCAACATTGCACCTAACGAAACTTCAAGTGTCAAGTGTCATGTCATGTCAAAATAAAAATAACTTTGCTTATTGACTACTACATTGGGGCTAAAGGAAAGGGTGTGTTTTATTAGTTTTTACGGATTTAACAGGCTGCAACTCAAGAAAAAAGTTTTTTGGTTATTTTTTTTTAATTATTTTTTTTTTTTTTAAGTATTTAGGAAAAGCAATATACCATTTACTGTGAATAACATATAATGAAATGCATAGCATTGTTTTATTTAAATTATACGTTAGAACTTTGATTGACAGATTCCTTAAAACTGAAACTTGAACTGAATTAAAAGCTAAAATAAAATTGAATTCCTTGGTAAATTCAAATGAAATAATTTTAAAAATATTATTTTTGTGCACTTTGTTCTATTTGGTTCTATTTTTACCCTTTTTGGGTCTAAGTATAATATACGAGAATCAGTTAAGTTGGCAAATGCAAGTAACCAGTAGGGAAATCTTGTAAACAAATGACTGTAGCAGTTATAAGAGCTGGTAAACATTTTTAGCAAACTATTTTCTCCCGGCTAAGTTTTATGGATGTCATTATGATTATAACCTAATTTAAGATACACATAAATGCAATAGACTCAATAAAAACGTTGTTAGGATAGACTTTTATCGTCTAAAAACCTCAAGAAATTCTGTTTCTTACTTCGCACAACATTTTTCCAGTAAAATCCCGTTGAACATTCGAAAACTAAGTCTTTTAAAATTGTAAAGAAAAATAAAAAGCTTTTTAATAAAAAATTAATTTTATACATTTTGAATACTCCTTATGACCAATTTAGTGATCCATGTTTTTTATTTAAGGCTATATTTAATTTTAAATTTATTTTTATTTATTATTTTATTGTATCTGTGTTTTAAATATACTGGAATATAAAGATTAACAGCTATCTTTATATTGTAGTTTATTTAAGTGATACTAAATAATTAATTATTATTGTTTTTTAAACTATTTTATTTTGACTTGTGTAAATAGTATTGTATATTGTAACAGAGTGGTCACCCTGTATATATTGAGTATTTATATTTTTATTTTAATGGTTATTGAACGTGACATAGCATTGTTCTTGCTGTTTGTTTTTACAGATGCTAATATTATTAGTATTTGGGAAGCTTGCATTTTGTGTAATTGAGGCGTTTACATTAAAAGGGTGTACATTTTTATTAGACTAATTAATTGGTTAATTCGGTTTTCTTAATTAATAAATATGGGAATATCTTTAATGATGTTGTTTTAGATACTGGCAATAGTTAGGGATTGTTTGTAAAAATGGTTTTTTCTACTTCGAAGCAATGTCATGAAAATCAATATCAATCAATATGTAGAAGTAGTTTTTTTTAATCATTTCGCTTAATTAAATTTAAATTCATTTTCAGTAATTTAAAGTAATTTATTTTGATCGAAAACTCCTCAGATATTTTCGTTAATAGTTTTATGACTGGTATATCGGCATCTCTGGGAAGGGAAATCTTTGCCTGTGTTTAGTTATGGTCAAAAAAGGGGATTCGGAAATATGTAGTCGTCTAGTTAAGTTGGGTTTTAGGGGAATTTTAGAATTAACGTAATATGTGAAAATTTAAAGTAAAATTTAGAGTCGCGCGTATAGAAATATCTGAAGGGTAAAGATGCTATTTATTCATAATTTTTTTCATTTCAAATTAAAATATTTTGTTGTTTTTTATTTGTTTTTAACTTTTCATTTTTCTTTGAATTAAATTCTTTTCATTGTTGTTTAATCCTTTTGTTTTATTGGCAAGATATATTTTAATTAATTTAAAATATATTTGAAGTTTCTTTACCTTTCGCATATCTACAGTTTGTGTTATAAGAAGAAGTCTTCGCTGGAATAAGAAAGTCAGATAAGTATTAAGTAGTAATTAGATTCTTATATTAACATTTGTTATCATATGATATATGATATTGTGATAATATTATGTAATATTATTACTGGTGGCACGCTACCCAAATAGCAACTATACAGCTATTTGTATTTGATACGCCTCCAAATAATAGTGTGTGGTTCTAAATTAATGTCTTAGATAATTAATATTTTTGGCTTTAATTGGGACCAGCACCCTATTACAATATTAGCATGAATAACTTTATCTACTATTTTCTATTTTGCGACTCTTATAAGCTCATAATCACACGCATTTTGCGTGTTCTTATAGGCACATAAGAGGTCTGTACTTTTTGTTCTTTTGGGTTGGCAACAGACCTGGACTATCACTTGACGTTTTCCGTGCAAATGTCAATGTCGCTTTAAAGTTGAATTTTCTACAAAATTTTGTGTTTAGGTTATTTTTACCATGATAAAATTGTGGCTTAGTTAATTGCAGTAAAAAAGAGAAGAGATGACTATAAAATATATCAAAATATCATTTGTTCTTAGAATTTTGAACATGGTGTAAACTGTAATGCCAATTCAAAACAAAAATCCCTAAATCAGTCATCAATTTAAATGTAAGTTTTTTTAAATTTTAGAGCAAAATAGAAAAAATTGTATAAAGCACTCGTTTCATAACACTAATTAAGAATATGACCAATGAAATGTCAGAATTATTTGACACATTTAATTTCATTACCCAATTGCGAAAATCAAAAATATTGAGATCCATAATTTAACGTACGTATGTCTAAATTCCCATCCATAACATATTGTCAGTTTGGAGTTACAAAGTTTTATGTGCCATTTTAGCCATTTTTGAGATTTTAATATTTTTTGTTTTGGTTTAACTTTTCTGATACAAAGATATATTGTGAATAAATTATGGTATATAGCAAAAAATACATAGTTGTATTTGGTTAAAATTGGTTTATTTTGTAGTTACAAAGTTGTATGTCATTTACGCAGTGTTTTTCTTTATTTTTTTTTAATACTCGGGTGATTAATTTAACTTGCAATCCACTTATACGAAGTTAACGATAAAATTAAAAAAAAAAGTCACTCGAGAACCATACTATATTACTAGGTAATTAATAAATAAGTTTTTAGGGTACCTCTTTTTAGCACCTTTTTTGGGCTTCTAGTTTGCAAAGAAACCTGAAATTTTAAAAATGGCTTAATTAAAATGTACTTTTAATTAATAAATAAATTTTTAGGGTACCTCTTTTTAGCACCTTTTTTGGGCTTCTAGTTTGCAAAGGAACCTGAAATTTTAAAAATGGCTTAATTAAAATGTACTTAAAGAGATATATAAAATTCAGCCGGGAGAAAACAATTCGTTAAAAATTTTCACTAGCTCTACGACTGTTAAGCCTGCAAAGACGACTATTAAGACAATATAGAAATGTTTACAAACTAGAGGGTTTTATTTTATATTCCACTGCTTATAAAGTGACTATAATGTCTCTAATAAAATGCTAGATGTGCACGCAGAAAAAGGATGTGATGTGATTTAGCAACGGTTGGTAAAATCCATTAGGTACCCATTAAGAGACAGTTGCAGGCAAGCCAAGGATTTCCTGGCTGGCCCAAGCAAATCGCTAGCCGGCTGGTTGCTGGAAAAAGGAATAACTGCACTCAAACAACTTGTAGGCCCTACAATGTGGGGGTCCTCACGGGTTACTGCAGCGTACTGCACGCTAAGGAAGCACCTGGCAATAATCCAGATTCTAGAAAGTCCGTGCATAGAGGATGAAACATCCTCTCATTACATAGCCGAGTGTGTTAGATACGAGGGGCAGGTCCAAGGAGAACTCAAATTAGTAAATGGCTGAGATTGCCTGGGATGACAAAAAGGGCCATAAATCGCCTAGTTGTCCGGCTTTGGCCAACCCAAAAATTTACTACTGCTACTACCCATTTAAAGTAGGTTTAAATTAAAAAAAATTAATTTCGCGCCATAATGCTAGGCTGAAAAATTAAACTTTTTTTTTGCGGTACAGGTTTATTATACAAAAAGTGGCGCAATAGAATAAAAAAATATTTATATTATAAATAAATTAAATATAAAGTAAGGTCATGTTGGTTAAATGGGCCCTCATTTTACATCGTGGCATATTAAGCACGATAACTTCAGTTGTGGGTAACATAGATTCTAGCCCTTTTAAACTAAGCTTTTCTAATATAAATACACAGGACCACAAAAAAAAAAGTTAGTTTTCTATAAACCGGACCATATTTTTGGGTGCTAAAAACGAATATGACAATGAAAAAATTTCTTGACCCTCAAAATCTTGAGATATAGCGCACATTGGGTTTTTTGTATGCATTCAAGGCCAAAACAAAAATCCGCAGGATTTCAGAAGTTTTTTTTATGGATATATTGATAAATAAAAATTATTCATGCCATAACTTGCAGATTTTAAATATTTTTTTATATACAGGGCCACAAACTCCAATGGCACTTTTTTCTTGTTTTCCGATATATTTCATTAAAAATATTATATAAATAATACAGATACAGCCAAAAATTTACATACGTAATACTTATACATATGCTTTATAAAAAAAAATATATTTTTTTTGTCCAATGGTGGGGAGTCTGGTATCATAACATTGTCTGATACCCTTAACTAAAGTATGATCTGTTTAAACGTGATAGGGACTTTTTTATTGAAAGTCTGTGCCGCGTGGGGAAAACAAATTAGTCTATAGACTTAAGCTTTTTTAGTGATTTAAACAAATTTGACAATAAAAGATCTCCCTGATCCCTAACGTGTTTCAAAACCATACGCAGTGTCAATATGTTCTGTTTGCATTTACTTACAGCTATTGAAGAGGAGAATGTTAAAACCAAAAAATACTGCTAAGCAGTCTACATTTGAAATATGTCATCGGTGGTTTTAACCCCACCACACATGCGCCGTCAAGGTCAAGTATTCTTGTTCCTTAATTCCAGAAGTATTTGCAGCAGTGTTTTTCGGGTAATTTTGCGCGTGGAGGATTATTGTTTCCAGGAATATAAAAAATGTTTAAGATATTGGAATTAAAATTTGTCTAAAAGAACTGGAGCAGTCGCAGCGTGTTTTTTGTAAGAGACGGGTGTGGCCGCTTAGGCGGACTTGATTTATTTTATGTTGTCTCGTGAAAATATTACTTTAATAGTAAAGTTTTAAGTGAATCGTAAATATTTATGTTTTTTTATTGTGTGATGTTAAATTTTAACGTGGAACTGCTGAACATGTAAAGTAATTTTTTGTATAAATTTTAAAGATAATTTTTTTTATAAGTTGGTGTCTGCGCAAACATCACTACAAAGTGAGACGGTTTTGCGTAGGCCGAAAATTATATTAGAAGGAAGGAGCTGGCAAACTATCCTATGGAAAATGCCATTATTGAAATTGGAATTGGAAACTTTTTGGGAAATTTTGATCCCCTCCCCACGTAAAGCACTTTTCCTATATTTTCCTATATCATTAACCCTCCCTGCGTTAAGTAATCCTTGAACGAACCCTAATTATTATTAAAACAGTTTTCTACGTGTAAACCCATCATGCATTACCGCACAGACACTGTTCAAAAGTTTATTAATTAAAAACTAAAAAGTTTATTAATGGAATAATAAATTCAGAAGTTCTGAATCAGAACATAGATGATACAGGTATAAAATTCTAAATATGTTTTTCTCAAAGTACTTTATGAAAAATTCTTCTTTATATGTTAAGGTTATTAAAAACTTTAAAATGAAAATAGTTAATAAACTTTATAAAGCTTTTTAAAACTACTACTTTAACTATATGTTTCAATTTCAATCAACTAAAGTAGTGTCCATTTAAAACTTTATACAGGGTCATCTCAATATTTCCCATTTTCGGCAGATTCAATTCAACATAATTTAATATTATTATTATAAATAAAAGATACCAAAGCAACACAAAGTATTGTTTAATAGTCTTAAAAAAATGTCCGCCTCATAAACGTTTATTTATGGTATAATAAACGTACATACAGTATGGTAGGTTTTTAAATATTATTATTTATTATTCAATATTATAGTATTTGTTTCTAAAGTGTTTATATATATATATACATTGGTAACATTAATTCTGGAATCACCCGATTAACTTTTCAGTTGTAAGTCTTTAAAAAAACGCTTGGACCTACCCCTTGTTATACATCGTTTAAAAGGTTATTTAATGAGCTTTCTAACGTGTATGATAAGGCCTAATTTGACAAAGGACTACTAAAAAAAAGGTGGCTATTTGAAAAAAAAAATTGGAATGGGTGGGTGAAAAGGGGTGGAAATTGTGATAACATTTGGTGTAAACCAAAATCTACAAAATAAAAAATAAAAATCGACTTGTATGAGCATTTTTTTAAACATCCCAGTTACAAGTTAAACAAAAAAAGGCTCAGATAGGTCGATTTTTATTTTTTTATATCGAAAATTTTGTTTTACACCAAATATTTTATCACAATTTTTACCCCCTTGCATCCACCCATTCCAATTTTTTTTTCTAATAGCCACCCATTTTTTTATAAGCCCTTTGTCAAAAATAGTTATTTTCCTAACAAGTGCGGAAAGTGGTACTTTTCCGCACGCGACTGCAGTTGACCGAACGACGCGCAGCGGAGTTCGGTCAAGCAGTCAAGTGCGGAAATACACTTTCTGCAAGAGTTAGGAACAAATTTTTTTTTCAAGCGTGAGGAAAATTAAGCAAATATTTTAATAACGAGGTAGGTGTTTATGTTAACAAACTAAATACTACAAATTATTATTTTTTATTATTTACAATATTTATAGTAAATATGCAAAATATGCTAGAAAGACTTCCTCTTTCAAACTCTTGACGCCTTTTTCTTGACACCAGCTTGTAAACACCTGGTATTATTTTTTATACTTATCTTTGGATTTTTCAGGTAAAAATCCAAACTTCTTGCTGCTTCCAAAATAGACTCTGGTATCTCATCATCACAGGTATCCATTTCTACTTTTATGTAAACTTTCAAAAATAAATTGCTACGACGCTAATCTGACTTTGATACTGGCTTTGACATTTGTTTGTATACTTTGCTATGAAAACATTCTAAAAGTTTATGCGTGGCCTACGTTGATTAGAGTTAATGAATTAACATCACTGACATTTATGGTTCTATCATTATTTGACAAATTTTTTGAACGATAAAATTTTAAGAAAATCAATTATTATTTAAAAGTAGGACTTTCATGCGTTATTATTTAAATATAAAAATGTCAAATATGCATATTACTCTGCATAAATTTAAAATACTGCAATAACTAGTTAATTTGGAACATTTTTACTTTTCCGCACTAGTGCGGAAAAGTAATGCGAAAAAGTACTTTTACGCACTAGTGCGGAAAAGTGACACTTTGCACACGTAAATGCGTGCGGAAAAGTGCACTAGTAGAAAAAAGCTTTATCATACACCGTTAGAAAGCTTATTTAATAACCTTTTCAAAGATTTGTCACAAGGGGTAGGTTGCTGTTTGAAAAAAAAAAAGTTGTGATGGGAGGGAGGGTGCAAGGAGGTGAAAATTTTGATAATTTTTTTTACACCAATATTTTCAAAATTAAAAATAAAAATCGACCTATCCGAGGGTTTTATTTAATAGGCTAATAAATAAAAAGTTAATCGGGTGATTCCAAACTTAATGTACGCACTGTATATATAAATATGAACGGCTGATTGGTAAAAGGGACTTAAGTCACTTTGAGAAGGTTTGGAGAAAATGGCAAAATACTGTTTCAAAAATTGTAATGGCTGTAAACTATTATTTTAAAAAATAGTATATTTCAATATGCATAGGCTAATATAGTAGATATTTTTTTTAACACTCTAGTAAATATTTTGTCCAGAAAAAAATTAATAAACTTGATGACTTAGGTCCCTTTTTACACTGAAGAAAATTTTAGGAAGAATTTTGTAAGAAATATTTAAGTTTTTGGTACAAATTGCAGACTTTTTAGCATTTAACATTTAACATTGACAAAAAATAACAAAATAACAAGTTGACATGTCACTTAAAAACCAACTGAATTAATACAATAAACGTCATACTCAGTTATTGGTCATCGTCGTCATTATTATGATAGTTGTGACCCAATGGACAATTTTGTTATAAAATTTCTTACGTTCCTCTAAAATATTTTAAAATATAAGGAATAACTTTTCGTATATCTTTTTAAAGGAAACTGAGAATTAAAAGGTACCTCAGTCAAGGACTCAGGTCTTCTTTAACACTTAATGTGATAAGTGTAAAGCTCGAATACACACTTATAAAGCTGGCAGCAGGTCCCTGTTTACACTAAAATAAAGGTAGACCACTAGGGATAGCATATCCACCTATAACTCAAAATGGCCGAAAAAGTGACTTAGGTCCCTTTTAACAATCAGCCGTTCATATATTTTTTTTGCACGATCGGGTAATTTGACGTCATTACTAGCCTAATTATGACAGCAGTAGGTTATGTTTACAAATTGCTGATCGGTAAGAAAATTACTTATGGATCGGGAGGCGGTAAGTAAATAATAATCTAATTTTTAATTTTTAAAGCTTTAAATTAGTTTTTATTAAAGTTAAATATAAAATTACAATTGGAAAAATAACTGTTAAACGCTATTGGACTATTTAGGTTTCTTCTTCGAACGAAATAATTATTTATTAATAAGCCAACAGTAACTTTTCCATGTTTTCACATATTTTTTTCACTGCACCATCTTTTGAAAATTTTCAACTATTTTCATACTAATCTTTGTATTTTTCGGGTATAATTGCAAAAGATCTTATATTCCACTCACCGTAAGCTCAAAATTGTCATCTTGACTCATTTTTTACAAAAAATGTTTATTTTACAAAGATATTAATTATTTAGCATTGTTTGTTATATGTAGCAACCCGTTCTTAGGGTTAAATTTTATCAAAGGTACTGACTTGATTTTTACAATAAAATAAATTTTACGTTTTATTTATCTTTTATAAATTTTATTATTGTTTATTTTGTTAAATCGTGCAAAAAACGTAATAAGCATCACGGCCATTAAGTGCTTTACCGGTTTCGGATAGCATTGAAGATTTCGACTTCGTCTCAATGTCCAAAATAATTCTCAACCGGTAAAATGCACTTATTGCCCTTAATAGTTAAATAACTATTATATCGTCGGCTTACAAGTAAAAGGTACTAAGTCACTTTTTTGCGAAAATGGGATTTTTATGGCACTGTAATTAATTTTTGATGATCTATGTACAGGTAAACCGAACTAACTTCTAGGTGGACTGCCAAGAGAGTTACCCACTATACAAAACGCACCAGTTTGATTTTGAATAAAATTTTATCTGGCAATAGGCACTAAATCACTTAGTGCACTTAGTGCGTTTTACTTGTAGATTATTTCAAATGTTTCTGCACTAAGCGACTTAGTGTTTGTTTGGCGAAACGTGCATTTTTGTAACAATTATTACAAAAATTAAAAAACAACAGTGAAAGTTAAATTTGCCAATATCTCAAAACCATGTTTTTGGACTTAGTGCTCTTTACTTGTAAGCCGACAATATATTACTACATACATAACTTCTGTATATTATTGTACTAATGGTATTTTGTTCCATTAAGATCCTAGTTTATAATGATTAATCTACATACGAGTAGGATTAAAGACAGTAAGTAAATTTAAATTGGCATTACCCCGAGCTTAGGATATTCAATATCAGATCTATATTGAACGAAGTATAGGTACTACTTCTATTAATCAACGGTAAACAAGCAACCGGGTCTCTAATACATTACTTGTAATGCTGGGTAAAGGAATATAAGCTCCACTTAACGAGAGATAACGACTCTGACTTCACGTGAAAATTAAAAAGCATTCTGTAAGTAGTGTAATCGAACTTTATTTATTAAGTCTTGAATAAATAAATAAAACGTTACAAACAGTCAATATTTATATAAAGAACCTTATAAGTATAAGGTAATATTGTTTTTTATAAACTACAATTACACTAGGCAACAAATCGCAACTATTTTTTTTGCCCCTATCGGAAAGTAAATTTTTCTTACTAATTCGAGGGAGTAGAATCCGAAACTGACCTTAGAAAAATTCCAGCACCTAAAATTTTTGAGATATAAGTTCAGGTAATAATGACGTTTTTTTTTTCAAAATCTTTAAAAAAAAGAGTAGAATTTTGAAAAATTTAGTGTATATTAAAAAAAATACGAGGAATTCAAAAATCTATATGTCAAGAACCTACTGACAGAGTAAGTACGCGAAAAAAAATAAAAAGGTTAAAATGAAAGTGCAGAGTTTACTTAATTGCTCATCTGTGGCAAAACTATCAAATTTTTTTAAAAACTTTATAGAACTTAGTTTGTAGATTCTCTACAAAAATATTTATACAAATATATTTTTATTTTGCTTAGTTTGTTCCTAAAAAGTAAATAAATGAAAAAGATATAAAATTAAAGTACACAGCCCAAAAAATATATTTTTCTTATCAATTTAAAGGCGCAGAATCCATATTTGACCTTAAAAAAAATTCAACACGTCTTATTTTTTAAATTTTAGTACATGCAATTATGTCAATTTAAAAATAATTTATAAAACAAAATATTGTGTATTTTTTTTGTAAAAAAAATGTTACTTTATTACATAAGAACCATAATAAGTAACATTTTTTTAGTTCATTTTTGACCCCCTAGTAATGTTTTTGACAATTTTTAGCATGAGTACGTGGCGATAAGCTTGTCCCCTTATGCACCCTTCTTCTTATCCTCCACCCCTACTTAGTTTTGTCACATTATCCTTTTTTTTTAATTTTTTTTTCATAATATCCCTATTTATGTTTTAAGTTGGGTATTTTTTAGCTAATATTGAGTCGCCGAATCCAAATTTGTCCTTGGAATATTTTTGTCTCCCATGATTTTAGAACAAAAGAGGGATAAAATAATGATTTTTTACATTTTTATCTTATTTTTCTCAGAAAACTTAGGTAATAGAAATATTCTGAGGCCAGATTCGGTTTCAGCGACCCAAAATTAGTTAAAAAACATATGAGTCCAATCGGGGCAAGAAACCGTGTTGCCTAGTGTTATTATTCAAGTACATAGTAATATAATATAATAAAACATTCTTAAAATAGGCGACCGTTATCTTTTAAATAATAATTTTTTAAACTTGTTATAATTTTGACAATTTTTGATTGTGCTATGCAAAATATTGAATATAGTCAATCCTTTATAATAAATGAGTTTTTGTATTTTTCTGACCACTCCATAATAATGAAAAAATCATAACATATCTTGTGTTATAATCATGAATTTGATGTATAAAAACTATTTTACTACATAAATATTTATTTATTATGTTTTATTTTATAGATGAGATTTAATGTTCTAGACATTATAATTTTTTTAACACTCATAAATAATAATAGATAATTATTATATAGAAAATGTATATAAATACAAAAATAATTTATTGTCTTAAGAAATAAGTTTCAATTACCCTACAGTGTGCTATTTAGTTTACGCGCTGTGACGTAGGAGCCATATTCTCTCGTTAAATGCAGTTTATAATATGCTAAAAGAGGATATTTAGAGAATATTAAATAAGCAAGCCGCGAAGATAAGTAATGTTTCGCATTTTATAGTATACCCTTCACAGTGGATAGTATTTTGCATTTTCTCTGGATTAATCTCCAAAATCTGATTATCACGGAAAGAAATTAGTGGGCTCTGCGCTATACATTATAAGATATTTGGTAACAGTGGCAAATTATAGTGATTTAAGCTATATATTATAAGGGACACAATATCTAATAATGTTAAAAATAAATTGGAAACGATTATATATATTACAGACACGATTATATTTATTACAGGCACTATTATAAATTTACAGAAATTTTATTATATTATAAAAATTATTAGCACGGACAATAATTAAATCTATTTAAGCTATAAATGCCATACTATTTGTTATATTTTATTATTCACTAAACAATTAAAGTATTTCATATAAATTTTTACACTGACTGCCATAATTGTAAGAGAAAGAGTTGTATTTATATAATAAGCGATTATAATTTGCTTGGTATGTGTGTTATAGCGCTCCTAGCTATAATTTTTTTTTTCCGTGATGACTTATTGTTATACTTTTAAATAATACAGCGCCTTTAACTTTGAATGCCTTAGGATATCGAGTTAAAATTTAAAACAGATATATAAAATAAAATAAAGTATCTTTTGCCATAAGTTGTTAATTTTTATAATTTACAATAGAACTAGGCGCGCGCTGGGGGCGAAATCTTAAATGAAAACGTGGGTCGTGTCGTACAAATTAAAAGGTTATTGAAATTAAATCGCGTTGTTGTAATAACTACAGCATTATATTTTATAGTATACACTTCTTTAATCTGCAACATTTGTTATTTAAAATGCGGATTTTTCGTTTATAATTTATATATAGGTTTAAAGCTATGTTTTAAACAACAGCATAATATAAAATAAATTTTATTTAAAAAATATCGACACAACAAACTGTTTATTTTAGAAATTTTTATCAGTGTAAGAAAACTAGTTCTAGATAAGTTAGCAAGGTTTGTTTATCCCTTTATGTACATATAATCTAAACTAATCTTTCAGTGAATAGCAATCGAATTGTTTCAATTAATGGCCGCGCAACAATCGCATGGAAAACAACACCGGAAACTGAGAACGTTCCCATTTGTCCCGGACTATAAGTTCCGGTTGTAAATCATGTGCAGGTATATATGTGTCATACTGACACTCCTCAAATGTTCCAGTCTGAGCATCTATTTTAATATTGATATTTTTGGTCAAAAAGTCAGAATTATTATGCTCTTCGAAAAATGTTTGTACCTTTTATGGACTTTTTATAATCCAAACCGGTAACTAACTAAATTATTAAACCATAGAAAAAATGTTATCTCTCCAAAATATGAATTTATTGTCTATTAAACAAACAGTATGACATTTCTAATGATGTGTACTCAAGTTAATTTGTTTATAAATTTAAAAACTTGAAAATGACTTTATGTTAAAAAAATCGAAACAATTGTCGCTGTAATGTTTGTTTAATAGACAATAAATTTATATTTTGGAGAGATAACATTTTTTCTATGGTTTATTTAAATCAACTCCAATAAAGTGAATAACGACTAAAATTTTGATTTATTAAGGTAGTATTACCATCTAGAAGGCCAAAAACAAGCACATTTTCCAGATTTTTTTCCAGCTCTTTTATTAAATATACTTAAAAAACTTTTTTCAGAACATTATTTCATTGTTTAAATAAATAATTTTTTTTCAATTTGGATTTTTTTTTCTAATTTATAGAGGGCGCCAAAGTTGAGTGTTCCAAAAACAAAAAACCTTGTCCCATTGCGGACAGTTAATCTTAAGATTGCTAAATTAGTAAGTAAGTAAGTAAGTAAGTAAGTAATTTATTTGTAGAAAAATACAATAGAAAAGTACATTTATAAATAGCATTATTTTGGAACACGCTAAGCATAGCTTGTGTTGTGTTCCAATGTTTTAAATAATATATTATAAGTAATATGTTTAAGATTTTTTTTTATAATTATAATTTGAATTTTTTTTTTTTTTTTTTTTTTTTTTATATACTTATTTTTTTTTATAATTTATTAAATTATTAATATAATTTTTTGTAGTGTTATTAAAATTAGTGTAACAGTATTTATTTAAGATAATCGGTGAAGAACATGAATGAAATAAAATAATTTTTAAGGATAAAATTTCTTTGAGTTATTAGTAATAAAATTATGAATGTTTTTTTTAAATATATGGTTTTTGTTAAGAGGTAAATTACGTAAATTAGCAGGTAGATTATTATAAAACTTAGGTCCAAGAAAATTTAAAAATCTTTGGGAAATGGATTTATTTATTTTTTGGGTTGCAAGGTTATTATTCTGATTTGCTCTGGTATTGTAATCGTGCGAAATTAATTCAAAATTTTCTTTTTCTGTATGAACAAAAATAACGACTGCTTTTGCATACAAAAGGCGAATGTTTAGTAACTGAGTTTCATCATACAGTTTTTCAGTAGGGTATCTTTTAATTTTCCTATATGCAATTTTTATTATGTAATTTTGAGTTATTTGTAATAAATTTAGGGCATTATCATATAATCCCCCCCAGACAATAATGCCGTACTGCAATATAGACTCGACCAAGGCTTTGTACATCATTTTTAAAACCTTAAAGTTTAAGTAGTTTCTAAGTTGGTAAAAGAGGTAGACAGTTTTACGGATTTTTGCATTTATATAACTAGTGTGAGCCTTCCAATTTAGTTTATCATCTAGGACGATACCTAAATATTTAGTTTTATCAGTAGGCTTTACACTATCTGTACACTTGCAGTTATCACTTTGTTTTTGTTCCAAACAAGTAGGAGAGTGTAGTTTTAAAACATTATCGGGTTTTAATCCTGAAGTAGAAAACGTAATAAAATTTGTTTTTTTGTGGTTCAGAGTTAGTAAGCTATTATCCAACCAACAGTTCACAGTGCTTAGTCCAATTGATGCTAGTTTATATACACTAATCCAACTGTTTGACTTAAACAAAAGCACAGTATCATCTGCATAGGAGATGATTCTGCAGCCTATATCCAACCTTGTAATTTCGTCAATATATATTAAAAATAAAATTGGACCAAGCACTGTTCCCTGGGGTACTCCAGTTTCAATAAACAAAGGATCACTTAAGGTGCCATTAACTTTGACATACTGTTTTCGATCTTGTAAATAACTCTTTAAAACATTCAGTGCCATACCTCTTATACCAACTTTTTCGGCTCTTTCTAGTAATATTCTATGCGATACCGTGTCAAAAGCCTTGGCCAAGTCTAAAAACACAGCCAGACATTTTTCATTTTGATCAACTGAAAAGTTAATATCTTTCATAAGCTGATATATTGCAGATTGGGAATTTTTATTATTACGAAAACCGTACTGATTATCGGAAAGCATGTAAAAAGTTTCTAGAAAATCTAGTAGTCTAGTTTTTAAACATTTTTCAAACAATTTAGCAAAGTTTGATATCAGAGATATTGGTCTATAATTAGCAATTTCTAGACGACTCTCCGCTTTATGTATTGGAATGACAACACTTTCTTTGAAGACTTTTGGGACTATTCCACTTTTAAAAATTTTATTAAAAATAAAAACTAGAGGATTTTCGATATAACTGTGTAAGTATTTAATAATTTTGGTTGTAATCCCATCTTTTCCTGGCGAGCAGCTGTTTTTAAGTTCAAAAATTTTTAATTTAATTTCACTTTTTGTTATACTTTTGATTTAAGTTTTTTTGCCATTTTTTTCCCCACATTTATATAATATTTATTTATTGCATTTGCAGCTAGTTTATCATTTTTATAAACAACTCCGTCTTCATTTTGAATAGTAATTTTTTCCCCTGAACTCCTTTCATTCTTTACTTCTTTGACAACTTGCCATACTTTTTTTAAATTTTTACCTGCTTTTTTAACCTCATTTGAGTAATAATCGTTTTTAGCTTTCTTAATTAAAGTGTTTAATAAATTTCGATATAACTTATATTTATTTTCAATTTGAATATTGTTTTTATTGTTATCCCATTCTTTTTTTAATTTATTTCTTTTATCTATGGATTTTATAAGACTTACTGTGATCCAATCTTTAATTTTTTTAACTTTATTTTCATAAGTAGTTGTTTTTGTACAAATTTGAATATGACTTTTTAAAATATTAATAAAATTTTCTGAACTTAAATCTACATTATCTACATTATAAACATTTTCCCACCTTTCATTTTTTAGCTGTTCCTTTAGTTTTAAATAATCAATTTCTTTTTTTAAATATGATGTGTTAGCTGATTTTTTTACCGGATTGATAAATTCTTCACTAGCTAAAATTGTTTTATGATCAGTTAAAGTACTATTGTATATAGCTGACGTAATACTAGAATATTTACAATTTTTTTTTATAAAAATATGGTCTAGGCAAGTTTTAGATTCCTTGTCTACTCTTGTTGGTTTATTTATATATGAGATAAAACCCATAGACGCAAGTATATTTAAATACCTATTTGATATGTTATCTTCATTATCTAAAATATCTATATTAACATCACCTATAACCATGTCGAAAGTTTCAGATGAGTTGTTTAAAACAAAATCGGTAAAATCGTCCAGAAATTGCGTTTGCTGTGTAAAGTTTTTTAAAGATGGTGACCTATATATACTTGTGATACCAAATGATTTTTCTTCATATTTAAACAACGTTCTTGAAAAAGTTACGTTATTAATAGTAATATGTTCGGTTGTACTGTTAATATTATTTTTTACATATATAATTAAACCATCGTTTTGGTTGAATTTCGCGTTATTGTAAAAAAGTTGAAAATTTAAAATATTGAACCTATTAATATTATCTTGCTGCCAACATTCACTTAAGATTACAATATCCAGATTTTTTGTGCCCAGAGATTCCAATAGCAAACTTAATTCATCAAAATTTTTATTGATACTACGAATATTTATATGTAAGATGTTAATACCTGTTTTATTGGACAAAAATTTTTTAGTTTCATCGCTACTGCTAAATTCTAATGTATTTATCTCATTATGCTCTTCAATTTCTGTAAATAAATCATGAGGGTTCATTCACAAACTATTTTGTGTAGCCTTTTAAGCTGTCTACCTAAAAAAAATTATATTAAAATTATATCAGTGTTAAAAACAAAGCATGGGCATAAAAGTAAAAATTAATAAAAGCTAATCTTGGTAAAATTAATTCAAGAATTATTTTAAACATAAAAAATAAACAAAAATCAAACCAGACGAAAATTATACATATGTATGTTTTTAATGGAAGAAAAAAAAAATTTTTAGTCTTTGTATATATGTGTAGATCCATTAAAACTAAATAATATCTGCCCATTTTTGGACCAAACTTTTTTCAAACCGTATTTTTCGACAGCTTCCTGATATTGCTTTAATCTGTTGTGGGTTAAATCTTCTTGTATTGTCTGTCCAGTTCCTTTCAATTTTTTCTTCATTCCAAAAATTTCATTTTTTTTCTTAAGTGTTGTAAAAGTAACCAGCACGCCTCTGATTTTATTGTCTTGTTGTTTACCAACACGGTGACGTCTATCAATATCGGATTCAGATATATTGATTTGTAATTTTGTATTGATTAACTGCGCTACCTTTTCAACTGTGTTTTCGGTTTGGCTCTCGGCTAAGCCGAAAATTCTTAAGTTTTTTGCTCGAGTAGCCTGTTCGATATTATCAGTTTTTTTATTATGTTTACATTCTATTTCACTGACCTTTTCTCTCAATGCTTTATTTTCTATCTGTACCATTTTTAGCTCTTCCTTTACTTCCTCTACTTCCTGTCTTAATTTTTCACAGACGCTTTGTGCCAGTTTCTCACTTATAGATTTTAGAAAGTCTGGATTTGAGAATACTTTCAAAATCACAGATTCCACATCACTTTGGAAACTTTTAGTAATCACCATTATTGTTGTTAATTTTTGTTTAATTTTGGAAAATAGTATCTCAGTAGTTATACTACTGGTAATTTTTAGTTATATACTTGTATTAACACTTTAAAAACTGAATATTTGTAGCAGCGTTAAAAACGACACGTTTAGTTGTTGTATGTAATTAGAAACAAAAAATTCAAAAAGTTTCTTGCAGGTAAACGTTTCGGACAGGGTTATTTACCACCATTGATAAAAAATCGATAAAAAAATTGCGGATATTTGAAAATATGTGTGAAAAAATTAACTTTTTTTTTCATAGTTTTTTCCTTGCTATTTTTTTTGCCAAACAACCCTGCAGGAAATGTTAATAAACAAAGCGCTCTAAGATTTATTAAAATCAGTTCAGCCAATCCCGAGATTAACTGCCCGCAGTTTGAAAAAACTTCATTTTGAGAAAATCGAGTTTAAAGTTTTTACACCTGCTTAGAACCAATACGCGCGCGCTTACTAAAAGTTGTTATATACCGTTATAACTCTCGAATTTCTCAAAAATATTTTAGGAAGCTATTTTTAAAAGTCTAAGGAGTTGAAAAATATAAAAAATTTATTTTTTGAAAATTCTAGACAGTAATAGTACCTTAAAATAATATCTCTTCACTATAAATATACGTACGTTAAATAATGGATCTCAATATTTTTGATTTTCGCAATTGGGTAAAAAAAAAACTAAAGGAAAAGTCGTATTGATGTGTTTTTTTTTAGAAAAAAAAAAAATAAAGATCAATTCTACCTATTTTTAAAAAAATCCGCCAATATTTTCCGAAAAATTATGTAACTTTGTTTTGGTAATTAAATATACCTATTGTAGTAATTTTTCCTTAAACATTCGTTTTTATAGACTTGTTACCTCAGTGGTATAGTATTGGTCTTGCACGCAAGACGTTTTGACCAGGCATCGAACCCAGTTCGACTAATACTTTTTTTATTTTTTAAATTTAATTTTGGTTTAAGTTTTAGTATAACAAATAAAGTACTCATACGAGATTAAAGCAATTATATTTTGGAAAGTATATAGAGAGAAAACGATACACTAACCAGTGGTTGGAAAACACTGTGAAGAGCATAAGTATAGAAGTGTTTGTCTCATCTGGGGAAACAGACCTTTTTATATTTTTGTGTACCTGTGTTATTATTTTAAAAATATAAACAATATATTTAGCATTAGCATTTTTAGTAAAAAGTTTTTACCTTTTCAGCAGTATATTAACTTTACATAAATAAAAGTATATTAAACCATTAAACATTAACTGCTTGCACTTTATTGCGTTTAAACTGCAATTAAAAGTAAATTTATTTGTTTTTCTTATTCGTAATTATACATTTTATAAGATTAGTATAGCATGATTAATAGGTTCCATTATTTTAAATTATTTTGATATATTACACTAGGCAACACGGTTTCTTGCACTGATTGAAGTCATGTGTTGTTTAACTAATTTTGGGTCACTGAGACCGAATCTGGCTTCAGAATGTTTCTATTACCTCAAGTTTCTGAGAAACATGAGACAAAAGTGGTAAAATATCATTATTTTAGCCCTCTGTTCTGAAATCATGGGAGATAAAAATATTTTTAGGGCAAATTGGATTGGGCGACTCAATATCAATTAAAAAACACCCAACCTAGATTATAAAAACTTTAAATTCATAGGTAAAAAAATAATAGGGAAAAGATATTTTTAAAAAATGGATCCTTTGATCTAAGTAGAGGTGGGGGTGAGGAGATCATCCCTCTAAGGGAACAAGCTAAGCGCCACGTACTTATGCTAAAAAACGTCAAAAAGTATCACTAGGGGGTCAGAAATAAACTAGAAATAAGTTACTTAAAACGGTTCTTATGTGATCAAGTAACATTTTTATGATGTAGAACCATTAAAAAAAAAACGACAAAAAATACGCAATATTTTTTTATTAATTATTTTCAAGTTAGCATAATTGCCTGTACTAAAATTTAAAACATAACACATGCAAGACTTGTCAGGTCGGATTCTAGGCCTATAAATTGATAAGAAAAATATATTTTTTGCCCTTGGGAAAAAGTTTACACTGTATTTACTTTTTACGAATAAATTAAGCCAAATAAAAAAATATTTGTATATATATTTTTGTAGAGAATTTTATAAGCAAAAAATCAAGTTCTATGAAATGTTTACACAAACTTGACAGTTTTGCCACAAATGAGCAATTAAGTAAACTGTGCACTTTAATTTTAAGCTTTTTATTTATTTTTTTCGTATAGTTATTGTAAGAGTAGGTCCTTTGCATATGGATTTTTGAATTTCTCGTATTTTATTTAATATACCCTAAAATTTTCAAAATCCTACTATTTTTTTAAAGATTTTGAAAAAATCCGTCATTATTTCCTGGACTTATATCTCAAAAATTTGAGGTGCTGGAATTTTTTTAAGAACAGATTCGGATTCTACGCTCTTGAATTAGTACAATCATAAAAAAGTTACACAGAAAAAAGTTTGGGACAAAAAACTGATAAAGCCCCCCCGTTTCCCACGTCCCTGTTAAAAATAAGTACATGAAAATAACATACGAAGATGGGCCTTTTTAAGATTAGTTCACGTGCAAAACCTCGTTGCTATATCTTAAAGCGTTCCCGAGTCGAAACCACTTATAAAGGAGCGTAGCTCCCTTAGGACGCATTTTTAGACATATGTTTATAGGAACTTTTTGTCATATTTTCTGATGTAGAATCACCCCTTAAAATTTCGGATTCTATTTCAAATACACCGTGTATAGTAGTTGACCCATATACAACTACTTATTGTTGTACTCTATAACCGAATTACTCTATTTATTACGATAGTGTAGTGTAGTTCTATCTGTGAACGTGTATAAAATAACAGGGTAATGTTTGACGATTTTAGAAATTTTAAAATGATCGTATATTACTCTTTTATCACTACGTGCCGTGAAGAGTATAATAACCGTAAAACAATGCCTGGAAAATTATTGTAAAATTGTCTCAGTGAAATAATAATGGAAAAAGTTTTCGCTTAAAATCATAAATGTTTTGATTTTAATCAACAATAATTAAACAAAATTTCCTGTAAGCTTTAATTGTAATTTTGTCAAGCACTTGGTGCTTGCAAATGGTCTTAAAGGATATTATAAGCATATTTTAAAAGTTTTATTTAGAATATAATTTTGTAATTGCGTTTGGTAACTAACGTTAGAATTATGGTTTAGTCTAAAATTTATAATGTTCAAGCTAATGCATTAGTTTAAGCATTATAATGAGTTAAAACAGCTTTATTGTTTCAAATACTTTATAAAACTAAAAAATAATTTTTAAGGGGTCTTTCTACCTTCAAATTTTAAAAAATAACACAGGCACCTAAAAAAAGTTCTGTTTCCTCAGACAAACATTTCTATACGTTTTTGGAGTCGTTGAATCCGAATCTGTGGTTGGTTTGACTCGGTCAGGTCACAATTCGTTTCTAACCTCAAAAAAGTGATGAAAGTTGAAATATTTTATCACTTTTTCGAGGTTAGCAACGAAATGCGACCAGACCGAGTCAATCCAACCCCAGATTTGAATTAGGCGACCCAAAAATAAGTTCTAAAACTTTTAGTTATGCTGATTTCAAAAATAAATTCCAAAAAATCCTGAACTCCTGATCTGGAAAAAATGGCTTTTGAAATCAGCATAGGTACCAAAAACTATAAGAATTAATTTTGAGAATCCAAACAACTTTTAATAACCTTCATTTCGCAGGCCTGTGTAAATTAACCATATTTTAATTTCTATTATTTAGAAAAAATGAAAATTAGAAAATAATATTTTTCACAAGCTTTGACTTGAGTTTACTAGAACGGTGAACAACAAATATTTTAATAAACTTCATAATATGGTGAAGCTTTCAATAGAAATAACCAAGATGTTAGCATATCTGCTAAAAACTAAAATTGTTTTGCCTATGCTACCGTATGTAGCCGGAATACAGTATGTCACAAAATTAATCGTACCAATCACCATAAAATTAAATTCTCTATTCAGTAGAAGTGATAAAAATATTATATAATGGACCAGACTTAAAATTACATTATGTTCACCAACTGCAGTTTGGTCTAAAACTCGACTTATTTTGGACTTTAACATCGAATATCTTTTTTTTATTTTTGTAAAAGACATAAAAATAGTATATTTCTAACCTAATAAGAAAATGAATTTTCAACTCGAGAGGTGGTATTTGGCCGAGGCTTTTTTAACTTTTAAAGAAACAGACAAAAATTATACATACAGAAATTTTTAATTTGACAGCTGTTTTATGATTGACTCTACACTGAAAAAATCGTTGGTATTTTTACAAAAAAAATACTAACATTATTGCAGCGATTTTATATTGTTATGTTGTAAAATCAAAAGTTAGTTTAATAAAAACGCAACATTATTGTAGATTTACTAAATTTTACGAAAATACTTGAACATTTTACAAAAAAAAAATACATATCTTTTAGCTTTTTACAAAAAAACATTTAAAATTACAGACGTGTTGTAATATTGTAAAAATGCGAAATAATTTCACAAATTATTATGTAATATCACAGGAAAATGTGAAATTACAAAAAAATAATTTCATGAATTTACAAGATTACAACGCAGTTTAGTTAAATTACAAAGTTGATATGTAATATTACTAACAAAATTGGTGGCATTAAATAAACAACGATATTGTTAGTAATTTTACAAAACAATTTTTAGAGAGTAGCGCGCAAAATTCAATTTTGCACTTGCTGTCATGGTAACGAACAGAAAAGTAAAATGCTAAGAAATAGGTTATTTTTCGGTCAGAAAACTTAATTGTTTTTGTAATAATGTTAACTTTCCTATTAGATCGTAGAAAAAATCAATTTTTCTTAATTTTTACTTTTTCTGACATACTGCGTTCCGGCTAGTTATGGTAGCACTTTACTACTGATAACATTATTATGCTCAAGTTTGCAGAATTTATTGGTTTAAACTACATCGCACAAATTGCATTAAAACCGGTATGTATAGAAATGAAAACTATCGTCTTTCGAAAGCAATACAGTTTGAGAAGTGGTCTTAAATAGTAGTTTCAATCTGTTCACGATGATAATGCGGAAATTGACAAAGTTAACTCAGTATGACTCTAAGCTGTCGATATTCATTTCGTCGAAATTTACACCACAATTGTCCAAGTAAATGGAAACATTTAGGTTTCGATAACCATCTTATTTTGTCCAAGCTGCTAGCATGCTACTGACAAATATTGCTGTCTAAACGATAAAGCGGTATACATAAGTACAATATGCCGATAATAGTATATTATACACTAAAAGAAATTACATTGAAAAGGTGTAAAAAAATACACCCTATAAATGTGTAAATTTTACACCTTTATATAAATGTATATCAACATTGATGTGACACTACACAGGTAAGGTGATTTTGACCTAGAGTATGTATTTTTACATCCATACCTTCTGCAACAATACACTCGGAGCTCAAGAAAGTGTATTTTTATAAACATACCTTTAGCAACAATACACCCGAAGTGTAAAAATCACACTTCTGATGTACAAGCCAGCCAATCGCGGGCGTTAAGCTAGTCACGTGACTCGAGAAGCCAGAATTCCTGCTTCATCGAGTCTGGTGGCTGTCAACCATTATAACTGTTTACGTATGTAAGAGGGTACGTATAATTTTGTGTGTGCTAGATTTTTCAAAGAAATAATTGGTAAGTGTTGATTAAAAGTAAATATTTAAAAAGTGTGATTAATACAATATCCTTAAAACATATATTTTATAATATTTTACTTATTTAGGCCTGCAAATTTTGAGTTGTTAAGACTTGTGTATGTTTTCTGTTTCTATTTTATATTGGTACTTTTTGTAGCGCTGATTACGAATATACGTTTTATTTTTCTGTTGCGTAGTTTTTCCATAAAACACTATTCATAAATAGAAAAATAACAAAATGGTTATTCTATTTTTTTTTAATAAATTGAAGGGTTTTAGGTAAAAAGTATATTTACGCGTTGGTGTAAACTTTACACACTGGATGTAAAAATATAATACACACCGCATATTTATTAACACTTCGAGTGTAAATTCACATCGGCAGCAGCTGCAAGTAAATTACCCATGCACGTGGATGTAAAAATTTATCTCAGTGTAGGTCGGCTCGGGAAATAGTGTTTTTCCGAGACCTATACAACCTAATTCACGAAATAAATCACTTAATTTGTCGCGTTATTATCAAAAGTAATTTTAATAATAATATTAAAAAAAAAAGAGTTTTATACCGGTCAATATACACGGTGTATGTTTTGTATAATTTGAAATAGGAGTGATTCTACATCAGAAAATATGACAAAAAGTGCCCATAAACATATGTCTAAAAATGCTTTGTAAGGGAGCTATGCCCCTTTGAAAGTGGCTAAAAAATTCGGTTTTTATTTAATCCTAATTTCTAAGGAAGTTGTCCTTCTAAATATGTCCTATTTTTAAAGGTATGGTGTATTTTAAGAATAACGTAGCTCCCTTAGGAATGATTTTTGGACCAAGGTGTATAGAACTTTTTTTTCTCAGTTTTTAATGTTAAATCTTTGTTTTTGACTTTATATATTTTTAATTTTTTTATTTTTGGTTTTTGATGCGTAAAAATTTACTTTTTAATGCATTTATCTTCAAAACGGTTAAACCTGAGATGTTAGACTACATCAAATTTTTATGTATTTTTACATAAAAAAGTATATTCCAATAAGAACTATTCAAAAAAAGTATTTTTTGATATAAAAAAGGAACATATAAAATAAAAATAAAATTAAAAAATTAAAAAAATATATATATATATATAATTTTTAATTTAAAATTTTGTTTTTTACCCCACGTTAAAGTGCATATAAAAACCTACAATTAAAAAAAATTGGCTTAGGCTACTTTGCCCAAAAATGGAGAGAAAATTATTTTTTTTTATATAATTAAGCACATGGACTGATTTAAGCAATTTTTTTGCAACCAAATCTGGTTCACTTATTTTATAACTATTGGAAGCACACTTTATAAATTTTCGCTTAAAAATATACATTCTGGACAAAATTACAAAAAAAAAAACAAAAAAGTATCAAAAGGTTTTCATTTTTTTTTTTTTTTGAGGTTATGAAATTGTGTCAGAAAATAACATTTTTGATAGTTTTAAATGGACATGTATAATGAACATAATACTTTTTAAATCGTCGCGATTGGACCCATATGAGCCGAGAAAATATAAAAAAAACTAAAACGGATTATACAGGGTGTATTTGAAATAGGGTCGGAAATTTTAACAGATGATTCTACATCATAAAATATGACAAAAAGTTTCTATAAACATATGTCTAAAAATGCGTCATAAGGGAGCTACGCCCCTTTGAAATTGGCTAAAAAAATCGGTTTTTATTTAATAACTCAGGAACCCTTTGAGATATATTAACGAGGTTTTGCACGTGAATTAATCCTAATAAGGCCCATCTTTGTATGTCATTTTCACGTACTTATTTAAACCAGGGGTGTGCGAAACGGGGGGGCCTTATCAGTTTTTTGTCCCAAACTTTTTTCTGTGTAACTTTTTGCAATTTTATTTTTGAAATATGATTCTTCAGGTCAAAATACATAAAAAAGGTACTCTTGTTGTAATACTGTAGGATTAACCATTTTCGATAAAAGTTCATTTGAAGGTGAAATTTCACGGTTCGAGGACGAAAAATTAAATACTAAAATGTCGAAAACCAAAATTTTAATGATGCAATGTTATTCTACATCAAAAACTAAGAAAAAAAGTTTCCATACATGTAGGTCGAAAAAACGCTTTTAAAGCTACCATAGCCCTTTAAAAATGGTGCATATTTAGGAGACCATAGCTCCATTAGGATTCATTTTTGGAAGTACCTGTATATGAGGTTTTTTTCTTAGTTTTTAATGTACATTCGCCCTGCATCATTAAAATTTTGGTTTTCAACATTTTAGTATTTAATTTTTCGTCCTCGAACCGTGGAATTTCACCTTCAAATGATTTTTTCTCGAAAATGGTTAATCCTACAGTATTACAACAAGAGTACCTTTTTTATGTATTTTGACCTGAGGAATCATATTTCAAAAATAAAATTGCAAAAAAGTTACACAGAAAAAAGTTTGGGACAAAAAACTGATTAGGCTCCCCCGTTTCGCACACCCCTGGTTTAAATAAGTACGTGAAAATGACATACAAAGATGGGCCTTGGTAGAATTAGTTGACGTGCAAAACCTCCTTGATATATCTCAAAGGGTTACTGAGTTATTAAATAAAAACCTATTTTTTTAGCCACTTTCAAAGGGGCGTAGCTCCCTTATGACGCATTTTTAGACATATGTTTATAGGAACTTTTTGTCATATTTTATGATGTAGAATCATCTGTTAAAATTTCCGACCCTATTTCAAATACATCGTGTATATATATTTTTAATTAAAAAAAAATATGGCTTCCGCACAGTGTTTCCTAAATCACTTTTTGCGGCCATAAATCTGAAAAAGTACCTTTTAAGGGGTTTTCGGGGTCGCTGATTACGAATCTGAAGTCAAAATTTCAAAATTCAAAATGGCGGATTCAAGATGGCGGACACTTTTTTGTTTATTGAGTTTTTTCTTAATTTTTAAATGTACTTGGGGTTTATTGGCCTTGCTAAAAACGAATTTGACATCTAAAATTTCCAATTCAAAATGGCGGATGAAGGCTAGAGTTGATATTTTATTGTATTTAATAAAAAATTACGAAAATATGCATTTGGGTTCGTTTTAGTTCAAAGAAAAAGCATTTGTTCGCAAAAGTTGAAAAAAACTTTGACAGATGTCAAATATCGATTTTTGGCAAATGACCCATTTTTGCATCAAATTTCGGCAACTTATGAAATTTTTAAGAGTATTTTTGGATTCTGCGTCAAAAAATCATTTTAAAACTTTATTTAATTAGTAAAGAGTTCAAATAGTTTTATTTAAATAAAGCTTAATTCAAAAATGAATTTATGACAAATACCAGTTTTCATGTATTTTTTCATTTAAATTTGTATAACTTTTTACCGAAAGCTGCCGATGACGTAATTTTTAGTGAAGTTGTTCCTTATTATATATAGAATAATTCTTTTACATAATTGGCTGCCACGAGGTGCCTCTGCAGGGTCCACCTGCATCAGAAAATTAACAAAAGAATATTTATAAATTTTTTTATAATACAAGATGCTTTTGAAATTGCCTTGAGAACTTGGGCCGTAAGGGAGCTACACCCCTGTAAAAGGGGCTAAAAAAATAGTTTTTATTTAATAACCAAGGAACCATTTGAGCTATATAATAGTAAAGCTATAAAAAGCCTATGATCTAAACCTAATAAGGCCTATTATCTTATATATAGTTATTTTAAAAACGGGTGTGCGAAACGGGGTACCTTGTCACTTTTTTGCCCAATTTTTTTTTCTGTGTAACTTTTTCATAGTTTTTATTAGAATATGAGTCCAGGTTTTTACCATAAATAAGTACCCTTACTGTGATTAACGGTTTTTTTTTCATATTTTTTTATGTAGTATATGTACCTTCAAGGCTGGACGCGAATTCTGGGACACCCTGTATATTATAAGAAGTTAAAAAGTACATAATTCCATCTAGATGCAAATAATTAATTTGTTTATAAAATAGGGTCCATATTTACTTTTAAACGTGTTTAGAGAATAAATTAAACTTTACACCTCTATAGTAGAACATTTTGCAACATGATTTATTTTTTACTATAGCAAAATTTTGAATTATATACTAATACGTGCTTTTTTGAATTATATACTAATACGTGCTGTAAAATTGAATTTAATATCTAAATACGTTCAAAAGTTAGAAGACTTTTGAACAGCTTTCTATAGATATTTTTTTATATTTTAACTCATAATTGATCATTTCAAAAGACTTTCTACTTTTGAATCAATGTCATTGGACTTGCGTTTTATTTTTTTTTGTTCTTGGCGCAAACTAGTTATGAAAGGGTCAGATGAAATTAATAAGTTATGTATAATATCTGCGTTACTTGACTCACGTGAAAATTTTCTACTATTATTAAGCCTAAACTTTTTAAAATCCTTATTTCGGGCCTCTTGAGCTTCCTCACTCAATTTTCCGATAGGTAAAAATGCATTTTTAATTACCTCCCCTCCATGACATAAAATTTTGTGTAAAGAAGAGGGCATATAATACCATTTATACTTTTTTATATATAATTTTGCTGTGTCGTTTGCATAAATATTAAATAAATTACTATCAATTTCTTCCCCGGATGCCAAAGTCCTTAAAATTACTGATAACCTCTCTATTAGTTCTTCCTCTACACCTGTTATTTCCGACGTAATTTTTGGATTTTCGAAAAACCTCCTAGCTGTATTCCCATCATTAGTTGTTCCCGAACCCTGTTTTGGAATGTCGACAAGTAAACCCAATTTTGCCCTAAACTCTTGCTGGATAAAAGCCTTTCGAATTTTAAATATTTTTTTATCTGCTGGAGCTCTAACTGCCCAAGTTTTTATTTCCAGTCTATAAGCTATGTTTAAAATACACTCCATCGATCTTATCCACGCATGAAGTGTGGATAATCCATATTCCAATGCCTTTGGATTAACAACTTTTTTATATAACAACTCCAGGTTGTTCATTTCCGTCGGTTTAGCTTGGCAAACAGTACAACATGCTGAAGACGATGTTCCAGTTATTGCTTGACATACCTTACCATCAATCATGGTCAAAAAAAGTTCATGTGTTACATTAAAAGAATAGCCATTAATCATTACATGTGTGACTGTTAATTTTTTTATTTGGTCTTCAATATTTTTTACCTCCAAAATTGTTTTTTCTTCACTTTCTTTGGCAAATTCGAATTTAATAGGGCGGCAGTATCTAGTGGAAGAAGGTTTAGGATTATCCCAAAATATAATTTCATTATCCTTTTTTGAAAGCTGAATTGGAACCAAGGACATCATAAATAAATATTTGTCGGTAATTTTGTCATTATTAAATTTTTGCTTATAAACACTTTGCCCAGACGCACCATCACAACCCCATTTCGAATATAAAACTAAATCTCTATTATATTTTGCTATACAATTTTTTGAAACAATTTCAGTTTTTAAAAGTCTGATTACTGTAAAATCTAAAAGTTGTTGTAGATCAAGCTTAACTTCATTTTCCGCAATATGGGAAATAAAAGGATAACAATCTTTTTTACATATTAAAATCTCCTTGTAACTAGGATAAATATCGGCATTTTTTGCCTTTGAATGAGAACGTATATAGTTATATTGATATGTTGTTAAGTTTAAGTCAACTATTAGGGCTAAAGCCTCTTCCTTTTTAAATAAAATAATTTTATCAGGCAAATCACGATATTTTTCTGTTCCGTTTCGCATTATATCATGAATTAGATCAGCTTCATCCTTCTTTCCACTTTCTCTTAGTTTCTTTTCAAAAATTGCCTGTATTTGATTTAAAGTCATTTCTTGTTTGTCTGAAACTTGTTGGGTTTTCCTTCTTTTTGAACTGTCAGAAGACTCTTCATATTTCAGCACAGGTCTTCCTCGTTTCTCAGTTTTTTTACAAACAAGTTTAAAATCTCTTTGCAGCCAGTCACTAAATTTTGTATTAAAACGATCCTTTGTTCTCTTTACTTTTTTCCACTTATTATTAAATTGTGTAACAAATGTTTGGTTCAATTGTTGCTGAACCTCTTCCAATTGTTCTCTTGATAGATCATAATTTTCAGTAAAATATTCTTCCCATAATTCGTTGTATGGTAAATTATTGTCATTACTTATTAAAATGTCTGATAATACACTGTTTTTAATAATAATCTCCTCCATTTTACTATCAAATTAGCGAAAATAACATTATTCAACTTCAATGAAAATTAAAGTTACTTAAGTCAAAAATGTAAACATAAGCCCTCTTATTTTTTTTTATCGTAAGATGTTATTTTTGTATTATAATGATTATTATTTAATGTTTGTGTACATATAAAAAACTTTAAACTTTAAAATTAGCGCAGGAGGGAGGGCTGAAGAGCTGCATCAAACCAGTTTTAGGACTGATAACTTTTGCTAATATCCAGCAAAAGATCAATATGTATTAAATATTGTCTTAAGCTGACTAAAAACTATAAATAATTGTAATAAAAAAAATCAAAATTTACAATAAATTTTATTTTCTGATGCAGGTGGACCCTGCAGAGGCACCTCGTGGCAGCCAATTATGTAAAAGAATTATTCTATATATAATAAGGAACGACTTCACTAAAAATTACGTCATCGGCAGCTTTCGGTAAAAAGTTATACAAATTTAAATGAAAAAATACATGAAAACTGGTATTTGTCATAAATTCATTTTTGAATTAAGCTTTATTTAAATAAAACTATTTGAACTCTTTACTAATTAAATAAAGTTTTAAAATGATTTTTTGACGCAGAATCCAAAAATACTCTTAAAAATTTCATAAGTTGGCGAAATTTGATGCAAAAATGGGTCATTTGCCAAAAATCGATATTTGACATCTGTCAAAGTTTTTTTCAACTTTTGCGAACAAATGCTTTTTCTTTGAACTAAAACGAACCCAAATGCATATTTTCGTAATTTTTTATTAAATATAATAAAATATCAACTCTAGCCTTCATCCGCCATTTTGAATTGGAAATTTTAAATGTCAAATTCGTTTTTAGCAAAGCCAATAAACCCCAAGTACATTTAAAAATTAAGAAAAAACTCAATAAACAAAAAAGTGTCCGCCATCTTGAATCCGCCATTTTGAATTTTAAAATTTTGACTTCAGATTCGTAATCAGCGACCCCGAAAACCCCTTAAAAGGTACTTTTTCAGATTTATGGCCGCAAAAAGTGATTTAGGAAACACTGTGTTCCGCTCTGCACAAAATCGAAAAAATTAAGTTACAGACTCTTTTGGACGTCTAGAATAAATTAAAACCAAACAAAAATCGCGCTATTAGCAGATGTTTCCTTATTCATAAAAATTTGCGGTTATATGACTCCACTAAAGGTCAGCTGTGGATCTTGTGAAATTTTACTCAAAATTACTTATAAAAAAAATAACTATATTACTTTTACCCAACCCCTTCATAGAAACACTTTGAGCAGTATTTTAAATATCAAAAGTCAAGTTTTTTTCACTAGTGACTTACTCTTACTTACTCTTTTGCGTAATAGAGCTTTTAATCTTACCCAAAATTAGTTACGAACCCTATTAATTTTAATTACTTAAAAGTATTAGAACTATTCTATAAATAAAAGTAAGTTAATGAAACCGTAAAATAAAAAAAAAAACAAATTATCCTTAATTTTTTAATTAAAATGCTATTTTTAAAAGTAAGGTTAAATTTTTACAGATATACCTATTTCATAGCCTTCTATTAAAAAACTACTCACAAAATACAGATGGTAAAGATATGGTGAATTGTAGGTATTTTTTATATTTACATAATTATATTTTAAAAATATAAATTAAAAATGTGTTTATTTGATTGATTCTATTTTGACGTTTTTAAAAAAAGTTAAACTAGCAATTGTTTATTTTTAATAGGTATAATTAGGTCATGGCTATCTATTATGTATTTTAGTATTATTAAGAAAACTTAATCTTTTTGTCTTAATTTTTTCCTAAATTATAGATTTTTATTTAAAATTAAAAGGTGTTGGATAAAAATAAATTCTCGACTCGTGTATCAAGTGATTTTGTCCTATTTACTACACTAGTTAAGAAAATAACTATTACAGCTGTACGGTTGTGAAAAATATTTGCTTTCCCACTAAATTAGTGTTTTCTATTAAATTATATTATCGTTTATTTGGAGTTTCAATTTGTTTTTTCTGTACACTTTAAATAACAACTTCCTAAAACTTTAAATTCAAATAAAATCAAAATTTTATTTGCACGTTTAAATCGAAATCTAAAAAACAGCATTGGTCAAAAGAAACTAGATCTAGTTACCAGGATGTTCAAGTAAATAGAGTAATTTAGGTTTCCAATAGTTTGCAGCTATCGAAACTGCTATCAAATCGAATTCTGCGGACCGAGCATTAAAAGTCAAAAGCTCTATTATGAATTTAATTAAATTTTAGGAATTAAATTTCAGAAATTAAATTAATTTCATAAGGGACAACGAATTTGTTTAAGTATATATTTATTTACCAAATTACTAAATTTAATTCTAGACTTCTGTACATGAATCCCTACTGATATAAAATACTGCTGCCAACAAACCTAACCTAAAATACTTTCTCTTATGGTTGATTTATTTTACTTTCCCCGAGGAAAGTCTTATATTTCTCGGCCTTTATATATAAAAAAATATTTCCAACAAAAACCGGATTTAGCTTTTAATACGAATGATCAAGATGATGACCATGGAAGCAGGGCCGGACAAAGCCAGCCGGGGTCCCCATTTTTCCAAAAAAAAGTTTTCACCCACAGGCCCGTAGCTAAGGCACTTGTACAGTGGGGGGCTGAAGTGGCGCCCCCATTTATTAACTAAGCGCTGCAGGCGATTTTTTTGCGATTTATGTTAATTTCTGACTTTTTTTACTTTCATATTTTAAACTTAACTTTGTTTTACAATTTTAAATAAAAAAAAAATAGGAAAGCCTTAGCGCCGCAGGCGAAAATTTTTAAAACTTTGATAGTGCATTTTAATTTTAACACGTGTTAACAGTGTTTCAAATTTCATAAAAATTCAAGCTCCAGCGCCGCAGGATTTTTTTTTTAATTTTAAGCTTAAGTTTTACAAGCTCAAATTAAAAAAAAAGTGTAAAAAAGCCCTAGCGCTAAAACTTTGATACATAGTCTATTCTAATTATAGAACAGTGCACTGTTCTAAAATTAGAATAGACTAGGTATCAAATCTGTAACACTGCAGTGTTACAATTTTAAGTTTTATATTAATGCAAGTGCACACAATATAAAGTTTTACAAAAATTGCAAGAAGGCTTAAGCCCGCCGAAAAAAATTTTGACAATGTTTACGTTTTTAAAAATTTTACAATCTTAAATAAAAACCTAGCGCCGCAGGCAAATTTTTTTAGGAATTTGAGGGAAAAGTAACTGCGTATTTGCTCGTTTTGACGCCCTTATCATTCTGGGGGAGTATAAATAAATAAACTGTTTATTTTAAACTTTAAGAAACTTCCGACGCCGGGCCCCCCTCGAGCTCTGGCCCCGGGGAATCGTCCCCCCTTAATCCGGCCCTGGATGAAAGTTCTGATGAAAGTCGGTGACATAGATAACTTATAAATTATATTTATTTATTTAATAATGTTTGAATATTGGGCTTTGTTTACAACTACATACATGTAGTTTTGAATTTTTTAGAGATTTTTTGCATGACACAGTTAGTAAAGAGGCAGATGACATAGAAAATTTGATGTTCCACGGCCCAAAATGAAAAAAAAATTCCCTACCCCCCACCCTTCAGGGGGTTGAGTTAGAATTTGTTTATTATCAGATTCACTTTTAGCTACCTCAAACACCCTTTTATAACAATTTTCACGAAAACTACCCCCCATCCCTCAGGGGGTGAAGTTGGACTTTTTTCATTATGAGATTTACTTTCAGCAACCTCGAAAACCCCTATTTATTAACTTTCACAAAAACTACCCCCCCCTCCCTTAGGGGGTGGAATTGGAAAAAATATAAAATTCAGTGTCGTCGTCCTCAAAAACCCCTATATGCCAATTTTGATATTAAATATTAAAAATATTTTACCATCCACCCCCGTGGATGTGGAGTTAGAATTTTTTTATTATCATATTAGATTTCAGCCACCTCAAAAACCCCTATATAGCAATTTTCAAATTTTTGTGAAAAATTATTGTATTTACCCCGAGCGAGAACTTTTGGTAACATACCTGTATGCCAAATTTCAAGTCTATAGCTTAAAGCGTTCTTAACTTATGGTAAATACAAGATTTCCCAGAACGATCGACCGACCGATCGACCAATTTTTGTTTTTTTTTTTGCTTGAACTTGATTTATATCGACATAAACGCAAAAATACGCAAAAAATAGAACATTTATGCACGAATACAAGGCTTTCCGAAATTTTGAAAATTTTCAAAATGTGAAAGAAAAATTAATACATATGACAGGGAAGAATATTGGTTTAGAAAAAATCATAATTTAGATAACGCTTTTAAGTCACTTTATAGAGTATATTAAAGCATTAATTATATAACTTCACGGTTTGTTTTATGATACCATTAATTATTCTTAAAAGTTTAATTATAATTAAAAGATAAAGGTGAGTTTTTTACAAAAACGATGTTTAAATATTTTCATTGTAAGTAATTAATAATCGAGCTGGAGTGTTTATTAATTAACTTTTAAGATTTAATAGCTAAATTAATGCCGTTTTGATTCTTTGTGCCTTCATAACTCCCTACTTACTATTGAATATTTATGAGATTTTAAAATTACTGTTAAGTAAAGATTTTGAACTCCAATAAAGAAAAAGAATTGAAATTTTATACAGGTACAAAGTATAATTTATTATAGATCATCTATTCGTAAGTTTACGTATCAAGAACTGGTTATGAATTTAAGTTTAGACTCGCAAGGGGTCTCTGTACTTAACTTATCATAAATGAATTTGATTCGGTTACTATTGCAAATACACAATTTTTTAAGTCTGGATCGTAAGGCCGAAAGTTGTACGGCCGAAGAAATGCTTTTACTCCCTCTACTGTATTCTCCAAACGTTTATTTAATTAGCTAAAGCTAAATTATTTAGCCTAAATATAATCCTATTTGATTCTTAAAATATATCGCCTTCTAAATCGTATCTGAAAAATACCTTCCATTAAAAAAAACTCAAAACCAGCAAACTACCAGACCAAACCATTATTAACTTAAACCAACGCCTCCCATTAAAAAAAAACACCAATCCATCAAACTACCAAACCAAACCATTGTTAACGTAAATCAACGCCTCCCATTAAAAAAAAAAACAGCAAACTACCAAACCAAACCATTGTTAACGTAAACCAACGCACCCATTAAAAAAAAACACTAACCAGAAATTCGTGAGTATTTTAACAATTTTTTGTTATAAAAATTTCAACAATTATTTTATTATATTTATTAATTTTCAGAGAATACACGGAAAGAAATTAGTGGGCTCTGCGCTATACATTATAAGATATTTGGTAACAGTGGCAAATTATAGTGATTTAAGCTATAGATTATAAGGAACACAATAACTAATAATGTTAAAAATAAATTGGAAACGATTATATATATTACAGACACGATTATATTTATTACAGGCACTATTATAAATTTACAGAAATTTTATTATATTATAAAAATTATTAGCACGGACAATAATTAAATCTATTTAAGCTATAAATGCCATACTATTTGTTATATTTTATTATTCACTAAACAATTAAAGTATTTCATATAAATTTTTACACTGACTGCCATAATTGTAAGAGAAAGCCTTGTATTTATATAATAAGCGATTATAATTTGCTTGGTATGTGTGTTATAGCGCTGCTAGCTATAATTTTTTTTTTCCGTGTAGTAATAAGCAACCAGTTATATATCTAAATGTATAAATACTTGCCTATGCTTTGAGAGCCACTGAAATCAGTGCTGCCACTACTACAAACCTCGCTTTCGGCCGTATGAACTTCGGCCGTAATACCCACCTCGCAATTTTTTCTTGTTCACTGGTTGGTGCGCACACCACAAAATAAATAAATTTAACAAAAAAAGTCCGATTTTTAGTTGAGCTATCAGAAAATCAATCGATGAAAAATGAGTATGGCCCACCTCAACATTTTCTTGAATGTGACTGACTCATTTTAAAATATTTTAATTATTACATTGCATTTTATTCTTCCTAAAATCCACGAGTTTTATAAGCTTTTATTATATTTATTTATTTATTTATACTCATTTTTGGGACCTTTGAAAAAGGTAGTTTATACCACAGAGTGTTTTACAATACTATAATAATTTAAAATTTAACTTGGTTCATGGTTTTTCCTGACATTTCTTCTATGAAAATTATTTCCAATTTTTCAATTATGCCTTCTGTTTCATATACTCGTTGTCTTGTTTTTACCATTTTTAATAATAAATCATAGTTTTAGGCCCTGTATTTACAGTAAATTTTGCAAAAAATATGTTTTTAAGGTATATTTTTCGTCAGAATTGTAATCTCCTACGCCCCCACCCCATTAGCATCAAAAACACCAAACAACGAAAAAACCAAAACAAACCAAAGAATTAGGTCATGTGACGTCGGGCGTGGAAATAGTTACTTCGATAAATTTTAGATATTTTTATTTTTAAAAGGGTTTATAAACGTAAATTGACTTTTTTATAAAATCCACACCTATTTTTAAACAGATATATTTTTTTTAATATAAAATGTATTCAAATAATGAAATAAAAAATAAAAATCAAGGTTTTAAGATGATTAAACTAAATATATCTAGAAAAACAACAGTTTTTTTCTGCAGCAATGTAAAATTTAATTTGGTATGACTGTGATATTCAATATTTTTCAGTTCTTATTAATTTATCTTGGCAGACAATTAATTGTCAGAAAACGATTCATAATTAAATTCTGAGATGTTATAATACGGACTTCAGTCGCGCAAATATTTGAATTCTAAATTAATTTGAAAAGTTGATAATTCTTTTGCTAAAACGTCAATATGTTAGTTTATTTTAAATAAGAATCGACACTTATTTTTACAATATTTTATTTAATATTTCATGCAAAAAGAAATTAAAAAAAAATGTTAAAATGGTTAAAATATTTTTTTTTAAGTAGATAATATTGTTATATTTTTTCTTTTCTTGTTTTAATAGAACAGAAAATAATTAAAGAATAAAGTAAATCTTAGATAATATTGTCAAAAACAATCCTATATACTGGTTACTACTTGCTTGTTTTAATATTTTACTTCCATAAACCATAAACTAACTCTAATTTACGTCTAACAAACCTAATAAGTCCTGCACTGTAAATTTTAAGCAGTCATCCTTGTGAAGAAATAATTATACTATCTCACATAAGCAAATTTACAAAAAACTGTAATAAAGCTTAATTTTTCATGTTATTTCTAAAAGTTAAACCACACTAACCTGTGTAATATCCCTTGAAATATACAGGAAGTGCGTGTAAAAATAGGTCGAATTCACAGTAACATTAAAATTACAGCAACGATTATAGTAGTTTGACTATAATATTTATTACAGTTTACAGTCACTATAATTAAAAATTAAGGTATTTTTACAATCGCTATTTAAAAATACAGTTAGGCTTTAAATTTACTATAACAATTGCTGGCAATAAATCGCCTACAATAGTTGCGGGAAAACTGCTTAAACTGTTTTTACAGTGCTTTACGAGAAAGCCTTGATTTAACTTTGCAGTTGTATTTAAAGATCATTAAAGTTTAATGGTCCTTAAAACTCTAAATTTTGTTTTGTTTTTTAGTTTATATGTTCGTAAATTCTAAATCCCACAGGATTAGGTGTTAATGTGTTTCACGCTATAAATTTAGTTTATATTACAAACTGATATTAAATTTTATTTCTAAAATATATAAGATAATAAAACTTTTTCTGTGATAAAACATGAAAACATTAAAATAATTATTTCTTTACCAGAATTTAAAGCTTTTTGCAGCACGCTCGTAGATTATTTACAGTGTTATGGGGCGTATTAGTAAAAAGTTCTTAATAATATTACATGATTCAAGGAGATCAAATAACAAGCTTACTGTTTCATTTTGTAGCATTTACTAATATAGGGAAAAGTATAGTAAAGGTTGCACGTTCTTAATACAAATATTGCTGAACTATGACCAGGTGCACTATGGTCTGGGAAGCCCTCATTTTTGGCATTAATTCGTCTTAAAACTAAGACTTAAAAACTATGTCTTTATATTTGTGAATAGTTAAACTATGTTTAGCGTAAATATGAAATAAATTCATTGAATACTTTATCCCTGAGACTTACTCAAACTTAAAAATTATTTTAAAAATTTCATTTAAATTTTCATTCTCTAAATTGTATATTCTCTTACGCAATAGATAAATTTAGTTTATATTACAAACTGGTATTATGTTTTATTTCTAAAATATATAAGATAATAAAACTTTTTCTGTGAAAAACATGAAAACATTAAAATAATTATTTATTTACCAGAATTTAAAGCTTTTTGCAGCACGCTCGTAGATTATTTACAGTGTTATGGGGCGCATTAGTAAAAAGTTCTTAATAATATTACATGATTCAAGGAGATCAAATAACAAGCTTACTGTTTCATTTTGTAGCATTTACTAATATAGGGAAAAGTATAGTAAAGGTTGCACGTTCTTAATACAAATAATGCTGAACTATGACCATAGACAAGGAAAGACCTCCAAAGCCGTTGAGGAATACTGTGATAAATGTGCCTAGCGCATCTGAGACAAACTTGCACATGCGCACTACTATTGTTGTTTTTGACGAGTATTTTTAACCTTAGTTTTGTGTGTCAAATAAAAATTGTAAAAAATTCAACAAAAAAAAATAAATATCTACGAAGAATCATCGAAATAGTTTTTTAAAATGATTTTATAAGAATTTTTGGGGATTTTGTACACCTACTTTGAGTACACCAGGGATTGACCCTTTGCTCTTCATAAAGCAACAATACAGGTTAGGTTTAAAGTTATAAACAAATGCAGGAAAAAAAAACAATTAAAACACAGTAGAAGTCGAAAAATGAACAGTAACAAACGACCATCTGACAGTATAAACAAACTACTAATAATTCGTCACTCCAGTATTGGAATTTTTAAGATTTTTACTAGGGGATTTTTATAGATAAGACAAATGAATACTGGGGTGATGAATTGTTTTACGACCGCCAGCATTTCACAGCTGATAGATACGCGTACTGCGCAAGGTCAGATATGTTGCCCTACGTCATTTCGCTGACCCGTTCTGTCACAAAATAATCTTGCGCAAGCTGGACTAATGGTTCTCTTTCCTTCTTTATGACTATGACCCGGTGCACTATGGTCTGGGAAGCCCTCATTTTTGGCATTAATTCGACTTAAAACTAAGACTTAAAAACTATGTCTTTATAATTGTGAATAGTTAAACTATGTTTAGCGTAAATATGAAATAAATTTATTGAATACTTTATCCCTGAGATTTACTCAAACTTAAAAATTATTTTAAAAATTTCATTTAAATTTTCATTCTCTAAATTGTATATTCTCTTACGCAATAGATAAATTTAGTTTATATTACAAACTGGTATTATGTTTTATTTCTAAAATATATAAGATAATAAAACTTTTTCTGTGAAAAACATGAAAACATTAAAATAATTATTTCTTTACCAGAATTTAAAGCTTTTTGCAGCACGCTCGTAGATTATTTACAGTGTTATGGGGCGCATTAGTAAAAAGTTGTTAATAATATTTCATGATTCAAGAAGATCAAATGACTGGTTAAACTGGTTCGAAAGTCAGTATACGCCGGTGGTTCCCTCTACTACTAGTCCTGGACTTAAGGGATGCTTAATTAAGTAGAATAGTAAAATATGCATATTGGTGTATCGATTAATGAGAAATTATAATTTGTAATAATTATTTATCAAATACTTATTATTACTGAAATATTGATCACATTTTGACAGATATTTAATACACTGCCCTACATTTTTTTAGAAAATAACCTACCAAATACATCTGCAATTATTTTTTCTGAATTCAGAATTGGTAGACTATACAGGTGAACGGATGTTAAATCTATGACCAAAATGTATAAAGAATAATCTAAAATAGTATACCATAAAGTTTTATGGTAATTAGTAAAGAGTTATTCCTACTACCAGGAATAACATCGAAAGGGGAGAATTAACTCAGCGGTCTAAGGCATCGATATAGCATTGTCACTGAGCTAATGATCGTGAGTTCAAACCTCACTGGCGCCGATTGCCTTTTTCAGTTAATTAATAATTGAAATTTGGCGAAGGCGTACTCCCTAGATATATTGGTTCGAAAGTCAATTAAAGCCGGTGGTTCCCTCTACTACTAGCCCACACAAGTCCTGGACTTAGGGGATGCTTAATTAAGCAGAATAGTACGAGGTTAAAAAAACAAACATAAAAAAAACAAACAAACTCTTGGTTTGCATTGGCAAGTCACTAAAACTTAATTTGTATTCAAGATTAGCATGTGGGGATAAGATCCCTATTGTTTTTTGATTTTTTTTTTGTTTTTTCATTTGTTCGTTTTTTGAAAAAGAACTACATTTTTTAGATTTTTTTTTAATTTTTTTTATTTATTTATTTTTTTTTGAAAATGCAATATACCATTTACTGTGAATAGTATATAATGACATGCGTAGCATTACACATATCTTCACAGCTTGTTTGGACTCTGGCATACGACAGTTTGGTGTACCTCCAAGTAATGAGTTAACCACAACCGCAATAGCTCGTTTCATAGATAACCACGTGTTTAGTCACATCGTACCTAATATAAGCGTTTACCCATTATGGAAATCCCATTGGAATATTGCCCACACATTTACGAGAATCTCGTATTTTACTATTTAAATTTAAGGGTCACTGCATATGTGTTTTATAACATCGTTTAATTGTAACAGACTTTACCATTTCCTGCTGATTTTAGTGTTAAAACTAGATGAAACGTTGCAAGCACCCTGTCAAAACATCGGCACTATTGTACACTAGAGCCATCTAGTTTGCAAATTTCAAACTAGGTGTTTTGTTTGATTTTAAATTCTGTATCTTTAAAACATTATATTCTAGCAAAAAACTGTATATGACATTTTTTATAGGGCTTAAAAAGAGCTTTTATTTAAAATACAATTTTTTGAAATCGGGTTATAAATGCTAAAAAAACCTTTTACTGCTTTAAACGCCAATATCTCGAAAACAATGCGTTTTAGGAAAAGGTTGTTTATAACATTTTTTGACCAATTTAAAATTATCTTTTATATAAGTGCTAAATTAACCAAATACAATAATAATTGCCTTAATTATAAACAAAGAAAGCTAAAAATATGAGTTTTACCCTATTTTTACCCCCTTACCCCCAATTGTTTACCCCCAAAATCTAATCAGCTCTTCGGAATACGATAAGAAACAATATGCAAAAAACCTCAAGTCGATATCTCATGTAGAAATGGAGTTAGAGAGTTTACACCCAGACAGACAGACAGACAGAAAGACAGACAGGCAGACAGACAGACGGACGCAATTTTTTTTTTACTGATTTCTACTCAGAATGGTGTAAAACGTCGAGAAATGTGAAAAAAACGTGGTCAAAGATTTAGACTTTTCGGCGTTGATTTCAATACATCGGCACTCTTAGTAGCACTAAGTGCCGATGTAATTTAACTTATATAATTCCTACTCGTTATAACAAAGTTTTTGTTACTATCGGTATATCGGTAGCGATATATGACTCAAAATTAAATCTGGTAAATTAATTACACAGGCACACAAAAAAAAATGTCTGATTTCGCAGACGAGACAAACATTTCTATACGTTTTTGGGGTCGCTAAGTCCGAATCTGGGATTGGTTTGACTCGGTGGGGGGCTATTCTCATTTCGGTAAACTTTATTCAAGCGTGAAAGCCAACTTTACAGTAGTTCTTCTGATGAATTGATTGGCCTAGACCGTGTAGCTTCGCCCATATTCATCGAAATTTCGGGCGGAAAAAATCCCCTCGAAACCAGAATAGGGGTGCTGGTCGCATTTCGTTACTAACCTCAAAAAAGTGATGAAAGTTGAAACACATTTCATCACTTTTTTGATGTTAGGAAAGAAATGCGACCTAGCCGAACCAAACCAACCACAGAATAGATAATAGATAGAAATGTTTGGCTTGTCTGGTGAACAAGACTTTTTTTTTCGTGTGCACAATATGATCTCAAAAAAACTGAAAATCATTGAGAATGTTGAAAAAAAAACAAATAAAAACCTGCTAAGTACTTAAAGTAAAAAAAATACAAAATTAATAAAATATGGCAACCCTATGTAATATTTTTTTATTCGAATATATGCGTTTTATGCCAAAAATGTTAAAGTATTTAAAATTAAAAAGATATTTTAAAACAACATATATGAAAACGAAGTAAATCGTAAAATAAAACTAATAATAATTATTGAGTTTATGTTTATGTTTATTTTTAACCTTGTACTATTCTACTTAATTAAGCATCCCCTAAGTCCAGGACTTCTGTGGGCTAGTAGTAGAGGGAACCACCGGCTTTAATTGACTTTCGAACCAATATATCTAGGGAGTACGCCTTCGCCATGTTTTAATTATTAATTAACTGAAAAAGGCAATCGGCACCAGTGAAGTTTGAACTCACGATCATTAGCTCAGTGTCAATGCTATATCGATGCCTTAGACCGCTGAGCTAATCTCCCACAAAGAGAGTAAAAACACTATAAAAAAAATAATTGTTTTGTACAAGAAACAATACTGAGTAGGTATTTACAATATTTGAGGGTTCTTGTTGTCAAAACTATACTATATATATTTTTATAACTGCATTTGTATTGTTATAATAATTATTAATTGTATTATTACAACAATTATTATTGCGTTTCTCATACATTGGCTTAAAAAAAATCTCTTTTATACTGTAGTCTTGAAGAAGTTAATAAATTAAGCATCCCCTAAGTCCAGGACTTCTGTGGGCTAGTAGTAGAGGGAACCACCGGCTTTAATGGACTTTCGAACCAAAACGTCTACATACATTAACTGGTGTTTTTTTACCAAGATCCAGTTCCACTATTCTCAATTTAAATTTCAATTTATATTCAACACTCGTATCGAAAATTTAATAATTAAATAAACGTCTAATAAGTTTATAGTATTTCAGGTTACGTTAACACTGCTCCAGTAATTGTTTTGAACAGTTTATATAACTAGATTAACGTAACAGCTAAGTAAAATTTAACCGTTGTAGTTAGTAGTATTAATTTGCCACATTAAAAACTATTCATGTCCTGCTAGGACAGGGAGTTCTGTGAATACCATGTCGAGAAATGACATGGGAAAATTACCCAACCCAAGTATGCAAATGGATTAACCCTCCGTTACCCTAGTGGATTAAATTGTTTGTGATGTCACGTGACAAGGTACTTAGACTTTTACATTTTTTAGATTTCATATTGTTTAGTTTTAATCTAGCATCTCAAAAATATAAACCATTTAAATATAGGAATTAATTCTTAAATAAAAAAAATGAGTTTCGAATTAAAATAATATATTTTAAACATATTTTAATATACATACAGAGCGGTCCAAAAGTCCCCCCCTCCCCCCTCTTAACTTTTGAACCAGTTGAGATATCGACTTCAAATTTGGAACTTTTAAATAAAACAACTAAAACTATCTTTTAGCATATATTTAATACTTTTAGCTCTTAAAATGTGGGCAGGAGGCATGGGGGCACATTTTTTTAAATGGAAAGGGGGGTCGTGAAATACATCATTTTAAAGCTTATAAAATTCTCCATTTAACTCCATATTTTTTAATTAAAAAAAAAAATTGGGTTTAAAATGGGGTTAAAAATGGGTATTAATGTCAAAACTCCTCTAAAAAAAAACAAATAATTTTTTAAAAATGCCTAATTTCATCATAAAAAAATGTTAATTATACTTTTAAACTAATTTTAGTAGACATAAATAAAAATTTATAAAAAAAAAACTTAAAAAATCGAATGTTTTAGCACAGAAAAATTTAAAAATCAAAACCTTAAAAAACATTTTTAAAAAATTTAAAATTATTAGTTTAAATAGATAATTTTATAAGCTTTAAAGTGATGTATCACACGACCCCCCTTTCCATTTAAAAAAATGTACCCCCATGTCCCCCTGCCCACATTTTAAGAGCTGAAAATATCAAATATATGCTAAAAGTTTAAGTTGTCTTATTTAAGAGTTCTAAATTTGAAGTCGATATCTCAACTCGTTCAAAAGTTAAAAGGGGGGGGGGGTGACTTTTGGACCGCACTGTATAATTTTCATCTACGTTCTACTTAACAATAAGCACATGTTTGTGTTTACTAATATTTCCATTACAACACTAGTGCTTTTTAACCCCTCGCTCCATCGTATTCACGTATGGATATTTTTAGGTATAGCAAAATTTACCACAGTAACCACAGTTAGATACTCGTATACGAGATTTTCCATAATAATTTTGATCTGGTATAGGTCCTGAAAAACCGGATGGAGCGGAAGGGGTTAAAGATAACATAACATAACATAACATAAGCATATTTAAGCCACCCTGAGGTGGGTATATAAGTCACAGAAAATAAAAAATAAATAAGACAGTACATTTAAAATTGCTCATTTAAAAACTCCTCAGTTGAGTAATATGCTTTCTCCAGCAAGAGGTCCTAAACTTTTTTCTTAAAAACAGGTATGCTCATATCTCTATAGGCGCCTGGCAATTTATTTTATATGGGCAAATGCTACTGAATTTTCGACGGTACTGAATATTGGTTATATAAATGTATATTTTTTCTGATTAATGCCAGGCACCTATAAATATATAAGCACGGCACGGTCAGGATTTTTTTACACTCAAACCTTTCACGACATGATTCCCTAAATTTAAGGTTGAATATATTTCTAATGATGCACTTTTGCGCTATAAATACCCTATCCCAGTTTACCGCATTACCCCATAAAACAATGTTGTAGTTAAGGTGACTGTACGCCAGGTAATATACACTTAAAATTCCTTCAGGAGGCAATACGGTTTTAAGTCTGGAGATAGCATAATATGCCTTATTTTTTTTTTGCAGACGTAATCAATGTGGTCCCACCGCAAATTACTGTCTAAATGAATACCTAAGAATTTTGTATTGTGCGCAGGTAGAATTATTTGTCCATCAATGTTTAGCTGTAATGCATTTTGATGTACATTATTATTAAAAAATAAGCAAGAACCCCGAATTCTTTTATTTTTCCATTATGACAGTACTTTTTTCTATTACCACGTAAATGTCAGTGCAATTTTTATTTTTTTCGTGAGCGTTGTGGAAAACTTTAATCCGGCACTAAAAGTTTAACAGCAAACTTATCTAATAATATAGTATAATCTTATTTAATTTTAGTAAAGGCCTATAAAACAAAGTAATAAATATTACGACAAATTGAGGGTCAAAAATTTGAGCGGGGGCAATAATCGCATAAATGGGTTTCTTAGAACCCTATAAACCCTAAATATAAAATGAATAAAATAAAACAAAATCATTTGTATTTAGGCATGGCCGAACGAACGCACTTACGTATACACAAAAAAACTTATGTTTAAACTAACAATACTATTGCTTTCCCATTTTGATTTTTTTTAAATTTTGGAAAGCCTTGTATTTGTGCAAAAATTTTCCAAATTAGTTTTTTTGTATTTTTGCGTTTTATGACGTTTGATGTCGATATAAATCAATTTCAAGCAAAAAAAATGTCGGTCGATCGGTCGATCGGTCTGGGGCACGAGTACTTAAGAACGCTTTAAGCTAGAGACTTGAAATTTGACGTGCGGGTATGTTACCAAAAGTTCTAGCTCGGGATTGTTTTTGGTGAACATCGGGGTGCGGCAAGGGAAGCAAATGGGGAAAAATATTTTTTTTTTTAGAAAAACTTGAAAATTGCTATATAGGGGTTTTTGAGGTTGCTGAAATTAAATCTGATACGCATTTCATTATATACTATTCACAGTAAATGGTATATTGCATTTTCCCAAAATAAAAAAATAAACAAAAAGAATTTCAGCAATTATTTTTTTATTTCCTTTTTGCGAAAAAGAAAATAAATTTTAAAAAAATTTTTTTAAAGTTTTTTTAGTTTTTTTTAAGGTATTTGGAAAAATGCAATATACCATTTACTGTGAATAGTATATAATGAAATGCGTAGCATTACATATCTTTACGGCTTGTTTTACTCTTCGCATCTCGTTTAGAATTTATTTTTTTTTAATAAAAAATGAAGCTCTCGGAAGATTTTTTAATTTTCGCTTAAAATCATATAAATGGACGGTACTATAGAACGGTTAGGTATTTCTGAGTTTCAGAACAAACACAAAATAACCCCAAAAAAGCACCGTGATCGTAGAAGAGATTTATAAAAAAATCTGTGGAAGGACTTTTGTTTTAAAGTTGATCCAAGCCCGCCGCACACAGGTAAAAAATTCCAAAAAAAACGGAAAAAAATCATAGCGTCGAAAGTTGAATATTTATAAGTGTCCTCTAAATGATGTATATACATATTTTTAAAAATGTTTGCGGTCTTGCTTAAAAAATTAAATTTAAGTGGCACATTGAATATACAATATCTTAAACTTAATTTTTTTTAGGGCTGTATTTTTTAAATTTTAAAATATAGTACAAATATGGGGTATTAAATCATAGAAAGGTATTATCTCCATGTCCGGACCCGTCATGACGCGTCCGGACGCGTCAGGTAAAAAAATTTAAATTTTTGGAAAAAATTCAGATTTGATTTCTTTTGTATATTTTTAGGTTTAAAACAATGAATTAACCTAAATAATAGAAAACTACTAAAATATTCAAATTTTTCAATTTTTTTAAATAGCGTTTTTTTTTATTTTAGTTTTATTAACAGCCTAATTAAAGCTAAAAAAGACTATTTCGGTCAATTATGTAATTTTTTATACTGAATTTTAATCTGAATAAAAAACACCCTCATTCCATTTAAAAATTATAAGTTAGCCCCTCTCCCGCCTAAGGGTGTGGATGAAAAAAAATCTGCTTTGATAAAAAGGTGTCTCCCTTGATATTGAAGCTTAATACCAAATTTCAAAAAAATATCTTGTACGGTTTCTGAGATATGGACATTTAATAGTTTAAATGTCCCACCCGGCATGCAGTGTGCCACTTAAATTTATTTTTTTAAGCAAGACCGCAAACATCTTCAAAAAAATGTATAGACATCATTTAGAGGACACTATAAGGTTTATAAATATTCAACTTTCGACGCTTCATGATTTTTTTCCGTTTTTTTTTTGAATTTTTTACCTGTGTGCGCCTTGGGTAAATACCTTTGGTATCCTCATTGTCTTAAAAGCTCACCACACAGAGCATTGCAGGGTTAGAAGACTGTTATTGGCATTTCCATGTTAACGCAATGGGCCAGCATCCGAGTAGATGAGGTCGTTCTGGAGCTTCAGACATGCCAAATGTGATTATGTCATGATTATATCAATGCACTGGACAGCCGAAATCCGCGTCTGTAATTGGAATTATAGTTATTTCTCGGTCTAAGCAGTGCTAGTTTAATTAAAATAGTTTCAACACTATAATGTTTTTAATAATCCCATACTGATGAAATTTCGTTCTAGTTATTAACAATTATGTAGTTTTAAGTACGAGGTATACGAACCACGTTCATTCAATTTTAGGCTAGTCGAAAATGCTATCTAAGTAGAGTGCAGAAATACCTGCACTATATTTCATAAATTTACTTTTTTTAAAAAGTAAATTTATTTTATCCAACACCTTCACAGAAACACTTGTTTTGAGCACTATTTTAAATGTCAAAAGTGAGTTTTTTTCCACTAGTGACTAAAAAATTTTTCACCCACTCTTTTACGTACAGCTTTTGATCTCACCCAAAATTAGTTACATACCCTATTAATTAAGTATTATAACTATTCTATAAATAGAAGCACGTTAACTAAACCATAAAAATTACAGAAAACCCCAAATTATTCTTTAGTTTTTGAATAAAATACTGTTTTTATTAAAAATTCTGTCATCACCGCGTCCATTTTGACGTTTGTAAGAAATGTAAAACTAGCAATTGTTTATTTTTAATATGCATACTTAGGCCATGGATACCTATTATTTTAGTATTAAGAAAGCTTAATCATAATATTTTTGACATATTTTTTCGCAAAATTATAGATTTTTATTTAAAAATAAAAGGTGTTGAATAAAATTAAATTCTCAACTCGAGTATTAAGTGATTTTATAAAATGCTACTTAATATACTAGTTAAGAAAATAACTATTTTTTATTAAAAAGGTTACGTTAATCGGAATTTTCTTTCAGCTTTTTCTCGATTTTTTTAAAGTTTAACCCCCCATAATTTTTTTGTTTTTGAGGGGATTACTTTAAAAAACAAGAGAGGTCTTTCCCTCGTATGGTTTGATTTTTCCTGAAATTTTTATGTCGATCGTATTATTGGTACAAAACAGAGAAGTCTTTCCCTCGTATGGTTTGATTTTTCCTGAAATTTTTATGTCGATCGTATTATTGGTTCTTGAGTATTCTGTATTCTGTATCTGAAAAATGCCTCCAATTAAAAAAAAAAAACACCAAACCAGCAAACTACCAAACCAAACCATTATTAACGCAAACCAACGCCTTCCATTAAAAAAAAACACCAAACCAGCAAACTACCAAACCAAACCATTGTTAACGTAAACCAACGCCTCCCATTAAAAAAAAACACACCAAACCAGCAAACTACCAAACCAAACCATTGTTAACGTAAACCAACGCCTCCCATTAAATAAAAAACACCAAACCAGCAAACTACCAAACTACTACTACCAGTACAATAGTTTTTTTGTTAGGATATATAGCAAAATATTGTTAAAATACTCACGAATTTCTGTTTGATTTTTTTAATGGGGGCATTGGTTTACGTTAACAATGGTTTGGTTTGGTAGTTTGCTGATTTGGTGCTTTTTTTTAATGGGAGGCGTTGGTTTACGTTAACAATGGTTTGGTTTGGTAGTTTGCTGGTTTGGTGTTTTTTTTTAATGGGAGGCGTTGGTTAACGTTAATAATGGTTTGGTTTGGTAGTTTGCTGGTTTGGTGATTTTTTTTAATGGGAGGCATTTTTCAGATACGATATTTCAGAATTTAGAAGGCGATATATTTTAAGAATCAAATAGGATTATATTTAAGCTAAATAAATAATTTAGCTTTAGCTAATTAAAAAATAAATGCTTGCCTGGTGTAACAATATGCATAAGAAAAAAGTAGATATTTTTGTAAAATTCTGCAAAAGAATGTTACATAACCTTAAAATAATTTTAGGCATACGTCAAAACAGAATCAGTGCGCATGCGCTGGATTCTTCTCATTACTGCGGTGAGTGAATCGTGATTTTATGGATTTGGTAAGCACAAAAATTCCTGTTGTCCTTACCATATTGTTGGATGCAGTAACCAGAAAAATAGTTGTTCCCTTTTTAACTATAGGGCAACCAGCCCCAACCAGATTTTTTTTAGTGATGCAGTACTATATGTAATGTTTTAATTTAATCATTTTAAAAAGTCTCAATTATTTCTCTATGTGTTATATTACAATACAATTGATTCAAGAATAATCTTCCTATCAATTCAAGTGCTTTGTTTCTCTAATAGTAATTATATACCAAGGTAGAGAAGACATTTTTTATAGCCGAGCGTATTAAATCCCGAGCTGCGAGGGATTTAAGTGTGCTAGGCTATAATAGTATTCTCTACCGTAGTTTATATATTAGTTTTTTTCACTACTAGCACTATTTAACTATTTTTATAATATAATAATAAAATACATTATTAACAGAAATTATATTTCTTGAAATTTTCGTAAAAATCAAGTAGCCTTGATCAATGACATTTGCTCAAATAAATACTTTGAACTGACATTTAAAAATTTAGTTTTTTTTTATTTTTTTTTTCATAATAGCTAATTATCGATTGTATTAATTGGTAATAATTACAATTAATTATATTTAATAAATAAAAAGTTATTTTAAGCTATTTTCTTAAGTTTAATTAGTAAAAATTGCACAAAGAACTGAAATATATAAAGTGACAGAAATCAATTGTTTATAAAATTTACTCCTACTAGGAAAGAAAAAATTATTGCTATAGGTGAAGAAAATTGACAAAACAAAATTATTTCTAATAACCTCTGATACAAGTTAAGATAAGAGTATCCTGCAACAAAGCACCTATAAAAGCATTCTTTGGCAAAGAATTTTAATAAAAATATAATACTACTTATAGTATACTTACAATATTCGTTTTTATGTGGCATTGTGAAAAGGAAAACATCTTAATTCCCTAAAAAAATGTTTTCTGAGCATAACAATGACAAGTGCCATAAAAATTTCACGATTTATTAAATCTTTCGCATTGCCAGCCATCTTTTTCACCAAAACCGGAAGAAATAAATAAAATTCGACGCCTTGGCGGCTAGCTAACCGTGAACTGTTGTACAAGTGCCTTATCGTAAAAATAACGTATGTGCCTATTATTATAAACTGGAGCAGTATTGAAAATTTCTTAAAGCATACGGTTAGAGCATATCTGTACACCAAAACAACAGATGAAAAATTCAATAACCTGTATTTTAGTTATAGCTATAACGCATAACTGTATACAGGGTGATCATATGAAAATAATCCACCCCGAATATCTCCTTAACTAAACACAATAATAAAATTAAAAAAAAAGGTCTATTTGGCTTTTCGAGAGGAAATTTAAGGTATATAATTTTAAAGGACGTAACTTTTACCCCCTAACCCCCAGATAACTTAACATTGGAATCTTAAATAGCAGCCCCACCTTAAAAATACGTAAGTTGAAAGGGCCTAAAAAATGCTGCTATGTTTTGGTTACCCTTTAGCCAGCCCAACTGTTTTATTTTTAAATTAATCCAAATTCTTCCGATACCTTATTTCAAGAAGCTTAAAAAGTGCTATCTTTGGTACAAAAAATACCAACCCTTAACTTAAGGATGCATGCTTTAACTTTATAATAATCAAAGCATAATTATTTACAAAAATAGCCTATAAATAATAAAAAATAATGTTTTACTTACCGGTAAAAATTTAAATAATTATTTTTAAGAGTTGCAACATCATTCCCCAGCTCCTAATCCTGGACTGTATTTTTTATGTAAAAAAAAACATTTTTAGGCTCTTTCAACCAGTTATTTTGAAATTACATTATTCAAGCTTAAGCTAAGGTTTTCTTGTACGATTTTAAAGACTAAAAACCCCGCTCTAATTGAAGCTTGAATAAAAGCTTTCAGGTACTATGATAATTTTTCTACAAGCACTTGAAGAACGGAATAAAATATTTTCAAGAGCATTTTTCTCGAAAACGGAAAAATATAGCGATTTACTTTAAAGATATTCGGAATCAGGTAAAAAAATACTATCGGTATCATTCAACAAAATATGCAATTTATTGTCAAAATTATTCTGCAGAAGATTATTTACCATTATTTACCAAAAACAACAAGCTGTAAATGGTTCTGTAATGTGTAGACCTTCTGCTACCATGATCCATAATCAGTTTTTTCTACAGAGCTACTTCATCTCATTAATCATTCATGAATACTATAATATATAAAGTATAAGTCCAACAATTCCAACAATTTGTATGCATAAATATTTAATAACCACCGAAACTATAGTTTCGTATAATAACTATGATTATTTTTTAACGTTTTTATCAACCAGTCATTTAACAATTCTGACCACGTGTTTATTTCTGTTCAATTATATTCCAATTACATCGGGAATTTTCTACTGTAGAAAATTCTAGTGAGAATCGCTGTAGTATTTTGTTTTTCAGTATTTATCTTTTACAACAAGATTTCATACCTAAAACGAATTATTAATTAAATATGAATATATTACTATTTATAATTATTGTTATTACTTTATTATTTACCAAAAAATACCACGAAATTTTCTTTTTATAAAATGTAATGACAGTTTTTATAGGTTGACTTTTATGAACATGCCTAGCGCAGTACCGCGCTAGTCAGTACTGCAGTAAGTGACTTAACTACTGACAACCATAATTTGCAATTTAAAAATAGACAAAAAATGTTTGGCAATTGAGAATGGAATTAAATAAACCAAATTAAAAAATATGCCTGTATAAATATTGAGATAAGTAATAAAACAATTTATATCATTTTGCGATGAAAAAAATATAAAAGTTGGTTTGACATATTATAAATCGTTAAAAAATAATCTTTCGAATTACACATGATTCTTCGAGTTATTGAGAAAAATTCAGAGTTTTCATTCAAATTTGCTGTCAAAGGAAATAATTACTGAAGGGCGATGCCCCGATCGTAATTATTTCCAGACAGCAAATTTTCATAAAAACTTTTTGGACTTTTTCCAGCATAATTCTCAGCCTCTTGTCTAATTATATATGATAACTATGTGTTTTTAAAATAGGGTTATAAATTTTAGGGAGTGATTTTACATCAGAAAATTTGACCAAAATTTCCTATAAAGATATGTCTTAAAATAGTTCGCAATGGAGCTAATGCTCTGTAATGCTAAAAAAATTGTTTTTTATTTTATAACTTAGGAATCCTTGAGATACAGCAAATAGGTTTTTCAAGTGAACTAATCCTAATAATGCCCATCTTCGTATGTTGATTGATTGATTGAGGAAGAGAGACAAGATGAGGGTTCGTACCTCTAACACTGCGGCCCCCTGCGGGCCTATTGTGTTGTTCTTGGGTCTCTTTCTAGTCAAACATCTTCGTTTCCTTTATCAGGCTTACTAGGCTGTTTGTTATCGTATGTTAATTTCATGTACTTATTTTAATTTTAATTTTGTACTTATTTTAATTTTAATTTTGAAATATCAATCCTTAGGTCGAAATGCTTAAAAAAAGGTACTCTTCTTGAAATATTGTAGGATTGACCGTTTTCGAGAAAAAATCATTTAATAATGATAAAATTTAATGGATTGAGGTCGAAAAATTAAATACTAAAATGTTGAAAACTGAATGATGCGGGGTGAATGTATATTAAAAACTAAAAAAAAACGCATATTCAGGTACTTCCAACAATCAGTCCTAAGGGAACTATATATGGTACGTTTTTACTAGTGCAGTGACTAATACCTAAAACGTATCATGCTGCTCTCGTATAAGGGATTCCCCTCAGACGGAGTACGTGAACCGCACCCGAATTGGTATGATCCTTGCCTTTTAGCACACTTTCGCTAATGAGTCACTGTCGATTTGTGTCCTAAAAATGCACCATTTTTAAAGGAGCTTTAAAAGCGATTTTTCAACCTACATGTAAAAAAACTTTTTTTTGGTTTTCAACATTTTAGTATTTAATTTTTCGTCTTCGAACCGTGAAATTTCACCCCTAAATGACTTTTTCTCGAAAACGGTTAATAATGCAGTATTAAAAGACTACCTGTTTTTATGTTTTTTGACCTGAGAAATCATATTTCAAAAATAAAATTACAAAAAGACACATGAAACTAAAATACGAAGATGGGCCTTATTAAGATAATTTCATGTGCAAAACCTCGTTGCTATATCTAAAAGGGTTCCTCGGTTATTAAATAAAAACCTAATTTTTTAGCCACTTTCGAAGGGGCTTAGCTCCCTTACGATGCATTTTTAGACATACGTTTATAGGAACTTTTTGTCATATTTTATGATAAAGAATCACAAATTAAAATTTTGGATTCTATTTCAAATACACCATGTATTATAATGTACATATACCCATCTATAGTATAAATTATAACATTTAATAAATTAAAACAAAACTGCGTATACTTTACATTTCCCTGCGTATACGTTACATTTCCTGAAACATGCAGCATACAACAGGATAAAAGGTTCCCTAAAACATGTTATTTCCGAAAGGAAAACATCACAAACATACAAAATATATCCTTTTCAATAGATCAAAATAATCACTGAGCGTGCTAACTGAATGCTCCATCTTAGTCTTTTTTTTATTTTCGTTTTTATTCGTTTTCCAAGAAAACTGAAAAGTATTTAAAAGTATTTTATGTTTGGAGAATCCGGGATATTTTTAAAAGTTAAGAATTAAATCTAACTATATACAAGTCCAAAATTAAATCAAAACTTTTTAAGATAATTAAAAACTCCTATAAGTAAAGTTCAGGTTTAAATAAATTGGTTTAAACGCCTTTTCAACTATTTTATGGCGTTCTTTATTTAAATAAAACTAAAAATACTAAAAATATTCTTAAATAACTTTTTTTTTTCACTACTTGCTCTAGACCTATATTTCACTGTATACAACTGTTTTTTGAGAATATAATTGCTGATATTTTAATCATTTTAATGATTTAAAAATCAAAGTTGGCTGTATAATATTTTAAATAAATTAAACCAGATATAGTATAAAGTAACTCTTTACAGTGGGTAGCATATTTCGTTTTCTCTCGATATACTTTGCTTTGTGCCTTTGTGCCCACACTTGAGTATTCAATGAATAAACTATATTTGTTTTCTAAAAATTTGGAATTTATCTGATTTTTTTTTATATTTTTATAATTTTATGAATTTGTGTCCTCTATATTTTTTTTACTTTTAAAAAGTACAGTATAATCCTCTAATATAACTTAATTTTTCATAAATATTTTCACAATTCAATCTTGGGTTATCATGCGCACAAAAAACGTGACACACGGACGAACGGACGGACAAACAAACAGATAGATTTTTAAAAATTGTTCAGAATTTGATAAAAAACGTTTCCACATTTTTTTTTTATTTTTGGTTGTTTTTGGCGATTTATAAAAATTTTAACCATTGTATAATATTCTTCAAGCACTACGTTCTGTGAAGGGCATAATAATAGTTATTTCGCAATTCGCAACAGTTGTATTGGTAACACCTTGTCACCAATATAGCTGTTTATTTATTTATTTATATATTTATTTATTTATATATTTATTTATTTATTTTCTTTGTTTATTTATTTATTTATTTATTTTTATGGGAAAGCCCCATTACAGAAAAGATAATACAATAATTGTAACAATTATTAAATATTGGTAATCTTAAAAATTAAAATATTTATATTTAATTAATAACTAAAAATTAATAACTAAATGTAAATTTACAATATTAAACTAAAGGTCGAACAGACGATTTAAACTTGGCAAAGTTATCAAAAAACAAATCAATTTTTTTATAGTTAATAAAGTTTAAAGCAACGTTTAAAGGAGTTAAGTTAGCATAATTTGTAGCGTGACGGGACAAAAAAAAAGTGTCTTGACCACTTCTTAATGCTCTACCGGAAACAAGAAAATCAAGCACACCGAATAGTTCACTACAGTCAGTTAAACCATTTGTTAATTTGTAGACAAACCATAATATGTATAATATGCATATTATGTTGGCTATAAGCCTTCTTGATTCCAATTTTTCCAGTCCAGTCACTCTATAAATCACAGAATAATCATGATCGACTATGGGAATACGTATTTTGTAAGCAATTATTCAGGAATTTTCGCTGAATTTTTCTAAAATCTCCTTATCCTTAAACGTATAAGGAGACCATATAAGCGGACAGTATACTAATTTGGACCGTACTAATGTTTTGTAAATTGTTACTACAGTATTAGAAGACAATTCCTTGAAATTCCTCGTTACAAATCCTAAAATCCTGTTTGCCTTTAAAGTAATATTCTTAATATGTTCGGAAAAGTGTAAATTTTTGTTAAAAGTGACTCCTAAATCTTTGACTTATTTTAAAGGAGCACTATCAATTAAATAAGATGTATTAAAATTTTTATGACCTCTAAAAAAACTTATATAGCAACACATCAATGTTTAATTTAAAATTATTTTTAAGTGACCACTGAAAAATACTATTAATGTCCCGTTATAATCTAAGCTAATCTTCTACTGATTTTATGATCAGATAAAATTTGAAATCATCAGCGAATATTAAACCTTCACTAAATTCTAAAATATAAATCATGTCGTTAATAAAAATGTTAAATAACAATTGAGCACAGTGTGAACCTCTAGGTACACCAAATATCACTTGAATAAAAAATGAAAATAAGCCGAAAAGGAAGACACACTTTTTACGATCAGTTAAAAAACTGGAAAACCACTTTATTAATTTTTCGTCGAATTCGAAAATTGCTAGCTTTAACAGCAATAAGCTGATGTCAACCTTATCGAACGCTTCCGAAAAATCAATGTTTACTGAGTTTAACTGCCAACCTTTTTCCAAAGCATGTAACGTCCCGAAAAAAATCCGTCTTAAAAAATAGTTAATCTTGATTTACAAACCAAACTATCAACTAATTTAGGAATAGCCGATAGTTTACAAATCTCTCGATAATTTTTTATGTTATTGCTTCGGCCGCTTTTAAATATGGAAACAATGTAGCTATTTTTCCAGACTTGAGGAAAAACTCCTGAGAGGCATATTAAAATAAATACTCTTAAAGGCATAGACGGTGTATAATTACATTTCTTTAAAAAAACATTCGGTATGCCGTCTGGGCCTGAAGAATATTTAGAAGGAATTTTATTGATTTTATTAAATACATCTACTTTAGATATTGAACGTAAAGAAATAGCTGAATTAGACCTAACAGAGCCATTAGAATCAATGTTTACAGGGTTATGTTCTTGGTAAACGGTTAAAAAGTATTCTGCAAAAAGACTAGCTATTTCTTGAGTACTACAAGCAGTTTTATTGTACTTTTAAACTAATTATAAATAATGTAAATAAAATTTCACAAAAAATTATTTCATACGTTTTAGAAAGTTTTCTTTTCTTTGAAGTTTATATTAATTTATATCATTGGAAAAACAATTATAATTACGCTTTTAGCTTTTACTTAATTAGGTTTGGATCGGACTAGTTTATTTAAATAACAAAGCCATAATGGCGAAAGAGTGTGGTAAAGGCAAGGTAATTGGTAAAGCAATATAAGAGTAACAAAGGAACCTGTCTGGTTTTCTAAATTTAATCAAATTGAACTAATCTACGGATAAGCTTTAATACAAATGAAACCATAGTCGAACTTATGAAAACAAGAAACATTTCAAATAATATGTTAATGCAAGTTTTATTTAAAAGTTAAGAATGGCTGTAGTATGATATTAAAATAGAATTTTTAAAAGGCTATTAAAGTGTGAGTAATAAATATTCTAAAAGATTAGCAAATATATAATTATTTTTAAAACCCTTCTATTCACTTCACTTCCATAAAATTTTACTATAAAAAAAACAACCGTCAACCCCCCCCCATCACCCCCCATGCGGCTAAGTTAACTCTAAAGGGCCCTCTCTGTTATACCTACTTATAATAAACTTAGAAAGCTGAAATTTGATACACATGCTTATCTACCCTCAAAAAATAATTTAATATAAAATTTACCCCCCAACCCCCCACCCCTAAAATATCAAAAACCTTTTTTTTTATCCACGTGAGTTAATTTAAAATTAAAATTGAGTTACGTACTCATCCTATAATAATAAAATTTTACTATAAAAAAACAACCGTCAACCCCCCCCATCACCCCCCATGCGGCTAAGTTAACTCCTTTTACCCACTTAGACAGCTAAAGTTCGGTACATATGCTTATATCCGGTGACAATATAATTTTACATAAAATCTCTGTTTCACTCCCGGGTTGCTTCACACATTAATAAATTATAACTAAAAACTTGAAAATAAAACTATATAAAAAAACAGTTTTTAAACTTAAAACCCTTCTATTGATTACGTATTATGTATAACTAAAAAGTAGAAAACAAGATATACCAATTTACAAAAACTAATTTTTTAAAAGAAGGGTTTTGGAAATGTTGGCAAAAATAAAGAAATCACAAATTCCAAAACCTTTCTTTTAAAAAATTCGTTTTTGTAAATTGGTATATCTTGTTTTCTACTTTTTAGTTATACATAATTCGTAATCAATAGAAGGGTTTTAAGTTTAAAAACTTGTTTTTTATATAGTTTTATTATCAATGTTTTATCTATTTTTTTTTTTTTTTTGAGTAATAAATATTCTAAAAGATTAGCAAATATATAATTATTTTTATCAATGTTTTATCTATTTTTTTTTAATTAAAAAAAAAATAATCAATCTACAGATGTGGGCTTTTTAATTTTAGATGATAAATACCAAAATTTTAAAAATTGTATCAGAAAATTTTATCATTGGACGGATAATTCCGAGATCTTGAAAACCCAAAATACCCAGATAACGATGATTTTGGGTTACATTTTATTTCGTTATATACAGCGTGGTCCAAAATCCACTCAACTCTTGAATGAGTTGAGATATCGACCTAAATTTTGGAAATTGTGAATAAAAAAACTTCAACTATCTTTTTGCATATATTTAATATTCTTAGCTCTTAAAATGTGGGCAGGGGGGCATGGGGGGAATTTTTTAAATGAAATGGGGGTGTGGTATATCATTAATAATAATGATTCATTATAAAGCTTATAAAATACTTTATATCACTATATGTATATATTTGTTTTTTTTAATTTGAAAATGGGTATTTTCGTCAAAATTAAATTAAATCCTTTTAAACGAATGACTGTTTAATTTAATTTTTTTAATTTACACGAAAAAAAGTTATAAGCCTAAATAGACAAAAAAAAGTGGATAAATTAATATATTTTTTTTTAGAATCGGTTAAATTCGGTAAAATTTTACCCCAGTGAACAAAAGTCTCCACGGGCACAAACCTCTAAGTCTTATAGTTTTTATACTAGCGCTCAACAAAAATGGCTTTTAACGGATCTACCTTTTGATCAAATTTAGATTAATTAATTAAAAAAAGATATTACAGTTTAAACAAAGGGTAACTTTTTAAATAAAATATAAAGTAAGGACGCCACTGATTAAATTATGTAAAGTGTAACTCCCTAATATTGCTCAATATATTAAACCTTTAGAAAAGTCAGTGGTGTCTCAACAATTAAGTAAAAAGGGGAAAATACAAAAATATATATTTTTTCGGACGCCACTGACTTTTAAAATAAAAATGTTGTTATTCTTAGTAACTCAGGTCAAATTCCATCTAAAAATCTTATTTCGTTCTGGAGTTATATTAAAAGATGTATCCACAAAATGCCATTTTTGTTAAGCTCTAGCACGAAAACTATAAGACTTGGAGCTTTGTGCCCATGTAGACTTTTAATCAGTCAGTTGAGAACTCCAAAATAATTGAATTTTATAAAATTTAACCGTGGTCCTTTATTTATGTTAATAATATGTCCTCTGACAAGAACACATCCACTGGGAAATATATTTGTGGGTGGTCACCGGGAACCTCTACCGCGTGAAAAAAAATATAAACCCCAGCATAGACAACTTTTTTTTGTAAGCCTTATAAAGGACCACAAAAAAAAGCGTTGTCTGTGCTTGGTTTGAGACCCACCTATTCTTATGTGTTTTGGGGTTGCTGAACACGAATCTGCCAAAAAAAGGCAACTTATGGGCTCATTTTTTCCTGCACTGAAAAAACTGTCTAAAATTGTGAAAATCTAATCTGAAACAGTGTAGCAAAAAAATGAGCCCATAAAGTGCCTTTTTTATGAGAGATTCGTATTTAGCATCCCAAAATACATAAGAATACCAGACAAATCTAATCTGAAATTTTAGTGTAGCAAAAAAATGAGCCCATAAAGTGCCTTTTTTATGACAGATTCGTGTTTAGCATCCCAAAATACATAAGAATAGCAACACAGACAACTTTTTTTGTGGGTCTGTGTTATTGTTTGTGCGCATTCATTTTAGGTATTTAGCATCCCAAAATACATAAGAATACCAGACAAATCTAATCTGAAATTTCAGTGTAGCAAAAAAATGAGCCCATAAAGTGCCTTTTTTATGACAGATTCGTGTTTAGCATCCCAAAATACATAAGAATAGCAACACAGACAACTTTTTTTGTGGGTCTGTGTTATTGTTTGTGCGCATTTATTTTAGGTACTTTAAAAAGCCAAGTAAGTCAAAAATTTATTATGAATTTAACGAAAATATTAATTTACTGCAAAAATTTTCAGTGTTTAATATCTTCCCTATTGTTATTCTAAATTAACAAAAGGCTGAAAAGTAAAAAGCATTTACCGAATAAAATTTAATAACGGCCTAAAAGCTTAATTAAATAAGTGCGACTAAAACAACTTTCAATTTCAATCGAGTATTTTTTTTTCTTTTATTATAGCAACGCTTATTAAAATGAAAAAAAAATCTAGACTATTTAAAACGTGTTTATTTTTACTCTGCTCAGAAATGATCCATAGTCTTTTTTAAAGTGCCTTCGTAATAGGGTATATCAGGCAAAGCTAATATAGAGGGAGTTTAAATGTTAAGGGATTCTGTAATGAAAATTGTAAAAAACTATAAAGCTACGGTTTGTTTTTTAATTTCTTATTATTTGGGAAAGAAATAAGTTTTTTTAAAAAAAAATACATATTTTCGTTATATTTTGTAAGAAATGTTTACCTTTTATTTTGTTTAGGTTACAATCTGTTTTACAAGAACTGTGTCTAAGGTTACACGTAAAACTTTTTTTTTGCCATTTATGTATGAAATTTATTTTCTTGTTTGTAATTTTTAATGGATTCTTAGTTTTTTTTTTTAATATTTAAATACCTAAGTTTTTACTTTAAATTTTATTTATTTTCTTTTTACAACTGTATAGGTACAGAAATCTACATATCGATAAAGTTGATGTGCGTAAAAAGTTCATTATTGCCAAAATCCTAACAGTGTAAATAGAAATTAAATCCAAATTTCTTTTAAAGTGTTCAACCTAAAAATATTTAAAAGTGTCCAAAATCGCGTTAATATTTTTAATATTGAAATTTCAATTCCCATAAGTTTTCAAAGTTCAAGAAAGAAAATATTAAAAGTATTATTCATAACAGGTGGTTAACAAATCCCCTGGTATTTATTCACTGAACACTACATTTTCACGTTTTACTGTTTTAATTAACTTGAAGGAACACTTTGCCTAACTGATCCTAGATCTAAATATTTTACCCCTTTTATACTCTTTAAAAAAAAACAATAAACTAAAATAAGACATCTTATAGTTAAAAGACTCGTGTGTTTCTAAGGTGGAGCCTAAATGAACCTAACAAGAACATCCAAATTCCCCTCTACTAGTATAAAGCTATAAATTAACATAGAACATGTTAAGGTCAACGTATCTCAAATTACTTAGTAGGGGTTAGCTTATACTCTATGTATATTAAAATAAAATTATTTTAAAAACATTTTACACAATATGTAAAATATGACCCTCTAAAATTGTACTAAAAATAGGGTTTTTAATTAATAACTCTGGTACCCATTGAGCTAGAGCGAGGTTTTGCATGGTATTAATAAGGAAAATTACTTTGTTACTTTTTATATATCCAGAGGTGTGCCTAGACGGACAAAATGTGTGAAACTTTTTGCCCCAAACTTTTTAATTTTTTTTTTATTTTTTGTATAAAATATACATTCCTTGGGTAAAAATACATAAAAAAATGTCATATATTGTAAAACTGTAGAAGCAACCGTTTTCAAAAAAAAAAATCCAATTAATTAAGGCGTATGTAATATTTTGGGCCACCAAAAATGTTATTTTTAAAAGGATAGCCGGCTATTACTCACGAGTAATAGCCAGATTTGGTTTTAAAGGTGTGTTTAAAAAGTAACAAAATTCTAATTTGTATTGTATTAAATAAAAATGCAACAAGAAAAGCTATGTTACAACTCAATTTTAAAAATAGATTTCAGGTACCTTGCAGGACCCCATAATGTTTTTTCTTTGAGATTATTCTACTTTATTTTAAGTGCTTTTTGAACTTTTTTATTGGTAAATTATAGTTTAAGGAATGAAAAGAGACTTTACCATAAAAAATAAATTAATTAATATTAATTACAATTAATACGTACAACAAGGTACAACACTCTCCCCTATTACTGAATTGAGACCGAATTTTAAACCACTGGGAATAATCCTCGTAAAGTTAGAAAGTAAAAAACCATTTAATAAAACCCTAAAAGACTTAATTAAATGGATGCCACAAAAATAACTTTAAACTTCAATCGACTATTTTTCTTTCTTTTACAAAAGCAATGTCTATTAAAATACAAAAACATTCCAGACTATTCTGTCCATTCCAAATATGTTTGTCTTCGCTCTGTTCTCCTCAAATTGATTCGACGTTGTTTTTCCAGTGCCTCCGCAGAGACCCCGAATCGAGTTTAACGGGACCCAGGTCCTCCCGGGACACAACCTGACGACGCTCCATGGCGAGGTGGCCATCGTCAAGTGCGTTTCTCACTACGGAAACCCACCGCCAGTCCTCAAGTGGTTTTTAGGTAAGTGTTGTCCTGCGAGTATTTTTACCGCTTTTATTATTCAGCAAAGAAAATTGTTTTCCAACAGAGGCGAAAACAGGGAAAAAAGCAAAGAGAATTGTAACGTTGTTTTAAAGTTTGTTTTTAAAGTAAACTTGCAGAATTTACTTTGTCTTTCGTAATTTATGATTTATTTATTTTATTACACATGGGGCTTTTCGTATCACATCGATCAAGATTCTGCTCCATGATGCGGGTTTTGACCAAAATTGGAATAGTTGTAAAAATATAAGACTTGTGTACCGTAACGAAGTATTTTTTAAATTAGTACATATATCCATTGGCTATATGCATGGTCTTAAAGTTGGCTGATAACCAATGGACACCGGTACAATAAAGAATAGAACAAACATTTGTGTCTTAAATACCAACAAAAAAAAATCCCTAAAAATATTATATTTGTATTTTATCACAGTGCAACAAAAAATGTGCATTATAATATAATGCACATTTTTTATTATGCAAAATTATTAAAGAGTACATAAAACAGGCTATTGTCAATTACTGTCAAATTAAACAGTGCTGCCAACATCATAAGTTACCTATGCGTTATAAAGACCAAAAAAATGTTTATTACTTAAAAAAAATTAAATATCTCACCTTCATGTAATTTAAAATATAATTTAAAATGTAATTTTTACCTAGCATAATTTTATTTTAAAACAACAATTATACTTTATACTTTTTATACTTTACTCTCTCCATAGAACTTTTTTCTTTATCTAATCTAAATGTAGCGGTGACTATTGCAGGGATATTTTATCAGCCCAAATCCTGATGTTTATTGAACGAATAAAATTAAATTTGCTTTTAATCTGTTTATCCCGTTTGTCTTTAATTTTCGTATCAGTTAAAACGTTTTAAAATATCATCAACATTTTTACCAAAACAACGTTTTTTAGGTTCGATATTTTTGATTTATTTATAATAAACAAGGTCGGGGAGTCGTGGAATTAGGCTCGTTTAAAACAAATATATTTTTTTTATTTTTTACTTTTCAAAAAATTATCTGTATATATTAAAGATTTATCAAACTTCGCTGCCATATCAAACCTGCCATTTCGATATTTTTAAATTTATCATTTTCAATAATGAATTAGGTTTAAATATTCTAAAAATTACACAAGATATCACTTTTTAAGAAAATCCATTAAAGTTCGAAAACCGTATTGGACCGCAATTTAATTTTTTTGTTTTTAATAATGGATTTAGTCCTCGATAACTCCTAATGACTATTTTTCATCAAAATCCATTATTCCCAAATGTTGGCGCCTATTGGATCTGTTTTAATTTTTAATTTTCGATAGTTGAAAAAAATTAAATCCATGGACTCCTTAAGAATTTATTGTGTTTATACTTCGACTTGGAAACCTGTTTTTACTGGTTAAGTGGGTTAAAAATAGCGTTTCTTTTTATATTTACAGATAATTTGTAAAATACTTGTATAATGAGTTATACAAAAAAAAAATATATTTTTTTTTCGAGTATAATTCTGAGACTTCTGCTAAATAAAGTCTAAATGGTTCCTTTGCCATGGGTCCAAAAAGTCCAATAGCGTTGTGTGGGATGAAAACAGGCTTGGCCGCTAGAAACGCTCCACTGAAAAAAAGGATCCTTTGCGGTAATGGCATATGAAATTAGGCCAAATGCTTTGCACTCTTGAATACGTCCAAAAGCGCCTTCTCTTAACATGAAAATATAATTCACTTGCCACTATCTTTCTGATTCTTTAACTTAAAATTCTTTTATCTTGTGTGAAATGCAAGTGGTCTTATCTCAAAAGAAAAATTCTTGGGCCAAAGTATTTAAAATTATTTAATTTTTAACAATCTTAAAACAAGATAAATGGTTTTTGCCTCAAATGCGCCAGGTCCAAGAGAATTTTAAAAATAAGTCAAAAGCGACACTTTTCTTGGGACAAGATAAATACTTTTGTTTAAAGATACACATCTTTTAAGCTAAAAGAATAACTGCCAAGAGTGTTGACTATTTTGAGCCAAGAACATCATTTTTTTCAGTGTACGCTTCATATTTACCTAAATATTTGTTTATGATATATCTGTTAGGATTTGCCAACGTATTTTAAAAAACGTAGTAAACGTTCGTTACTGTTAGGAAACGGATCATCAATTGTAGACACAATAAATTGCAGATACGTCAACAGCACTAGTATTTTGCTTTCAGTGAAATTCATCTTTTAGGTTAGGATGGAACATTAATTAAATAAAAATCTACAAAAATAAATTAAGTATATAAAAATACATGCTTACTATTGTGATATGAAAAAATTCCTGGAAAAAAATACACCATATATAGGTTAGATTTACGGTTAAAGCTTAAAAGCGTCAACCGTCATCAGAATCAAATTAACTTTTTTACATAATAGTGGGACTTGACAAACTCTACACAATTGCTCAAGTAACATAGACTTAGCTTCTTGTTGCATGCTAAAAAGCTGTCTAGTGTCCGCCAAAACACTAACTTTAGTTTGATTTGAAGTAAAAGTTTTGGTTGCCAAAAGTTAAAAAATCGTATTTTTTGGAGATAAAAATGATACGTCAAAAATATGTACCTAAAAATCTTGTTGTTTAAGTTGACTTTCGGTATACAATACAACATTTTTCTACTTCCGGTTTTACCGGAAGTGCTCACAATTTTCACATTGTAAGTGCGACATTTAAATGTCTTACATTTTTCGAATTAAAGTAAAACTAATTTGTATTTCAGCATATATATGTATTTAAAATAGGCCTAGCGCTTTCGATCAAAAGATCATCTTCAGGGCTTAGCTCTGAAAAGTAAGATAACAAAAAATTAGGGGGCTATGAAAGTAAGGTTAGGAATAAATAATAAATAAGTAAATTTACAAGGGGTACTTACTCGTCAGAGCTGATTACAACAGAATCAGAGGTAGATTAAAAATATGGGAACATCACAGTTAAAGAGTTGCAAAAATTAAAATAATAAATATATAAATAAACAAACATTTTTGACATAATGACAATTAAAAAGTATATGGAACTAAAAACATTACAAATTTAAAACACTAGAAATTTAAGCGGCAAAGTTTAAAAAATTTTAAATTAAATTTTTGAAAATTGGTTTGAATTTTTGGTTTAATTCAGTTTGATTGTTTAGACAAAGATCTTTGTTATTTTTAATGCCCAAATATATTTCCAAATCTTCTAGTAATGACATTTTTAGATAGTATTTATGGCAGGTCAAAAAATGGAGGATTTTACTATCATTATCAATATTAAAAACGTGATTATTATATTCTAGATGATGACCAAAAACTCATGGATCGTTTTCATATTTATTGCACTTTTAAATGGTACCAGGGGTGTACATGGTACCAATTTCCAGAATCACTTAAAACCTCCAAATTTAAAGAATTATACAAGTTAAGAGAAAATTAATGTTTTTAAGCATTTCTGGTGTCCATTAGAGTTTATTAAAGATGTCATGGCCTAGTTAAAAAAGTTAAAACAAAATTGAGGTTCCTTAAGTATATTAAAGGTACCAAATTTAAAAATTGTATCTTTACAAATACAGAAGTTAAGGGGGGTTAATATTGAATCTGTGACACCCGGTAGATCTGGCTAGATTAAAATACTGCTTTTTTATTTTGATTTTTTTAATTTTGCCAACAATAGAAAAAGAAAGAAAACATAGCCACTTATTTGTACCAAAATTCTTATTTTATCTATATTGGTACTGGAATGTCACTTGTATCGATGCCGGGATTTTAATACATTTAGTATAATTGCGGTTAGAACGACTGAAAATTTTGTCTTTTTTTTTCACAATGTTACTCCTTTGATAAAATTATTTGATTTTTTTGTTACATTTTGTTTTCGGTGCTCCACTCTATGAAAGGATGTATACACAATGTGTTGCTTATCTAAGAACAGTGTTTGTGTTTGTTAATTAATATAAGGAGAACCATTATTGGTTTTTGCCGACGTCTTTTGAATTTAAATTAACTACAACACCAAAGCAAATATACAAAAGGCATTGTTATTACACATTACACAATTCTGTTAAATTGTATTTTTTGTTAACATATTTTGTTGGGATTGTAATAAAAAACCTTAATAATTATTACTGTTATAATAGCACTTTATTTTATAAAAAATAACTAAAATTTAAATGATTCTTATTATTTTTGCCAAGGTAAAGTTCAACCCAGTAAACATAAAGGTCTAATTTTTGTCAGCTTATATTATTATATATATACGTATAATAAACGTTTAACAAGTGTAAATTTCAACAAAAAATAGACAACCAGTTTGTAAATTCATTTATGGTTCTAACGTCTGAACTTCTTATAGTGAAGTGCTTTATTATTAAATAAAATTAAGAAGCTTAGAATTAACTTCAGGTTTATTTTTTGTTGTCAAAAACCATTTAATTAACTAAAACACCAAAGCAAATATACAAAAGGCACTGTTATTACACATTTCACAATTCAATTGTATTTTTTGTTAGCATATTTTGTTGGGATTGTAATAAAAAACCTTGATAATAGTACTTTATTGATTTTTAATATTTATTGTTTTAGTTTGGTGGGTATAGGTCTTTATTTTTTTTTAAGAAAAACTACTTTTTTAAACTTGCCGACGTTTCGTAAAATATATTTACTTCCTCAGGGCTTTTAATATATTTTACGAAACGTCGGCAAGTTTAAAAAAGTAGTTTTTCTTAAAGAAAAAGACCTATACCCACCAAACTAAAACTTAATATAGTTTAAAGGTCACTAAACCAAATTTATTTTATTATTTATGCCTACTTTTGATTAGTATTTTCCTTTCAAGTTCAACCCAGTAAACACAGTCTAATTTTTGTCAGCTTATTCAACCTTTCTTATATATGCGTATAATAAACGTTAAACAAGCGGAAATTTTAACAAAAAATAGACAACCAGTTTGAAAATTCATTTATGGTTCTAACGTCTGAACTTCTTATAGTGAAGTACTTTACTATTAAATAAAATTAAAAAGCTTATAATCAACTTCACGTTTATTTTTTGTTGTCAAAAACAATTTAATTAACTACACCAAAGCAAATAAACAAAAGGAACTATTATTACACATTTCACAATTCTGTTGAATTGTATTTTTTGTTAACATATTTTGTTGTGATTGTAATAAAAAACCTTTATTTTATCAAAAATAACTAAAATTTATGTCAGATTGTTGTGACAGATAACATGGTTTAACACGTTAGCTACCACGAGAGTCACCCGTGACTCTCAATATTTCTTCCATTTATTCGATGTGTATTACCGGTGCTCAATAGCATAGGTTAACATCAGATCGTAACTCTCAAACATTATTTTAAAAATTATAAAATTCTATTTTACTACATTGTTTTTATTTTTTTAACAAAATTTTCATAGATAGCGCATTTTATTTTTTTAATATAAATTGATTAAAAACGGGTCAAATTTTAAGATAAAAACTGATAAAATATAATAATAATGCAAAAATTTAAATTGCAATAAATTATTTAAAACTGCATGGCAAGTGTTAATTTTGCTACAGTTTTACATACTAGATATAGAATAGTCATACTGTATCTAGAAGGAATTCATTCTGGCTTTGAAAGTGTAATTATTTGCCTACATTCTAAACCAGTTGCAGAATAGTATATTCTATAACTAGTATGGAATAGAAAATATTCCGCGCCAGCGGAAAGTTTGTCATACGAGCCGGCAGGCGAGTATAACGGTCCCGCGAGTTCGGAATGACTATTCCATACGTGTTGTAGACAATACTTTTTCTTCGACTGCAAATATGAAACACTGTATGGCTTTAAACTGCGGACAAGGTTAAAAACAATGTTTTTTGTGACTCGACATTGTAAATGCAACAAAACACATATTTTTAAATAAAGCAATTAATGTTATTTAATAATTTTATCAAATCAGTACTAAAAAAGATTTTTATTTAATTTTAGCACATATTTACAAATTATAATGCAAAAATTGAAGGTTATGTCAGATTGTTGTGACATATATCAGGTTTAAATATTTAACAACAGATGGAGCAGTTTTAATTTTTTTAACTAAATTGATAAAAAACTGGTCAAATATTAAGAAAAACTAATAAACTTTATGTAATTTTAACGCAAAACTTTAAATTGCATTAAATTATTCAATATTTCACGGTAAAATATATAAATTTTTGCTAATTTTGCTACAGTTTTCGTTACTTTTATAAACAAGAGATGGCACTACATGTGCTCATTCTAACACTTGATACGGAATATTCATACCGTATCTAGAGCTAGAATAGATTCATTCTTTGTTTGAAAAGTGTATGTATTTGCTTACATTCTAAAGCAGTCGTAGAAAAAAATATATTTTGTACAAAAATTTGCAGAAATTTTTTTAATTCAAGTATTATAAATTTAAATTAACTGCTCCAATAATGGCGCCTAAAAAATATTAATTTATCATTAAAAGTGGGACAACTGATAAGTACTTAAACTCTTATTTTACTTAGGTAGGTACTTATTTTTTTCTCATCCCAATGTACACTCGACAAAACAGTAAAATCGTTTAACTTTAATAGAAAACGAACTCTAAGTTTTTACGAGAAGCCTAAAAGATTGAAAATTCATTGTAAAATAAAAATTAAGCCCGAAGTTATGTTTTAAGTAGTTTGTGGTAAAGTATTTACTCGACTAATTGGATTTAATGAGAAGTAATTAAATTGGTAGATGTTGTTTGCAAATTTGCATTTTCAATTTATTGGGAACTATTTCAAAATAATTTGGTAACTGCCGTCTCAAGGAACAATCGATTTTGATCTAAATTCGTAACTTCCTTAATTCCTTCAGATTTGGTAAAATTGCTAAAATTGTTTCTCCATAAACATAGACCATTTTCAAAAATAGAAATTGTTAGATTAAATTATGGTACTTTATCTCGTCAAACAAAAACTTTCGGTACAAAATACAAAAATACAAAATCTCAAACTGTACCTTGCACAGTCCTTAACCCTATATAAAAACAGTTTAAATTCACACTTGTTAGTATTTTTTTGCAAGTTATAATATTTGAAGCGTAAAGTCAATTTTTACAATTTTTTTACCCTGGTAAAGCCATCTTTTCATGTAAAAGGGTTTTTTTTTTAATATTCCCTCATTATTCAAAAATAATTTCCCTTCCTAAAATCGCCTTATTTTAAAGTTTTTATATTTAAATAATAATAATAATAAGGCTTAACACGTTTTCTCTCTCAAAAAACCGCCGGGTGCGACGTCTAAATATTTTTTTAAAAATCTGAAAAAATTTGAGGGTTGATTTTTGACCTAAATGAACATCTATAAGGGGTATGTACATACTTACTCCGAAGCCTTTTAGTTGGTTGACGTTTCCCAAAGTGGCAAAATTAAATACCTCATCCCTCTTTTTCAGGTGACCTTTTTTTAGATGTCAACTTTTTGTTTAAAGTAAAGTTTTTTCTCCAACGAAATTCTTGCGTTTAGTAAAAGAATTAAAAATCCGTATCACTTTTTACATTTTTAAAGTTTTATATAAAAAAAAGATCCGCTTAAAAAAATTTGTCGATTTTTAATAAATACTCTCTTTTTGTCTTTTTAATAATTACTCTTTATGTCTGTCCATCTGTTAGTCTGTCTATCCGGAAAAGATAGGGTTGATTTTGTTAAAAATCGGAGCTTAAGAAGTATAGCGCTGATGTAAGTTAAAAATGCTAAATTGCGCATGGGCAGTGTTTTAAATTATTATACCAAATTAGTTTAAAAAATAAACTATTACCTAATTTTCGAAAGTTTTATTTTTGTTTCCGCGTGCAGGCGCCTTCTCCAACAATTTGAGTCCAAAACCAATCGAATTGAACTCCAATTTTTTTTCTTACAAGCTTTTTGATTCGAACTCTCGATTTTTCTCTGGTTTTCAGCAGCCACATTTAATCCGCCATATTGAATTTTTCAATACGCCACCATTTTTTTGAAAGCTCTTGTCCAGATGAACATTTAGACACCTCTATCATAAAAATCCATCAACCCAAATTTTGGGTACGCAGGTGATCCGGTTGATACGAAACGTCCCATAAGTAATTAAGAAAAAAACATTTTTAGAAAAAAACAATGTTTTCATGATTCTCAGATTTTTCTATTACGTCTTTTAAACATTTGACCCACTTTTGCATGTGCTGCCTGGTCATTGGTCCAGCAACTAAGTAAATGATAATGAAAATCTGCTAAGGGAACGTTTAAGTATTACGTAACGCTCCTAGGGGGGTGGGGATCATTTTGGAGTGAGTGTTAAGCTCATGTTAATGGTATAGGAAAACAGCGTTACAGGTGGGGGATGGGGGTCCAAAATGATCAAAATTTGCGTTACGTAATACTTGAACGTTCCCTAACCTGATTTGATTTTGTTACGTACGTTACCAAAAGGGTGGTCACCAAATTTCAAACTGAATTTGGGAAAATTACCCACACGTTAAATTATAATTTTAATTATAATTATAATTATAATTATTCTTCTGTAGGGCAACATACCGGGTGTTTCAGGAAGGTGGTTCACCCCACTTAAAATTTTTACTTTTTTAGGTAGGATATTAAAATTTGCAGAAGCTATATTATGTATAATTTAAGATTTTTTGACATAGAATTTTTTTGGCACTTCCGGTTTCGCCAGAAATAAATCCAACTTTCGATTAGTAAATGGAACAATCTGTATATTTTTACATATTTTGATTCAGAAATCAATTCTGAGAACAAGCATGTGTCACTTGTCAAATTTTGACAGGTCGTGTAATTTTTTAGTTAAATCGTTTGTGTTTTAATGCCAAGTTCTTCCACATAAACTATTCATGTGTGGTATCAAAATATTCGCAAGAAAATTCTCTTTTATTTTATTTTAAGGAGCCACCCTCTTTCTATTTGAAAAAAATGACTTATGGACCAAAGTATGTTACAATATTTTTTGTGAATTTTTTATTAAAAATTATACTTGGCTTTTACTTCCATTTTCTCAAATTCTTTAACAGAAACGAGGCGCCCAACGAATTTGAATTCAGCGCACTCAAATTAACTAAAAAGCCGTAAAGATATTTTTAATACATTGAAAAAACATTTCAGCAAAATTAAAAAAATATCAACTCACCCTAGTTGGCTTTGACCTAAAATATTTTAATTTCCTTAATAGATACCTGGGCACCTATTGGTTTTGGATTCGGTGTACATAAATTAACTAAAAAGCATTAAAAAATATATACACTGGGAAAGCACGGTTCAGTTGGCTTTGATTTCAATAATTAAAGCCAACATTTTTTACTAGATACGCGTATACCTCGTATAAAAAAAAAGCTCTTGTCCAGATGAACATTTTGACACCTCGATCATAAAAATCCATCAACCCAAATTTTGGACTTTTTTTTGGAAAAAGGAAAAAGGAGCAAAAGAAGCAAAAGGGAAAAAATACAATGTTTTTTTACGAAAAATTGAAAATTGGTATATAGGGGTTTTAAAGGCCACTGAAACTGAATCTTATAATAAAACAGGGGGTAAAAAGAAGTAAATTAAAAATAAAAAATAAAAAAATTGCAACACCCAACGTAATTTTTAATTTTATGACGAAACTCTAAATCAAAACCTCTGATTGACAGACATCCTTATATAAGATAGCACCCTCTTATATTATTTATTAAATTATGAGCAACAAACTGGGCCCTCTTCTTACATATTTACACATATAATCATGTACTTTTCAACTATAATAACTGAGCGGTAAGTAGCTACTTTAAAGTTTTGATCATTTTTCTTTAGGAAGTTACTCTTAGATTTTATAATTTGGTTTGACATTATTTTGACTATATCCTCTTAGAGTTTTGTTTTATGAGTTTCCATGTTATAAAACAAAAAGTTTATTTTATAAAATTTAATTCGAGATATAATTAGTACAGCAAGAAGCAAGTACTTAAACTATGTTAAGTACCTAAACCGTTAAACTTGTGAAACAGCACTTTATTAAAATAATAACCAAAAAACTTAAATTTGGTATTTACAAACAAACTTGATTTGTGTATAATAGCTAGGCAACTCAAATATTTACTTTTAATTGTACAACTACCCTAAAATTAAAATTAATTTCTAAAATGGTGTACTGAATTTAATTTTAATTATTATCTTTTAAAAAAGAACTATGTTTCATACACTTTAAAAAGAAAAACTGAATATTCAGTTACAAATGAATAGGAACTTATTATCCTAATTTAATTTTTGTTAAAAACACGCAAAACTTCATGTCCGTCACTAAAAATTAAAATACGTGACTTTAAAACTAGTTATAAAGTCACGTACTTTAATATTCAGTGACGGCCGTGTTTTAACAAAAATTAAAGTGAGTATTGTTATATTGTATGGATAATAATTTCTTATCCATTTGTAACTAAATACTCATTTATAAATGGATAGAAAGTTATGATCCTATTGTAATAGCGCGTTGGTCGTAATTAAATCCAAAAATATTAATTATCTAAGACATTAATTTAGAACCACACACTATTATTTGAAGACGTATCAAATACAAATAGCTGTATAGTTGCTATTTAGGTAGCGTGCCACCAGTAATAATATAACATAATATTATCATAATAGCATGTATCATATAATTACAAATGTTAATATTAGAATCTAATTACTTAATACTTATCTGACTTTCTTATTCCAGCGAAGACTTCATCTTATAACACAAACTGTAGATATGCGAAAGCTAAAAACTTCAAATATATTTTAAATTAGTTAAAATATATCTTGCCAATAAAACGAAAGAATTAAAAAACAATTAAAAAAAAATTAATGAAAGATAAAATGAAAAATTAAAAACAAATTAAAAAAAAAAAAACAACGAAATGAAAAATTAAAAACAAATTTAAAAAAAAAAACAACAAAATATTTTAATTTAAAATGAAAAAATTATGAATAAATAGCATTTTTACCCTTCAGATATAATCGCGACTTTAAATTTTCACATATTACGTTAATACTAAAACAGGCAAAAAGTCCCTTTCCAGAGATGCCAATATACCAGTCATAAAACTATTAACGTAAATATATCTGAAGAGCTTACTATCAAAGTGAACTGAAAAATTACTTTAAATTGCTGAAAATGAATTTAAATTTAATTAAGAGAAATTATTGAAAAAAACTACTTCTACTTATATTGATTTTCATGACATTGCTTCGAAGTAGAAAAAAACCATTTGTACAAAAAGTCCCTAATAATTGCCAGTATCTAAAACAACATCATTAAAGATATTCCCATATTTATTAATTAAGAAAACCGAATTAACCAATTAATTAGTCTAATAAAAATGTACACCCTTTTTATGTAAACGCCTCAATGACGCAAAATCTAAGAGTACCAAATATATAAGATTTTTATCAGATACTGGAAGTGTAGGGGTTGGGGTACCTCAAGGGAGTATCTTGGGCCCATTACTTTTTATAATTTTTGTAAATGACATATATGTGACTCTCCAGAACGAAAATCAAGCTCTTGTGAGTTTTGCCGATGATTCGAAATACTTACTGAAATCAAACTCTGAAAATATAATTTCTGAAACTGAAATTTTAATCTCAAAAATAAAAGCCTGGTTGGAAAATAACAGGTTAATTTTGAATGAGGAAAAAACTAATTTTATGATTTTTAAAGCAGTAAAAAACTCGAATCAAAGGATTGAAACGATCAAAATAAGTAACACGAACAGAGTATTATCTCAAAACGTAAAATTTTTAGGAATTTTTATAGACGAAAATTTGAACTGATCGTCGCATGTATGCCATTTACAGAAAAAACTTAATGGGGTAGTTTACTCTTTGTTTGTTTTGAGGGGTTATTTAGATATAAATACCCTTAGACTTGTTTATATTTCAAACTTTCAAAGCCTCTTGAGGTATGGAATCATATTTTGGGGGAAATGCAGTGATGTTGAGGTTCTTTTTAAATGCCAAAAGAGGGCCTTGCGTACAATTTTAAAATTAGGTTTTAGAGACTCGTGTAGAGATATTTTTAAAAAGCATAAAATTTTAACTGTGATTGGTCAATATGTTTATGAAACTATTTTATTTTTTTATAAAAATCGTAACTTATTTTTAAATCTTAAGTCTAAATCTCCCAGATGTTTAAATTACAGTGTTCCTAAGCACACATTAGTTGCTTATGAAAAAGGATTGTATTTTTCATCAATTCAACTCTATAATAAGTTGCCTCCACAGTTGAAAGTTTCTGTGAATTTAAAAACTTTTAAAATAAAACTTTTTGATTATTTGTGTAACATAGAACCATATACTCTAGGTGAATTTATGTCTTATTAGATTTGTAATATTACCATTTTGTGACAGTTTTCAATCAATGTTTTCTTGTATTATATTTTTGTGGCGTTATCATTTTACCCATGGGTAGATGTAAAATATGTAAGCATTTTTTATGAAATAAAGTATATTATTATTATTATTATTATTATTATTATTATTATTATTATTATAAAATAAACATTAGCAAAAACAAACTTCCTGTTTAGAACAATAAGTTTCTTACTTTTTTAGAATAATAATAAAATAAAAATACTCAATATATACAGGGTGACCCCGCTGTTACACTATACAATTGTACTTTAATTTTTGTTAAAAACACTATAGTTTTAAAGTCCCGTACTTAAATATTCAGCGGGTCATGAAATGTTGCGTGTTTTTAACAAAAATTAAAGTACATGTACATTGTACATTGTACAATTGCATACAATTGTATAGGATAATAACTTCCTAGTTTCTTATCCGTTTGTAACTAAATATTTAGTTTTGCTTTTTGCATTCTAATTTATTTATTAAAAAAAAATAGGATTAAAGTTTTCCAAAAATACACATTTTCAGCAAAGCAGTCGATTGATCGAAAAATTTGTGGTGATGAGCTTTTTTCGCCTCTTTCAGGAGGGAATTTTTTTCTTGCAGTAGGCAATTTTTCTTGGAAGAAAATTTCAGGGCCGGAAATGTTTCTTTAGCAGTGGTAAATGATACAAATTTTTCTACCGTATCTTAATTTATGCGCGCATGCGATTCAGGGCCGGATTTAAGCAATTGGTTTGGGGTGAAATTGCCTAAACGTAATGGTCAAAATCCGAGTAAAAATGGTCAAAAATCGATATAAAAATGATCAAAATGCAGAAAAAAAAACATTTATGTTCTTTATAAAGATAAATGCAATCAAACTAAAATTATCAGCGGTCTGGTTATGCGTGTCTGTAAGTATGCCTTTACTGAAACTAAAGTTTTACATTCTTAAATTAAAAAAATAAGAAAACCGTAGCGTCGCAGGCGAGGATTCTTACAAATTCCATGGTTTATTTTAATTTTAAATCAGTCTTACAGTTTCAAATTTACCAAAAAACGCAAGAGACTAGCGCTGCACGCGAAAAATTTTACAAATTCCATGGTCTTTTTTAATTTTAAATCAGTATTACAATTTAAAATATTACAAAAAAGCAAGAAACTCTACAAAATGAATGGTTTATTTTAATTTTAAATCAGTCTTATAATTTATAATTTTACAAAAATGCAAGAAACTCTAGCGCCTAGGCAAAACATCTAAAACCCTAAATTAAAATCAAACCTCGCACGAAAATTTTTTTACGAATATAACGCTTTAATTCGCAAATCTTAAATAAAAAAATAAGAAAGCCCTAAAGCAGGCAAAAAAATACAAACTTGATGGTCTATTTTAAATCAGTTTTACTATTTAACTTTAGCCCCGCAGGCGTAAATTTTTACGAATAGCATGCTTAAGTTTTACAATCTTAAATAAAAAAAAAAACGTAAAAAAGCTCTACCTAGCCCCGTTGGTGAACATTTCACGCTAACGTTTTGCAATCTTAAACACAACACGTAAGTAAGCCCTAGTGCCGTAAGCGATAAATATTACAACTTTAATGGTCTGTTTATTTTAAACTTAAAACAATTTTACAATTCCAAATATTACAAAAACGTAAAAAAGCCCTACCTAGCCCCGTTGGTGAACAATTTTATATATTTCACGCTAACGTTTTACAATCTTAAACACAACACGTAAGTAAGCCCTAGTGCCGTAGGCGATAAATATTACAACTTTAATGGTCTGTTTATTTTAAACTTAAAACAATTTTACAATTCCAAATATTACAAAAACGTAAAAAAGCCCTACCTAGCCCCGTTTGGTGAACATTTTTATAAATTTCACGCTAACGTTTTACAATCTTAAACACAACACGTAAGTAAGCCCTAGTGCCGTAAGCGATAAATATTACAACTTTAATGGTCTGTTTATTTTAAACTTAAAACAATTTTACAATTCCAAATATTACAAAAACGTAAAAAAGCCCTACCTAGCCCCGTTGGTGAACAATTTTATATATTTCACGCTAACGTTTTACAATCTTAAACACAACACGTAAGTAAGCCCTAGTGCCGTAGGCGATAAATATTACAACTTTAATGGTCTGTTTATTTTAAACTTAAAACAATTTTACAATTCCAAATATTACAAAAACGTAAAAAAGCCCTACCTAGCCCCGTTGGTGAACATTTTTATAAATTTCACGCTAACGTTTTACAATCTTAAACACAACACCTAAGTAAGCCCTAGTGCCGTAAGCGATAAATATTACAACTTTAATGGTCTGTTTATTTTAAACTTAAAACAATTTTACAATTCCAAATATTACAAAAACGTAAAAAAGCCCTACCTAGCCCCGTTGGTGAACATTTTTATAAATTTCACGCTAACGTTTTACAATCTTAAACACAACACCTAAGTAAGCCCTAGTGCCGTAAGCGATAAATATTACAACTTTAATGGTCTGTTTATTTTAAACTTAAAACAATTTTACAATTCCAAATATTACAAAAACGTAAAAAAGCCCTACCTAGCCCCGTTGGTGAACATTTTTATAAATTTCACGCTAACGTTTTACAATCTTAAACACAACACCTAAGTAAGCCCTAGTGCCGTAAGCGATAAATATTACAACTTTAATGGTCTGTTTATTTTAAACTTAAAACAATTTTACAATTCCAAATATTACAAAAACGTAAAAAAGCCCTACCTAGCCCCGTTGGTGAACATTTTTATAAATTTCACGCTAACGTTTTACAATCTTAAACACAACACCTAAGTAAGCCCTAGTGCCGTAAGCGATAAATATTACAACTTTAATGGTCTGTTTATTTTAAACTTAAAACAATTTTACAATTCCAAATATTACAAAAACGTAAAAAAGCCCTACCTAGCCCCGTTGGTGAACATTTTTATAAATTTCACGCTAACGTTTTACAATCTTAAACACAACACCTAAGTAAGCCCTAGTGCCGTAAGCGATAAATATTACAACTTTAATGGTCTGTTTATTTTAAACTTAAAACAATTTTACAATTCCAAATATTACAAAAACGTAAAAAAGCCCTACCTAGCCCCGTTGGTGAACAATTTTATATATTTCACGATAACGTTTTACAATCTTAAACACAACACGTAAGTAAGCCCTAGTGCCGTAGGCGATAAATATTACAACTTTAATGGTCTGTTTATTTTAAACTTAAAAAAAATTTACAATTCAAATATTACAAAAATGTAAAAAAGCCCTAGTGCTGCAGAACCAAATTTTTTACAAATTTGAAGGTCTAAGGTCCACTTAACACGTAATTTATACCTTTAAAAAATGCTGGTTTGGCGCCCCTTATTGCTAATCTTGGGGAGAAAGCTTCCCCTCCCTTTATTTGCCGAATAGAAAAAGTTTGGAGGAGTGTCCTTGGAAAAAGTAATAGTGTATTACGCACCGAGTACGCGAACCTAGTTTTCAGTGCACGAGAGTGTTTATTTTTTTATTCAGCCGAGTAAAAAAAAGCACTTAAAGTGCACTGAAATAGGTTTGCGTCTAGCTGCGTATACTATTTTTCCTACCTAAACATCCAAAAAGCGCAAAAATTATCTTAAAATAAATTTTATTAATTTGACGTTTTATGTTTGACGTTCACTAGTTTTCTGACAGCAGATATGTAAAATTAGCTGAGTGACACTTTCCGACCGCTGTCATAGCAACGGGTGGAAAATAAACACTAACTACTAACTAGGTCGTAGGAAAAATAACCTAATTATTATTAGTCCAGTCAAATAACGAGAAATCCTTTTGTTAAATTGCAATTAATGTACACGGGCTGATATTTTAAAGGGTAGTAGTGAAATTTCCACTTTAAGTAACAAAACAATCCTGTTAGTTTTTCACCGGGTGATTTGCGTAAGGGTTGTCCGCTATCTTGAATTTTAAGAATGAGTGCGGGTAACTCGCTAAATATGCATCTTACGATAAAAATGCATTAACCAGTTTTGTTAAGGAAAATATATTTTTTTAATATATCAATAACAATCGAGTTATAAATACTCAAAAATGGCCATTTGGGGGTAAAATTGTTTTTTTTTTCGATTTTTCAGCCAAATTATTCATCGGAGCCAACTTGTTGCTCTTGAAATTCTCTACAAGTTTTATATATTATGCATTTTCATAAGTATTTTGTTACGGTTACAGTGGGTGCTGAATTTCAAGATGCGCCCTGTGTAACCGTACTAAAGTACCTATGAAAATTTATAATATATCAAGCTTATAGAGAATTTCAAGAGCTAGAAGTTTGCTTATAACCACTTTTATCGTCTGATGTATAATTTGCCTGAAAAATGGAAAAAACCAATCTCACCTCCAACATGGCTATTTTTGAATTAACTCGATTGTTATTAATATATTAAAAAAATTATCCAATCGAAAATTGTTGGAAATTACCTGCGTAACAAAATTGGTTATATGCATTTTTATCGTAAGATGCATATTAAGCAACTCGCCCCTAGAATTCAAGATAGCGGACACCCCTTATGCAAATCGCCCGGTGAAAAACTAACAGGAGTGTTCTGTTACCATCCAGTACTACCCTTTGAAATATCAGCTTGTGTACATTTATTACAATTTACATTTATTATTTGACTGGACTAAATTCTCAGTCATGTATTTTATTTATTTTATAGATCAGCAAGAAATAACTCCATCTCGGCGCCAAACAAACACAACCGAATTGGACAATCCAAGGACATGGTTGGCTTTATCTGTCCTAGAACTGACAATTTCCAAGGAAAACCATGGAAGAATGCTTCGTTGCGTTGCGGTCCATGAATCCTATTCTACAAAGTCCAGTAGCATTGAAGTTCGACTAGATGTTATGTGTAAGTACATAATATAATATATTATACCCTGAACTATAAATGTACAAGAACCTGGGTCGAAAAAACAATTTTTTTCGATTTCGGTAATAGCGATACCTGCAAACGTTTTAACTTAGTATCCTATTTACGTGATCATCATCATTTATTATCTTCACATACCACCAGGCGAATAAAAATTTCAAAAATTGGCCAAAAATAGGTATAATATGAATTTTTTCGGTATTAGTTTAAATAGTAAAAATAAATTACATTAAATTACATAGTCCGTAAATGGTAATATGTTGCCATAGACCGGAATGGTAAAAATTACATAGTCCGTAATGGTAATGTTTTGCATAGACCGGAACAGTAAAAATTACATAGTCCATAATGGTAATATTTTGCATAGACGGGAACGGTAAAAATTACATAGTCCAGAATGGTAATATTTTGCATAGACCGGAATGCTAAATATTACATAGTCCAGAATGGTAATATTTTGCATAGACTTTCTATTATAAAAACAAACGTAAAAAAACGATCAGCTGGAACGATTTTTTTTTATATTTGCCTACAATACTAATGCTGTGTTTAATAATTTAAAAAAAAATTAACATACAGTCATATTAAAAGTGCTTTTAAAACAACTTAATCACTATGATATTTCAAGAACGCTTTGACATAGAGACTTGAAAAAAAATATTTACTACTTAGAAAATGTTTATTCCAAATTACAAGTCTCTGTGTCAAAGCTTTTTTGAAATATCGTAGCGTAAAGTTCATTTGGTTTAATAAACCAAACGATTTTCACCCTTAATACGAGTATAAACTGCTTACGTCTTTCTTTAAGGATCTATTTGTTGATAAAGATCGTAATTTATAATGAATGTAAATTTTAGGCCACAAATAAAGCATTTAAATATCGTATATAAATAATATTTACCTTTTTTTACACTTTTAACACTTTAACCTAGCAGCATGCGTCGCAATAACAATATTAAACGGTCCGTCTCATTGGTTATTCTCCAAAGCGCACGCGCGTCTTAAAATAACATAGCCCGACATTGTAAAATCATGTAAAAATATGTAAATCAATGTAAATATATTTTTTTACATTATTTTACATTCTTTTACATTCTTTTGCATTATTTTACATTCTTTTACATTCTTTTATATTCTTTTACATTCTTTTACATTATTTTACATTATTTTACATTCTTTTATATTATTTTACATTATTTTACATAAATTCATGAATTATGCATAGTCCAGAATAGTAAATTTACTATTCCGTACTATGTAAATTCATGTATTTTTACATTATTTTACATGCAGTTTTTACAGTGTAGAGTTTTAGAAAGCTAAATGTATTTTTCTCACCACCAACTAGGTAAGTTGTCATTATTTAATCAAAAAGTCGACAGTAATGGAAAGTAATATATCAATCAAACTTAGTAATATATGAAATCAATACAAACAAAACCGTAACTAAGGACAGAAAAGGAGATTTACCGAGCAAGGACACTAAGTGTGCTTATACTTACCGCAGGGGGCATCTAGACACAAGACTAATATTTCTAATTTTATAGAGTGACTCCATAAAAAATGATTTCTTGAATTGTCACACATATAAGTGTCAAAAATATTATTAAAATAATATTTTAACTCCTTGGTAGTGAGAAAAACCTCTTCGGTCGTGTTTATAGACCTTAGCTCCTCTTTGATCCACAAAATAAGACCTTACGCAGGAAAATTTACTTCTACTAGAAGCGAAAATAACTATTTTCAAAAATCGGTCAATATTTCGGACAGCAGCGGACAAAAAACCCTACAGCTGAAATGCAAAAAAAGGAACGTGCTTCATACACCTATATGCCTGATAAAGAAAACCAAAAACCGCAACCTTGCTGATACAAAAGCCATTTTTAAACCTAATACGGATCATATGATACCGAATTCATATAAATTTCTGTAACTTTTCCTTAAATTCCTGATGATGATGAAAAGCCTAACGTGGGCGAATTAAATATCGTTATTAAATTGCGAATATGCGAATCCATAATAAAAATCTATGGATTTTTTTTTGATTTTGTAAAATATCTGGTGATAACTGTCAATAGTATTGAAACATGGAATTCTATATAGCCTATATCACTTGCGTGATCAAGACGAATCTTCTGATGCCAAGGATCTAGAGGAAAACAAACAAATGTACATAAATACATACATACATACACCCATAGCTATACCTATACATACAAATACGTTAAAACATAATCCCCGTTGCTGAAGTCAAGTAAAAATTACCAGAAATACTGAAAATATCATATTCGCACACTATTTTGCCCAGTATTATCCAAAATATTGACCGATTAAAAAAAAAATATGTTTACGTGTTTCTAAAACCCGAGCATATGATTTGAGAGTGTTGGGAATTGGTTCCGACCATAGACAAAATAAACAAATAGATTGATTTTTGACCGTCTGCGCATACTTCTGCGTCCCGACTAAATGCGTCCTCCATTTTGATTCCAATTGTCCAACATAAAGTAAAAAAATATATATTTTATGTTGGTAACACTGTGTTGCGTTAGATAGGAATATTTTCTTTGTTAGGGATGTGTCTTTTCATTTCACTTCAGTAGTCAGTAAAAGTTTATTTTTGTCGTTGTTATATATGTAAAAACTAAATCAATATGTTATACTACACAGATATTTATTTATTTTTACCAGTAATTTAAATATAAAAATATAATTCTTCGCACACACCTCTAACATATTCGTGCAACAGGTTAACATAACCTAATTTATGTATGTTTTGAGTTTGTTTTCGAGGTTTTTCTGTTATTTTTTCTATGCGTTTGGTGTTTTGTGCTAGAAGGGTGAACATTTTATTTTATTATAGACTATATAATAGCGTTTTTGAACTTTTAAAGTCTTTCTGTGTTTTCTGTATATTGTATAGTGCTTTTTCAAAGAACTAGTAAAGTCTTTGCAATGACGTGTTTTATAAAAAGTTGTAGAAACATAAAACGACTGCTACCTGCAGACAGCAGTATCATATTTTTTTAGGTAAGTTTGATTTTTTTTTTAATATAACATAAGAAAACATTAAAAAGTAAGGTTATGTCGTTTATTTATTTACATTTTACCCACTAATTTAAATTTCGCGCATGATTTCTGACGTAACTTCCGATCAAAATGGAGGACTCATAAATTTGTATATAACCTTGAGATGACAGCTCATCTATGTTTTTTGTCTATGGTTCCGACGGAGATTATGCTATACCTATTTTTGGCCCATTTTTAAAATTGTCATTTGCCTGGTGCGAGAAGATAAACTATTACGTTTCTATAATTCTGCAATCAGATCTAGATTTATATTCAATAGCCAGAAATACACATATTGCATTTGCATAAAAAAGTTTGGTGGTGTGTGCGTTTTGTATGCAAAAGATTTTAAAGTGAAGTACAATATTGGTACTTCTTTTTAGCATGTACTTTAAGTTCATAATTTACGAATATCCCTAACTTTTTTCCATGTGTGTATTTGAAAATGCCCAATTTCATGTATGTATGTTTGTTTAAATTTTTTATAAAATAAAACGGTAAGAGATTTTTTTTAAGTATTTTTGCTAAAGCTTAATGTGATTTTTATCTCAATTGTTTTTAATATAAAACTGTTAACGATAAAAATAAGGCAATTACTCTATAGGCAAAATAGATTCATAAACTAAAGGTTAATATGTATTTTTAAAATATTTTTACAAAAGCTACTTTTTTTAATAATCTCAATAGGTAAATCTGCTGTGGTATTATGGTAATAATAATTGTCCAGTTTTAGCAGGTAGATTAAAATAGGAAAACTGGTTCATACCACAAAATAACAATGGTTAACATTAATCGCTAGTAATCCCCCGTGCATTCATTAAAAATTCGGATTTAATACTACTGGGGATCAATTCTGATCGTAGATGTGATGTAATAAATTTCCGGCGAAATTATATTGTCATATCACCCTTTTTTTTACACATTTCAATATTTCGGTACTCACGAATTTCACGAATGGCGATTTCTCCCGCTAGATTAGACAGGGACAAAAGTTCTACCCAAAAAGGATAGAAGACATACATACACTCCCACTTCCACCCAACCAAACAAATTCTGTATTTGTTCTTTGTTGAACAAATACAATATTTACTTGGCCGGGCGAAAAGTGTATCTATATTATTTCTATTAAAGAAATTAGTGGCGCCATCTAAATTTTAGTAGAATTATCTTATTCTACAGATTCACATTAGCTATGTTCGTTCGCGCCGCTACACTTTCCGGCCAATCAAATAAATACTGTATTTGTTGTATGAAAAAAAATACAGTATTTATTTGGTTGGCTGGAAAGTGTAGCACAAATGAGATAGAGATAGGGTAGACGTCTTTTGTTTCATAATTCTAGTTGTAGAGAGCTCCATTTAGTTCGTTGCTAAGAGTTTTCGTTAATCACAAACCTGACAGTTGTTATTATAAATGCATTTAAATTTAAATGCAACGAAAACGAGGAACGTTTATAATTTTTTTTATAAATTTTGCCTCAGTAAGTTAGGCTAATAAATGGATTTGTCCATTGTAAAAAATTACGTGGAGGCTCGTCGTTTTGGTCCTAAGACCAGTATGGCCTCCAATACTTCATTTAACCTCTTGTGTACTGAATTATTATATACTAATGTATATTTTGTTAAAATTTTTATTTTGTACAAAAAAAAGGAAATAATATAAAATATATAGCTTTTACCTTATTTTTGTTCATTTTAGGACCTAAAATAAACCATGATTTTTTTTAAGTTTTAGTTTTTTTTACGGTCGCACTGTTTACTTAGTTTACGCATGTTTCATAAAAATTATAATTGATGGAGTTGGTTGTGCCTTAAAATCTTGTAACATATTAGTTTACAAACATAATATAATGTCGAAAACTGATACTTTTTAAATATTTTATATTTTTTCTTATTTAATTGGGTTTGTTACAAATTTTATACTCTGGTAGACAAGAGGTTAAATCCATTTTTAATAAAAGTCTGACAGATTCTGTCGTAGTGAAGTGATATGAACATACGTCTGGTCTTCGATGATGTGGAAGTATAGCTTTCACTGATTTTTGGTGAATTTAGCTAACGTGATATGTTATTATCATATCACTTAATGAGAATCGGTACCCTGGAGCTTAATAACAAAAAGGCGTATCGCAAAATCAATAGTTCAGCTTGCCTAAATTATAATTATAATGAATTACACTGTTCAAAATGAACTGATTATACACATTTGTTGCTAACCACCAAAATACAGGAAAGCAGACAGAACAGCAAACAAATCGGTTGAACCAAACTAGTCGCTCGATTCGAGTAAGTATCTATATCTATAGGTAATAGATTTCTTGATTCGAGTAAGTCTAAAAATTAAAAAAAAAAACATAACTAAAAGCCTAAAGAAGAACGTGGCATAATATTCACTGTAGGATAACTATTTATCCAATACATACAGATAATAAGACAATTACCAGCTTTATTTTAAATAGATAAACTCAATAATAAACCCCGCGTGGCTTTTACTTTATTGAGTGGATAATTATTTATTTTACCCACTCAACTGTCACTTGTCAAATTATTGTCTTGTAAATGTCATTAAGATTTTTAATAAAAATATGAATTCCTAAGCTATTTATTGGATAAAACCTTGTATGGCACTCATGGGTAAACCGATAGTGCCCTCTCGAAAATTAACCTGCTTGGCTGACGCCTCGGTTAATTTTCTCGTGGGCAATATCTTACTTTACCCACTAGTACCATAAATAAATATTGTATCATACATAAGTAATTTGTAGTATTAATAACGTGTACCTAAAAATTTTTTTATATAATACTTATACGTGAATCTACATAACCCCTAAGATGCTTTTCTTACCTCTTTTTTCGCTAATCTAAAATTGTAATTTTTGATTTAAATAGCTTTTTTTTTCGCACACCAACCGGTTAGTTTTGGCAAAAACATTATTAATTACACATACAAAAAAATCTCTGTCCTAAAGTTCTAACCCATAATTCCATAAAAAAAGATAAATGGCCCAGTTTTTTCCACAAATCGTATAACTATTGGAATGTATACACTTTTTAAACGATTTGTGAAAAAAATACGCGATCAATCTTTTTTTTATGGTGAAATCGGTTTTAGCGCATCAAAAAAAAAATAGGAAACGATGGATTAGAACCTTAGAACAGAGGGTTTTTTTGTGACATTATACATCTTCACCAAAGAACTTTTAACTCAAGAAGGAACATGATGAAATCTACCGTATGCTTTGTTTGAAGCGTGAACCAACTACGGTGAGGGGCTGGTGGGGAGTGACTATTGTTTATACTTAGTACGCGTAAAGAGAAAGAAAGAATTTGTAAACTCACAGTCTAATGTCGTAAAATGACTGACAGGGTACAGTGTTGCTGATTGGAAACATATACTTTGGATATTTTATTGTAAATTTTAAGAAACATTAGTTCTGTATGAGTTTTATATGAACCAGTAGTTTAATTTTAATAGATTTAAATATACTATATTATTAAACATAAATATAGTACACACAATAAAGTTTTTTACATTTTTAATTTAAGTATAATGATTTGAATTCATGATAAGGTGGAAACTACGCAACATCGCTACTAGGTAGCCTGAAAGTCGACTAGCGACATATACATTTTACACCACAAAGCTGTATCGCGTTTCTGTTAGTAAATAAACAAACAAAAAGATGACACCTTCATAAACATTGGTCTGAAATTACTTCTTGAGGTAAAAGTTCTTTGATCTTCACCTAAGCACGGGATCACAAAAAATAATATCTGTCCTATGATTCTAACCCATTATTTCTTATGTTTTTTGATACGCTGTAACCGATTTCGCCATACAAAAAAGATTCATTGCGCAGTGTTTTCACAAATCATATACAGGGTGTTTGGTACGAAGTATGCCAAACTTAGCAGGGTGATAGATTAGGTAATTTCCAACATGTTTTCTGAATACGACTTTGACCTAAGACTCAAGGTCATAGAGTTATGATTATTTTTTAATATTTATGAAAATATTACAATATTTTACCTTCTTTTCTTTGTATCTTTTTTTTTGTACTTATGCACTGACAATAATTTTTGTTGGTATCCTTAATGTATTTTTGTTATTAAATTGTGATAATTTTTGAAGATGTAGTCCAAAAAAATAATTGGTGCTCTCATAAACTTCACAGAATAGGTTAAAAAAACTTACAACACATTTAGTTCTTTTTTTTTTAATCGAAAGCGATGCAGAACTTCGAATAAGGCGAAATTCTTATTATAGTAAAAATGTAGCAAAAAGTTGCGGCTAAAGCGTAAGGTGTACCATTGGTTTCGCCTTCGGCCAAAAATATGGATGGTACACGATGTTAATAAAATACAAACAATTATATAGTTGAGTTATACCAAAAACACCGAGGGCGCGAACGTGTGTAGTGAAGTCGAATTCTATCACTAATGTTGTGAAATTGTATATAATTCGGTTATAGCCGAGCAGTTAATTATAACTTTTATTATAACTTACTCAGTTAGGTTTGCCATCCAATCTTCTGTCATATTTAAAGTATACCCGAGCGGAGAATATACTTAACCACTTATCACTTTATTCGGGAGCGGGTATTCTAGGAGACGGCGCTTTGGAAACAGAATAAAACATTTTCTTCTTAACTTAAGAATAATATATTAAATAAATGTGACTAAATTCTTCAAGACCATGAAAGATCAATTCTTACTTCTAAGTCCTATTTCTATGCAAAGCCCTTAAATTCTATTTTCCATTACATATTAGTCTTCCATTAAATACTTCTAAATTAAAACATTCTGTGTTTGAAATCCCAACTATTCGCAATCATTTTCAAATCCCAATTTAATGACCACATTTTGCTTAGTGTATATTAAAACTGGTTCATATAAGTCATTTAAATAAGTTTACAAAATATTTTTCAAAGTTAAATAATATTCGTCAAAATTTCTATCAGTGTTCATACTAACAGTATTTATAAGTGTCCAATTATTTTTAAGTCTGATAATACAAGTCTCGAAATTTTTCTAAGTTTAAAAACTATTTTTAATTCAAGAATAATTCTCAAAATTAATTCTCACAGAAACTACATTTTCACTTTTGAAGTTGACGTGGAGGCACTCTACGAAAAACTGAATAAATATGAATCTTTTCATGGGTTTATATACCCAATAAGAAGGTCACTAGTTAAATTTATTTGACAATGCTTTTAACGCAAAATATCTACAAAGATACCGCGCATATTTAATTACCCCGACAAAAGAGTTTCAGCCTCATCAATTTGCAAGCTAATTGCTATTTCTGACATCTGAAACGATCATTTTGACCATAAATTAGATTTGTTTAAACAATTAAGATTACTAGACAACTTTTAAGTTATACCGACAAGAATAACCGAGGAGGGGTCCGATCAAATGTAGGACAAACCGAACTTTGCCGAATCTCGTGAAGCCAGATTGTATCACAGCGCAATATTAAAGAAATATTATTTTAAAATTTTAACAATATATAAAATATTCGGATCATAACACGTGCTAAAAAGGGTTTTAACTATTTCTTATTTAAATTTTTGGAAATCTAACATATAAACGTGTAACAGTTAAGTACATTTTAATCCCTATTTATATTTAAACCCTTATTTATATTTATAATCAGATTAGAAACTTAAAACTTTTAATTCGTTCCTTCGTACTGTATTATTTTACCCTACTCTACTTAATTTACCACTCTCCGATTTTAAGTTGTTTTAAACCGTTTAAAATATATCAGGTTGCCGCAATTTAACAAACACATGTATTTATTAAGATATACCGAGTGAAACATTTAATACGTTATGCCCCGTGAGGGACATTCATGTCCCCCACTAAGAAAAGGGTTTTCTTATTTATTTATTTATTTATTTATTTAATTATTGTTACAAACAGGAACAAGGCCAAAGGTAGTAACCTCTTAGAAATAACAAGGTAACGTTATGATTAAAATACGTCAATTATACATAGTGTAAGAAAGAAAAGTAATTTATAAATTGTTTACAGAGCGTTTTAAATACTTTTTCAATGCGTTTAAAGAAATATTGAACATGTATATATCTGAACAATGAACATTTGAGGATCTTAACATTCTGCAAATGGGGGAAATATTGGTATAATTTGTTCTTCTGTTTGGTAGCACAAACAAATTGTAATTTCTGACATTTGCCAATGGAGCATGTATACTTATTTTTGATAATAATTCTGGGCAGCTTATAATGTTGTTTAATAACTTGTATAGGATTATAATGTCACTAAATTCTCTTCGCAAATTTAAAGAAATTAAATTAAAATGTTTTCTTATTAGTTCATAATTGTGGTCGACAATAACTATATTAGTCTTGAAAGCCAGAAATCTCAATAATTTATTTTGTATCCTCTCTATACGAGTTTGGTGAGCATCATAAAGAGGGTTCCAAACAGAAGATGCAAAATTGAGTCTACTGAATACAAAAGTATAGTATAGCTGTAGTATAGTAGAATTATTTCGAAAATTTGAACATTTCCTCAGTACAAAACCCAACATTTTACTAAAGTTTAATATTAAAGAATCGACTTGTTCGTTAAAGGTTAATTTAGAGTCAAACAAGACACCTAAATCTCTTATAATATCAACTCTAGGCAAAATATTACCATCGATACTGTAAGAATAAACAATTACGTTTTTCTTTCGACTAAAGCTTCTTAGTGACAATTAGGGACATTTTTCAGGCATTAATTATAAAGTGAAAAATATTTTTTTCTTCAAGCGTAGTTAGAAGTGATCCATTTTTTTACAGTAAAAAATGGGTTCATTGTTGTACGCCGTAAAAAAAGTAAGTTAGCAAAACCACCACTGGCGGTAGCACTCTTTGACTTTGATGACAGCCATACTTCAAACTTGTTTATTATGTGAACAGGAGATTCTGTGCAAAAACCTTGTGTGAAATTGATTAAAAATTATTGAAGAAGAATATATGGTTTATACACCTACAAATTTCTCCGAAATTGCAAATGCTACATTGGACAAGTTACCATCGAAATGTGTAAGGTTTAAGTTTATTTCGAAAGGGTTTTATTGGCCTATTTTAATTAAAAAAAAATCATACTTTAACTGAATGAATTAAATTCAAAAATTAATATTTAAAAAAATATATATCGGATGCTTGAACAAAAGACCTTTTGTTTATATTTTTAAGACATTGAAAAAAGTATCAAATATAACAGCCTTAAAAAGTACCTATCATGCATTGGTGGGTTCTATTATGCGGTATGGCTCTATTGGATGGGGAGGGGTATATAACAATAATCTTGAACCTTTAAACGTATTGCAAAGAAAAATAATTAAAATAATTTTCAACAGGCCTTTTGATTACTCTTCTGAACTACTACACTCCACTTCAGGTTTGCTTGATGTAAGACAATTATATATTAAAACTATACTATATACTAATAGACTGGGTTAATAAAAAGATATCAGTACAGGCTTTACAACATGATTACAATACCCGAGGTTCTGTACAAAATATGGCCTGCGTCCTGAGAGCTTGTTTTCGTTTGAGCGAAAGATATTATCCATTTTATCTTCATAAAGTGTTTAATATTCTGGATAATTCATGTAAAAATTTATCCGTTTCATTGCTAACATTTAAAAGCAGGATAACTTTATGGATATCTCAGAATACAGCTTTCATACATTCACTATTTGAATAACGTGGTTAATGTTTAAAGAAAAAACTACTACTTTTTCTTTTAATATGTGTAATATAATTATATATTTCACATATTCTTTTGTAAAAATTGTTTTTTTTTATTTATTATATTATATGAAGGTATTTTCACAAGACACATCTCTGCTGCTAACAAGTCAACTTTTGTGGCAGTGTTTCTGTGAAACTTTTATAGATTTAGTTCAGTACCTACACTAGGTACTAATTTTTGTTAATTTCTTAAGTTTATCATTTTTTTATATTTTTTTTGTATTAATTTTTATATATTTTGTAAATTATAAACAATTTGTATACCTAAATAAATAAATAAAATAAATAGTACCACAAATAAATGTAGACCCTTATCATAAATGGTATTAATAATACATTTGTACTTTCATTTTTGGTAAAAACACGCAACATTTCATGTCGGTCCTTAAATATTAAAGTACGTGACTTCAGAATTATATTCAATTACAAATGGATAGGAACTTGTAATCCTTTACAAATAAATGTATTTTAATTTTTGTTAAAAACACTATAGTTCTAAAGCACGTGCTTTAATATTTAAGGACGGACATACAATTGTAAAGGACAATAACTTTCAATTTACTATACATTTACAACTGAATATTCAGTTTACTTTTTACAGTGTAAATAATGTGCTATTCTTATTTGATATTTACAATTATGGCGAAGGCGCTATCATCGTTATAAAGAATTTTTTCAAGTCGATATTTTTTTATTTCAAACAAATAATTTTTAATAAACTGCGGATTCTGGAGGGTTTAAAAAAAATAATGTTGCTAAAACTATTCTTAAAGAGACTATATTGTAATTTATAAGTAAATAATAAAGTCCAGACCGTCTGGCCTGCGAGGGACATGCGTGTCTCTTAAAATGAAACGTTAAAAAAAGATACAAAATAGTTTATTCTATAAGTAGTATGGAATAGACAATATTCCGCGCGAGCGGAAAGTTTGTCATACGAGCCCGTAGGCGAGTATGATGGTCCCGTGAGCGCGGAATGACTATTCCATACGTGTTGTAGACTATACTTTTTGTTCGACTGCAAATATGAAACACTGCATGGCTTTTAACTGCGGACAAGGTTAAAACAATGTTTTTTGTGACTCGACATTGTAAATGCAACAAAACACATTTTTAAATAAACGACTTTTTATCTACCAAACATTCGAACAAATGCCTTTAGCCACTCTCCATTCCATCAGATGTGTAAGTATGCAAATCAGTTTTGTGAAATATTCGATATATTCGGCTGTAACATCACTACCATAAAAAATCTTTTTTTTTTATAACTTAAATTTCTATTTTCTTCTTTTTAAAATCTCATTTTTTATGTATTTTTAAGTAATATTTTTATATTCTTTTTTATTCCCTATTTGTAATTGGGCTATCCTGTAAATAGTGGTAAATAAATAAATAAATAAATAAATAAAATAAATTAATATTATTTAATAATTTGATCAAATCAGTAAAGATTTTTATTTAATTTTAGCACATATTTACAAATTATAATGCAAAAATTGAAGGTTATATCAGGTTTAAATATTTAACAATAAATGGAGCAGTTTTAATTTTTTGAACTAAATTGATAAAAAACTGGTCAAATATTAAGAAAAACTAATAAACTTCATGTAATTTTAATGCAAAACTTTAAATTGCAATAAATTATTCAATGTTCATGCTAATATATATATATATATTTGCTAATTTTGCTACAGTTTTCTTTACTTTTATAAACAAGAGATGGCTCTGCATATGCTCATTCTAACACTTGATACGAAATATTCATACCGTATCTAGAGCTAGAATGGATTCATTCTGTGTTTGAAAAGTGTGTGTATTTGCTTACATTCTAAAGCAGTCGTAGTAAAAATAGATTTTAGGAATAATGAAATAAAAAATTGCGAGACCAATGATTGTAATAGTATATTTCTAACCGTTTCTAACCTAATAAGAAAATGAAACATTTCCAACTCGAGAGATACTATTTGGCCGAGGCGCAGCCCGGTAACGCCTCTCTGTTATAGAACCTTAAGCTAAACAAAGAAAATAATTTACCAACAATGCGGCAAAGTAAAATCGATTTAAAAATATTGAATTGGCTAAAGCAGAAACGGATTTTCGCGTGTTCACACAAGGATTACGCTCTGTAAGCGATGCGAAAATCTGTGATTATTCCGAGTGTTTTTTTCATGCATGACCTGTTTTATACACACTGCTAGTCTCGGATTCTTAATCGGCATTATTCAATCTTCGTTTTCCTGCCTGGACATCTGAGCTCTGCGGGGAGTTCAAGCGTACTATGGTCTCAAATTCAAATCTAGCTGAACAAAAGACTGAAACCATAGACAAAGAACATAGATGAGCTGTCATCTCAAGGTTATATACAAATTTACGAGTCCTCCATTTTGATCGGAAGTTAAGTCAGAAATCAGCCGGGAAATTTAAATTAGTGGGTAAAATGTAAATAAATAAACGACATAACCTTACTTTTTAATGTTTTCTTATGTTATATTAAAAAAAATCAAACTTACCTAAAAAATATGATACTGCTGTCTGCAGGTAGCAGTCGTTTCATGTTTCTACTGTTTCTACAACTTTTTATAAAACACGTCATTGCAAAGACTTTACTAGTTCTTCGAAAAAGCACTATAAAATATACAAAAAACACAGAAAGACTTTAAAAGTTCAAAAACGCTATTATATAGTCTATAATAAAATAAAATGTTCACCCTTCTAGCACAAAACAACAAACGCGTAGAAAAAATAACAGAAAAACCTCGATAACAAACATACATAAATTAGGTTATGTTAACCTGTTGCACGAATATGTTAGAGGTGTGTGCGAAGAATTATATTTTTATATTTAAATTACTGGTAAAAATAAATAAATATCTGTGTAGTATAACATATTGATTTAGTTTTTACATATATAACAAACTGTTGCAACAAAACAACGACAAAAAGAAACTTTTACTGACTACTGAAGTGAAATAAAAAGACACATCTCTAACAAAGAAAATATTCCTATCTAACGCAACACAGTGTTACCAACATAAAATATATATTTTTTTACTTTATGTTGGACAATTGGAATCAAAATGGAGGACGCATTTAGTCGGGACGCAGAAGTATGCGCAGACGGTCAAAAATCAATCTATTTGTTTATTTTGTCTATGACTGAAACTGAGTTATTTTAGGGTATCTAGGACAACTAGATTGTTATTAGTACATAAATATTTAATTTATCAAAATTATAAAAATATTAATTATTTATTCCATCAATCTATTTTTTAATCATCGTACAGAGTGATATTGTAGACTAACAGTTGTGGGCTGCTGGCCCTCTTCTCTGTACGCTGTACGCTGATTAAGAAAACGTTTTTAGACTTTATTCACAAAATAAAATAAGTCATTAGACTAATGTATGCTTGTGCGCCATCTATTGCTAGATGTAGACAACTACTCATACCTATCCTAATCTGGAGACTTTGAATGGTAACAAGTTAAAGACTTGTATTGTTTTTCAAATGACGTTTAACTGTTTAAAATCGTATTAATATTATTTGGAGTAGTAATTTAATAAAAACCCTTAAATTTTTAAAAAATATGAGTTTAAACTGCTTTATGTTAGTATGGCTTTTAGAATTTAAAATAGTAGGTATTGTATACTGCCCTACTACGCTAAAAATCAGTAACTCCCTTTGTCACATAGCGACGTTTTCACGTCAACTCTGATGTAATATTTTGACAACGCTGCTATGCGACAAATTGAGTTACTGCTTTTTAGCGTAGTAGGGCAGTATAGTCAATCAAGAGTTTTAATTATTGTTAAAGTTTTACAGCAAATTATGACAAAAATTACCCATTTTTAATTTAACCTCTTCAGGGACCAATTTTTTGTTCAAATTAATTTAGCAGCAAAAGTTAAAGATGCTTTTTATTGTCAAAACAAGTGAACAACTGAAGATGTGCGAATCTTGGCCATTGGACGTCACTTGTGGTTGGAAACAAAGCAAATGGCAACAGCTATAGCCACTGAGCAATAAGGAATTTGGTGATTTTCATTTTTCGGAGTTTATTTTTAAACGTACACATATGTGCCTATGTCCCTGAAGAGGTTAATATATTATTATAAATTTTTAAATAATTAATATGCATTTAATGATGTAACTTTCGAACATACATCGACATACAGCTCGTTCTACAGTATTATGTAGAACTAACCTAAACCTACAGTGTTCTCCTTAGTTAAAACCTCCTAAATGCTTATGCTAATCTGCATATACCGGTTGATTTATGCCATATTTATCCACTCTCAATGGTTGCTACCAGTCAGGAAAATCAGGTGAGTCTGGGAAGTCAGAGAAATTGAAATTGAAACCTGGAAGTCGGGGAATTTAGCCATTTATTCGAAAAATTTAGGGAAAATAGCAATATTAGTTAGGACGTTTTAACTAAGGAGGGCAGTACACTAGTCGCATCTACAGTGTTTTGCAGGTAAACACGCGTAAATATTCCCAGATAACGGGGAAAAATAGCATTTTAATATTTTTATTTTTTCCAACAATAAGCTGTGTACACGTATTCTAGGGATAATAGACTACAATTATCTCGTATTGCCAATTTTTAATCCGAAAGGGTTATAAATTGACAATAATCCGATAATCTTATATTTTTTTTTTGCTTTTTTTATTAATTTTTTGGCTAAATTTTCCCCACAATAGGAATTATTTTTTAAATTCGTTGCCCTAGATGCACTTAATCAACTCTAAAAGTATCAGACTTTTGTCCAGCTAGATTTGAGTTTGGGACCATAGTGAAGCGGTCGGAAAGGGCGTAATCTCGATGTAGTTGACTGCTTATATAACTTTTTTGATTAGGTTGCAAGATTTTCAAATTACCCTAAGGGATATTCTTTTTATTGAATTTCAGGGGTATCATTACCACTGGTCGGATCGAAGTAATCATTTAGCGCAAAAATTATAATTTTAAAAAATATTTTTTTATTTTATTTTATTTTTTTATTTTTAGGTAAGTTAATCTTTTATCTCCTATTTTCTTTAGTATAACGGGAACATGTTTAGAAGGGTTATATCCACTTCAATTTAGCCCTTGAGACGTAAAGAATATTGTATTGTAAGACATTTATAAAATTACAAATTTGAAATATACTTACAAGAATAAAAAAAGCTTTGTCACGGCAATATACAAACAATTTCAGATAAGTCACAATGCATAAACATAAACATAAACATGTATCTACGTTGATACGAATTACAAAACATGTTTTGAATAAAAACTCAAACTAGACAGACATATTGACATTTACAGGTTATGTTGTGGTGACTATTGAACTATTGAATACAACAAAAGCTGCTTTGACATGTTAAATATTTAATTTTTACTTTGAATTATCGTAAATAATTATCAGTTTTCATTCAAGTTTGACAAAGGAATTAATTACTCCAGGGGCGTTGCCTCTGTCGTAATTATTCCCAGACAACAAACTTTCAAAAAAACAGTGTATCAGTATGAAAATTATTTAGGAATGATGCTATTCTAAAGTAGTTCTAGATTTTCTAATTTTAGATTTGTAAAAAAATATGTAGGTATTTTTTAATTTTTTATATCGCTATCGAAACGGTAATGTTTTGGAAGAATCACCCACATATATTTTTTATTTTAAAAGATTATATTATAGTTTACTTTTACGCTTTGGCGTACAGCAGTAAATACGTTATTTAGTTAAATAAAAATTGAGATCAAACTTAATTTTTTTTCCTAATTAGTAAAAATGGCAGTGATTTATAAATATAAAATTCGAAGCCTGTTTCGAAAAATGTGTTCATACATTTTTTATTCTTGATGGACGACATGTTGTGATTTACATATACAGAGTGTCTCATCGGTCTAGGTTCTATTTTCAACGGTCGATAGGTATGCACGCAGAGCATATTTAAAAAAAAAATCGTCAAAAACTATCCTAGATAAAAAATACTTGGACAGAATTGTTAGAAAAATAAGCAACTTTAAAAATGTCTTGTCTGTCCGTTCGTCCGTTTGTCCGTCTGATATCACGTTGCTTGTATACACGATAAACAAAAACTAATTCTCCGATCTACTTGAAATTTTCAGGAAAGAATTGGTTTTATGAGAGAAAAATCCCTAACGGTTTTAAAACGAAACCTTTTTGCTGCCTTTTGCCAGAACTAATGTTTTGTTAAAGTCACCAATTTATGTAATTACTAGCAACGTTAACAAATATTATATTCAAAGTGGTATTTTTTTTGAAAAACTTTCTTCAATTTGTAGAAAAACTAGTCAATGTATAGGCACTAACTTGTAAAAAAAATCTATCAATTTACTTTATTTGTGTTATATTAATAATTAATTAATTATCTTACATATATTTATTTTTTGTACGTTTATATTCATATTTTTAATTTCTTTTTTTAATTTTTATATTTAGTTGTCCTGTTATCGGATTTATCTGTTGGGCAGTAAAGATTATTATTATTATTATTAAAAATATTCCACAAAAAAAAGTTATTGGGGGTTAAACTGAAGGGAAAGTCAGATCGACCTAATTTTTTTAGAAGGTAATCGGTTCAATCATACCAATTTAAAACAAAAATCGGCCAATATTTCCGAAAAATTAAGCAATTTCTGTTGGTGATTTAATGTATTGTATTAGCTATTAGCTATATTGAGTATTAGTCTATAGACTTAAGTATATATAATTAACAATCGTTTCTTATTGACCTGTTAGATTAGTGGCAGAGATTCGGCTTTGTGAGCCAGAGGTCCAGGGTTCGATTCTTAGTTCAACTACCACGTTTTTAATTTTTTATTTTTATGTATATTTAACTTTATTTTGCGTATTAACTTGTGTTGACAATTCAGTGTCACATACTCATAACTTTTAAACCCCTTGAAGAATTATATTTTGGGAAGTACATAAATCTAGAGAAAACGCAATATACTATCCACTGTGAAGAGTATTTATCAAATGCGAACAATTACATACCTTTGTTTATTATTATTCTACTATATAATATACAATGTATTATATCTTTTGGTTTTATCACACAAATAATTTACATAAATGTGGATTTTGGTATATGATCACATGAATAATACCATGTAAAAAATTACCTATGCAAATCAAATTATTTCCATGATTTGAATTTTACTGGAATAAAAGTATATAAACATTTTTCTTTTTGCTAATGTTACAAATTGATAACACTTTGCGACAAAATCGAGGTAGATCTTTTAAGCATGGGATCATGGAGTCATGGAATCATTGACAGCTGTCAATGTTATTAGAAAATTTTGTACGAATATAGACGAGTCCCAAAAGGGTTCGCTACTTTAGGTCATTTAACCGATTTTTTAAATTTCTTCGTTACTTTTTCTTGTTGCTTTTTGTTCTTGGCATTTTTTTTGCCAACTACGCATGGAAATATTAGGAACACACCTACTTAGACTCATGGACTTTACCGCGAAAGCCATTACCGCGAAGAAAATAACAGCTAAGGGGTCAATACCGCGCATCGACTTTACCGCAAAAACCATTACCGCGCATGATTATTTTAATTTTTTTCTAAGAAAAAAAGATGAAATAAAAAAAATAAATATTTTGCAGAAAACAATCAAACAGTTCTAACTTATATAGCTGCTGGGTCAGGGTTGTGGCCATTACTAGTTTCCTTTAAAACATTTCGGTCCGAAGTATGCAAACGTCCCTAGGAGCCCTTGCAACAAAGCACGTGGTAATTTACGCACTTATATTTTTTTTTATTTTTAAAAGTCTTTTCTTTCCTGTATATGAAATGTTTATATACAGCGCGGTCTTTGACCCTAGCACTTTTCATTATTTCGATGACCGACATGACGATTCGTACTAAACTGATTATTAATCAGCGATTTATACAAATCAGTCGATATAAATTTAAAAAAAAAACGGACATAAAAAAACACAGATATAAGGGTACATTTAGTAAACGTTCAACTTTATCAATAAAAGTCCAAACCAAAACCAAAACTAACCAAACCAAACTGCCATCATACATAAAATAAAAATAATGCATAACGATTTTCGCTGTAAAAGTCACACGCGATAAAGACCGTTCGCGGTAATAAACTGCGCGGTAATGGTCTTCGTGGTAAAGGATATGCGCCGTAATGGCTTGTCGCGGTAATGGCGATCGCGGTAATGGACTGCGCGGTAATAGTATTCGTAGTTGTTTTTTCGCTGTAAAGTCCGGCACCCTTTTATTAGTAATTTATTTGGACGGGGATATTTTTATAGTTATAGAATACCTAAAAACTGCCACCCTCGCTTAATACAAAAAACTATAAGTTTAAAAAATATCTTTGTATTAAGATACTTAAATTTATAATTTAGATGCTTTTAGGTAATATTAGTAAGTTTATTTTGTGTTTTTTCAAACGGTTAAAATAGACTTAAGAATACTCTGTTAATAAACTTCTTAAAGAAACCTCTTTAGTTTTTAATCTTAAAAGCTTTGTTATTCTTTGTAAATTAAAACTTAAGTTTTAAAATTAAACATAATATGTTAATACCGTAACTATAGTTGTATACAAATCTGTTTTGAAAAGAACCTAATCCAATAAAAAGCACCTAAGTTTTAAAACAAAGCACGACAGTAAAACTTTGATAATACAGAGTAAAACAGTGGAGGGCTTATAAAGAATATTCAAAGTTAATAGTATTTAGAAACAAATTTCAACAATCTGTTTTGTCACAGCTCTTTCATAAACCATATTTGGACAGAAGAACTTTAACTTTACAAACTTTTATCTTTATAATCACCTTCAAGCACCTAGCGTGTAATATATAGTAAGAAAAAATTACAAAATAATATAAACAATGCTCTTATCAAGTTTTTTTGGTAAAAAGTGCGGGTTTACTTAACCCTTTCGCTCCGGATTTGTTTTTTTTAAATTTCAGAAACTTTTTTTTGTATATATAAAATAAAATGCTATCAAAAGTACGAAATAAGTGAAATTTATTTTTTTTTACAAAAACTGAATGAGATATATGATGTCATAAGAGGTGATTCTACATAGGAAAATATGGAAAAAAGTTCCTATAAACATATGTCTAAAAATGCGTCGTAAGGGAGCGAAGCCTCTTTAAAAGGTGGTTTATATTTAATAACTCAGGAACGCTTTGAGATACAGCAACGAGGTTTTAAATGTAAACTAACCTTAATAAGGCCCATCTTCATATGCTATCGTCATGTACCTAGTAGTTTTTTGTCTCAAACTTTTTTCTGTGTAACTTTTTTGTAATTTTATTTTTGGAATATGATTCCTCAGGTCAAAATACATAAAAAAGGTGCTCTTATTCTAATACTGTAGGAATAACCGTTTTCGAGAAAAATTAATTTGAAGGTGAAATTTCACGGATCGAGGACGAACAATGAAGTACTAATATGTTTAAAACTAAAATTTCAATGATGCAGGGTTATTTTATATCAAAAACTAAGAAAAAAAAGTTTCTATACATGTAGGTCGAAAAATCGCTTTCAAAGCTACTTTGGCCCTTTAAAAATGGTGCATTTTTAAAAGCCCATAGCGCCCTTAGGATTTATTTTTGGAAGTATCTGTATATGAGGTTTTTTTCTTAGTTTTTGATGTACATTGCATTTGTTCACCTTCTTTAAACCCTTGAATTCGCATCTTTTCCAAGTCCTTTGTGACCTGATCAGTCCTAGTAAGATATATTTGTCCCAATATAACATAATATGTGACCCTGCACAAAGAAATCTAGTTAAACTTTTCTACATAAGAATCCGACAAAAAAATTAATACATAAATTGGACACACTAACTGAGTTTCTTTGAGCAGGGTCACATATAGTGTTTTATAACTTATAGTTAAGTATTAATATCACTTGATATCAAGTTTGGACTATAAAATAATGAAATAATGTCCTTGTTCTGGGCATTTTAATTGCTATTTTTCGGCTATAGGATTTTTTTAACATCTGCTGGGACATAACCCCTACATTTGCTTTTTTTTTATTTTAGTTTTTTAAAGCTTTTAAGAGGATTATTTTCAAAAACAATGGGATCTTCCTCTCATAGACCTTGATTTTTTCTAAAAATGTCTCGAATTTCTCGAGTCGATAGGATAATTCGTTCCCGAGTTATCGTGTCCACATGAATCAGTCAGACGGACGGATGGACGGACAGATGGACATTTTAAAAATTACTTTTTTTATGAAACACATTTGTATCCAAGAATTTTTAGTCTAGGTTTTAGTTTTTGGCGATTTTGGGAAATTCGAAACTACCGTATTATACCATTCTAATGCTTACTCGCTGTGAATAGTATAATAAAGACACCAATAGCAGACTTTTAAAATGCCACTGGTTAATGTCACCTGGTTTAGAGTAAAAAAGTTGTGACTTTTAACAAACTCTTCGGCAAGATTTGTTTGGAGCGTTCATATGTTTTATTCATGTCAGTGCTTTACAGTTTTAAAACTTCTAAGATTTCAAGATTAAAGTGTATAATATTTTCATGACTTCGCCCATAAAACAATAACGCGCTAGAAGAAAAAAAAAAAGCACTTTGGTGGCGAAGATATGCTTTTTGTATTGTAGTGACAAAAAATAATAACTGTATTATTATATCTAAAATATACAGAGCGATGCAAAAGACACCTCCCCCTCTTAACTTTTGAAAATTATACTTTTAACTAATTTTAAATACATAGTATTTATATTTATAAATAAAACTTTTTAAAAAAATCTCAAATAATCGCAAAACGTATGAAAAATCAAAAAAAAAAGTTAAAAAAAATAAAAATTATATAGTCAAATAAAGAATATTATATGCTTTAATAGTTATTTATGGTACTAGTGGGTAAAGTAAGATATTGCCCATGAGAAAATTAACCTTAATTTTCGACAGGGCAATATCGGTTTACCCATAGCTTAGAAATTCATATTTTTATTAAAAATTTTAATGACATTTACAAGAATATAATTTGACAAGTGACAGTTGAGTGGGTAAAATAAATAATTATCCACTCAATAAAGTAAAAGCCACGCGGGGGTTATTATTGAGTTTATCTATTTAAAATAAAGCTAGTAATTGTCTTATTATCTGTATGTATTGGATAAAATATATTACACATCCCCGTTCCATTAAAAAAACCCTTATGTCCCCTGACCACATTTTAAAAGCTAAAAATATTTAATATATGCCAAAAGATATTATAAATTGTCTTGTTTACGTGTTTCAAATTTGGTCGATATCTCGTTTAAAAGTTAGGAGAGGGTGACTCTTGGACCTCACTGTATATTAAAGTTTAAGTACGTTATATTTACATATAAATATATAATAGATACTATAATAAAATAGAAAAAAAAAACTTTCAAAAAGGATAGGCCCGAATGTTTTTTTTTATATAAAAATATATATTTGCACAAATAACTTCTTAACACTTTTGGAGACTTTTGGTCAAATGTCTGGGTACTCATTTTTTTTTTCATACTCATACCTAAAACTAAAAATTTAAAACCAAACATTTAAAATTCTATCTGGCTTAATGTTTTTTATATCGGAAAATATATAAAAATCAGCTAAAAATTATAAAGGTTGACTTTTGTATATAGGATTATTCAGAAATAGGGTTATTGATTCTAAGGGGTTGCAGAATGTAATCCCGCAAAAAACTTTGACTTTGGTGACGGTTCCATTATGCTGTGATGTGGCACTAGTTGTGAGAGTCGAACAGAGCCTATTGAGGTGAATTTAAGAATAAATGCTGACTGGTACATACGCAACATTCTTGAAGAGCATCTTCTACCTTCAGCCAGCTTAATTGGGTAAGATAATTTTGTACTAATATGTGCATATGTCACAATGATCTGGTATCTTGAGGCTATTGGGAATGAGGCATTAAAGTGATCACCAATGAGTTCTGATGTAAATCACATAGCTTCAACTCAATTATAGAATTAAGAATTGCTGCACAGAAAGAATAAAATCGAATTCCACAAGAAAGCATCAAAGACCTTCTGCAGAGCATGTGTAGGAGGATACAGGCTATGTAAATATTTAATTTTTAATATACGTTAAACACTCCAACATATGTTGCAACATAATCAATAAAAAATATGCAATATTTTTGTATGTCAGTGTATATTTTCTAGATATCGAGCAATACCGATATCATATCGGCAATATCGGAAAAAAATCTCTATATTGGTTATCGGCTGAACAAAACTTTGATACTTCAATGATTTTGAATTTTTGTATATTTTTAATAATGAACGACGTTCTAAGAACGTAATATATAATTAATATTTTAAAAAGTAACATTACTTTTAAGTAAAAAGAAAACTTTAATAACAGCTGAAAAGGTGTCTGGGTTTTTTCAACTAAAGTTTTCTACTACACACCGTTTTCGAGATAATTAATCCCAATCTTGTTAAAATAGAAAAATTAATTAGAATTTTGCAAATTACACAATATGTTTGAAAGTATCCTAGGGTTTTTGAGGTTGCTGAATCCAAGTCCGATGTTAAAAATTTAAAATTGAAAATGGCAGATCAGATATAGCGTCGAAATTTTAAAAATTTTAATATTTTTTACCGAAAATTAGTGATCAAATAATTTTGAGGTCGCTGAAACGAAAAAAAGTTTTCTCGATGTGGATTAATAAAACAAATGTTACTTTTGTAATTTATATTTTGAATTTTCACCATAGGATTCGGTTTCAGCAAATCACTAATTTTCGGAAAAAAATATTAATTTTTTTTAAATTTTAACGCCATATTGGATCCGACATTTTAAATTTTGATTTTTTAAAATCGAATTTGGTTTTAGCTACCTCAAAAACTCTGGGATATCCATTTTCAAACAAATTGTGTAATCTGTCAAAATTCTAATTAATATGTAAGAGCTCTGTTTTAATTTGAAATAAAAAGGTTTACTTAAATGTAGTTATTACATCTATAGAAGTGGTTAATATGCAGATATATGTATGTATATGTATATCGGCATATTGGTATATCGGCAACGTTCATATCGGTATCGGCCGATTATCGGTATCGGCAAAGAATCCATATCGGTCAATCCCTAATGTTTTCCGATATAAAAAACGTTAAGACCGATAGAATTTTTTGGGGGTTTCTGGTGAAATCAACCTTTTTAAAAGATTTATTTTTGTAGGGGCTTTCTAATACATAAAATATATAGTTTGAAGTTTTTTTTTAAGATCTTTTTTAAAAACCCAAAAATTATTAATTTTTTTTTTAAGTTTTTAAAAAGACTTAATTTTTTTTATGTTTCAATTTTTTTACTAAATTTTCTTTTTTTCGAAAAAAAAAAATTTTCGTAAAAAAAATAAAATTCAAAACTTTTTTTTTTTATCCTTATAATAAAAGTAGATTTTCCTGTTCGAATTACGTTAATCGGAATTTTCTTTCAGCATTTTTCGATTTTTTTAAAAGTTTAACCCCCCACAACTTTTTTGTTTTTGGGAGGATTATTTTCAAAAACAATAGGGATCTTCCCCTCATAGAACTTGATTTTTCCTGAAAATTTCCATACTATAGGATTATTTGTTCTTGAGTTATGGTGTCTACAAAAATCGTGACATCGGACAGACGGACATTTAAAAAAAAAGTTGCTTATTACTTTTATATATATTTTTTAAGAAACAAATTTATATCCAACATTTTTTTGTCTAGGACAATTTTTGAATTTTTTTGAAAATTCGAAACTATCGTATAATATTATTCTAGCGCTGGCGCTGTGAATAATATAATAATTTGATTGTAAAAAAAATAGTGGATACCCAAGATAGTTTTATCTGTATCTATATTTATGCTAAACCTACAAAAAATTTAATGTGTACTTAAATCACATTTTATGGTCAAGCTTAAGCTTTTTATTGTTTTTACTAAGTAATAGTTTCACACATAATTGGATTAATATTCTTTCATTATTCAAAAAACGTCGAAAACAAATAGATGAAATAAAAATTAAAGCCATTAAATATACATTAAACGATTATTTCAAGTGATAAAACTAAAACCAAATCTTTTATGTTTTGTTCTTTGCAGTTTTATATCAAATCAATATGAGGTTTAATGTTTCGGTATCAAATATTATGTTTTTTTTTATGATTCAATATATTTTTAATACCAAACAAATACCGTAAAGCAAATAATTTTAATTGAAATATGTAAGCGTTTAAAAAAAAATAATGTAATAATAAAACAATACTTTCTCCTATTCATGTATGTTATTTTTTTTACGCAAATTTTCAAATCTATTTTTTTTTTCGAAAGAAAAAAAAAACTTCGAGAAACTATCTTTTTAATATTTACCCCCTTTGATCCCACCACGATTTTTACCGCAGTTCTCCCATTTTTTTTATTTTCGTGTATTTAAATTATTTAAAAACAGATACGCGGCCTTGGCTTTTTTTTGTTATGAATTTTTTTATTTATTTCCACTACTTAACTCCTTCAGTAATTGAAGCACTTAAAAAAAACAAAGACATAACACACACATAATTTATTTTAAGAAATTTTGTTTTAATTTTAAATATGCATTTAAAACCAGATGTATTATCAAATGCCTTGTAGTAAATATATTTTATTTTCTTCAAAAACGAAAAAAATATAAATAAAAAATGTAGGGTAGGATGCACCTAAAGCCCTTTAATTTATTAAAAAAATAACGCACTCTTTTTTCCCCAAAAATACTTTATTTGATTGATTCTAAATGCGACACTTTTTGTTCATGTATTGCAGGCGTGAAGTAAGACTTTCTGGCACTGGGGCCAAAAAAATATTTTAGCTCGCTAACTAAAATTTAATCTTGTTGTTCTTAAGCCTTTTTTAAATAAGATTGTTTACCTTTACTGAAATATTTATAAAAAATACGCCTTGTGTAGGACACTCACTTTAAATGCCTTGTTTTTAGTTTAAAAACACTTTTTGAATAATATTATCCAGTTTATCTTCTTCTTCTTCCTCAAAAGGTTATTAATATTGGACTAATCCTTTTTATTAATTTGTTGGTTTGTTAGCGGTTTTATTGGATAGCAATTTGTCATGGGTAACTAGTTATGTAATAAGACAGTAAAGACAGTAATTTTTTATAATTAGTAACAATCGAAAAAAAAATTGTATAATACACGGGTGAAAAGTTAAAATTTGATTTCGTACGTTTATTACCCTCGGGCCGGAGGCCCTCGCTTTCTAAAAACCTTCTCAATCGAAAAATTTTACTTTTTGCCCTTGTATTATAATAAACTATTGTAATAATAAACATGGTTAAAGTGTATAATATTAAATGTACTATATTATATTATAACAATGAAAAAATAAATATTCGTAATCAGCACCCAAAAAAAAATGCTAAAAACAGTTATTAAATCTAATACATGTATTTTTGACTCAACATTTGCAGGCCAGTGTTATTAAACCAACCTTTAATCAAAATCGAAAAATGAGTAATAATGTTAATTAACGAATATCAGATTTGCAGATTTTATGCGTCTAACGAGAAAAACATTTAGCTTTTCTTTTTGTTCTATAAAGTTTAAGCATTTGTGTAAACTTAAAGTTTATATTCTGAATTTACGATAATTTAGCTACTTTGCTATGCCTGACAGTTTATAGTCACTTTGAGAAATTGATTTTGCTGATCCCTTATTAGTCCACGTAATTGATTGGGTAGGATAAGGGTCGGAAGGCTTCGTGTTGAGAGGGTTTTTGCACATAATGACGTAATTAAAATTCTTCATAACCTTTTTGGAGTTGTCTGCAATTATAACTGTTTGGAAATTGACTTAACTATAATTATGGATACAGAAAATTATCACTTTTAGATGTACCTATACTCCTTATATACATACAAATATAACTGTAGTGATGAAAATAGAACCTTGAAAATACAAAAAAAAACTAAAAAAATCAGTGCCACAAAGAGATAAAACAAAATAGTATTGTATATTATATATAAGTTTTATTTTTCACTATTTTTTTTTATTTTAACTACTCAGTACAAATATCTTCTTGCTATCTTTTATTTAAGTTTTCCTTTTAAACTTAATACAAGATTCTTTAAATAAAATCAAGCACTTCTGCGTGATTCAAGTTTAAACCATTGGTCTAAGTAAAATGTATTACACATTTGATTTAAGTACTTAATATCCTTGCGGATGTAAAACTTTTAAGTTGCTTTATCTGAACTTAGCTTTTAGTAATCATTTCTCTCTGTGTACAATTCTTATTTTTTTGGATTAGTTATTTTTTTAATAACTGATGTTATTACTCAGTAATACTATAATATTAATTATATCATACATATGTATAATTGGGTACACACACTGTAAAAAAAGAAAGAAAAAGTTGCTACTTATTATTAAAAAAGTTTCTACTTATTATTGTATGATCTTAGCTTTTAGTAATCATTTCTCTCTGTGTACAATTCTTATTTTTTTGGATTAGTTATTTTTTTAGGAACTGAAGTTATTACTCAGTAATACTATAATATTAATTATATCATACATATGTATAATTAGGTACACACACTCTGAAAAAATAAAGAAAAAGTTGCTACTTATTAGTAGAAGTTTTACCTGTATCGATACTGGGGTTTTACTATTTTTAATAATATTCCGATGATCCTGTAAGAATGACTGGCACTTTTGTCTTTTTTTAATGCACAATGAATTTTACCCTTATCAATACTGAACGAATTTGTACATGTGGAACCCCAAGTAACTCTTCTCATTAAAAAAAAATAGTTCTTAGATACAGGGTGATTCATAAATAGGGTACAACATTTTAAGGGTCGCCTCTAGGTCTAAATATGAAAAACAGTTCGTATAAAGGTTGGTCCGGAAATAAGCCCTGAGGGAGCTACGACCCTCTTAAGGGTACATCTAAAAAGTAGTTTTTATTTAATATCTCTGGGGCCACATTAACTATACATAAAGGCTATCCTTTAATGTAATGTATATTGGTAATTTTAACCAGGGACGTACAAAATAGTAGGTCAATGTCACTTTTTTTAATTGGGAAAAGGACCTTTACTCTGCCTTTTATTTTGAAATAAAAATACATCTGCCAAGCTTAGGAAATAAACATTAAATTTATTAAATTCCGTTACGTAAAGTTTACTTAAACCCCCCCTCCCCCTGTCACAAACTGTAACAATTTCTCTGACCCCCTCCCCCCCTTAGGCGCGTTACGTAATATATGGACAGCCCCTTAACATTTATCTGTTATTATTGCTAAATGTTTTATATCTTTATATTTGCACTACGTTTTAAACCATTCGAAATAAATAAATAAATAAATAATATTAATTATACAACAAATTATAATATAACTAACATGAAAACGAAACAGGTAAAAAAAACGAGAATAATAAGAATACACATAAGTTTAATAAAAAATAATGAAATAGTTAGCCCTTCGATGAACTCTTTGACCCTGCTTTGTTGTTAGGGTCTTTTTTGACCCAAATGCGATTTATTTTTATTGTAACTTCTTTTTGACTTCTCCTATTTAAGTGACGTTTCTTAACTTTTATTATGTTTATATTTATAGATAGCTTTTATATTTTGAATTTTAATATGTATTGTTTTCTTTCTATAAAAAAAATATTTTTTTAAGTTAATATAGGATCTCTTTAGACTTTAGTAATAATAGTCAGAATAAAATATTTTTTTGTAAAAAATTGTTTAATAAAGCGCCTCTGGTTTGATTTAGAAGCATTATTACGGTCACACGTTGTTTTTTTTTTGGTCCCTAAACACAAATTTGTGTAGAATATTATTCTTTGCGTGCTAATTACATTTTTAACATTATTAGTACTTTTAATTAGGACTTTTTTACTTTAATGCATATAAAAAATAACATAATTATGAAAAAAGGCGTATTTTTTTTCGGGTCTTTTTAAACCTTAAATGTGTGACACTAGTAACCAGTGAAAATAGTCTTAATTAAAATTAATAATAATGTTAAAATGTTGTTAGAACATGTTCTAACAACGAAGTTAATAACATTTTTTTAAAATGATTTTTAACATTATTAGTACTTTTAACTGAGACTATTTTTTTTTTAATGCATCTAAAAAATAATATAATTATGAAAAAAGAAGTATTTTCCTTTTTTCGGGTCTTTTTAGACTCTAACATCTTAAGTTTGACACTAATTCTAACAACGAGTCAGGCTTAATCATTTTGGTAATTCTTGTTATTTTTCCAGACGTTCCATCAACCCGTTTGGTCGGCATTCCAACAACAGACATCGAAGATCTAAAAGACACAATAGCTGTACGCTGTGTGGTGAGTGCAAATCCTAAAGCGTCCGTTGTGTGGCGTCGAGAAGGTCAAAATCAGCCTGCCAGTCTGCAGGAACTGTTGCAATTTAGTCCTGCTATTAGACAGCATTCAGGACTTTACACATGTCATGCCCGTAACAAAGCTGGCGATTCACAGCCCATTAGTGTCCAAGTAGATGTAAAATGTAAGTATTATAGCGAAATAACATAAAAATAATTGTTTCTTTTTCTTTTTAAAGAACCTTTTATTTCTACAGGGTGATTATAAATACATTTTAATAATATGTCCTTAATAATATGTCTTTATTGCCCAACAGTACAAGACCTTACAGCACATTTTAATATATAAAAAAAAACTATTCTATAAAATTAACAATAGATTTTAAAGTTGAATAATTTATATCACAGAGTACAGAAATTAAGTTAAAATTATTGCACATTACATAAACTGAAGTTTTATACATAATGTTGGTATTAGCCCTAGCAACACAGAAAGTTTGGGTAATACGCGTAGAATTAGGTACTAGAAAATTAATTTGTTCTAGTAGAGGATTGCAGTCAATTCTGTTATGTACTCACTTATATAAGAAAGTGACAGAACAAATTTTTTTTCTAGTACTCAAACATTGAAAACCAAATCTTGCCATCAATGCCGATAGATCTGCCCCTCTTGGGGGATATACACCATCAATTTTAAAAGTAAGATATTTGATAAACTTTCTTTGAACGGGCTCAATACCTTCTATTTAATTATTATAATACGGATACCATATAAGAGCACCATACTCTAGTTTAAATCTTACAAGGGAACAAAACAAGTTTTTAAAACAATAATTGTTATTATAGTTTTTATAATGAAACCCAATATTTTGGTAGCTGACTTAATTATTGAAGAAATATGATCCGAAATAGACAGAGACGTATCAAAAATTACTAAATCCTTAATTGTGTAAACTCGCTCCAACACAGATCCGTTAATGTTATAATGATAACCAATTTTATTAAGTTTTCTAGTAAAGCTTATAACATTTTGGTCTTTTTAAAGCCCTTATTTAAATAGATAATTGTGCACGTGTTAATATGCGCGAACGAAGTAATATTACTTATAGTTCTCCGCATGAAACAAAGTCTCCGACAGAAGGGGGAGGTATTGTGCGCGCTCTATTCTTTCCGTCAGAAGCGCACACAAATTCCTTTCATATTTCCCGTAGCCACAGATTCGTGCGTCAAACTCTATTTATGCATATTTATGCATGGTTTGTGAAAATATGTCGTTTTCTTCTATGCAAACAAAACTCCCCATTTACATTCTACAACCTTGGAACCACCAATAACATTTTGTCAAACATAAACACATTTTTTTCTCGGATTATGAAAGTACTTACTTTTCTGCCTTTAAAGATGTATTAAACTGTTTTTAATCTCTATCCAGGAAAAAAACAATAATTCATTATAATTTTACCATTTTACCATTTTGTTATAATACCACGTTATTATGTCTAAGATTATGATTTGCTTGGCCCAAAAAAGGTGAAATATATGTAATCTCAAAATTTTTTTTATACATAATCAAAACCAAAACCATTTTCCCTGTATTAAAAATTACCAGTAAGGTGTAATATATCACTGAGTTCAGAAAAGCAAACTTCCACAGCTAAAAAAATGGGTTTTCTCTTGAGAAAAAGCTTTGGAGTTGTATACGAAGGGATAGTTTTGAATGCAAATTATCACTTAATCTCATTTAAAACCCTTTTCAACGAAGTATTTTTTAAATAATATAGTTTGTGATACCCGGGGTATTAAAACAAGTAAGCTAATTATAATTATTGGGTAATATTAATAATTTATATCATTATTGAAAAGGTCAAATTATAACAGCAGACCGAGGGGTTTATTTATTGGACAATCCTTGTACACCTATCCAACAATCTTCTACAATCCTTAACAATTCCTTCTTTTATAATCATCTACAATCCTCCACAATTATCCACAATCATCTACAATCTTCCACAATCATCTAAAATCTTCCCACAATCTTTAAAAATCTTCATTATTTGTTTTACAATCTTTTTGACAATCTTCCACAATCCTTTGATCCTCACAATCCTTGTACACTTTTTTTTCAATAAATAAACCCCTTGCAGCAGACCTATAACGATCAAAGTGTACTGGGCGAAAACCTATAGATCTTCGGTTCGAGTCTCGGTTAAATAGAATTTTTCATTTTCAGTTTATTGTTCTGCAAGCGAAGAACAATTTTTCAGTTTAATGGTCATTTTATGTATATCATAAAATAATTTTACTATTGCATATTTGCATGTTTCATTAGTTTTATTAAAAGTTCTGTTTGATTAAAACATTCCATAAGTGGCGATAATAAATTCTCTGCTTAAAACCGTAAATGTAGAATTCGAGAAAATAGAAGTTTGCTAGTGATTTCGTTGAAAGTTTTAACAATATATTTGCCTGTTTATTACATGCACTCGGTTTCAGCGAATCTTTTTATTTTTCCTTCACTGAAACCACATAGAGATTTATACATATATTATCTATTGAGATGCTTGGACTGAATTCAAATGGAAAGCTCCCCTGTACTTTATTGTTATACGCTTTACAGTTTACCAGATAAAAAATATGAAGAAAAACTGGATAGAGTTACTCGAAAAGAAACCAGTTACCGGGTATAGTAGAGAAAAAGATGCAAGTAGCTTGCAAAGCAACTTTACACTACGATATTTCAAGAAATCTTTGACATACAGACTTGAAATTTGAAAAAAAAATTGTTTACTACTTAGAAAATCTTTGTTACAAATTTCAAGTCACTGGATCAAAGCGTTTTTGAAATATCGTAGTGTAAACTTGTTTTACAAGCGACTTGCATCTTTTTCTCTTCTATAAAGCACATATACACCACACAGAGGGCTTGGATCAACTTTAAAACAAAAGTCCTTGCACCGGTGGGAAATTTTCATAAATCTCTTTTACGATGTCTCACGAGTATTTATTGTCAATATAAAAATAATCGGTAGAGGGATTCGTGAGATAAATCGAATTTTATTTGGTTTTATATTTTTTTCAGTGTATGTTTAATTCTTATTACGGATATCAAAAGAGTTGATTTATTCAAGAAATTGTAGAATGTAAAATATTAGTTTTTATTTTCATTTGTTTCTAAATTTTTTAAAATCAAAATTGACAGAACTCATTTTTTAATCAAGTAACCTGTTAACCTGTTGAGATATTTAAAAAAAATAATAGTTATTTATATACCAAGGAAATAAACTGGAAAAGTCCCGCTGCATTAGTGTTTCCTGAGCGAGCGTAGCGAGCGAGGGAAACAGAAATGCAAGGGACTAAAACAGCCAAGTTTAGTCCTGAGGTATATACACTATTTTTTGCAGGACCAAAAATAATTTAGGTAGGTAGATAAAATTAAAATTAAAAACCACGCGTCTAAAATCGGTTGTTTTATTTTCGTAATTTAATGAAGATACCTGAAAATTGCGAAAAGTCAGTTTCATGGCTATCGCTATTTCAATTGTTTTTTAATATGGTTGACAGAAACGTCAAAAAAATGGACGAAGATAATAAATTTTAAGTTATGTTATTTTTAAAGGTTTTCTTTGTTAAAATCAAATAAATTGGTTTGAATCGCTAATTTATTACAAAACACCACCAAACCTAATTTTTGAACCAGCAAAGCACATAGAAAGTATAATATTTTAATATTATCAAGGTTGCCGTGATTTTTATTCTCTAGGGAGAAAACCGGCAAGTTTAGTCCCAAAAATGAAAGCGTAAAATTATGTTTTAGTCTTGGTCGTGCAAAAAATAATTTAAAATTAGCTTAACGCCATATACAAATATTATGTTAGAAAATTACCACAAAATGGCTCTAACTTAGTACTAACGTCAACTTAATTTTACCCTATAGATATTGTGTTGTGGTGCTTAGAGCCATTATATGGAAATTTTCTAACATAAAATTTGTAGATGTCTTTAGGCTAATATTAAATTATTTAAAAAAAATTAATATCACAACAGGTTATAACAGATTAAAACCTGAGCTTTGTCAATTTTGATTTTAAATAATTTAGAAACAAATAAAAAAAATATATTCTACAAAATTGATTAGAAAATAAACTCCTGATATCCGTAATAAAAATCAAACATACATTAAAAAAAATATAAGAATTAATGAAATTCGATTTATCTTTGTTTTTTTCGAATGCGCCAATTATTTTTTTTTTTTGTTTTATTCTGTTAAAGATCCAATCAATTGGAACTAAGCATTTTCAAAGTGATACAATAGAACTTACTACATCTGAAATTCTACTGTCAGTTAACCTTAGTTGTTTGTTTGAAATATTTTCTTCTTAGATTTTAGGGAATTTTAATGCTTATTACCAACGCCGCACAGTGATCATTAGCGGCCAAAAGTAAGGAAATGTAAAGCTTTTAAATTGTCAAATTTTCCAAATTTAATTTTATATTTTGTATATACTTTAATATATTTAGAAAATATAGTCTTAAATTTTTAAATTACGTCCATAATTTTTGATGCAACAATGAAATAGACAAATTTATTATGACGCTCTGATCTCAAGATTATACTAAATTTAATGACCCCTAAAAAGAGACAAAGCCTTATTATAAAGAATATTTTTAAAGCAACTAATAGAATTATGCTTTGTCTTTATAAAAAATTAAAAATATTAATAACTTTGAAGGAACTTGTGGTAAAACCTTTCATGTCGCATTTTCTTTATTTAACCTTATAAAATCGCACTTCCAATTAATTATTTGTGCCTATTTTTCTGATTTTTTTCTCTTTCGTACCTATAGCTTAAAGGGTCCCAGCCGTATCAAAAACATGTATAAAATATTTTTTGTAGAGAATTATATAAGCTTTATTTTAATACAAAAGTTTTTATTATATGACAAGTATTAAGCGAGTTATCTCTAAAAACTTAGTATTTAAAAAGCCACGGTAATGAACGGTTCAGCGGAATGAACTTTTTAGTTAAGATCCTAAAATAAAAATATTAAACCAACATTAATCTTTATAAAAATTTTACTGTGACATCCGACTAAACCTATAGTTTAGAACCAAAAGGTAGAAAAAGAATGTTATAAATTTTCCATAATTTAAAAAATGAAAGGCCAGCGAAACGAACTTTTAAAAAGGTACGACCATGGTTTTTGGACAAAAACAAAAAAAATACAAAGACTCATTAAAACACTAACATTAATTTAAGCTTGGTTTGGTAACCCAACAATAATATTAGATAGTAGATGGTTGGACTTTTTATTTATATTAAAAAACGTTTTTTTACTAAAACTGCCGACGTTTCGTTGGCTTTATTCCAACTTCTTCAAAAGGCACACTACAAGAAATGTAACAATTATGTTATAACTTTTTAACAATTCAAAGAACCAGAAAGAAAACAATATAAGTTTAAAAATTGGTTAATAAAATAATAAAATATGATTCTTTTTTTATATGTAATAAAAAAAAAATTTAAAATTGTTTTATATTTTAACGAAGAAAACGTAACTTACTGTAAGTGCCATATTTTTTACCTTTTTATTGCTTATACTGATGATAATGCCACGTTAATATAAATATTTGTTCTTATACGAGGTTTTATTAAATTAAACCGTATTTTAAATGTTTTTATTTCTATGTTTAGATTATAATGCATAGTTTAATATAATTAATCAATGCCTTTTTTGTCTGCAAAACAATTTTAAAAAAAATTTTTTATTACATATAAAAAAAGAATCATATTTTATTATTTTATTAACCAATTTTTAAACTTATATTGTTTTCTTTCTGGTTCTTTGAATTGTTAAAAAGTTATAACATAATTGTTACATTTCTTGTAGTGTGCCTTTTGAAGAAGTTGGAATAAAGCCAACGAAACGTCGGCAGTTTTAGTAAAAAAACGTTTTTTAATATAAATAACCCTAATCCAACCATCTACTATCTAATACTAACATTAATATTTAACTAATGGATAAAGTAAATATAATCAGAATTATATCAATAAAAAAATGTTCAGTTTTCAGGTGATTTTAATTTGTTGTCCAGCGGAATAGAACACGTTTCTTGGGACAAGCATATATTTGATGCTACCTTTTTTAGTTAAGCATCAAATGCTTTTAACCAAAAAAGTATGATATTTTGGCTTTTTTTTTAATTTTATTTTGAATTATTTCGAATATAATTAAACAAATAGTGATATTATTTGGCATGCAAATAAAGCTTATTGATAGTAAAAGTATCGCAATTTATTATTATCCTAGAAAGGATAAAGATGAGAAGTATAATTGCCCCAAACTTTTTCTTCTGTAGATTTTTTGACATTTCATTAATAGAATATAATTTTTTAATTAAAGATACATAAAAAATATAATCTTTATGTAACACTGTAGGGCCAACCGTTTTCGAGAAAATTACAATTAATTTAATTAAAGAGGCAATAAAGATTTCAATACTGCAGGGTGGAGTCTATACATTAACCTTTTAGAACGAATAATGAAAAATGTCAAAAAATAATATTTTATCTGATAAGAAAGCATTTATCGCCTGATCTGCACTGTCAATATAGCTTAAATATTTAAAAACTGGCGCATAGCCCCTTTTAGAACAAATCATAACATTACTTAGTTTGATTATTTTTTATCTATAAAATACATTTACACAAAAATTTATATCGAAAAGAATATTTTAGCATAGTATTTAAAAATTGGCACATACCTTGTTTAAGATTTAACTAGTGACTAAAAATATTAAAAAAATGTATTTTTATTCTATAAAAAGACATTTTCACTAAATTTTAGCATTCAAATAATTATGGTTACTTTTTCGGCCCGTTTACGACATTGTGACCCGCATAGCACAAAACAGTTCTAAGAATATTCTTAAAATAAATATTGGGAATGTTGTATGATTATAAGAATATGCGATGTTTTACGTAGAACGTTCTTAGAAGGTTTTAAGACATTCAATGGATACCGTTTTAATCATGCGAAAGCTTCTATGATCATTCTAAAAAAAATCTTGAAGAATATACCCAGCATCTTCTTATAACTTGCAAAACTATCTAACCTAATTTATGATCTGTCAAATCTAAAGTAGTCAATATCCAGAATAGTGACATGTGTAATAATGGCATTAAGTGGTACAAAACAATGTCTTAAACTATTATATAATAGACAACATTTAAAATTCAGGAATATTAACATTGTCATGCATTAATTTGTTTGTATACATACATACCTTACAAATACTAGACTTAATAAAATCACCAATCACTAGACTTAGGTCTATAATTATAATCAAATTATGCACGATTGGAATCACCAAAAACAACTAAATGTATAGTTTTTTATCGGCAATTGTAGAATTACAACTCCAACATGTCAAAAATGTATTGCAGAAGAGCGGCAAATTCAAATAAACCTTCTATTAGAACATTCTTAGAATATGCATAGCATAATTCTTAATAGAAATTTCTTAGAATATGCATTAGAATAATATGAGAAAATTATAAGGATATGCCATGCATATGCATAGATTATGCATTTTTAGCGCAAGTTTTCAGCATAATCATAGCATATCTAAAAGTTTATCTAAGAATATTCCCAATAGAATAATTAGAGAAATTCTTAGATCATCGGTGTTTTTTGTGGAGGCGGCTTCTGTTATGTTAGTTATCCTAAAAAGGTTCATTTCGTAAATGGATGTAGAGATCAATATTGACGAAAAAGGATTTGTGTAAGAATAGTTATTTATAATACAAGGGCGAAAAGTTAAGTTTTTTGATTGAGTAGGTTTTTAGAAGCCAAGGGTCGGCCGATAGGGCCTGCCCGAGGGCAATAAACCTTCGAAATTGATATTTAACTTTTTGCCCGTGTATTATACAATATTTTTTATTCGATTGTTACTAATTATAATAAATTATTAAAATATACTTAATTTTAAATTTCAAAAAATATTTCTTTTTCCGGTCTTATTACTTATCTAGTTATCCATGAAAAATTGCTATCCAATCAAGTCGCTAAAACAAAACAATTGAATCGCTTCTTTTGCGAGCGGTTTCATTATCAAACTAAAAAAGCTATAGCTTGGTGATTAATTTCTGTTAAAGTGTGTCTGTTATGAAAATAATAATACTTCCAAAACTGTTCTATGAATATTATAAATATTGAAATTGATTTTACAATTGAAATTTTGTGTTTTTAAGTTATTTTAGTGAATGAATACAGATTAATCAGTTAACATATATTTTGAGGTTATGTTATAGAAGAAATTTTTATTTTGTATGTAATGATTATAATAACTGTATCTGGTCAAAAAGAACAGTTAGTTCAAGACTAAAAGTGACCAAAAGGTCATAATTCTTTATAAATATTATATATAACAAGTTTTAGTTAGCGGGCGAAAAAAACTTTTTGGCCCTAGGGCCACAAAGTTCAACTTTTCGCCCGTAAAACATGAACAAAAAGTGCCGCTTTTAAAATCAATCGAATAAAAAATATTTAAATATTTAAATATTAAACAGTATAATTAGCTATTTGAATATGAATGCTACTTATAGTTTATACACATAAGTGTGAGTTTTATTTGTACAAAATTTGTAATATTTAATCATTAACATAATGTATAATATACATATTATGTATAATTATACATAATGTATATGGGTGAATGTATTTCTAGAGGATAAAAGCTGTCTCTGGCTAAAAAAAATATATCTGCTAAATACGGTTTTTTTGCTTTCATATCAAAAAGGGCGTTTTATTCTAATAAAAGCGACCATTTATGCTTTGTTTTGTACTTTTGTTTTGACGCGGGAGTAAAAAAACTAGAGCAAATGTCAGTTGTGTGACGCGTCCCTACCTCAAATTGGCGTGATTTTATGGGACATATAATCTGTATTATATTAAAATTAAATTAAGAAACACTTAAGTAAATAATTTTTGTCAAAGATATCTTAAAAAAAAATACTACCCAACATAACTAATCAAAAACTGGCCCCTTAGAATTGAGTCAGTTATGTGACACCGCTTGCTAGTTCCAATATAAATTTACAAAAGGCATCTAGCTTTTTATAAACGCATAATAATTAACGAACTATAAATAAAGTTGTAATTTTAGTTAAAAAAGTTCCTTACGAATGCAGTGTTGCATTTTATACTAAGAAACAGGTACGAATTTTTATTTAATTTAAACATCATTTTTGTCAGTTGTGTGACGGTCAGTTATGTGACACATTGGAAAAAAATCAGAAATAAGTTCGAGACTTTTAGGAACTTTTCTACATTAAAAAATATGAAAAAAAGTTGCTATAAAGATTGGTCCGGAAATGAATCCTAAGGGAGCTACGACCCTCCTAAGAATACCTCTAAAAATTAGTTTTTATTAATTATATCTCTGGAACCCTCTGATAAAGACTATTCTTTTATGTAATTTTTATTTGGTAATTTTAACCAGGGACGTGCAAAATGGGAGGCCATGGCACCTTTTGCCCTAAACGAGTAAATATTAAACTTTTTTGTGAAAACGATCGATGCCAGGATCACATTATTAAACAAGACCTATGTTGGACTACTTTAATCATAAATTGTAACACGTTATGTGCAATTTTTTTCTTTCGAATTTTGATCTTGGTTTTGTCCCGTAGAAAAATATTTACCCATATGTAGGTATAATTATAATTAACAAAAGTTACTAACTAACCTATTAGACGATTTGTACTATTTATGATACAAAATTATTTGCAAGATACTCTGTACAATAAAGCATGCATACGACGGAATATAAAGCTAGAAATAAACACGATTTTACATTTGATTTAAATTTATGATAGTTAATCTACCTTCATTAGTGCATATTCATTATTTTTACAACCATTTAATTTGACATACCTTATTTTAGTGTGATTATTCTCAATTAGGGTATAATTTCTCTTTTTGGATAGTGCATTTCCCACATAAATAATGCAGCTATATTACTTTATATTATACTCCTCGCAGATTCACAGCAGTATTATACGTTTACTTTGCAAATAGATGAAAAAAAGAATCTAAAATGAATTTTTTTTCTAGAAAAGTACGTTTTCTTGTTGGCACTTAAGAAAGAATAATCCAATCGACTTCAAATTTTGATAAGAACACAAAACTTATTGAAACATTGAAAAAATCCCCCCAAAAATAAGAAAGTTATGGGAGGGGGCTAAAAATTAAAAAAAAAATCTAAAATAGTGGAAGAAAAACCAAAATTTGATAAAAATTAGATATATCCAAATACAATTTAATTAAGTTTAACTTAAAACTTCACCAAGAAAAAAACTACTTGCATTTGCGAGGAGTATACTACAAAATGCATTATATCTTCAGAGATTGTTTTATTTTCACAACCACTTCTTAGTCCAAGCGATCGTTTAGCTAAGTCAAGTATGATCATCATCACCAATTCCCCCAAAAACAAAAAAATTATGGGGGTTAAACAGTAAAAAAAATCGAAAAAAGCTGAAAGAAAATTTCGATTAACGTAGCTTTTTTAGGAAATATTACTATAGTATACTATAAAATGCATTATATCTTCAGAGATTGTTTTATTTTCACAACCACTTCTTAGTCCAAGCGATCGTTTAGCTAAGTCAAGTATGATCATCATCACCAATTCCCCCAAAAACAAAAAAATTATGGGGGTTAAACAGTAAAAAAAAATCGAAAAAAGCTGAAAGAAAATTTCGATTAACGTAGCTTTTTTAGGAAATATTACTATAGTATACTATAAAATGCATTATATCTTCAGAGATTGTTTTATTTTCACAACCACTTCTTAGTCCAAGCGATCGTCTAGCTAAGTCAAGTATGATCATCATCACCAATTCCCCCAAAAACAAAAAAATTATGGGGGTTAAACAGTAAAAAAAAAAATCGAAAAAGGCTGAAAGAAAATTTCGATTAACGTAGCTTTTTTAGGAAATATTACTATAGTATACTATAAAATGCATTATATCTTCAGAGATTGTTTTATTTTCACAACCACTTCTTAGTCCAAGCGATCGTCTAGCTAAGTCAAGTATGATCATCATCACCAATTCCCCCAAAAACAAAAAAATTATGGGGGTTAAACAGTAAAAAAAAAATCGAAAAAGGCTGAAAGAAAATTTCGATTAACGTAGCTTTTTTAGGAAATATTACTATAGTATACTATAAAATGCATTATATCTTCAGAGATTGTTTTATTTTCACAGCCACTTCTTAGTCCAAGCGATCGTCTAGCTAAGTCAAGTATGATCATCATCACCAATTCCCCCAAAAACAAAAAAATTATGGGGGTTAAACAGTAAAAAAAAAATCGAAAAAGGCTGAAAGAAAATTTCGATTAACGTAGCTTTTTTAGGAAATATTACTATAGTATACTATAAAATGCATTATATCTTCAGAGATTGTTTTATTTTCACAACCACTTCTTAGTCCAAGCGATCGTCTAGCTAAGTCAAGTATGATCATCATCACCAATTCCCCCAAAAACAAAAAAATTATGGGGGTTAAACAGTAAAAAAAAATCGAAAAAAGCTGAAAGAAAATTTCGATTAACGTAGCTTTTTTAGGAAATATTACTATAGTATACTATAAAATGCATTATATCTTCAGAGATTGTTTTATTTTCACAACCACTTCTTAGTCCAAGCGATCGTTTAGCTAAGTCAAGTATGATCATCATCACCAATTCCCCCAAAAACAAAAAAATTATGGGGGTTAAACAGTAAAAAAAAATCGAAAAAAGCTGAAAGAAAATTTCGATTAACGTAGCTTTTTTAGGAAATATTACTATAGTATACTATAAAATGCATTATATCTTCAGAGATTGTTTTATTTTCACAACCACTTCTTAGTCCAAGCGATCGTCTAGCTAAGTCAAGTATGATCATCATCACCAATTCCCCCAAAAACAAAAAAATTATGGGGGTTAAACAGTAAAAAAAAAATCGAAAAAGGCTGAAAGAAAATTTCGATTAACGTAGCTTTTTTAGGAAATATTACTATAGTATACTATAAAATGCATTATATCTTCAGAGATTGTTTTATTTTCACAACCACTTCTTAGTCCAAGCGATCGTCTAGCTAAGTCAAGTATGATCATCATCACCAATTCCCCCAAAAACAAAAAAATTATGGGGGTTAAACAGTAAAAAAAAAATCGAAAAAGGCTGAAAGAAAATTTCGATTAACGTAGCTTTTTTAGGAAATATTACTATAGTATACTATAAAATGCATTATATCTTCAGAGATTGTTTTATTTTCACAACCACTTCTTAGTCCAAGCGATCGTCTAGCTAAGTCAAGTATGATCATCATCACCAATTCCCCCAAAAACAAAAAAATTATGGGGGTTAAACAGTAAAAAAAATCGAAAAAAGCTGAAATAAAATTTCGATTAACGTAGCTTTTTTAGGAAATATTACTATAGTATACTATAAAATGCATTATATCTTCAGAGATTGTTTTATTTTCACAACCACTTCTTAGTCCAAGCGATCGTCTAGCTAAGTCAAGTATGATCATCATCACCAATTCCCCCAAAAACAAAAAAATTATGGGGGTTAAACAGTAAAAAAAAAATCGAAAAAGGCTGAAAGAAAATTTCGATTAACGTAGCTTTTTTAGGAAATATTACTATAGTATACTATAAAATGCATTATATCTTCAGAGATTGTTTTATTTTCACAACCACTTCTTAGTCCAAGCGATCGTTTAGCTAAGTCAAGTATGATCATCATCACCAATTCCCCCAAAAACAAAAAAATTATGGGAGTTAAACAGTAAAAAAAAAATCGAAAAAAGCTGAAAGAAAATTTCGATTAAC
>OY294045.1:74222738-74264581 GCA_958510825.1 Brachypterus glaber | reverse complement strand
ACTTTCGATTTTTAAATGGGACACCCTATATATTTTTACATATTTTGTCTTAGAAATCAATTTTGAATACAACCATATGTCACTTGCCAATTTTTCACAGGTCATTTTTTATTTAAATTTTCATTTTAAACCTAGAGTGCCTTGAATTGGCTTACTTGCTTAATTTTTGGTCTAGTTTCTCAAGAAAAATACTATTTTGATTTTTTCCCAAAAACTCTATTTTTGGTGCGCTCTTAAAAGTTTAAAAGTTAAACTTTTGCCCATAAGTCATTTTTTTTAAATGGGAAGAGGGTGGGTTACTTTTAAATGATAGATAATTTTTTTGCGAACATTTTGATATTACACATGCATGGTTTATTTTAAAGAACGTGGCCTTAAAATACTAATTTTTACTATTCACTTTTTGTAATTGCATTTGAATTCAGATTTAATATGACAAAACAAAAACTGAGATGGCTTTGAAAAACATTTTGAAAGTTTTATCTTAACGCTATCAGAGTATGTTCTATATGTCAAAACTAAAACTTGAAGCATGACATTTCTAAAAATTGTTTTTCAAAGCCATCTCAGTTTTTGTTTTGTTTTATTAAATCTGAATGCAAATGCTATTACAAAAAGTGAATAGTAAAAAATTAGTATTTTAAGGCCAAGTTCTTTAAAATAAAGCATGCATGTGTAGTATCAAATGTTCGCAAAAAAAATCTCTATCATTTAAAAGTAATGAGCCACCCTCTTCCCATTAAAAAAATGACTTATGGGCAAAAGTGTAACTTTTAAACTGTTAAGAGCGCACCAAAAATAGAGTTTTCGGAAAAAAATCAAAATAGTATTTTTCTTAAGAAACTAGACCAAAAATTAAGCAAATAAGCCAATTCAAGGCACTCTAGGTTTAAAATGAAAATTTAAATAAAAAATGACATGACTTGTCAAAAATTGACAAGTGACATATGGTTGTATTCAGAATTGATTTCTAAAACAAAATATGTAAAACTATATAGGATGTCCCATTTAAAAATCGAAAGTTAAGGTCATTTCCGGTGAAACCGGAAGTGAAATAAAAGTTGTTTGATATGTCAAAAAATCGCAAATTTTGTCTTATGCATGATCTCCAAATTTCATTTGGATAGCTCAAAGTATAAAAAAGTTAAGGGGGTGAACCACCTTCCTGAAACACCCGGTATACACGGTGTATTTGAAATAGCGTCGGAAATTTGAACATTCCACGGTTCGAGGACGAAAAATTAAATACTAAAATGTTGAAAACCAAAATTTTAATGATGCAGAACGAATTTACATTAAAAATTAAGAAAAAAACCTCATATACAGGTACTTCCAAAAATCAATCCTAATGGAGCTATGGTCTCCTAAATATGCACCATTTTTAAAGGGCTATGGTAGCTTTAAAAGCGTTTTTTCGACCTACATGTATAGACACTTTTTTTCTTAGTTTTTGATGTAAAATAACATTGCATCATTAAAATTTTGGTTTTCGACATTTTAGTATTTAATTTTTCGTCCTCGAACCGTGAAATTTCACCTTCAAATGAACGAAAACGGTTAATCCTACAGTATTACAACAAGAGTACCTTTTTATGTATTTTGACTGAGGAATCATATTTCAAAAATAAAATTGCAAAAAAGTTACACAGAAAAAAGTTTGGGACAAAAAACTGTTAAGGCCCCCCCTATTCGCACACCCCTGGTTTAAATAAGTACGTGCAAATGACATACAAAGATGGGCCTTATTAGGATTAATTCATGTGCAAAACCTCGTTAATATATCTCAAAGGGTTCCTGAGTTATTAAATAAAAACCAATTTTTTTAGCCAATTTCAAAGGGGCGTAGCTCCCTTATGACGCATTTTTAGGCATATGTTTATAGGAACTTTTTGTCATATTTTATCATGTAGAATCACGTGTTTAAATTTCCTACGCTATTTCAAATACACCCTGTATAGTGAACATGCATTTTTCTTTATTTCGTGTACACTAGGTCTTACGAAAAATAATCCAGCCACGCTAGTGAGTAAATTTCGACGAGAGAGCGATTAACGTTGGTCCCTCTATCGTCCTAAACCAACAACTGCACCTCTTACTCGTTCTAATTACCGAACGAATTAGTAAGCTGCACATTTCCTAATTTGCAAACTTTAAACCAGGTCGGTCATATTTAACCTTTAGTCGAAGGAATTTTCAAACAAGTACACTCTTTGATGGCACAATATAAGCCATTTTCATTAAACTAGCTGAAAGGAACGGCTGATATTGAATTTAAATGATATGTTTAGATGTGTTAATTTTAAAGTTTTACTGGAGCCTTGCTTAGATTACCCCTTATATTTGGATTATTTCTTTTGTGTCTAACAAGCAGTGTTATATCTAAACCCAAAAAAGACGATTCGCTCACAGCAGTAATGAGAAGAATCTAGCACATGCGCACTGGTTTGCTTATTTTTGTTTTGACGGATGTCAAAAGTGGCTTCCGTTTAGGCAGTTGTAGTTTTATGAAATAGGTTAATTTAAGTGGGGTTACGGTGCGCATCAGGTCCACAAAAATTAACTATATTTTTGCACTGATTTCTGGTTTTATTACTAAAACTTACTGTCTTGAATATAATTAGTTGCGGAAAATCCAGTTTTTTTGTTAGAATATATAGCAAAAGATTGTTAAAATACTCACGAATTTCTGTTTGATTTTTTTAATGGGGGCGTTGGTTTACGTTAACAATGGTTTGGTTTGGTAGTTTGCTGGTTTGGTGTTTTTTTTTAATGGGAGGCATTTTTCAGATACGATATTTCAGAATTTAGAAGACGATATATTTTAAGAATCAAATTTTTATTAATGAATATTCCGCAATTTTTTTTACGAAAATACTATTAAAAGCGAGTACTTTTAGCCAATTAAACATATAGCAAAAGATTGTTAAAATACTCACGAATTTCTGTTTGATTTTTTTAATGGGGACGTTGGTTTACGTTAACAATGGTTTGTTTGGTAGTTTGCTGGTTTGGTGTTTTTTTTTTAATGGAAGGCATTTTTCAGATACGATATTTCAGAATTTAGACGATATATTTTAAGAATCAAATATTTATTAATGAATATTCCGTAATTTTTTTTTTTACGAAAATACTATTAAAAGCGAGTACTTTTAGCCAATTAAAAAAAAACTTAGCTCGAAAAGAAAAAAGTAGATATTTTTGTTAAATTCTGCAAAAGAATGTTACATAACCTTAAAATAATTTTTGGCATACGTCAAAACAAAAATAAGAAAATCAGTGCGCATGCGCTGGATTCTTCTCATTACTGCGGTGAGTGAATCGTCAAAAAAGCGACAATAATTGTTGAACTGTTTAACAAATGAAATCTACGGCTTAGCTTCGTTTCAGATATCTCTATCCTCGTTTATTAATTATAATGATTAATTAATTAGGAACGATAAACTTTTATTGTTCTAGCTAAACATCCACTTAAACAAAGGATTCACGTAAAATTTTCGAGATTTAACTTGTAATTTTACAATTTTATTACGTGCACATGTAATATTCCTATAAAATTGTAAAATTACAAGTTAAATCGCGTAAATTTTTCGTGCACCTGCTTGGCAACATATTACTTCTAATTTTGCATGTAAATTCACATATTTTTTTTACAGTGAATAATAGTTTTCTTTAAGCAACCAATATTTTTGCTTTACTTTGCATAGAAACTTTCTTTATGTAAATTTTATAAAATTTATAAAAAACATGTTTTCTGTTAAATATTTCAATTGGTTTCCCCCTGGTGATTTTTGGCCAATTTTTTCGATTCTTATCCCATAGTTTATGGGAGGCATTGGTTTGTGGGCTAGCGCGTCAGAATGACTAGCCGACTAGCGTGAGTTCGATTCTCACTGACGCCGATTTGCCTTTTTCAGTTAATTAATAATGAAATTTGGCGAAGGCGATAAGTGAAGCGGAAAGTCCCTAGAAACTGGTTCGAAAGCCAGTTTAAGCCGGTGGTTCCCTCTATTAGTAGTAAGTCCTGGACTTAGGGGATGCTTAATTAAGTAGAATAGTACGAGGTTAAACAAACAAACAAACATAGTGCATTTTAACGAAGTCAAAAATAGTTTTCAGAGTAGTATTAACTTGTTCGTCATATTAATTTTTATTTTATGCTAAAATCGCCATTTACATTTATAATATGAAGCTCTGTGAATTTAAAACGCATATGTTTTTATTTTGATCCGCTCTCCGCTAAAACCATGTTTAATTAAAAAGTCCTTTCAAAGACTTTAATTAATTTAATGATTTTTATATGAAACCCTGGCTTAAAAAAATTCCAGCATTGAAATTATTGTGTGAAGGCAACATATTGTTTTCAGGATAGCCTTCGTGACTAGTTTTTGCAGGAAAATTTAATACCAGTAGTCTTGCATGTTGTTCTGCAGCATATGCTTTTCGGCTCTCCAATATCCCGTGGTCGTGTACGGTTTTTTACTATAAAACTTTAATTGGCCGGCCAACGTGCCAATAAATTTATTGTTCTATTCCATATTAACACATAGTAGGGGTAAGTGGGGAAATACCATGTAGTTGGTAATTCCGCGCCTTTAAATATCTAAAATATTAACGCAATACAACTGTAAACAACTCTCCGTCGTTTAGTTGAGATTTCAACCTGCACTGGACACTCCGGTCTGGAAACAACTTTCATATAACCCAAGTTTTATTTTCATAATTTAATTATTTAGAGCTTTGGCATCCTTTGAAGACCAATTTTAAAAAAATCTATCGATGGGTTTTTAAGAAATTCGATTTTAATTAAAAAAAATATATATGTTTTAAAATTGTTTTAGATATTCAGATTTTATGTCAGAAAGTGAGAAAAAAGTTTTCATAGACGTTTGAGCTAAATTGCTTTTTAAGGGAGCTAGCGTACTTTTAAAGGGCATTTTTAGAATATTTATCACTTCATATCTTAGTAACGGTATAATATAAGCATTTAACGTTTTATTAAAATTAAGTTTTTTACCAGGGGCGTAAATAATGGGTGCCTCCTAATTTATATGTAAAACTGTAAGTCCGCCCCTTTTTAAGGGGTTAAGTTGATTAGCTTTCAGCTAGACTTGGCCCATTTAGGGGTCGGTCAAGTTAGCCCCCCCCAGTTAAAACTTAGGGTCGAAAAATACATAGGTAGTTTGCACACAACTTGCACAACCTTGCACAACCAAAAAAAAAGCTTGCGCACTAACCATTGGTTAATTATATGAAAAAAACCGTGGGGGGGGCTAACTTGACCTTAGCCCCCCCCAGTAAAAAAGTTAAAATTTTTCACTACAATCTAATAGTAAATAGCTTGCACAAGCTTGCACAACCAAAATAAAAGCTTGCGCACCCTTAACAAGAGCGGTGAGGGATAAATAATGTTTACCGTCAGCCCCCCCCCAGAACTAAAATTGAACGAAAAATGTTGTAGTATGTTAAAAAAAAGCTTGCACAACCTTGCACAACCAAAATAAAAGCTTGCGCACCCTTAACAAGAGCGGTGAGGGGTAAATAATGTTTACCGTCAGCCCCCCCCAGAACTAAAATTGAACGAAAAATGTTGTAGTATGTTAAAAAAAGCTTGCACAACCTTGCACAACCAAAATAAAAGCTTGCGCACCCTTAACATGAGCGGTAACGGGTAAATAATGTTTACCGTCAGCCCCCCCCCAGAACGAAAATTAACCGAAAAATGTTGTGGTATATTAAAAAAAAGCTTGCACAACCTTGCACAACCAAAATAAAAGCTTGCGCACCCTTAACAAGAGCGGTGAGTGGTAAATAATGTTTACCGTCAGCCCCCCCCCCCAGAACTAAATTTGACCAAAAAATGTAATATATTAAAAAAAAACTTGCACAACCTTGCACAATCAAAATAAAAGGTTGGGCACCCTTAACAAGAGCAATAAGGTGTAAATAATGTTTACCTTCAGCCCCGCGCAGAACTATTATTTAATAAAAAAGTTAAAAAAAATCATTACTATCTAATAGTAAGTCTCTTGCACAACCAAAATAAAACCATGCGCACCCTTAACAAGAGCGGTGAGGGGTAAATAGTGTTTAGCCCCCCCACAATTAAAATTGAAATTTTTCTCGAAAACGGTTAATCCTACAGTATTACAACAAGAGCACCTTTTTATGTATATTGACCTCAGAAATCATCTTCTGAAAATAAAATGACAAAAAAATTACACAGAAAAAAGTTAGGGGCAAAATAAGGCCACCCGTTTCGCACGTCCCTGGTTAAAATAAGTACCCGAAAATAATATACGAAGATGGGCCTTATTAAGTTTAGTTTATATGCAAAACCCCGTTTCTGTAACTGAAAGGGTTCCTGAGTTAATAAATAAAAACCGAATTTTTTAGCCACTTTCAAAGGGGCGTATCTCCCTTAGGACGCATTTTACACAAGATGTTTATATGAACTTTTTTTATTGTTTTGGTGAGTAAAATATGGCTATGTGTAGCCAGCCCACCTTTTTTGTTACACCCTGTATACTGTAAAAAAAATAAAACATTAAATTTAAAAATACATTTTTTATGACTTTTTTTGCCTTAGGGTGACCACTATACCCCGGTCTCCCCTATATGGCTTATTAAGGCTGCTGAAATTGAATCTGATGATAATTTTTTTAACTTCACCCCCGCTGGGGTGAGCGGATAAATATTTTTAAATATTTTCAATATTTTCGTCAAAATTAGTATATAGGGGTTTTTGGGGTCGACGAATATGAATCTAATATTTTTTTCAAATTTCACCCCCTGAGTGGGAGGGTAGTTTTTGTAAAAAAATGTTATATTGGGGTTTTTGAGGTTTCTGAAAGTGAATCTGATAATAAAAAAATTCTAACAGCACCCCCTGAGGGGCGGGGGTAGTTTTCTTGAAAATTGATATATTCGGGTTTTTGAGGTCGCTAAAGCAGAATCTTAAAATATTTTTTTTCTAAATACACCCCCTGAGCGGCGGGGGGTAGTTATCGTAAAATTGGTATATTGGGGTTTTCAAGGTTGCTAAAATTGAATCTGATAATAAAAAATCCATTTTACGCGCGGAGGTGAAAAATGGGAAAGCTCTTTTACTGGCAGTATATTTTTTATCTTCAACAACAAAATCAATAAAATGAAAATTTTATTAGAAAGAACTTTTTAATAAAAAAACTTTTAAGTCACTAAAAAAAATAAATTAAGTACCTACCCACTGCCGCCAACAAATTATTGATTTACGTAAAAAAAGTATTGTAGGCTACTTAAAAAGTGCATTTGCTTTTATTTTATACTACAACATTTTTTGGTCAATTTTAGTTCTGAGGGGGCTGACGGTAAACATTATTTACCACCCCTCTTGTTAAGGGTGCGCAAGGTTTTATTTTGGTTGTGCAAAGTTGTGCAAGCTTTTTTTTTAATATACTACAACATTTTTTTGTCAATTTTAGTTCTGGGGGGGCTGACCGTAAACATTATTTACTCCCCACTGCTCTTGTTCAGGGTGCGCAAGCTTTTATTTTGGTTGTTCAAAGATGTGCAAGCTTTTTTTTAATATACTATAACATTGTTTGGTCAATTTATGTTCTGGGGGGCTGACGGTAAACATTATTTACTCCCCACCGCTCTTGTTAAGGGTGCTTAAGCTTTTATTTTGGTTGTGCAATCTTTTTTTAATATACTGCAATAGTTTTTAGACAAATTTAGTTCTGGGGGGGGGCGATATGGTAAACATTATTTACCCCTCACTGCTCTTGTTAAGGGTGCGCAAGCTTTTATTTTGGTTGTGAAAGGTTGTGCAAGCTTTTTTTTAATATACTACAACAGTTTTCGGTCAATTTTCGTTCTGGGGGGGGGCTGATGGTAAACATTATTTACCCGTTACCGCTCTTGTTAAGGGTGCGCAAGCTTTTATTTTGGTTGTGCAAGGTTGTGCAAGCTTTTTTTTAACATACTACAACATTTTTCGGTAAATTTTAGTTCTGGGGGGGCTGACGGTAAACATTATTTACCCCTCACCGCTCTTGTTAAGGGTGCGCAAGCTTTTATTTTGGTTGTGCAAGGTTGTGCAAGCTTTTTTTAACATACTACAATATTTTTCGTTCAATTTTAGTTCTGGGGGGGGCTGATGGTAAACATTATTTACCCGTTACCGCTCTTGTTAAGGGTGCGCAAGCTTTTATTTTGGTTGTGCAAGGTTGTGCAAGCTTTTTTTTAACATACTACAACATTTTTCGGTAAATTTTAGTTCTGGGGGGGGGGCTGACGGTAAACATTATTTACCCCTCACCGCTCTTGTTAAGGGTGCGCAAGCTTTTATTTTGGTTGTGCAAGGTTGTGCAAGCTTTTTTTAACATACTACAACATTTTTCGTTCAATTTTAGTTCTGGGGGGGGGGCTGACGGTAAACATTATTTACCCCTCACCGCTCTTGTTAAGGGTGCGCAAGCTTTTATTTTGATTGTGCAAGGTTGTGCAAGCTTTTTTTTAACATACTACAACATTTTTCGGTAAATTTTAGTTCTGGGGGGGGCTGACGGTAAACATTATTTACCCCTCACCGCTCTTGTTAAGGGTGCGCAAGCTTTTATTTTGGTTGTGCAAGGTTGTGCAAGCTTTTTTTAACATACTACAACATTTTTCGTTCAATTTTAGTTCTGGGGGGGCTGACGGTAAACATTATTTACCCCTCACCGCTCTTGTTAAGGGTGCGCAAGCTTTTATTTTGGTTGTGCAAGGTTGTGCAAGCTTTTTTTTAACATACTACAACATTTTTCGTTCAATTTTAGTTCTGGGGGGGGCTGACGGTAAACATTATTTACCCCTCGCCGCTCTTGTTAAGGGTGCGCAAGCTTTTATTTTGGTTGTGCAAGGTTGTGCAAGCTTTTTTTAACATACTACAACATTTTTCGTTCAATTTTAGTTCTGGGGGGGGGGCTGACGGTAAACATTATTTACCCCTCACCGCTCTTGTTAAGGGTGCGCAAGCTTTTATTTTGGTTGTGCAAGGTTGTGCAAGCTTTTTTTTAACATACTACAACATTTTTCGTTCAATTTTAGTTCTGGGGGGGGCTGACGGTAAACATTATTTACCCCTCACCGCTCTTGTTAAGGGTGCGCAAGCTTTTATTTTGGTTGTGCAAGGTTGTGCAAGCTTTTTTTTAACATACTACAACATTTTTCGGTAAATTTTAGTTCTGGGGGGGCTGACGGTAAACATTATTTACCCCTCACCGCTCTTGTTAAGGGTGCGCAAGCTTTTATTTTGGTTGTGCAAGGTTGTGCAAGCTTTTTTAACATACTACAATATTTTTCGTTCAATTTTAGTTCTGGGGGGGCTGATGGTAAACATTATTTACCCGTTACCGCTCTTGTTAAGGGTGCGCAAGCTTTTATTTTGGTTGTGCAAGGTTGTGCAAGCTTTTTTTTAACATACTACAACATTTTTCGGTAAATTTTAGTTCTGGGGGGGGGCTGACGGTAAACATTATTTACCCCTCACCGCTCTTGTTAAGGGTGCGCAAGCTTTTATTTTGGTTGTGCAAGGTTGTGCAAGCTTTTTTTAACATACTACAACATTTTTCGTTCAATTTTAGTTCTGGGGGGGGCTGACGGTAAACATTATTTACCCCTCACCGCTCTTGTTAAGGGTGCGCAAGCTTTTATTTTGGTTGTGCAAGGTTGTGCAAGCTTTTTTTTAATATACTACAACATTTTTCGTTCAATTTTAGTTCTGGGGGGGGCTGACGGTAAACATTATTTTCCCCTCACCGCTCTTGTTAAGGGTGCGCAAGCTTTTATTTTGGTTGCGCAAGCTTGTGCAAGCTATTTACTATTAGATTGTAGTGAAAAATTTTAACTTTTTTACTGGGGGGGGCTAAGGTCAAGTTAGCCCCCCCCCACGGTTTTTTTTCATATAATTAACCAATGGTTAGTGCGCAAGCTTTTTTTTTGGTTGTGCAAGGTTGTGCAAGTTGTGTGCAAACTACCTATGTATTTTTCGACCCCAAGTTTTAACTGGGGGGGGCTAACTTGACCGACCCCCCATTTAGGCTATTTAATTTTAAGTTTATAATCCAATTAAATTGTATTTTGTTAATGTTCTGAATAAAGTCGATTTATTATTATTTTAAATATTTAATTTTGTTATGTCATAAAATGATAATTATTGGTTGCATACTACAATAAAAATTTCAAGTCAATCAGATAAACCGTTACTGAGTTATGAAGTGAATAATATTCTAAACATATCTCTTAAACTTCTAGCTCCCTTAAGAGCCATATAACACAAATGTTCATATAAACTTTTTATCTCACTTTTTGACGTAAAATCTGAATATCAAAAAAAATATTTAAATATGTCATATTTTTTTTTGTTAAAGCAAATGAAAATCGTTTTTCTCAAAAACGCGTCGATAGATTTTTTTAAATTTGGTCTTCAAAAGATGCCAAAGCACTAAGTAATTAAAATATGAAAAAAAAAACTTGGGTTATATGAAAGTTGAGCTAAAAATCGTTTTCATCGATATTTTTTTTACTGTATTAAAAAAATATTTTGCTTTTCAATTGTTTGAGTTCATTTTTTGTGTTACAAAACCGCAGGTCGAGGAATTTTGAAGAAAAATTCACGAAAACAATTTCCTTAAGCAATTTTTTTTATATACAGTAAAAAAGTTATGTATAACATGCACGAATGGTATTTTGAAAGACTATTTCACAAACAAAATAAGGAAGTATATAATTTTACCATGTTTAATGTTGTTTCATATTTAAATTAAAAATTTAAGAACTAAACAACAATATTACTTTACAATATAATTAAAATTTTAAATCTCAAATTTTCCCCTCTTTTTAAAACCACAATGTTCACATGTAAGCGAATGTTGGCAAGTCTAAACTTTGCTTGAGGGATATGTTATGCTTGAGATTATTCCAATAAAATAGTTGTTATCATATATTTTAGCATTTAAATAAAAATCATTTCTGTTTTTGTTTAAAAAGTTTAGTTTTCAACTGAAAAGAAATAAAATAACGGTTGTTTCCACCCGTAAAAAAAAACAATTTGCGATCGATTTATAATAAAGTTTGGCAAAACTGTACTGGTACCAGCTCAGTCATTTGATGTTTGATTTCCGTCATTTCAAAGAAGTTAATTATTTACTTCTTTACTGAAAATACATTTTTAATAATTAAGTGTTTAAATTAGTTTTGAGTGGCCTGCTTTTAATAAAAAGATTCAAATAAATAAATTAAAATTTATGAATATCAGTGATTTAAAGCTTTTAAGATGGAAAGTGCATAAAATATAATATATTATCTGAAATTAATTAGGGTTTATACCTAGGATGTTTTGGTAATAAAATAAGCATTTGTATTGCTTATCAATAAAAATAAAGGTAAGCTTCACAAATTAAAAACACATTTTGCAAAAATATAACATCTATTAAGATGTCAGTAACTGTCAATTTCTTGTTTCCATAGTAACCAAGTGATAATTGCACATGTGCAAAAATTAGCAGATTCATTTTGATCTGATTGGTCAAGAAACTAAAAATGCAAGGTTTTGATTGGCCTATATATTGTTTGTGATATAGTCACCTAAAGCTTCTGGCAACTCCGATATTTTTTCTGATTATAATTCTGTGGTGTATTTTATACATTCTGTGTAAAAATTAAAAAAATCGTTACATGGTTTTTTCGCAGCATTGTTTTAAACTTAACACTTTTACCAAAAAACGGGGTTCATATTTAACTTAATAAAAACAAGCTTATTATAGATTTTGAGCTACTTAATCCATAGTTGTTCTTAAAATTTAGTCATATTGTATAGTTTTTGAGAATTATTATATTTTATATTCAGGAAGTTGAATTTTGCCCAAGTTTGGGAGTCCATAATTTTGGAATAGCGAAGTGTTTTAGTACCTTTTCGGCCTGTATGTTTGAGTCGTATATTTAAGGTTATATAAACATTAAAATGATCTAAGATTTTATTTTAAATACGGCAAAACTGAATTTTAAGTACCAGCATTGGCTTTAAATGAGGCAAAACATATGAAAGCTTCCGTACAGTTTACATGTAATGTCATTATAACAATATTGATTATAATAATTGTTATGCCAAAAAAATGTTGTCAATCATGATATGTATGCAACTTTCATATGTTTTAGCTAATTTAAAACAAAACTGATAAAAATGACGTTCTTGGATCAAAGTAGTCAACACTCTTGGCAGTTATTCTTTTAGCTTAAAAGATGTGTACCAAACAATAGTTATTTATGGTACTAGTGGGTAAAGTAAGATATTGCCCATGAGAAAATTAACCTGTTTTTTTATCGGTTTACCCATGAGTGCCATACAAGGTTTTATCCAATAAATAGCTTAGGAATTCATATTTTTTTTTAAAATTTTAATGACATTTACAAGAAAATAATTTGACAAGTGACAGTTGAGTGGGTAAAATAAATAATTATCCACTCAATAAAGTAAAAGTCACGCGAGGGTTATTATTGAGTTTATCTATTTAAAATAAAGCTGGTAATTGTCTTATTATCTGTATATATTGGATAAAAGTATTTATTTTGTCCCAAGAAAAGTGTCGCTTTTGAAATATTTTTAAAATTATCTTGGACCTGGCGCATGTGAGGAAAAAAACATTTAAGAATGTTAAAAATTAAATAATTTTAAATACTTTGGCCCAAGAATTTTTATTTTAGACATGAAGACTTGCATTTCACACAAAATCAAATAATTTTAAGTTAAAGAATCAGAAAGATCTTGGCAAGTGAATTATATTTTCATGTTAAGAGAAGGCGCTTTTGGACGTATTCAAGAGTGCGAAGCATTTGGCCTAATTTCATACGCCATTACCGCAAAGGATCCTTTTTTTCAGTGCAGTACAGTTTTTTCATATTTGAAATAAAGCCTTAGATCATTTAAATGTTTATACCAAGACGACTTTACACTTTAAAACTATCTTGGTTTATACATATAAACTTAAATAAACGACTCATTCATAAGTAATATCATTTAGCTGAATAAGTAATAGTAAGTAATAAAAATTAGAAAATATTAAATTAGGAAACTTTATATTTGTTCGAGATCGTTGGAAAGTGTATTACGTACACTCGTGAGGTTTCCTCACTCGCCTGACGACTCGGTTGTAAACTTTTTAACTCGCGTGAAATATGTCACTTTTCACACTAGTTGTGTAATATGTATATTACATAACTAGTGTAAAATAGTGTAAAATAGTATACCTGCTATTACTACACTGGCGCCGATTTTCCTTTTTCAGTTAATTCAAAATTTAAATTTGGCGAAGGCGTAAGTGAAGCGGACACTCCCTATAAAAACTGGTTCGAAACTATTTTTCTCGTCTAGTCGGAAAAAACTATTTCTTATCTGAGTGATTAACAAATCACATTTTCTACAAGATGGCTATAGCCGATTTATTGTTGCATTTTCTCTCGACATACATCCCAAAATAATTATTTCTTTGTGCTCGTGCCCGCACTTTATTTTCGATACTGTATTAATATTTTAAAAAGTGACGCTCCCGAAACTTTTTTTTACGATTTTTTTAACTAGTATGACTATTTTTCTACGACCTCCTAGGTGCAAAGCCCTCGTGATTTTTTTTAAATATTTACCATTTTATTAAACGTTTTTCCATTATATCTTCATGTATCTGAATATATTTTTCACTCTTTTAATATATACGATAATATTAAATTTTAAATCGTTTAAATTTTGAGGAGATAACACCATTTAAAATAAACTAAACGTTACTAACTTTAACTGTAGTTTAATTAAAGAAAACAAACGAAATCTACAAGAGACCAAGGTAAATCTGAATTGATTTTTTAAGGTAGATGCGTGCAGGTTTGAGCAAAAGTGCAGCTAGATTATTTAGTTTTCAAATGGTATTTTTTAATAGTTACCTAACTTTAAGCAATCTAATATTGTTAACTAAAAAATAATGTGATTTTAGGGAGGGAGGAAGAAATGAAGAGATAGGGGTTCTCGTACTTTATAAAAGTCCAAACCTCGCAAAATTTACTTACTACACGATATATTACATATATTAACTTAAGTGCGTTATTTTGATAAGGGTTTTTGAAAGACATTAGATGTCTCCTTGATTATTACAGGTATAATTATATCTTGTCTGGAGATAAAAGAAGATTAAAGTTATTGTCTTAAGATTTGCGAAACAATAAAAGATCATTATAAAAGATCTATGAGCTGCTAAAAATTAATTACTTTAAACTAAAATGGCTAATTTTAAAACGTGATTTATGATATAAAATTCTAATAATCCTAAGTAATTAAAATTATAATTACGTTACTAATTAATGGATAAAACGCTCAATGGCTTTAAACAATATTACTTTTTAAAACTTAAAATATTTAAAATAAATACAAAATAACTTCAACTTGAAGTTTATATAAAACTTTTAGCTGAGTGGGTTTGTTTTTAAGTGGACAATATCCACATTGTTACTGAATCTTGCATGCATAGGATGCATAGGTAGATGAAGACCTGTGTTTTAATTTGCTGCTTTAAGCAAAACCGTAGAGGTTAGTTCTTGGGGACTATTGGCTTAACAATTTTCAGCCGGATCCAAACACCATAAATTTAAAAAGTAAAATCTTAAGCTCTTTTGTTATGAGAATTTATTTGAAAGAAAAAATAGTATGCAAAATAATTTTATATTTATTCATTTAATTAAAAATATATTTTTTTAATATATGAAACCGCGCGAGCCCCAAAATTTTACATTAATTTATTATTTATTTATTTATAGTGTATGTTTAAACAGTTTAAAAACGTGTTTTTCAAATTTTATTTTTAATAATATGCTTATATTATCTTGTGAATTTAAGGCATATCTACAAGCTCGCATAACAACATAGTACATAAGAATGCGGTACCGTGATTTGCTTACAATGCCCCCTGGTTCATGAGGAACAACCAGATACACAGAGATCTCGAAATGCCCCTCCTAAAAACGGAAATCATCCGCTACAGCACGTCTTTTATACAAGACAATTTAGATCACCCAAACCCCCTCATTTCAAACTTTCTAGATTACGATCACGAAATACACAACACTCACAAAAAGATCAAAAAAATCCTCAACCAGTAATGGTACCCACTAATACAGGACAGATGCATTCCCAGCATCAGTGAGCTAGTCTCACTCCTCCCGCACATCCCTCCTCTCCCTATCCTATCCCTCCCCATCCCCCTCCCACCCACTCCCCAGCGCCAAATTATGACAGATGCAACTCGCATCAGTGAGCAGAGACTCACTCCCCCCTAAATTATGACAGATGCAACTCGCATCAGTGAGCATAGACTCACTGCCCCAATCAATTCAGATCAAGTATTTTTTTAGATAAATGAGCCATAGGCTGCGCCTGTCTCTTAAAGACCCAAACAAACTATTGATGATGATTTGCTTACAAGATACATGGCGGCACTTCAATGTAGTCACGGAATCGCATTCTTATGTACTATGTTGTTATACGAACCTGTGGATATGCCTTTAAGTGGACGTTACGTTACGGTACGATATTTTCAAATGTTTTCTTATAGTTTTATTTGTACCTTTTATGAATAAGTGTTCTTATATATTTTTGGCTGACAATGCTAATCGAAACCGGTAAATTACCTAAATTATTAATAAAGTAAATTACTATTAAAAGTTTAATTTTATTAAAATAGCAAATAAAACCCTTTCGAAATAAATAATTTTTTTTCGTAGGCTAAATCGTACACTTTTCGCGATTTATATGGTAAATTGTCTAATGTAGCATTTTCAATTTCGGAGATATTTGTAGGTGTATAAGCCATATACTCTTCTTCAATCATTTTTAATAAATTTCACACAAAGTTTTTGCACAGAATCTCAACCACCTGTTTACATAATAAACAAACAAATTTGAAGTATGGCTGTCATCAAAGTAAAAGAGTTCTACCAAATGGTGGTTTTGCTAACTAACTTTTTTTTACGGCGTACAACAATGAACTCATTTTTTTGCTGTAAAAAATAGATCACTTTTAACTAGTGTGTTTAGTTATAAAATATGAACATTTTAGTACGCTTGAGGAAAAACGTTCTTTTTTAATAATCATGTATTGAAAAGGGGGGCATTAACGGAAAAAAAAATAAATTTAACGATTTATGCATAAAAGTGTCCTTTTATATGAGTTATTGATACTATCCGAGACCTGTAATTTGAGCGTTTATAGAAGTCTTTTGGTGTTTTAAAAAGAAAGTTATAGCGAATTTAATATTTATTTTGATATATGTATAAAGCATTAAATTTTTATTTTTTCCTCGTGAAAGCCCCATTTTTCGATACATGATTACTCGAAAAAAGTGTTTTTTATCTGTCTAAAAAAGTGTATCTTTTACGATTTTCTTTCAAATGGGAATTGATTTCTTATTGATTTCATCAGGTATGTTTTAGTCCAAAAAATATAGGGGTCCACGAAATTTTCATTTAAAATCGCCCAGGCGAACAGTGAGATGGAGACTCTTGCTTACACTGAATTATAGCGTTATTTATTTATTTATTTATTTATTTATTTATTAGTTTTTAGTCATTCTGGGACCTTACATATAAAGGTGTTTTATACCTTATTAGACTGTATACAAATTACAAATAATTTTCAAGTGCTTCAATTTCACGTACCATTCCAATTCTATTCTTAAAAAAATAGTTTTTCCATCGTTCCATGTTTTATACCTCGCTTCCTGCACTTTTTTCACCAGGTGTGATAAAAGTCCAAATATAAATCGTTAATTTACCATAAATTTAGTAAAAATTAAAAAAATCCAAAATTGTTTGACTTTGACAGTAAATAGTATATTTGACGTTATTAATACAATAACGTATTGTTATATATGGGCCAACCTCGAATTGTACTATACTACCCTACCACGCTAGAAAACAGTGACTCCATTTGTTGCAAGTCAACTCTGATGTAATATTTTGAAAATTCTGCTGGGCAGTATAGTCCTATATAGTATAGTACTATGACATAAGACATCATCTTTTGTTGTATTTATTACAGTTTTATGTTGTTTACCTCTTAATTCTACAACTGGTTTTTGTATTGTATAACATATTTACATTCACTATACTGGGTGTCCCACCAAGTTCTTGATATAGCTTATCTCCGTTATTTGAAAACGTATTAAAATTTGCAAAAAATAGCATTAAATCAAAGCCAAAGAAGATTTTACTGACTTATTTAAAACCGCCCCTTGCTTACGCACTCCCTTGAAACTACCCCCAACTTCTGTTTTTTAAATAGCACCCCCTAGTTCTTATTAGAGACTATGAAAGTGCACTTTATTCTGAATTCAACCATTTATTCTAAGTGGTATCTTAGATTTTAAGGGGCTCAAAATAACAATTATTATTTATTAATAGAAGGGTGGTATTTAAAACAAAGTTGAGGGTAGTTCCAGGAGGGTGGGTTATTATGAGTTGGTTTTGGATATATTAATCAATTTTCTTTTGGGTACAATTTAACGTAAGTTTTGGGAAATTTTTCAGGTTAAATTTAAAATGAAATGTGGTTTCATATTCTTTAGTAAAATAGGGGAGTACTATTTAAAAAACTAGTTGGAGGTGGTTCCAAGAGAGTGGGGTAATAAGGGGTAGTTTTGCAAATGTCAGTAAATTCTACTTTGATTCCAATTTAATTTTATTTCTTTTCAACTTTTTTATCTTTTTAAATAAGGGTGATATAGCCCTTCTAAAACCTGGTGGGATATTATCATTACTAAATAATAATTGTTATTGGAAGCCCCTTAAAAGAATAAGATACTATTTATAATACATGGTTTAATACAAAATGAAATGTAAAATAAGTATATTAGATACAAATGAGGGTTGGAGGTGTAATTTAAAAATCAGATGGTGGGGTGGTTACAAGGGAGTGAGTAAGCAATGCGAGGGGGGGTTGAATAAGTCAATAAAATTTTCTTTGGCTTCCATTTAACGCTATTTTTTACAAAAAATTTACCTTTTCAAATAACGGAGATATAACTTGTCAAGAACCCGGTTGGTGGGACACCCGGTATCTTGAACGGATGGACCGTTTTGAAAAAAATTTGGATGGTGCTTAGGTACCATAGTGGTACCACTATGCCAAGTTTGGTCAAAAACCGAGTTATCGAGGGCAAACGTAGTATGTTAGCGTGAAATAACAAAGATATTTTCTTAAAAACACATTTTTTTCAAAAATAGGTCTAACCATTTTTAAAATTGTGGTCTTATTTTTTTAATTAGAGCTCATATAAGAAATTCCAAAAAGAAAAAAAATGGAAGTTGTCATGTTATTTAAAAGTTTTTCTAGAACACCGTGAATTTTGACCAAATAGGTATTTATTTGGACATTGTTTATTATTGTAGATAAAATAAAATAACATTTTTAATAAAAATATGAATTTCTAAGCTATTTATTGGATAAAACTTTGTATGTTACTCGTGAGTAAACTAATATTGCCCCCTCTAAAATTAACCCTCTCGGCCTCCAGCCTCGTGGGTTAATTTCCTCTCTCTAACATAAATAACTATTATTAGATGAGGCTCCTGGATGCTGAAACATTAAGCCATTACGTATCTATTCCTATGTCAGCAATAAATTCTCGGCGAATTAAGTATTCATTTTTATACCACGTATAACTATAATATTTCTGAAATATTATATCTTTTCTGCTGTAATTACATTTGCAATTTGTACCTTTTGCATTTTCAACGATGTTTCACTAAGCGGGGTCACTTTATCCAGCAGCGGTTTTTGACTACCCTATAGATTGAAAATGACGGGTCTGCGCTGGTATAAATGGTGCACAAACAGGTCTTGAGCGGGTGAATTTCAGCCCCTCAAGTCCGGCTTATGCACTATTTAGTTCTGTATCAATTAATTATGCCATTTCCTTAATCATGGCCCATTGCCCATGATTAAGGAAATGGCGTAAGTAGTACAAAAATAGAGATAGTACAAGGTGTATTTCAAATAGGGCCCGAAATTTAAAGGGGGATTTTAAATTATAAAATATAAAAAAAAGTTTCTTTAAAAATATGTCTAAAAATGTAAGATAGCTACACCTGGGCGTAGCTCTCTTACGCGCCCCTTTGAAAGGGGCTAAAAAAATTCGGTTTTTATTTAATAACTGAGGAACATTTTGAGATATAGCAACGAGGTTTTGCACGTGAACTAATCTTAACCAGGTTCATCTTCGTATATTATTTTCATGTACCAATTTTAACCAGGGGTGTGCGAAACGGGGGGGGGGGGGCTTATTAGTTTTTTGTCCCAAACTTTTTTCTGTGTAACTTTTTTATGATTTTTTTTTTGGAATATGATTCCTTAGGTCAAAATATTTGACCAATATATAGAGAAAAGTATCTATGTGTTTTCAACCAGTAATCTATGAAATAATACTTTTAATTAAACGTCATTAAACAGCCACTTGCACTTTAAACTAGACTAGTTTTCTGGTCGACCAATCAAAGTGTAGTTTAGTCAAGATAATTACAGTTTAACGTTGGTGCAAGTGGCCTCAAGTTATTTTGGGATAGAAGTATCAAGTTTTGCTATTTTAACGGTAGTGCGTTGCGTAAAAAATGTTAAGTTGCATGACAAAGGCAACGGCGTGTTTTACTTATTCAACAGACGGCCCTTAGACAGCAGCAGCAAGCTGCCGCTGGACGGAGTGACCCTATCACTGAGTGCCGCAGATAGACGTCTATTTAATGCATTTTCCCCGAGCCAAGTTACACATTTCCCTAATGATTGAATTTTCGTTAGATACTACGAATGGTAATTCTGGAATTTACATTTGTTTGGTATTGTTTATGCTCTGGTTCGGGAAATTTTATTATCTTTCCGAACAAACCCATTTCGTAACTACCTAATATATTTTATTATTACGCCATTAGTACACTAAACAAATATATAAAATTCCAGTTATTAAGATTGGTTACGCAGATGCATTAGGGGACGTTCAAGTATTACGTAAGAAAATTGTGGCAAAATTCATACACTTCATACTTTGCTTTATTAAAGACTGTAGAGATTTCATATTTTGATAGCCAAAATATGAAATATCTACACACTAAGAATGGTTGACACACATCTCTACTCATCACATCTCTACTCACGCACATCTCTACTCACACACATCTCTTTTAACACAAAACTCTAATGAAACACACCTCTCCTGATACATATCTCTACTCACACACAACTCTACTAATTTGCATAGAAAATTTTAAAATTACATGTAAAATTAGACGTAAAATTCTAAAATTACATGTATAATTATACATTATAATATAGTGAATTTTACATGTATTTGCATTTAATCACATTTACGTGCAGAATCATGTGTAATATATTTATTTTTTACAGTGTACACTGCAACTTGTGTATTTTTAATTAAAGATTGATATTTTATTGAATAAATGTCAAAACACCTACAGATAAAAAAGTTTGGGGCAAAAAAGTAACACCGCCCCCTCCCCCATTTTGACGCCCCTGTTTAAAAATACTAAATAAGTATTATTTAAAATTTAGAAAGTATGAAAAAACTTCGTATAACATATGTCTAAAATGTCGTAAGGAGCTACGCCCCTTTTAATATAATAACTTAGGAACATAGGAAACTAAAATACTGAAATCTAAAGTTTAATGACGCAGGGCGGTGTATATGAAAAAATAAGAAAAAAAAGTTTTTATATCATACATGTAGGTCGAAAAATAGCTTTTAAAATTACACTGATAAAAGAGTTTATTTCTGTCAGCAAAATATTTGGTTGGATATGGCAATTGAATTATTTGGTTGTGACAAATAAATTTTTTATTTTTGTCAGATAAACTATTTTGTTCCCATTAATAAATCATTTTGAAATTAAAATATTTGTTTACATAAACTAAATATTTATTTGACTTAAATAAAATTTGTTACCCACAACCAAATAATTTAATTGGCCATATCCAAATAAATCCTTTTTATCAGTGTACCTTTAAAATTCGTGCATTTTTAAGAGACCATAGCTCAGCAACGGATAAATTAAAGTACCTGTAGATTTGATCTATATTAACCATGCTTCATTAAAATTTTACCTTTAAATAAATTTTACTCGAAAACGGTTAATCCTAGGGTATTACAACAAGAGCACCTTTTTTAACTGAAAAATACTATTCTAATAATAAAGTTACATAAAAGTTACACAGAAAAGAGTTAGGCGCAAAAAAAATAATAAGGCCCTAAGGCTCTCCCGTTTCACATGCAGTTAAAATGACGACATGATAATAACAAATGAAGATAGGCCCTCAAAGGGTGTCTGAGTTATTAAATAAAAACCGATTTTATTTAGCCATTTATGAAGGGTCGTAGCTCCCTAAGAACCCACTTTTAGATATGTTTATACGAATTTTTTTTTCATATTTTCTGATGTAAAATCTCCCCTTAAAATTATTCTCTATTTCAAGTACACCGTTTATATAAACATCATATATATTACGATTTATGCTGAGATTTCACTATATTTAGTAAAATTCCGTTTAGAATGGAGTTTTATTGTATTTCACATGTCTGTTTATGACTAAGGTGTCAGTATGACCGGTAGTAGGTACTGCGTCGGATGAGCCAACCCCCTCCACTTTTTATTTAGGCCACGCCCCCTACTTTAAAGGCCCCCTTTTAATAGCCCCAATAACCCAGTCCGCACATACATGGATGCAACATCACAAAGAAAGATTGTTTAGGTAACAAGTGCCATATTACATGAGACGTAACATACATATGTATAATACATAACATGCCCTATAACAGAAAGATTTTTTAAGTTACATGTGCCATATTACATAAGATGTAACATACATATGTATGATACATAACATGCAATATTGCATGTTATGTATCATATATATGGTATGAGAACATACCAGATACATAAAATGTTATGAATTAACCATAATATGGTGTCCGTATGTACAGGTTAATAATAATAATCCGGTCGACTTGAAATTTTCAGGAAAAATCCGAGGTGAAGATCCCTATTATTTTTGAAAGTAATCCCACCAAAAACAAAAAATTTATGGAGGGATAAAGTTTAAAAAAAAAATCGAAAAAAGCTGAAAAAATATTCCGATTAACGTATTTTTTTCAGGAAAAATTACTTTTATTATAAAAATCAATTCTACAAAAACAAAAAATTTTGAAAAAAAATTTAGTTTTTTTGAAAACTTTTTTTGAAAAATTTAATTTATATTTTTTTCAATAATTTTTCGTTTTTCAAAAAAGATCTTAAAAAAAAACAATTTTTAGTTTGGACTTTTTGATTGGTTCGACTCGGATAAAACTTACAAATAAGTTATTATTATTATTGGTTAAATCAAATTTACTTTTTTAAAGTTATTTTGGAAATCGACAAATTCCCATAATCGTTGAATACGCCTATCCGCATTCGTGGTATAACTATAATTATAATTATGTAATATCTTGTAAAATACAGAAATCAGAGATGACAGCACATTGTGATTTCTTGGAAATAGAAATTAAAATTTTGAAGTTCCCGCCTACATCATTTGGCCAATAGTAGTAGAGTATGGCGTCATAATTAACGGAATAGTGTTTGTTGTTGTTAATTTTTGTGTTGCAAAAGCTATTTTTTGGAGAGTGTTTCATGATAGGTTAGTAATAAAACTAATTATTAGTTTATACAAGTTTTATAATCTACATAATCGTAATACTTTTTTAAAAATTAACCTCAAAATAAGATTTCAAATTATAATGGATTATACTTTTTTAGTAAAATGGAATATGCAGTTGTGTCGTTTGTTGGAAATGATGACGTCAGTGAGATTCCATCCCATGGGATGGATGATGTATCCCAACACAAAAAATGTTTCCCAATTGCAAAAAAAGGTACCTATTACCTATAAAAACGGATAGATAAAATAAATGGAGAACATTGAAGTCATTGTGGTATGTTAATCTATATTTATGGTAAAGCTGTTTGCTGAGAATTATCAGGTTCTATGTGAAAACTTTGATGAAAAAGAGATATACTTTTTTTATTTATTTATCCTCAAGGAGTTGGGATCCTTACTGTAAAAGGCTGAAGAAAACTAAAACTTGTTCTAAATGTATTTTGCGAGCTAAATCTCCTGCGAAATCTTGTGTACCACCCTCGCGAAATCTTGCGAAATTCCCGAAATCTTAAATAATTTAACACGTTGGCTACCATGAGAGTCACCGGCGACTCTCGGTATTTTTTACATTGGTACCACGTGTATCAGGGAACGTTCAAGTATTATGTAACGCAAATTGTACCAAAATTCATACACTTCATACCCCGGTTTTCGCATTATTTAAGGCTGTAGAGATTTCATATTTTGGCTACCCCCCCTAACACACCCCCTATTAGGGGGGTAGGCAAAATATGAAATCTCTATAATCTATAATAACGCGAGAGCCGGGGTATGAAGTGTATGAATTTTGGCACAATTTGCGTTACATAATACTTGAACGTTCCCTCACTGGCTACTCTCAGTAGCATAGGTTAACATAATATTGTAACTCTTAAACTGCCGAAACAAAAGCATCCATATTATAGGTGTGGTACACCAGAAGTACTACTTATGTCATATTTCAGTGGGACGCGGTAATATTGGTGAAAAAAATTGTAAAAAATGTTTTATTAATATCACAGTTACACAAACTAAAGTTGGATCTCCGACAGACTCGTCTAGTCTGTCTGCCGCTTAATCCGAGTCGGAGTTTAAAAATTGGGTCCCATTTTCAAAATAAACTCAAAAAAACATCCTTTTTGTACTCTTTTGCTAGGTTTTTTTAATGTCTTTTTAAAAACTTTTAAATTTCGACCTCAGATTCGCATTCAGCGGCTCAAAATATATAGGAATTGACTAGTCGAGTCCTTCGAAGATCCATTTTTTTTGTGTGGCGCTGTATTTATTTTATTCTTAGAGATTTTAAATGAATTTTTTTTGTGTAATTTACGCAAAAACGTATAATATATATATATATATATACTAAGTATATTATACTTGAAAATGTAAAATTATTTAGTTTTTTTTTTAGACTTTGCGAGAAATCTTGCGAAATCTTGCCAACTCCCGCGAAATCTTGCCAACTCCCGCGAAATCTTGGGTAATGCAAAATTTGGTGTACGCGAGTTCGTATGAGATTTACCCCTCGAAAAATGCATTATTACGTTTTTTTTTAATTTTAAATATTTTTTTTTTTTCAGAATATGTTTATTTATTTTACGTTTTTTAAAAAAATGTACAAACAGTTACCTTTTTTAAAATATATTTTATTCAGAATATGTAATATGTAGTTTTAATTTTTTTGGTGTATACCTAGCAGGACAACCGAGTGTCAGTTTAAGATATATTTTTATTTTTGCAAAATAAACGAAATTAAGACTTCGACCGGACCCTGTAGATATCAACTTTAGATTTCGAATATTTAAGTGGCACACAAATATGTATTTCATATTTGTGTATCATTTACCTATTCGAAATTGGAAGTTTATATTTGCCGTTCAACGGGGGTACGGGGGAATTGAAACGGACATTATACATCCATGTTACATATCACCCATATAATTTTAATGTATTAAAGACCTCTCATCCATATGGCAAGGGATAACTTATGATGTATTTGGTATGTTTCTGCTACATATCAAGGAGTATAAAAACGACATGGCTGATACTTCTCATCCATATTGCAAAAGTTATATAACATGTTATGTACCTGGTATGTAGCTGATATGTTACATGTTATGTACCTGATACATAATTTGAGGCGGAATTGTTAAAGTCCAAGGACTGTACATGGACTATAAAAATAACATGGCTGCAACATCACATAGAACAGTGGTTATGTACCTGCCATGTACCTGCCATGAATTTGTGCGGACTGGGAACAGAGCTGTTTTAACAGGGCTGTTTCTAAATCACTTTATATCAGTTTAGATTGGATCAGATCTGATAAACTTAGAAATAACCCTGTTAAAAAAGCTCTGTTAATGTAATAAACAGAGCTGTTTTAACAGGGCTGTTTTTAAGTTTATATCAGATGTGATCCAATCTAAACTGATCTCATATAAAGTGATTTAAAAACAGCCCTATTAAAACAGCTCTGTTATGGGGGCTATTAAAAAGGGGGCTATTAAAGTAGGGGGCGTGGCCTAAATGAAAAGTGGAGGGGGTTGGCTCATCCAACCTAATACCTACTACCGGTGCCACCAATTAAAAAGTTTTATTTAGGAATTTTCTCAACCTTGTGCCTCCAAATATAAAGATTCGTAAAAAAATCTCTGCCTATTAATCACTGATAGTTTATGTAGGAATACCATTTATTGTGTTATCAATGACTACCTGCATTTCCTTATAATACAATGTAGCAATTCTACTTACCAGAATTGACTATTCTAAGTGTGTACCAATAACATAATGGTGCCAAATTTGCCATTTAATGCAAACACGAGAATTTCATGCGAAAGGCAACATGTCTAAGAACCGTCAAACTACAAATTATGCTCAACTTGTCTCGCTTGCTGCAGACATGTTTGCTGACATAACGATATGGATCGTGTACATATAATTTAATGGATAGACGATATTAGACAATTCAGGAATATTGCTCTGGACATTATAATAAACCGTGAAGATATTATATACAGTGATTAACCACTGGTCGGATCAAAGTATTCATTTACCAAGGGCTCGCAAAAGTTAGTAAATATATTAAAAAACTATTTTTTCTATTTTGCGACTCTTATAAGCTCATAATCACACGCATTTTGCGTGTTCCTATAGGCCCATAAGAGGTCTCTACTTTTTTTTCTGTTGGGTTGGCAACATACAAAAGCCTATCTCTTGACGTTTTGCGTACAAATGTCAATGTCGATTTAAAGTTTAATTTTTTACAAAATTTTGTGTTTGGGTTATTGCTTTCCCATTTTAAAAATTTCGGAAAGCCTTGTATTCGTGCAAAAATTTTCAAATTTTTTTTTTGCGAATTTTTGCGTTTTATGACGTTCGGTCGATTGGTCGATCGGTCTGTCCGGGAAATCTTGTAAGCACGATAACTTAAGAACGCTTTAAGCTAGAGACTTGAATTTTGGCATACAGGTATGTTACCAAAAGTTCTCGCTCGGGATTGTTTTTGGTGAACATTGGCGTGCGGCAAGGGGAAAAATACATTTTTTTAGAAAAAATTTAAAATTGCTATATAGAGGTTTTTAAGGTTGCTGAAATTGAATCTGATAATAAAATTTCTCTAACTCCACCCCGAGGGGTGAGGGGGTAAATATTTTGAAATGTTTTCCAAATTTTCGTGAAAATTTGTAGATAGGGGTTTTTGAGGTTGATAAAAATGAATCTTGAAATATATTTTTTGAAACCCACCCCCTTAGGGGTGGAGGATGATTTTTGTGAAAATTGGTATATTGACGTTTTTGAGGTTGCTGGAAGTGAATCTAATAATGAAAAATCTATTTTACGCGCAAGTGGTAAAATGGGAAAGCTTTTTTACTGGCAGTGTATTTTTTACCGTGTTAAAATTGTGGACTGGTTAATTGCAGTGAAAAAAGAAGAGATGACTGTAAAATATATCAAAATATCATTTGTTCTTAGAATTTTAAACATAGTGTAAACTGTAATGCCAACCCAAAACAAAAATCCCTTAATCAGTCATCAATTTAAATGTAAGTCTTTTAAATTTTAGAGCAAAATAGAAAAAATTATATAAAGCACTCGTTTCATAACACGTTTTTAGAGCACTAGTACTTTAGAAAACTCGCCGCAAGCGGCTCGTTTTCTAAACTTGTACTCGTGCGCTAAAAACGTATGTTATGAAACTAGTACTTTAATATACTATTTTATTCGACTGTATCTAAAAGCGCCACTTTTTGTATGATAAATATGTCGAAAGGTTCAATTTTTCGGCCTAGTTCACTTTTTGGTATAAAATACCTTAAAGGTCCCTGCATGAGTCTAAATAAATAAATAAATAAGTCCTTTTCATTCGAAACGTCTACATCGATATTTTGTATGTATATGTATGTGCCATCTTACCCGTATTTGGTATTCGTCATCTTATCCGCATACACTGATATTATTTAAAGTCCAATCACATTATATATACTTAATCAAAATTTCGAAAAAATGAGCTAAAAGTCTGAGATGAAATAACTCTTACTGTACAGATCTGGATGTTTTCTCAACAAATCTATTAACATTTAAAAATTCTTTAAAATCATTGTTTTTTAAGTCATAATCTCTTCTTTTCCTTCCATTGAATATTCTAATATTCTTAACATCATATCATAATTAACATTAATCGGAATAAATTCAGTTATGACTCATAAACGTTGAAAATAAACACAGAAACATAGGCTTACGGAATAATTTTGCCGAATTATGAGGGAAATTTTGATAAAGGTCACTAAATCGAAACATTTGACGACTAATTTGTTACACACAACAATATTGAATATACAAATTAACTATAAATATGTAAATATATTGGTGTTTTTCGAAGAAAATAAAAATGTAAATATTTAAAACCTCGCGTCAACGATAGAATCGACGCGGCGCCTATTCGAGCACTGGAAATTCGCCGATGACTGATAATTGAATTATTGATCTCACTATATTCCATCATATTAACTATTTATGAAGTATTATAAATTAATATAAATTATTAGCATTGTATTAACTACTTAAGTTTTTTTTTGTGATATTAATTAGCGTATTACTTGTGGTATTACATTTAGTACGGGGATACTCTTCATGGATTGTAATCTGTTTGTGTCTCTCTAATAATAAATAAAAAATAAATAAATAAATGGAATTAATTGACGCAGGTTAAAATTAAGTGGAATGAAATTGGCAATTAACTAGTTTATATATTTAAATACAATTCTTTTGTCTAAAAAGCTTGTTAATATTATTATAATATAATCAATTAAAATTTTAAATACACTTTAAAAAGTAAACTGAATATTCAGTTACAAATAGACAGGAAATCGGAAGTTATTATTCTACACAATTGTACTTTAGGTGTTGTTAAAAGCAGGCAACATTCCATGTCCGTTCCTAAATATTAAAGTACGTGACTTTAGAACTATAGTATTTTTTAACAATATACATTTGTATAGGATCATAACTTCCTATCCATTTGTAACTAAATATTTAGTTACAAATGGATAGAAAGTTATGATCCTAAACAAATTTACTTTATTTTTTAGTAAAAACACTATAGTTCTAAAGCCAGGTACTTTAATATCATGGTACAATAGAAAAAAAATTCTGGCGTTGGACCTATTTTTATAAGTTAATTTTGGGTCGTAGATTTCGAATCTGTAATTAGATTTTTCGTGTCACGTCAGGATTTTTTTCTATATGCACTTAAAAATGTCAATTCACTTTAGTTACAAGATTTTTTTTTTGTATGTTTCCTGAAGCTATTTTTATAATTTTTTGGGTAATTTAATACGGAAAATCCCAAAATGTAAAAAAAAATTAAACCGGTTATAAAGACGTGTCATAGTTATTTGACATATTTGCACAATAAATCGGAAACGGTTTAACACTTAGAAAATGTCATTGTAATTTTTAAACTAAATTTTATTCGTAAATACATATTTGTTATAATAAATGTATATCTCCACCATTGGTATTTAATACTTTACTTGTGATAATAAATACTACAATGTGTGTATTATATACAATATATTGTCATACTACCACATCACAACGTGCTGGTACATTTCAATACCCACGAAACATGTGTTTATTAACACTAGCATGTTATAGTAGCTAGTGTTTATTAACACTAGCATGTTATAGTAGCTAGTGTTTATTAACACTAGCATGTTATAGTAAAAATTACTGTAACATATGGTACACACTTATAGCATGGTATACTTTGAGCTGTTGTTAAGTTGTATTATTGATCTAGTTTTAAGTACGTTCAGTATTCAGAAAAATTAACAATCGGTAATTAATACCAAAATTTTGATTAGTAATTTGAAGATTTCAACCACACACAATTACATACTGACAAAATAATTGATCCTTTGTTTACTTCCCTCTGTATTATTATTAATCAAAATTTTGGTATGATTTACCGATTGTTATTTTACTAAATACTGTAGCATACTTTAAACTAGATCAATAACACAACAACTACAACTTAAAGTATACCAAACTATAACTGTGATATAATTTACCAAATGTTACAGTATTAATAAACACATGTTGCGTGTGGATCCAATTGTACCAGCACACTCTCTATCTTAGTATGACAACATATTGTATAAAATACACATATTGTAGTATTTAATATCACAGGTAAAGTATTAAATACCAATGGTGGCGAAATAAATAAAAAATATTTATTAAAAAATAACATTCAATATTAAAAATACAACGAAATTTTATGAGTGAAGCTTAAACTTGGTATAAAAACGTGACAAGTCAGTAAATTAGCTAGTTTTAACTATTTTTGTGTTAAATGGAGTATAGAGCGGAAAAATCAGTATTTTCTGAGATAGTTAAACGCTAAGCAAAAACTTAAGCGAAGTAGTTCTAATGAAACAAGTGTTTTTGCAAACCCGTTTATTTACCAGAGTACGCGTTCTTTACTTTTGTTTTTATATCTTTTAAACTGACTTAAAAAACTTGCCACAAACGCTCACTCCAATACCAGATTTGTAGGTAAAAAACACCTTTTGAAATAGTGTAAATTAACAACTTCAGGTGAATATAGAAAAAAATCCTGGCTTGACTCGAAAAATCTGATTACAGATTTGAATTCTTCAACCCAAAACTGACTTAAAATAATTGATTCGATTCCAGATTTTTTTTCTGTTGTTCCGTGTATTTAAGGACGGAAATAAAATGTTTTTAACTAAAATTAAAGTACAATTTTTGTATAAGATAATAACTTACGATTTCCTATCCATTTGTAACTGAGTATTCAATTTACTTTTAACAGTGTATTGCATTTTATGAACATTAATTTGGGCAGTAAAATAAATCAACTGAATTGAAGAGATATGAAAACATGTACTAATTAACAGTTCAATTTTATTTTCACTGCCGTTATTTTTTTGGATTAAATTCATATATAAATAAAATTTTAAATTTAAATTTAATCTATTTCATCTGCAACGAAATTAAAAATTTTAACAATTCGATTTAATATAATTTGATTTAGTATTAAATTTTATGTATTTATGCGTTTTTCGATAGAAAAAAAAAACTTATATAAATCGATCTTTCTCATTTTTTTCAAAAATACTTAAAAAAAGATTTTTTTTGAAAAAAAAAAATTGTTTTTTATTTTTTTTTACTTTTAAAACATTTTTTTTAATAAACTTAGACCTACAGGGGAAGTATTATTTTATTGATAGCAATATTTTATTTTGCGCGTTAAACTTATGTTTTAACTTTTTTTTTAATCATTTATTCAAAAACCAGAAATTTACATTTATATGGTTCATCCTCTTAAATACGTAATATATTACATATCAACTTTTACTATATATTACATAACTAGACTACACGTTACAACTATTAAAAAAACATATACATTCAAATTAGACTAAATTACATCTATAATCACAGCAAATTTTGACTTAAAATATTCTTTTTTAGTTTAATCTTAAATTGTTTATATGGTAAAATATTTAATTCATTAGCTAAGTTATTAAAGCATGAAGCTCCTTTGTACAAGACTAATTTTGTTCCCAAATTAGTTTTAAATATTGGAAGATTAATATTTAAATTATCTCTGATCATGTAATCATGAAATTCTGAACTTAAATTTAATTTTATATTAGAGTGCCTTATATTGTCGCGGATTTGTTCAATATATATTGAGTTTTGATATTCAGAAATGGCGTGAAGTGACATAACTTTAAAAAAAGGATTTTTCCTTTTAGCTTAAGATTAGATATAGAGTTTATATAGATTAAAAAAAGTTTTGGTACAAGGATTGAACCTTGTGGACACCACATTGTATATTTTTAGTATTTGATATAAAACTTTTAGTATCCACACATTGTTTTCTTCCCATTTAGTAGTCCTGGAACCAGTTACGTTAAAGTATTTTGAAACATGCAATATACCATCCACTGTGAACCGTATAATGAAATGCGCATTATGTATCTTTACGATTTGTTTTTATTTTTTTCAGATCCGCCAAAAATAGTCAGTATTGGTAGAGAGAGAGTAAAGACTGCCACATTGTTTTCTTCGGCCAGTTTCGAATGCATAGGAGAAGGTAACCCAACTCCGACATATCAGTGGGTACAAAAACGTCCCAAGCCATCGGAAGATATTATAGAAAGAGGAAGGGACCAAAAACTGTACATAAGTAATGTCAGCTACGACTTCCAGGGCGAATATAGGTGTAAAGTAACAAACATTATTAAAGGAGAAGAGAGGATTGATATTAGTGAACCAATTATCCTACAAGTCCATGGTAAGTTATCAATTATTATAAATAAATAAAAAAGTTTAAATGTTAAGAGTTTTCTTACTTGCTGGATACAATTTAATTGAATCATCTACTCGACATGTTTCGCCTAGCTAGGCATTATCAGGAGTAAAAGATAAATAATAGTAGAATAAAATCGTTTGAATATAAACTTAAAACTGATTTTCCTTAGAAAACTAAAAATTTACTTACTCGTCAAATTACAGGGGTGAATAACAATGATCATTAAACCAAATAATTACGATTAAGAGAAAATACACTGCCCAGTAAAAGGCTTTGCCATTTTTCACCTCCGCGCGTGAAATAGATTTTTTATTATCAGATTTACTTCCAAAACAAAAAACCCCAATACAATTACCAATTACCACCCACCCCTCAGGGGATGGATTTAGAAAAAAATATTCCAAGATTCAATTTTAGCGATATCTAAAACCCCAATATATAAATTTTCAAGAAAACTACCCCCCGCCCCTCAGGGAGCAGCCTCAAAAACCCCAATATACCATTTTTTTTTCGAAAACTACCCTTGCTCCTCAGGGTGTGGAGTTTTTTTATTATCAGATTCACTTTCAGCAATGTCAAAAACCCCAACATATCAAGTCCAAACGAAAACTACGCCCTGCCCCACAGGGGTGGAATTAGAAAAAAAATTATTATCAGATTCAGTTTCTTCGACCCCAAAAACCCCTATATACCAATTTTAACAAAAATATTTAAGTTATTTAAAAATATTTACCCCCTCACCCCCCTCGGGGGTGTAGTTAGAAAAATTTTATTATCAGATTCAATTTCAGCAACCTTAAAAACCCCCTTACAAAAATATTCAAAATTTTGTAAAAAAAATGTATTTTTCCCCCTTACCGCACCCCAATGTTCACCAAAAATAATCTTGAGCAAAAACTTATGGTAAGATACCTGTGTGCCCAATTTCAAGTCTCTAGCTTAAACCGTTCTAAAGTTATCGTTCCAAATTAAATCAGTTTCGACATAAAACGTCAAAAAACGTGTTCTACGGACAAAGCATAAAAAATATGGACTGTACGTACTAAATAAATATAGTCAAAACCAGTCCAAACAAAAGCTTTATCTTGTTCTTTCCACGACGATAAATAGAAATAAACACATAATAAATTATTTACAGATATAAAAATAAAATTGTGCGAGGGAAGAATTTGTTAAATAAATTCCTGTGGGATCAACTTTAATTATCCTTAGTATATATTTTCTATCTCCTTCTTTAATTCCAATTTCTTACCATTTTGTCAAATGAAAAAGTCTGGATAATAAATTAAATACCAACAGGGCTTATAGAAGCTCAGGAAGGTATCTGTCCAAAATACAATTGATTCGTTTCATTCTCTATCGAAACAATTCGCTAAATCTAATTTAAAATATACAGTGTTTTCCACGACTTACGTAAATACAAAGTATATGGGTCAAAATTAATTTGCAGACAACTTTCATTAACATACAGTTCAAAAATCAAAATGACTATATTTTAGGTACCAACAGAATTTTGTATATCCGCGCTGAATACAAAGTTTTGGCTGTTTTTCAATACCTACTAATTGCATTTTTTTGATTTCCCATTTTGAAAATTTTCAAAATTTCGGAAAGCCATGCAAAAATTTTCAATTTTTTTTTGGGTATTTTGCGTTTTATGACGTTTTATGTGGATATAAATCAATTTCGAGTAAAAAAAATTTCAGCCGATCGGTCGATCGGTTATAGGGATCAGTCGAGGGATCAGTATATATTCAATATTGCATGAAAATTTGGCTGTCAAAAAAGTTTGCTCGCGTTGGATCCCACATAATTTGAAAATCGCTTAAAAAAAAGCTCATGTCAATTGGTCGAAAGAAATGCTCAAAAAATACGAAAAAGTCCAAACCGAACATGTGGCAACTGTACCATTAGTGTAACGTTGGATGGTCAATTCTGTCTTCGAAAAAATAAGGAAAACCAATCGCCGAAGACGGACAATGCGAGCTCACACACATCGGCTCAAACAAGAGACTTTTTGACAACTGAAAACATCGAATTGATGGATTATCCACCACCACGACCCTGATATGGAACCCAGTGACCTTTTTTTTATTCCAGCACATCGAAAATAAATTACGAGGTCAAAGTTTTTCGACGCCTGAAGAAGCGGTTAATGCGTTCAAAATGCATGCGCTCTATCTAAAAAAAAACGAGCTGATCGAGAAAAACGGAAAAAGGTTCCGAAATCATCGCATCAAATTTAGCCAGATGCAACTAAAAGATCCCCGGTAAATAAAAAAATCTTTTTTGTAGAGCAGTGATATTAAACATAAAGCGAATAAAAAATAAATTAAAAAAAAAAAAACGATAAATTTTGAAGGATGAGTTTTCTCGTTATCTCGGTGGTCCATCTAGATGGGTCTCAAAAAAGAAAAAAAAACTCTTTTTTGGGACAGCCTAATGACTAGTACCCGGCATATTTGTAGTTAAAGTCCATGGACTTTAACTACAAATACGCTGGGATCCAGTCTTCAAGTTAATAAAAGAGGCTTTACCTGGAAATAATTCAGGGAGTTTAGATTTTTGGTTTATTGGGTAGGGTTTAAGACCGCAAATAAATAATTTTTTGACATTGAACTAGATTTGGAACTGTAATTTTTTTCACGTATTTTTCACAAAAAAAACGGACTTCTTAAAATATCTCAAGATCGGTGCATCCTAGGACAAAAAACGTTTGATATGAAAATAAAGACGACCAAATCTCAACATTTTTTGTGTCATGTATTTTTTTGTACGACTTATAGCTAATTCACGGCACCGCCTTAAACGTAGGGTTTTGGATTTTTCTTTATAACTTGGTTAGGAAGGTTTTTTTATGCTTAATACAATGGTGATTCAATCGAAAATCGGTTTACTCGAGATAATGGGGAACAAATGTGTGAATTATTTAAAAAAAAATAACTTTACCTAAATTAAAAAGACAGTACCAGATATATATTTTTTTTAATTTTCACCCAAAATGTTCTAAGGGGCATGCCTAACCTACGATAAAGAACAATTTTGGTTTTTCGAAAAAAAATTAAAAATGTTAAAAATCCGTTTTTTTGTGAAAAACACGTTAAAAAAATAACAGTTCCAAATCGAGTTCAACGTTTTAAAATTGTTTTTTTTTTATTTGCGGCTATTAACCCTACCCAATAAACCGAAAATCAAAACTCCCTGAATTATTTCCAGGTAAAGGCTCTTTCATTGACCTGAAGACTGGACTACAACTGGAAATACGCCGACTACTGCTAATGACACATAACAGTGCCTTCAGGGACGTTGTAAAGGGTGCTATTATTGCACGCAAGTACAACTATACTTCACCCTATTACAAGGCAGACTGTATAGATATAGACGATACAGATCTACGGAGTGTTTGTTAATTGTTAGCAACATAATTGCAGTGTTAATTATCTTTTGTCAGCAGTGCCTACTATGTTAATTTTAATTAGCTCGTATTACATATTTATGTGTAAAAAGCAGTTAACATAAAAATAATGTATAATGATGCAAATAGCATTTTTAATTAGTTATATAAATTATAAGTGGTATAATTTATTGTTTTAGTATATATTGCACTATGAGGTAAGTTCTAGGAAGGTACAGTTGTGGCATTAAATATCGGGACAACCTCAAAAAAATTCGTGTCATTTTTATATTTTTTTCATGGATTAACATGGGATTATTTTAAAAATTAAAAACTTACTTCGTTTTGACATAACTGAATTATTTAGTTGAAGTTTACTGGCAAAAAATAATTAATTAATAAATTAATGTTTATTGATAAATATATATTCATTAAATTTTACACAAATTTTATATTTAAATAATAATAAAATTGATAATCTTTGGATCAAAATTGTACTATATGGGTAAAGAATATGTGTTTAATATTCATTAAAAAAAAAACACAAACCTAATTTTACTCTTCAGTACAGCTAAAAACTCACAAGGTTTTATAAATTTTCTACTGCAAATGGATTTGAGTTTAAGAGTTCATTACTGAAGAGCCGCACTGATGTAAGCGAAAAAAAAATCATAGTATACGGCAACTGCACCTTGTTTTTCTCGGTTTTTCTTATATAATTAAAAATTGCTTCACCATCCATTGTAGCTTTTGACCACCGATGATCCTTTTTCGGTTTGATATAAGAACCTAAGTTTTCTCAATAAAACATTTCTTAAGAAACAGATCTATTTCTTGGACTGTTTTCACTAAAATTTAACCTCATCCATATCTCCTAATACTAAGGACGACTGAGAATTTTTTCTCTTAAATTTCCACGATAAGTAAACTTATTTTAAATTAAGATAAAGATAAAAAACACTTTTTTTTACAAACTACTTGTATAACAGCAACAAATAAACAAACATTTGACATATTTTGAGGTTTTTTAACAAATGACACAAGACCCACTATAATCTATGAAAAATGTTTGGCCCGATATTTAATGACACCACTGTACTTATTAAGGGTCTATTGTAATTACTTAAATAATATTACTGTAGTTTAAAAGAAATTAGATCAGTCGCAGCGTGATCTTTGTAAGGGACGGATGTGACTGCTTCGGCGGATATATTCCAGCATCAGCATCGCAATCATTGATATGCACAGGACTTGATTATTTTTATTTTATGTAATGTCGTGAAAGTGTTCGTTTAATTGTAAATTTTTAAGTGAGTCGTGATTATTAATATGTGATTTAATTTCAATGTATTTCGTTGTACACGTGGATATTTTTTTAAGAATTTCAACAAGTTAAAATCTTATTTTATTAATAATATTTTTGACATTTACATGTGTGACAATTGAAGAAATCATTTTTTTATGGAATCACTCTATAAAATTAGAATTAGTAGTCTTGTGTCTAGGTGTCCCCCTCCGGTAAATGTAAGCATTCGTGTCCTTGTGCGGTAAATCGTTTTTTCTGTCTTTAGTTACGGTTTTGTTTTACGATCACCTATGAAATAGTTATTTGCGCTCCTAGTAGAGGTAAGTGAATTTTTCTGTGTTAGGTCGTATTTTGTGGACCGAAGCGGAGCTGAGTTCTTCCGTTTTTGTAGGTGCCTAAATAACAGCAGTTTGTCATTTGATCTTACTCCCTTATTTTTCCACATTTTTCTTTTTTTTCCAAATTTCTCTAATTTTTCATAAATTTTCCAAAGTAGAGACCTAAGCTATATCGATTTCCTGTACTGGAAAATGGTGGTTCACTACCCTGGTGAATATTGAAATTAGCATCATTTTGCCCCTTTTTTTGAATTTTCCGGATTTTCCCGAGTTTTCCTAATCATTTTTCCATTTCCAAATATACTAAAGGGTTGGATTTTGTCCAAATCGTTATAGCCGTAAATTAACTTTAACTCCCTTCAAGCTATATTATTAAGTTTTCCGGGTTTTCACGAAATTTCCCAAAGTCAAACCAGCTACATTCATCGTTTGTATCCGAAAATGTTAAACTGGGTGTTCTAACCTGTTAAATTTCGACGTAATTAGTCCCATTTTTACCCAAATGCTAGTTTTTTTAAATTCTCTGGGGTTTTCCGAATTTTCCCAAAACAGGAGATCTAGCTAAATCAATTTCCCATACCGAAAAATGTGAATTTTGTCAAAATTCTTGCAGTCGTTTTCAAAATAAATTAACAAATGTAAATATAGACTTAAGCTCAAATAATTACATTAAGGTTAACATCGCGATGATAAGGCATATCCACAAGCTCGCATAATAACATAGTACATAAGAATGCGGTACCGTGATTGGCTTACAAGATACATGGCCGCACGTCAAGCCAATCACGGAATCGCATTCTTATGTACTATGTTGTTATGCGAGCTTGTAGATATGCCTTTACCCTACACTGATGCATCGGTGTGTCAGACCGAAACTTACCAGCGAAAATTGCAAAATCGCACTTTTATGTGTTTAAGTATAATAAGGTGTATCCACTTGTTACTGAAAGGTTAATAGATCCACTTGTTACTGAAAGGTAAATAGCACAGTAATCCACCACTAAAATTAACTAAACGACGGTATTTAAAAAATTATGAAGTCGTCGGTCCGAGAAACCGATGTTACCCTTAGGGGCTGTCCATATATTACGTAACGCGCCTAGGGGGGGGTCAGAGAAATTGTTGCAGTTTGTGACAGGGGGGAGGGGGGGTCTAGGTAAACGTTACGTAACGGAATTTAATAAATTTAATGTTTATTTCCTAAGCTCGGCAGATGTATTTTTATTTCAACATAAATTACTATTTAGTGGCCCATAATTCCCCTTTTTACACAAAAATTGTGAAACTATGCATATTTAAATAATATTGTAATCAATAAAAAAACTGTTGACATTGATATTAAAAAAAAATCTTACGGCCCGTTCTTGCGTGATCTGCCGATGAGTCATCGGCGATGATACATTTTCGCACGGAATATGTACTCACAGACACCAATGTGTGTACTATTTTGTGTACCTGTGCATAAACAATATACGTGTTATATGTGACACTCAGTGTAAAAAGAGGTACCTAGTATTTTTTCCCTGTGTGATATTGATTATGAATATTTTTTTAAACTTTGAGTGATTTTTTCGTTTAAGTATATTAAGTGCTATATGTAATATTATAATAAATATGTATCATTTTTAAACCGTCTTTTTACCGTCTTGCATTATGCGGATTTCTGTATCAAGATATGTTAGAATAGAAAAAATAATACAAATTTTTATATTGTTACGCGTTAGACAGGGGGGAGGGGGGTGTTGGTAAATGTGACAGTTTGTTACACAGGGGGGGGAGGAGGTCAATTTTTTGAAAAATTACGTAATATATGGACAGCCCCTTATAGGGTTAACTGTTACTAACGAGTGTAAATTTATCGAAAGGTACACGGAAAAAAAAAATTATAGCTAGGAGCGCTATAACACACATACCAAGCAAATTATAATCGCTTATTATATAAATACAAGGCTTTCTCTTACAATTATGGCAGTCAGTGTAAAAATTTATATGAAATACTTTAATTGTTTAGTGAATAATAAAATATAACAAATAGTATGGCATTTATAGCTTAAATAGATTTAATTATTGTCCGTGCTAATAATTTTTATAATATAATAAAATTTCTGTAAATTTATAATAGTGCCTGTAATAAATATAATCGTGTCTGTAATATATATAATCGTTTCCAATTTATTTTTAACATTATTAGTTATTGTGTCCCTTATAATCTATAGCTTAAATCACTATAATTTGCCACTGTTACCAAATATCTTATAATGTATAGCGCAGAGCCCACTAATTTCTTTCCGTGTAATTACATCCAGAAATTAAACACCTAACATTATAAACCTAAATGCCAGTATCGTAAACAACACCTATAAAATAAATTTAACACAGTCAGCATATAATATAGCTAACAGGTAAGTGTTAATATACTGTTTCAATAGCAATTGTAAATCACCGAGGAATACAATTTCAAATAATCGAAAATCCGGCATAGAATTTCTTGTGCATCATGCGATTTATTACTGTATTTCCTATTACGGTGCACTATACGCTATTGTTTTAATAAATATCCTGTCTATTGAATTATACGAATTCGTTCGATGAAAACCCCGGCTTTCCTATAAAAAATATAAAGGAAAACCGTATAAGTTTCATCTCCCTATCAAGGTTCCGAAAAATTATTAAAGCAAATAATCACAACTGTGCATAAATATAATCAACTGGATGTAGATAGTATAAATTTATGGCGAAAGGCTAGAAATAGTGACGGACTATAAATATTTAGGATTTATGATAAATAATACTTTGAACTTTAAAACACATTTTGAATATATAAAGAAAAAAATTAACAAAAAAATATACTTTTTTTCGCGTGTTTCTAAAAACTTAAGCATGGCAACCAATATAACTGTATACAAAACAGTTATACAGCCACATTTTAAATATTTTGCCAGTCTAACTTATTGTTTTGGTAAAGGTTATAAAGATGGTTTGCAAAAGTTACAGAACCGCTGCATGCGCATCATTTTAAAATGTAAAAGAAATACACCAGTTGAATTGATGTTAAATACCCTACAATGGTTCTCAGTTGAAAAGAGACTTAGATATATGAGTTTGATTTTTATTTATAAAATAGTCAATAATTTGTTCCCTAGCTATTTAAATAATCTAGTTACTTATAACTAGTCATCGGCGAATTTCCAGTGCTCGCATAGGCGCCGCGTCGATTCTATCGTTGACGCGAGGTTTTAAATATTTACATTTTTATTTTCTTCGAAAAACACCAATATATTTACATATTTATAGTTAATATGTGCATCATGCGTTTTATTACTCTATTTCCTATTACGGTGCACTATACGCTATTGTTTTAATAAATATCCTGTCTATTGAATTATACGAATTCGTTCGATGAAAACCCCGGCTTTCCTATAAAAAATATAAAGGAAAACCGTATAAGTTTCATCTCCCTATCAAGGTTCCGAAAAATTATTAAAGCAAATAATCACAACTGTGCATAAATATAATCAACTGCATGTAGATAGTATAAATTTATGGCGAAAGGCTAGAAATAGTGACGGACTATAAATATTTAGGATTTATGATAAATAATACTTTGAACTTTAAAACTCATTTTGAATATATAAAGAAAAAAATTAACAAAAAAATATACTTTTTTTCGCGTGTTTCTAAAAACTTAAGCATGGCAACCAATATAACTGTATACAAAACAGTTATACAGCCACATTTTGAATATTTTGCCAGTCTAACTAATTGTTTTGGTAAAGGTTATAAAGATGGTTTGCAAAAGTTAAAGAACCGCTGCATGCGCATCATTTTAAAATGTAAAAGAAATACACCAGTTGAATTGATGTTAAATACCCTACAATGGTTCTCAGTTGAAAAAAGACTTAGATATATGAGTTTGATTTTTATTTATAAAATAGTCAATAATTTGTTCCCTAGCTATTTAAATAATCTAGTTACTTATAACTAGTCATCGGCGAATTTCCAGTGCTCGCATAGGCGCCGCGTCGATTCTATCGTTGACGCGAGGTTTTAAATATTTACATTTTTATTTTCTTCGAAAAACACCAATATATTTACATATTTATAGTTAATATGTATATTCAATATTGTTGTGTGTAACAAATTAGTCGTCAAATGTTTCGATTTAGTGACCTTTATAAAAATTAATTCGGCAAAATTATTCTGTAAGCCTATGTTTCTGTGTTTATTTTCAACGTTGATGAGTCATAACTGAATTTATTCCGATTAATGCTTATAACAGAAAAATTCAACTATCAAACAAGACAAAATCAGATTCATATAAATAGTACCAATTCGGCGAGAGCAATGAACAGTTTGTTTTTTAAAGGTGTTCACGGAAAGAAATTAGTGGGCTCTGCGCTATACATTATAAGATATTTGGTAACAGTGGCAAATTATAGTGATTTAAGCTATAGATTATAAGGGACACAATAACTAATAATGTTAAAAATAAATTGGAAACGATTATATATATTACAGACACGATTATATTTATTACAGGCACTATTATAAATTTACAGAAATTTTATTATATTATAAAAATTATTAGCACGGACAATAATTAAATCTATTTAAGCTATAAATGCCATACTATTTGTTATATTTTATTATTCACTAAACAATTAAAGTATTTCATATAAATTTTTACACTGACTGCCATAATTGTAAGAGAAAGCCTTGTATTTATATAATAAGCGATTATAATTTGCTTGGTATGTGTGTTATAGCGCTCCTAGCTATAATTTTTTTTTCCGTGTTGGTGAATTTTATAAATTGCCAAATAATGTTAAAGAATCAAATTCATCAAATCTTTTCAAGTTTAATTTCAAAAATTATATTAGAATGTAGGAGTACTTGTGAATTATATTAGAATGTAAGAGTATATGTATATAATTAGTTTAGGCTTAAAATGTACTTATTTACCTACTTTTCAAATTTTTATATATATATATATATATATATATATATATATATATATATATATATATTATAATTATTTTATAGTATAGCTTACAGATTGTATATTTATGTTTGTTTGTATATTAGGTGCTCCTATTTAAATAAAGTTATTATTATTAAAAAAAAATTGTCGAAGAACTTAAAAATATATTTGCGGCAAATATAAGTTTAATCATCACAATTAAAAAGTATATCAAAATAGGTGACTAGAGTATAGTTT
>OY294045.1:74193961-74222538 GCA_958510825.1 Brachypterus glaber | reverse complement strand
CTTTTCGTTTGGACTTTTTCCAAATTAATTTCTCTACACCTTTTTATTATTACGGGTGTCTTTGTTTTAATTACTTTGAAATGACATATTTTGACATTTGTCATAGTTTGATTGATAAAGCCATAATATGGCAATATATTATATTGCACAAATTCTTTCAAATAATTTTCTTTGAAAACGGGATCAGATTAGATCCCAAAACGTTAGAAGTTAACTTTTATTCAGTTTTTCGTTCTTTTTTAATTATTTTAACGATTTATCAAGAATTTTATTAAAAATTATTTATTTAGGCAAAATTAATATTTTTTGGGTAAAGAAGATATAGCAGATAAGTATTATTTTAAATGCAATACCTTACTAGCGCATCTAGAAATAGGTGTGCTTGGTAAGAACATTCTGATTTTATTTTCTTTTTTAGATTTTTTATCGATATAAATAATCATTGAGGCGAAATGGCCTAAATTAATTATACTGTTAATAATTATAAAGTTAAAATATTAGTTAGTTACCTTAAATATATAATCTATTTGCGTTAAATATTCCAGACAAAACCAAATATAATATAAGATCTATTTATGTTAAATAAATGTTTAATTGTGATTAATAAATTTAATTGTCATAAATAGACCAATTATTTGTTTATAATGTTTTAAATTTATTGGTTTTTAGTAAATAGTAAAAAGTAATATAGTTTGGACTATTATGTATATATTTGAGGCTATATATATATATATATATATATATATTATATATATATATATATATATATATATATATATATATTATTATTAAAGAAATACGCAAGGGAACAGAAATAATTACTGATAAACAAAAAATGTGTAACGCTTTTAACAACCACTATATAAATTTAGGGATAAATTAGCTAAAAAGATAAAAAAAGTAAAAAATTATAAAGAAAAACAATTAAAGCTACAAAATTCTATGTTTTTATTACCTACAAACCTAGAGGAAGTAAAATTAACTATAAAAAGATTAAAAAATAACAAATCAGTGGGGATAGATTGCATTGACACCAATACTATAAAACATATTTCGGAATCAATTGCCTACCCTTTAACTCAACTCATTAATAAAATATTCGAAACAGGTATATGTCCAACTTCTTTTAAACGTCGATAGTCATTCCCATATATAAAAAAGGTGATAAAAAGGATCCAGTAAACTATAGACCAATTTCGCTTATAACTGGGTTCACAAAAATCTTTGAATCACTTTTAAAAGTTCGCCTAGATAGCTATATTAAAAAATATAAAATAATTTCGGATAGGCAGTTTGGATTTCAAAAGGGTAAATCTACACAAAATGCTATAATTACATTGATAAAAGAAATTTACGATGCTATTGATAAAGGAATGCCTGCTATAAGCATATTTCTCGACCTTGCTAAAGCATTCGACACAGTCAGCCATGAAAAACTTCTTGTGATTTTAGAGAATATAGGTGTAAGAGGTACCCTTTTGAAACTCTTTACTGACTATCTGAAAGACAGAAAACAATTTGTAAAGATTGGAAAAAATCTCAGCAAGCCAATGTCACCAAATTACGGGGTTCCGCAAGGAACAATTTTGGGACCTTTACTATTTATATTATATATAAATAATCTGTTTTTAGTCAATACCAAGGGCAAAATTGTTAGTTTTGCTGACGACACAACCATCTTTTACAGTGGTTTTGACTGGAACATTTTAAAAAGTCTGATTGAGGAAGATTTTATTATATTCAAAGAATGGCTCGACTACAACGTCCTAACGTTAAATATAGAAAAAACTAATTTTATGGCATTTGGTTCATATACTATTAGTTTACCGGATTTTAATACGCTTACCTTTAAAAGCAACGTAGAAACCTTCACCATTGCTCTAGCAAATTCAACAAAATTTTTGGGCATTACTATAGATCCACATCTTAGGTGGGAAGTACAACAAATAACAAAAAAGATTAGATGTCTTATTCCGTATTTTAAAATACTCAAACCCATTTTAAGCATCCCTCAACTAAACACCGTTTACAACGCACTTGTAGAGTCTCACCTAAGATACGGTATCCTAGGATGGGGTGGTGTTTATAAAAACCAATTAGATGATCTGGAAACTGCGCAAAAAAGACTTCTTATAATAATTCATAAAGTTGATATAACTTACCCGACTGATGATCTATTCCGGCTTGCTAATAAAATGGATTGCAGACAATTATTCTACTTGAACCTCCTCACATATTCACATTCTGAAAAAAAGACATATAAATTAGTTAATACCAGAAAAAATAAAAATAAATACCTACCTGTTCCAAAAGTTTTTAAAACTATCGGTCAGCGAAGTGTAGCATATCTTGGTCCTAAGGTTTATAACGACTTGCCTGAAAACATTAAAAATACGTCGATAATTAATTCATTTAAAAGAATGTGCAAAAACTATATACTACAAAAACCAAGGAAATTCGTAAATGATCAAATTGATCTTAAAAATATTTCATAAAAAAAAAGTCCAAAAAACTCATAAATAATACTTACCCGATTGCTAAGATTTTAGCAACTATTTATTTTCAAAGCCTCAAATTACATTTATTTATTTATTTATTTATTTATTTTCAAAGCCTCAAATGACACATTACACTGTTTCTTATTGTATTAATTCATTTTTATTACTTAATTATTGTGTATATGTATATGTATATGTATATATAGGTGTGTGCATGTGTGTCTGTGTGGATGTGTGTATATGTATAAGTATTTTTAGAATTAGATTTAGCATTATTTTTTGTAATTTTTTCTTACACGCACAAATGTTTACATTTTAGTGTATAATTAGCATATTTATTGCAAACTGTTGTACTTATATGATTTGTAATTATGATTTTTCAGCAATAAATATTATTATTATTATTATTATTATTATATATATATATATATACAACGCAGTCCAAAAGTCACCCCCCCCCCTTTTAACTTTTGAACGAGTTGAGATATCGACTTCAAATTTAGAACTCTTAAATAAGACAACTTAAACTATCTTTTAGCATATATTTAATATTTTCAGCTCTTAAAATGTGGGCAGGGGAGCATGGGGGACATTTTTTTAAATCGAAAGGGGGGTCGTGTGATACATCATTTTAAAGCTTATAAAAATTTCTATTTAAACTAACATTTTTAAATTTTTTAAAAATGTTTTTTAAGGTTTTGATTTTTCAATTTTTTGTGCTAAAACATTCGATTTTTTAAGTTTTTTTTTATAAATTTTTATTTATGTCAACTAAAATTAGTTTAAAAGTATAATTAACATTTTTTTATGATGAAATTAGGCATTTTTAAAAAAATATTTGTTTTTTTTAGAGTAATTTTGACATTAATACCCATTTTCAACCCTATTTTAAACCCAATCTTTTTTTTTAATTTAAAAATATGAAGTTAAATGGAAAGTTTTATAAGCTTTAAAATGATGTATTACACGACCCCCCTTTCCATTTAAAAAAATTTGCCCCCATGTCCCCCTGCCCACATTTTAAGAGCTGAAAGTATTAAATATATGCTAAAAGATAGTTTAAGTTTCTTATTTAAAAGTTCCAAATTTGAAGTCGATATCTCAACTGGTCCAAAAGTTAAGAGGGGGGGGGTGACTTTTGGACCGCTCTGTATATATATATTTATTAGCCCTATTAAACAAAATATCCTGAATAGGTAATGTTGGTAAATTGATTATATTTGTTACAAATGTTTGGGTGTTCTATAAATATAATCACAGGTAATAAACTAATGTTAAATACAAAGTAAGGAAAGTGAGCTTAATACTTCCATGTTAAGACGTTTGGACTTTTTACTGCATTTAAATTTATTTGTAATCACCTGAAACTTTACAACATTAACAATAAACATAGTTTTATTCCAATGGGTAAAGAATTAACAAATTGCAAGAGCTTCAAAAAAATATTATTGCTTTAAAAAAAATGCATACTGACAATATAAGGAACCAGTGTCTTAAATATTGCGAGAGTCCTGGCAATAAAAATAAAAAACAAACAAAAAATTAATAAACTAATATATATATATATATATATCGATTACAGTATCATCGTCCTGACGTTTTTCTTCGCATAAAAAAAAACAGAACCAAGATTCAGAACAGATTTCTTCGTTACTTTCTTTTCATGTTATTTTTTCATTTAGAAACACAGCTACTTAGACGAAAATCTCAAAAAATTACGTTTTCGCTTTTTTATCGAGTGCCACACAATATGGGCCAAGAAAGTGCATGTTTGTATCTACCTTATTACGTTCTTGCCCTGCAATCATCTATGCTACCTACCTAGCGACAGCCAGCGTAATTTTAAAAGTTTTTATAGTGGAAGAGCACGAAACACGAAGTGCGTTGTTGTGTACGCCTTTACCAACTGGATACAGATACATCATATTTACAGGCATATTTGCGATAAAACAGATATCCTGACAGTATCATCTACAGTACAGAGTACGAGCTAACAAGTTTAAGAGGGGGTGGCAATATTAGGAACATGGCAATAATTGGCTCACCTATCATATATTTATCCGATTTCTAGGGGTCGATTTCCTCTTATTGCTTTCCCATTTTAAAATTTTTCAAAAGTTCGGAAAGTCTTGTATTCGTGCAAAAATTTTCAATTTTTTTTTCGTATTTTTGAGTTTTATTACGTTTTATGTCTATATAAATTCATTTCAAAAAATTCAAAAAATATTAATTTTCGGTCGATTGGCCGATTGGTCGTTCTGTCCGGGAAATCTTGTATCCACGATAACTTAAGAACGCTTTAAGCTAGAGACTTTTTGGCATACAGGTATGTTACCAAAAGTTCTCGCTTGGGATTGTTTTTGGTAAACATTGGGGTGAACAAGGCGGCAAATGGGGTAAATACAATAATTTTTCACAAAAATTTGAAAATTCCTATATAGGGGTTTTTGAGGTTGCTGAAATTAAATATCATTAAAAAAAATTTTAACTCCACCCCCACGGGGGTGAGGAGGTAAAGATTTTTAAATATTTTCAATATTTTCGTCAAAATTGTTTCTAGTTCCACCCATTAAGGAGGTGAAAAATAGTATATAGGGCTTTTTGAGGTTGCTGAATGTAAATCTAATAATAAAAAAATCCAACTCCACCCCCTGAGGGGCGGGGATAGTTTTCGTGAAAATTGGTATATAGGGGTTTTTGAGGTAGTTAAAAGTTAATCTGAAAAATTCTATCTCCACCCCCTGGAGGGTGGAGGGTACTTTTAGTGAAAACTTGTATATTGGGGTTTTTGAGGTTACAGAAAGGGAATCTGATAATAAAACATCAATTTAACGCGCGGAGGTGAAAAATGGGAAAGTGATTTTACTGGGCAGTGTATTTTTTGATTAGTAAAAGCTTAAATTTAACAGTTTAAGATATTTAAGCCCAATTACAGCCATTATTTCAATCATTAGTTAACTTTTGGTTAAGTAATACAATTGGTGTGCCAATTTAGCAAAAAGTTTACCAAAGATTGAAGTAATGGCTGCAATAGTAAAACAAAAAGAGTTGGTTCCCTAACCAAGAGTTTACCATCGATTTTAAAAATGGCTATTAGTAGAATTGAAAAGGTAGGTCTACTTTGAAATAACCATTTATAATGGAGGAAAAGGCAACAAACATAAGACTTTAACAAAACATCTAAATATTGTGTTAAAGATACAAATATATTTTAAGCTTTCACGGCCATTAAGATATAAAGAACTTTCACTTTCGGGTTTAGACCGTGTTAATGGATTTTCACTTTCCGACGTTTCGTCTCTTACTACTAGAGACATCTTCAGGGATTAATCTGAAACTAAGTTTCGAATCAACTTGTGTCACTATTTATGACGAGTTGTGGTTATTCACCCGTGACGAGGTTTTTCCTATCAAAGACTTCCATATTGCAGGTAAGTGGTAACCAGTGTCCCGATTGATATTGTTAGGATGCTTGATGATTTCTATCGATTCCCGTATCTTCCTTGGCATTTTTCTGTTTTCTGTTAATATTTGTTTTGTTTCAGACCAATTGATTTTATGACCTGTTTCATGTACATGTTCGGCTACTGCCGATAAGGAAATTTGTTTCTTTCTTATATTGCGCTCATGCTCTTGAAGTCTTGTAGAAATTTTTCTCTTAGTTTCACCTATGTAAACCGTACCACAGGAGCAGGGTATTTTATATACGCCTTCTGAACTCAGGGGTATTTTGTCTTTTGTTAAAGTCAAACATTGACCTAATTTTTGGTTGGACCGAAATATAGGCTTAATATTTGACTTCTTCAAAAGTTTACCTATTTTATCCGTGATACCGCTTACATAGGGAAGTATAACTTGTGTCTGTCTGTCATTGTCACTATTGTCCTGTTGTTTGGGTCTGGGATTTCTGTATTTGTATATGGTCTTAATGTCTTTTTTGGTATAACCGTTCATGGTCAAGGCTTTGGTTAGTTTAAGGAGTTCTGTGTCTAGGGACACAAGTTGATTCGAAACTTAGTTTCAGATTAATCCCTGAAGATGTCTCTAGTAGTAAGAGACGAAACGTCGGAAAGTGAAAATCCATTAACACGGTCTAAACCCGAAAGTGAAAGTTCTTTATACAAATATAAATACTTATTATGGACAGAAATTAAAATCAGTATCAAGTTATTCTTGGCAATTTATTTACTTTAGTGTACACAGTAAAAAGTGAGGGTAAAATAAAAGAGTAATATTAGGATTAAAATGAAATTCATTGGATTTAGCTAATTTTTACATGTTTTATAGAAATATTGACTAAAGTGTTATATTTGCCCTTTTTTACGATGAAGAAATATGCTAAAATCAAGTTCTGAAATTACAATATACTTACTGTATGAAATTACTTACAGTATGAAAATCGGAAAATTTTATAATTTCTTTTATCCAATACATACAGATAATAAGACAATTACCAGCTTTATTTTAAATAGATAAACTCAATAATAACCCCCGCGTGGCTTTTACTTTATTGAGTGGATAATTCTTTATTTTACCCACAAAACTGTCACTTGTCAAATTATTTTCTTGTAAATGTCATTAAAATTTTTAATAAAAATATGAATTCCTAGCTATTTATTGGATAAAATCTTGTATGACACTCATGGGTAAACCGATATTGCCCTCTTGAAAATTAACCTGCTTGGCTGACGCCTCAGGTTCATTTTCTCATAGGCAATATCTTACTTTACCCACTAGTACCATAAATAACTATTAAAATTCTGGTAATGTGTTTTGTATGATGTGATAATAGATCGCTGGTTCATATCCGGCTCGAAGGACCATATGTTTTGTACGATGTGATAATTGAACATGAAGCACTTTGAGTACTTTTATTTTTATAAAAATAACAAATACAACGTAAATATTTTTGGTTTGTTTGTCTCTCGAAGCTTGAAGAAGCGGCCGGCTTCTTCAGCCATCTTGTTCTCTCTACCTTTCGCACTCGGCTTACGTGATCAAGCGCCCGGGTCCGTAGCACGGTGGACCAATGCAAGAAACGCACAATGGTTTGGATATGCAGTTCCGAACATGGCGCCTGCCTTGGAAAAACTAAGTTGTTCGGAACTGTATATCCAAATCATTGTGCGTTTTTTGCATTGGTCCACCGTGCTACGGACCCGGGCACTTGATCACGTGAGCCGAGTGCACATCATACAAAACATATGATCCATAGGTCGCTGGTTCATATCCGGCTCGAAGGACCATATGTTTTGTATTATGTGATAATTGAACATGAAGCACTTTGAATACTTTTATTTTTATAAACATAACAAATACAATGTAAATATGTTTGGTTTGTTTGTCTTTCGAAGCTTGACGAAGCCGCGGCTTCTTCAGCCATCTTGTTCTCTCTTCCTCTCGCACTCGGCTCACGTGATCAAGCTCCTGGGTCCGTAGCACGGTGGACCAATGCAAAAAACGCACAATGGTTTGGATATACAGTTCCGAACATAATGTGTTATGCAAATCAATATCAAGAATTACTGTTAGGTATTTATACCTTAAACACAGCCATATTGCAATAATTAATTAAAAATAATATTCAATATTGCAATAATTAATTTGAAAAAATATTCTGCATCGCGCCCTTTTCCCCGCTATGTCAATTTAGTCTATGTGCTTGCAATAAGAACTTTTGCACTACTAAAGGCTGATTTAGACATAATTATCACTAACTAAACTAAGCCATTCTAACCTTTTTATTGGCCAAGTAAGAAGCCATAATTCTTTTTGGACAATAAAAGGCACAGAATGGCTAACTAAGTTAGTCATAATTATGCCTGAATCAGCCGGAATTTCACTAGGTTTTAATTAATTTAATTTAATATTTTTAGGTGGGTATCTAGAAATATTATTTTTATGTATTATATTAAACTTATTTTAAAATTAGTTGAACAGTGTAATAAATTTAATTAAATTCACTGAAAAAAAAAACAAATATAAAATATAATCAAACATGAAATAAATAAAAGGAAACACAAACAAATACTAATTATTTAATATATATTTTTATACGAATATATATTTTATTAACATTATTTTACGTTTTCATGTTTTAAATATATTGTTTTTATAATTATCACAGAAGCTTTAAGCTGAATTTATCTGGAATGTTTATTTAAGCTTTTATTTTTTATTCTTTTAAAAAATTCATCAATTGTTAAAATAAATATTATTTTATTTATATATAATTGTATATGTTTTTATTGCCACTGGCATTGCTATTTAAAACCACAATTCTGCCGTGGGTGGCCGAAACGCACTATGTCGAAAAAGCAAAAATTGAAAAAAAAAAAAGATTTTTGTGTTTTGTTACAGCCGTACTAAACCAAGGAATTTATTTGTAATTTTGAACCCATAATCATTCATTTAAAATGTTTAAAAAGACTAAAAAACAATTAATATATTCAACTTTTAAACAAGTTTATTAAAAATGCAAAAGCTGTTTAACAAAATACATAAAAGTATGTTAAAAACATAACCATCCTTTCGCGTTGCTGTAGTCGGGTAAAAACATAACCCTCCTATCGCGTTTCTGAAGTCGTGTAAACACATAACCCTCTCTCTGCATTGCTGTACTGGGCAAAAAATAGAGGCATACACCTTAATTTAGTACCTTGTTATAATTGTTTATTATCTAAATTTGTTATTTTATAAAAATATATACATTTTTATAAAATAGGTGTGCATACTGTGCATAATCATGTTGGTGAGATACAAGTTTTGCTCCCCATAAATATTTTTTAAATCAAGACAATAATTTTATTATTTAAATACTGTTTCAATTTATTAAAAATTTATTATACAGACCAAATTCTAAAATAAAATAACTTTTCTTTGATCTCAAGAAACCTACGCTATCGATAAAAGATAAAATTTTTGTAGCGAAATATAACTAGATACTTTATATAAATCGTTATAACTGGTTCAATTTTCTGTTTCATGTAAAAATTCAATTCAAATATCATTTTTCATTTAACCGAAGTACACTCCTAAGACGTATACGAAAATTACGCCGAATGCAATTTGTTTATAAAATGAAATTTTTTCGTATGATGTTAACTTTTCAATTGTAAATTCTTTTACAATAATATATAATTTCATAAGAGACTGAGAATTATACGGGAATAGTTCACCATTATCATGAAAGTTTGTTGTCTGGAAATAATTACGACAGGGGCATGAAGTAGTTATTTCCTTTGGCAGCAAACTTAAATGAAAACTGTGAATTATTCCAACAATTCAAATAATTCGAAACATTATTTTTTAGCGATTAATTTTTTTTTTTTTCATCACAATGTAATATTAACTGTTTTCATATGGAAGTATTACTTATGTTGATATTTTTACAGGCATATTTCTTAATTTGGTTAATTAATTCCATTGGCATATGCTAAACTAAATATTTTTTGTCCATTTTTATGTATATATTACGGTTCTGTCAAATACGCTAGTACAGTCAGTGAAGGCCAGATGGCGGTGCCGACATTTTAATGGTTAATTAACATTATACTTGATAGAATTTATAATTTGGTTAACATTCACTGGTTGTTACGATTACCAGAACTATAACAACGTTAAATATTACTGTAACAATTAGTGAACGTTAACTACACTTTCGTGGGGTTCCATATAAGCAAAAACGTAAACGTTAACGAGCTCTTAGTGTGTAGACACATTGATCCCCATAAAAATTTGGATAAACAAAACTGGCGAAGAAAACGGAAAATGAATCCTTGTATAGGAAGGTCTGGACATTACAGAACCACTCACAGTGAAATCTCAGAGGTCCTATTTTGCTTAACACTTCTTCAGAAGGAACCAAAACTTTTTTCCAGTTGATTCTAATACTGCCTTTAACTTCGAATTTCGAATCCGGAGAGTTATAAGCGATGACGAAAAGTATATATCAAAATTAAAAAGTTATTATGTCTACTCCAAAATTTTTTATTAAAGCATTTTATTTATAAAAAATAGCTACAATTGTTTCGTCCCGAGGGGCGTTTCACCTTTACAATACATGTACGTTTTCATCGACAGTACTTTACATTACATTGACATTACCTTACATTACTTACAATACTGTACATTACCGTACATTACGTTACATTACTTACATTATTCTACAGTACCTGACATTAATTGACATTACGACAGTACCTACATTATTTACATTATTTTTATTAATGCGCATGCTCTCCTACAGTATTTACATTATTTCGTCTACTCAGATCGCTCAAAAACCACGTGACACCTATAAAATTTCGGGTGTTGTTTACTTCTGGTGGTTTTAATATTATTTTTAATCATTTTTGTGTACCTGATGTATAATGTGTAATGAAAAGTACGGAATTTAATATTATGTAGTAGTTTTCAAATGTCTGTCATGTAAGAAAACAAAAATTTTATTTTTTTTTATCGAGTTCCAAGAGTTTCATTCTTAGATTAAAATAGTACTTGTCAAGGCCTCCCTAGCCTTGGTTTAAGCCCCCTGGAGACGTATTCTTCAAAACCGGGGAGTAGAACGAACCTCAGACTCGTTCTACTCCCCGGTTTTGAAGAATAGGTCCCCTGGAATCTTTGTTGAGCTCCCCTGACCTGTTCGTCGATCCCCGAACCCATTAACTTTTAACATTATACAGTGCATGTCTAAAGTCCGCCCCCTCCATTAACTTTTAAACGAATTAAGATATCAACTTGAAAAACACCTAAATAACATAACCCAAATACATTGGTACATATTTTATATGGCACAATGGTGACAGGGGGCAAGGGGGGATATTTTTTAAAATAGAAAGGGGGTTTGTGTGATATGTCATTTTAAAGCTTATAAAATTCTCTATTTAACCAAATATTTTTTTATTTTTTGGGAGCAATTTTTGTGGTTTTAAAATAGATTTAAAAATGGTAAATTTTGTTAAAATTTCTTTAAAAAAATTAAACAATTTTTAAAAACTGGTTTATTTTATGTCAATTATACTTTTAAACTAATTTTAAATGATATTAATAAAATGTTGCAAAAAAAAATCGCATTTTTTAGTAAATAAATTTAAAAAAATAAAACCTACAAAAACCTGGACGTTTTATATCCAAAAAATATGATTTCCGTCAAAAAAAAATCTGTCTCTCAGTCGTGTTTATGCTCAAGTCCGGTTTATGCACCATTTATACCCGCCCAGACCCGTCATTTTCAGCAGGGAAGTGATAAAAAATCGCACATAGGGGTTTTGGGACTCATAGAAAACAATTTAATATTTTAAAAAATCTATCTCCACCATTGTATTGCTTTTTTAAGCTTCTTGACGTTTTATATTTTGATCACAGTTTGCTAGCAAGCTAAGCATGCTTAATCAGAGTTCTAGGCTGGGATTGTTTTTGGAAAAATCAGATGGGGTAATGTATTGTATGTATGTAATGGGGTATTTAAAAAAAAATATTATATATATTTTATTATTTAAAAATATAATAAACAGCCCGTTTGAAATTATACTAAACGGAGAAAACAAAGATCGAGGCTGACGTGTTTTTGTTTATAAAACACAGCGCATCGCATCCCACTACAATCACGTCAGCCTTGATCTAATCGTTCTGTCTTTGTTTTCTCTGTCTTGTATAATCTCAAAAGGGGTGTATATTATATTATATATTTTTGGTTTTTTGGTTTAAATAAACCTAGGCCTAAAGGGAAAAGTATTATTTTGTTGACAGCACTATTGATATTTTTTTAATTAGCTGATAAAAGTTGGTACATAGGTGTTGGGACTAAATGCAGGCAGATTTTTTTAATATTAAATTTGGTTTTAGCGAGTCGCAGTGTACCAAATTTTATCAGATTAATTAAAAAAATGTAAATATGGGTGGACCTATGGGTTATATGGATAAAGACCCCTATGTGCGAATTTATAAAAGAATAAATTCATTTTGAGCCAGACGGAAAACCCCCAGGATCTAATTCTTATCGAGTTATTTAAAAAATATAAAAAAGGGGGGCTGCACCCCCTTAAGGGTTAGATACTTTTAAATATAAAATTTGTTTCTAAGGAGTCTAAAAACCCACAGATACCAATTTTTACTAATATTAAACGAAAATATATGATTTCTATAATTTTCCCCTATAAAAACTTTTTTTTTCTTGACGAATTTGGATTCCTCATCAAAAATTTTGTTAAAAAACATGTAAATAAAGTTGGGCATAAAAAAAGTTGAAATTTGTAAAATAGTGATATCCAAAGTTTTAGGTAAAATTCGGGTTGGGGTACGGGGTAATTTTTTTTTTCAAAATAATAATTTTTTAAATTAATTTTTCAGGCCTATAGGGGAAAGTAATATTTTGTTGGCAGCAGTATTTTTTACGTGTTACAAATTTCAAGTTAATAATTTAATTTTTTTTTATTTTTCGTTTTTCAAAAGAAAATTAAAAAAAAGTATTTTTTTTTGTTTTAAATTTTTTTTTAAGTATTTGAGAAAATTATACAATATACTGTGAATGATATATACTGGAATGCGTAGCATTACATATCTTCACGGCTTGTTTAGTAATATATTTTTATACATATATTAACCTAAATTTATGTTAATCTTAACCTAACATCCTACATTACCTCGTAAATAGGTCAGTGAAACGCCCCTCGTTTCGACCCTTGAATTTACCTGTAAGGAGATTACCTAATTACAAATTAGTTAAGCTTACCTAAAACATTCAAAAAATTTAGAACAAACAACACGGACTACATTATAAATATACACCAATTTAGCTTACTGATAAAAAAATTTAAAAATAAGTTTACGTACAGGCATCTATTGGACATTTAAATAAATTACTAAAAAATTGTTAAAATAATAAAAAGATTTTTAGTATTGATATCTACAGATAAGAGGAATTGATTAATTTTCACAATTAAGAATGAAATCGAACGTATAGATACCTCGGTTCCTGAGTTATTAAATAAAAACCGAATTTGTGGAGCCCTTTCTAAGGACTTCTTTACATATCGATGGCCTAAGGTACAAATATGCTAAGTACGGTAACCGTTACCGGTACTTAGCATATTTACGCTAGGCCATCCGGTACTTAGCACTCGTACGCAATCCATCGATATTTTTTTATGCAGAATCTCTCTTTTAAAGGAATTGCTCCATTTAATAATAACTGTATACTCCTGCAAAAGTATCTAAATAAAAAATACTTCTGCAAAACCCACTAAGTTATTTGCGATTTTTTTAAAAATAAATAGCAAACAATAACAGCATTTATACAGAGCGGTCCAAAAGTCACCCCCCCCCCCTCTTAACTTTTGAACCAGTTGAGATATCGACTTCAAATTTGGAACTTTCAAATAAGACAACTTAAACTATCTTTTAGCATATATTTAATACTTTCAGCTCTTAAAATGTGTGCAGGGGGGCATGGGGGCACATTTTTTTAAATGGAAAGGGGGGTCGTGTAATACATCATTTTAAAGCTTATAAAATTTTCCATTTAACTCCATATTTTTAAATTAAAAAAAAAATTGGGTTTAAGATGGGGTTGAAAATGGGTATTAATGTCAAAATTCCTCTAAAAAAAACAAATAATATTTTAAAAATGCCTTATTTCATCATAAAAAAATGTTGATTATACTTTTAAACTAATTTTAGTTGACATAAATAAAAATTTATAAAAAAAAACTTTAAAAATCGAAAAACAAAAAATTGAAAAATCAAAACCTTAAAAAACATTTTTTAAAAATTTAAAAATGTTAGTTTAAATAGAGAATTTTATAAGCTTTAAAATGATGTATCACACGACCCCCCTTTCCATTTAAAGAAATGTCCCCCCATGCCCCCCTGCCCACATTTTAAGAGCTGAAAATATCAAATATATGCTAAAAGATAGTTTGAGTTGTCTTATTTAAGAGTTCTAAATTTGAAGTCGATATCTCAACTCGTTCAAAGGTTAAAAGGGGGGGGGGTGACTTTTGGACTGCACTGTATGTATATTTATTCAAATTAGGTTTTGTTTTTGTGCCCCAAAAATATCACAAATTAGCACATTCCTACCAGTTTTATTCTTAATATCAGAAACTTTCTCAATTTTCCAAATGTTGTTATACAGCCTGTTCCAGAACTCGCGTACCGAAATTTAAGAGGTGATTCTACATCCAAAAATATGAAAAAAAGTTTCTATAAAGGTTGGTCCGGAAATGAGCCCTAAGGGAGCTACGGCCCTTCGAAGATGACGTATTGAATGGGGAACAAAAAAAAGCACCAATAAAATTTTAATGCTGCAGGGTGATTCTTCATTTAAAACTGAGCAAAAAAGTATTATACACCAAAACACCTAAATTTAATATTAAAGGAGTAATAGCCTTTTAAAAAGTAACGTTTTTGGTGGCACAAAATGTTACTTCCTCTTAATTTCATTTTTTTTTTGATAACGGTTGCTCCTACAGTGTTACACTATATGATATTTTATATGTATTTTTACTCTAGAAATCTATATTTTTTACAACAAATCCAAAAAACATACACATAGAAAAGTTTGGGGCAAAAATGTTTAAGCCTCATATATTTTGTCCGTCTGGGCACGCCTCTGGATAAATTAAAAAAATAAATTAACATAAACTGCCCTTATTGCCCTTATTAATACTAGTATACATGCAAAAGCTCGCCGCTCTAGCTTAAACGGTACCCGAGTTATTAATTAAAAACCTTATTTTTATTACAATTTTAAAGGGCCCTAGATCCCTTAGGGCTCATTTCCGGACCAACCTTTATAGGAACTTTTTTTATATTTGCCAGTTATGGATCACCCTGTATGTTTACTTGGGCAGTTTGCAAGTCAATTAAAAAATTTACAATTTTGGCGAAGGGGCTGCTGCAGTACACTGTTATTTTCTGACTTTGCAAATGACTTTTTCTTTCGAAATAACTATTTTACCTACAGTATTACTATTTTACCTACAGTATTACTACAGTAGTAATTTATCAGTGATAGTGCGCAAGTCAGGATATCCGATTAGTACTTGCGCACTGGAAACCTCATGATTATATAGAGAAACCCTGGTTAATTATTCGGAAGAAAAAGACCAAATAAATAGAGAGAGAGAGAGAACTATTTTACCTACGTTTGAAATTAAAAAATAACATTATTTTCTTGATAAATTTGTGAAAAATGGATTGCAGAATAAGAATCAATTAAAAGTGCTTCTGAATTTCACCACAAGCAACAAAATTTGAATGGATACTTGTAGGTTTTGAACTTTTCAAATTTTAATAAAAATAAGATCTACACAATAAATATATTTTAGAAATTTATTTATTTAGATATTTATTTATTTATTTGGTGTTCAAGATATAGAGCCATGGAGAGCCCCCAATAAGCTTTAGGCTTGTGCCAGGGGCTCTCCGTTAATTTTGATAAAAAAGTGGGTTATTTAACATCTGGAGCTAATCAGTAATCAGTAATCGCATAGTTATTTAATAATGAAAAAATCTTGCTATTAAGAACACTTTAATAAAAAACTAAATACATATGAACAGTTCCAACGTTTCGAAGGTAATAAATTTTACATATCTTTAATACACAACAAAATGGCTTTAAAATATTTTTTTTTTTAAATCTGTATCTTTTAGCTTTACTGAGATAGAGCTGTTTAAAAACAGGCTGTTTTAGTGACTTTTGCATTTTTGGCCAATTTCAAAAGGCCGTAACTCCATAAATAATGGCAAAAAAAATCTGAAAATTGTATAAGTTCTTATTAAGCATACGTAGAGCAAGTATACCAAAAATTATTAAAATCGAAGAAGTCGATGTCCAAAATTGCCCTTTTAGGGTCCTATTTGGCTTGGAATGAGCCAGTAATATAACTTAAATTATGGGTTTAATATTCAGGATTTAACAAACTTGAATCATTTTCGCACCTTAATAAACGAAACCCAATTAAAATTAATATGTTTGCAAAACACCGCATTTAGTAATAACACAAAATTTACAGATATAGGATCGCATATGGAGACCCGCTTTATGGAAACCACAAGTTAATTTTGGCACAGTTAGTAGTTAGAGTGTCTCTTTTAACAAAAGTCGTGTTTTAGAATAAAAAACAGTGTTTTTTAAGTCAGCTTTTATAAAAATAAATTTCAATATTAGTCCGAAAACCCAATTTTCACGAGAAATTCAAAATCTAATATCCTCCACCTCTGGTACACAGTTAGACAGCTACAAACAAAGGTCAACTATTCTTTTCAAAACCATTACTATGGATTTTGATGTGCTAAATCCGAGTTTGATATAAAAATATCACCTCATACGATTAGATTTCGAGATAACCTCAAAAAAAGTTATACTCGTTATACTCGTGTGTATACCTCTGGTACACAGTTCCACAGCTACAAAAAAAGGTCAACTATTCTTTTCAAAACCATTACTATGGATTTTGATGTGCTAAATCCGAGTTTGATATAAAAATATCACCTCATACGATTAGATTTCGAGATAACCTCAAAAAAAGTTATACTCGTTATACTCGTGTGTATACTTCTGGTACACAGTTACACAGCTACAAAAAAAGGTCAACTATTCTTTTCAAAACCATTACTATGGATTTTGATGTGCTAAATCCTAGTTTGATATAAAAATATCACCTCATACGATTAGATTTCGAGATAACCTCAAAAAAAGTTATACTCGTTATACTAGTGTGTATACTTCTGGTACACAGTTACACAGCTACAAAAAAGGTCAACTATTCTTTTCAAAACCATTACTATGGATTTTGATGTGCTAAATCGGAGTTTGATATAAAAATATCACCTCATACGATTAGATTTCGAGATAACCTCAAAAAACGTTATACTCGTTATATTCGTGTGTATACCTCTGGTACACAGTTACACAGCTACAAAAAAAGGTCAACTATTCTTTTCAAAACCATTACTATGGATTTTGATGTGCTAAATCCGAGTTTGATATAAAAATATCACCTCATACGATTAGATTTCGAGATAACCTCAAAAAACGTTATACTCGTTATACTCGAAAATAACATTTTCTGAGGTTATTTCCAAAACTTATCGGATGTGGTGCTGTTTTGGCCTTAAATTCGGGTTTCAGGCCTCAATATACGGATACAGATATAATAAGTTATTAACCATTAACCATTCGAACCATTCTCATAAGGGCCACTCTAATAGACACATTCAGACAAAATCTAAAGTGCTTATAACGATCAGGATTTAAAGGTAAACACAGATTTAATTGTAAGTTAATTTATGCAATACATGTTTTCTATGTTTCGTAGATTACACTGAGAAAATCTTTAATGTAATGAAATTTAACATAGAATGAATTCTATGAACAGAAACTATAATATTACCTATAGCATTGACCAACTCTTTAACCTATATAACATTTATATATTTATATATTTTTAAATTACGCACTGTTTATTTTTACAATTAAACAGTGTTTAACTGTAATTATATGTAAAAATTCAATTTTACTTAAAAAAATACAATCGACCTTATAAGTAATATGTTTTATATATTTTTAAATTTTTACATTTGTTTTTTTTTTTAATTTTTTAGTAGATCTTTATTTTCAGTATCTTTATTTTAATTTTTTTTTGTAGAGAATTATAGAAAATGTATTATTTTCAGGTACCATTATTTTCTCTAGGTTTATATGAGATTATGAGATATTTCGAAGATTTTATGATAATTTGTCGCGGAGACTTGCTCGTTAAGGGCTTTTTAGTATTTTTTCCTTTTTTTTTCTACTTCGACTTCAACCTGAGCTTAAAAAAACATACGGCATTTTTTGTAAAGATATAATATATATATTTGGACTTTTTTCTTTTTGTTTAAATTTTTTTTATACGATAATTAGAAATTAAGTTATCGATAAAAAATATAATTTTTACCCTTTACCTCCTTGCTTCCTTAAAAGTTTAATTATTTTCATTTCAGATAGTTTTTTCAGAATTTCATTTCACATAGTTTTCAAAAATTACACTTTTTAAAAATTTCATACTAATTTTTTTTATTTTTTTTTATACATTTTTATGATGTGTAATACCTAACTCGATAAGGTACTCTAAAAAAAATGTTGTGAAAATATCATTTTTGACTTTTTGGCAAATAGAATATACGTGGACTAGATTTTCGCCAAGGTTCCTGAGATAAACGGCCGTGACAGACGGACAGACAGACAGACACATATGGACACAGAGAGATGCAGACGGACACAGACGGATACAGGCCGACACAAACGGACACAGACGGACAAAGTCGGACACAGATAGACACATATGGACACAGACAGATACTAACGAAAACATACGGACACACACGGAAAAAAAAATTATAGCTAGGAGCGCTATAACACACATACCAAGCAAATTATAATCGCTTATTATATAAATACAAGGCTTTCTCTTACAATTATGGCAGTCAGTGTAAAAATTTATATGAAATACTTTAATTGTTTAGTGAATAATAAAATATAACAAATAGTATGGCATTTATAGCTTAAATAGATTTAATTATTGTCCGTGCTAATAATTTTTATAATATAATAAAATTTCTGTAAATTTATAATAGTGCCTGTAATAAATATAATCGTGTCTGTAATATATATAATCGTTTCCAATTTATTTTTAACATTATTAGTTATTGTGTCCCTTATAATCTATAGCTTAAATCACTATAATTTGCCACTGTTACCAAATATCTTATAATGTATAGCGCAGAGCCCACTAATTTCTTTCCGTGCAGATGGACACGCTCTCGCTATCGTCTCCTTATCGCTGAACAGAACGATAGCAAGAGGTGTAAAAATATCGTATCGTTGTAACGATAACGAGAGGCCTCTCGCCCGTAACGAGACCGAAGCGAGAGCAATAAGTATCGTACAGTCAGAGACAGTCGAATGTTGAAGCCACCTAAAATCAGATAAAAATATTTGCAAATGCAAATATATTCTTTAATATGCATTATGGAGCATACATTAGCCCATTATAAAAGGCTTTTATCTTTTAAAATCCTATAGCAGGCAGAAATTGTTTCAAAATTATCCTATTTTTTTAGCAGATATAAAAATATGAACTCCTGGCAGTTGCACTAAGTCACTAATTAGGCTTATAGTAAGTACGGTAGTATTTGACTAATACGAGGGGTAATTTAAAAGAAGGCAAAAAGGTCAGAGCTGCTGTTAGTAGGATTTGAGTGCTAAAAATCAATTTTAATAGTCTTTATATATTTTGCTTTCCCATTTTTACTTTCTTACAAAGAAAGTATTGACAATGTTGAAGCAATTACAGCTTGCGATACGATTTAAAAAGATAAAAGCCTTGGTTGAAGCTGCTAGAAACACATTGTTCTCTCTTTGTCCGGAATTTACTAGCATTTCACTAAGGAAAGGTGACGGACGTAAGAAGAAACTTTTGGCTGACATAATCAAAGTGCTAAGAGAAAAGGATCCAGCTAATCTTCCAAAGTTTGCTGCTGTAAATTTATCGATTTTACCTCCAATAACCTTTGATTATATCGACGTATCTTCGCTGCTCAAACGCCTTTTGATACTTACATCAGAGGTGGATAAGATTAAGCTCTCCAGTGAGCTTTTTAACTCTGACATATCTAAAGATATTGCGAATATTAAACTTGATTTGGAAAACGTGAAAAATAGAAACACTTCTCTGCCAACAGATAACCAAGCGAACCAAGACTTTCGCAACTCCCTTAGTGTTCCTATAATTTCAACGTTGCCTAAGGGATCCTCTAATTTAACTAGGGAAAGAAGGAGGAACTCTAGCACTAATTCCGCTAATTTAAATAAGCCTAAAAGCCCTACTGCTGATAGCAAGGAACAAGCTGTTAAGAAGAAAGTTTCCGACAATTCTACTCAAGTTAGAAAGATTCTTGGATCTAGTAACAATAACTCCTTGCCTGCTCTTACGAAATTACTTACATTAGTGCCTCAAGACTGAACCTGACTTTAACCGCTGAGCAATTAAAAACATACTTATTAGACTGCGGAATTTCTTCTTGTCTTGTCTTTCGCCTTAGAACCAGAAGTGGGGAATTTTCCTCTTTTAAAATCGGTGTACCTGTTGTCTCGGTTGATAAGATTTTTAACCCCGAGATTTGGTCAGAGGGTGCTATAATTAAAGAGTGGGAAAATTTAACTAGTAGAAAGTAATGGATAACCTCAAGATTGTATCTTTTAACTGCCGGCATATCAGAAATTCACTTCTCTCCGTCAGAGACTTATGTGCCAGCCACGATATATGTTGTCTTCAAGAAACCTGGCTTACACCAGAAGGTCTTCCTTTTCTTGGATCTGTCCATCCTGACTTTCTTTTTACCGGAGTATCTGCTATGGACACCAGTGCTGGATTGATCCGCGGCAGACCTTATGGAGGACTCGCAATACTCTGGAATAAAAGATTATCCAGCTGTATAAAACCTGTAGATTGTAAAAACTCTAGAATAACAGGCATAACTCTTACATTTAACGGCCGATGCCTATTTATTTGCTCTATATATATATATATGCCAGTGTACAAGGAGGAGAATGTTCCTGAATTTGTAGATCTCTTAGGAGGGTTTGCGGCCATCGTTGAAGAACTAAATCCTTCCGATATAGTATTTATTGGAGATTTTAATGCAGATCCTACGAATAACTTTTATTTTGAACTACAGCAGTTCTGCAATGTATCTGGTCTCCTTATTCACGACTCTGAAGTGCTTGATGCAAATAGCTTTACATTCCTTAGCGATGCTCACAACAGCACCTCCTGGCTGGACCATTGTCTTATTTCTCAGTCACTTTCTAACGCTATCGTTGAGACAAAAATCATTGTGGATCCGACACCTTCGGATCACCTACCTTTATACATTAAGGTAAATCTTGATAACTTACCTTCTGTACATGTCACGCCTGGAAATATAAATAACCGACTTAAATGGACGAGGAAATGTTTTCGTTTTATTAGAAAATATCAAAGTAACACTAACCGTTACTTATCTGGAATAGCTGTTCCTTCCATCACCAACTGCACAGTTTTAAACTGCTCTAACCCTAGTCACCTAAAAGAGATTACTTATTTCTACACCGAGATATTATCCAATCTTAGGACGTCCATTAAGAAATCCTTTAATATGCAGACTGCGAGCAGGTCGAAAAATATACCTGGATGGTCAGACGAAATAGCTACACTTTATCGTACATCACGCACCTCCTTTCTTAATTGGATGGCTGCTGGAAGACCAACAGAAGGGCCAATTAACGAAGAACGGCGTCAATCCAGGGCTCGGTTTAAAGTAGCTCTAAAAGATCTTAGGAAACGAGAAGATCAAGCCCGTGCTGACGCACTAGCCTCTAACTACCATGACAAGGACTTTTATTCTTTCTGGAAATCGACAGCTTCCGTAGCTTCTTCTAAGTCTGTGGCGGCAACTAGTATTGATGGCATCATAGGAGAGGATAATATAGCCAATCTATGGGGTTCTATTTATGAGAAAATTGGAAATTTATACCCTCCTGATGACGACTACCCTAATTATTTGATATCTGGCATGGACAAAAACGATAACTCTATCACTATTTTTGAAGTTGAAAAGGCTGTCATGGCCCTCAAACCAAATAAGGCTGCCGGCTGGGATGATATCTGCCCCGAGCATATTAAGTATTCTGGGAAAAAAACTCCACGTTCTTTTATCTCTCTGCTTTACGGGTATGCTGCGACATGGATTCCTGCCTTCTGAAATTATGCGTACTATTGTTGTACCCATTATTAAGAACAAAACAGGTAATGTCTCGGCCTCTTCAAACTATAGGCCGATAGCCCTATCTACTGCAACTTCGAAGTTCCTTGAGAATATTATGCTAAACCTTATCAGGCCATTTTTAAACACAACGCCCAATCAGTTTTTTTAAAAAGAAGTCTGGTACATCAGAAGCCGTTTTTCTATTAAAGGAAACTTTAAGATACTATCTAAATCATAAAACTCCAGTTTATGTTGTCTTTCTAGACATTAGTAAGGCATTTGATCACGTACATCATCCCACACTTCTAAAAATTCTCCATCAAAGAAATGTTCCTCGCATATGGCTGCGCTTACTTTGCTACTGGAATAACAACGTACAGGGAGTAGCTCGTTGGGGAGCATACTCCTCTTCTACCTATTATATACGCAATGGTGTTCGACAAGGTAGCCTTATTTCCCCGGACTGCTTTAATGCCTACGTAGACAAACTGCATCTCCTTCTTAAGCTGGCGGGAGTCGGCTGTGTTATCAATGTTGAACGGATTAATTGCATTAGTTATGCGGACGATATGGTCCTGTTGTGCCCCTCCTTCCATGGGCTAAGAATACTTTTATCAATATGTGAAAAATTCGCAAACGAGCACTTCCTTACATATAACGTCGACAAAACTTGTGCTATGGTGTTTCGCCCGTCTAACTACAAGAACTTAAGTGTTCCCCCTTTAACTTTAAATAATACTGTCATTCGTTTAGTTTCTGAATTTAAGTACTTAGGCCATATTTTAAATAGTGACCTTTCGGATAACCTAGACATTCAACGACAATACAACTCCTTGTGTATTCGTGCGAACATGATAGCTCGCAGATTTTCCATGTGTAGTGCCGAAGTAAAACGTGTTCTATTTAGAACTTATTGTTCGGGACTTTATATGGCTGAGCTCTGGTGCAATTTTACTCGTGGCTGGTGGAACAAGCTCCGGGTCTGTTTTAATAATGCCTTTCGTCTCCTAAATAATTTGCCGTGGCACTGCAGTGCAAGCGAGATGTTTACAAGTGCGCGTATTCCGGACCTTGCGGCAACGAGGCGGTTCCTGGTGTCTGGATTCCGAAGTCGCATCTGTGCCTCAATGAATCCCCTGACCCAGGCGCTTGCGAGCTCAGATATAAAATGGACTTCTGATCTCTGGAAAAGCTGGTCCCTTGCCTTGGTTGTAGAACGATAATCTTGATTGTAACCTTTTAAACATGTATTATTATTATTATTTTAATTTAATTTATATATGGCATTTTTGCTGGAATAAAGGTATTATTATTATTATTATTATTATTATTATTTATAATGGTCACATATATGCAAAAATATCCTTTTACGAAGACATATGCATTTTAGTAATTTTTGACATATTCTTTTTAAATGTGACATATGATTCAAATTTATTTAACTAATATTAGATGGCTGAAATATTCTACTTTTACGGTGGAACGACAAGTATCGTTATTGCGAGAGGTAGGCGATAACGAGAGGCCTCTCGTTATCGTTTGTGCGAGACGATAATTTTTGAAATATCGCATCTTAGTTGCGATACGAGAGGTATTTATTGGCGATTACTATCGCTTTAGGCGGCAACACTACTAACACAGACGAACACAGACGGACACAGATGGACAGACGCACAGACGAACAGTTTGTTCGGAATAGACGCTCCGACGGAGAACCGAGCGATCCTATAAGGATTCTGTTCCTCGTTTTTGAGCTACGGAACCCTAAATATATTACTTAAACTATTTCTCTAAATGCTGCACTTAAAAAAAATAATAAATTTTATAAGTTGTCTTAATTAGATACTCTTTATAGTATTTGTGTGTAAAATACTGTTTAATATTAAAAAATGTAATTTCCTCTTGAAAAGGTAATTAATAGTAGCAATCTACCTTTTTGTAAACATTTTAAATTAAAAATATTTCCGTCTACATTTAATTTATTTTAGATTTTAATACAAACCTATTTTTAAATTAGTTTTCATTTTAGAAACTAATAAAAAGGAGATTTTTATTGGTTAAAACAGGTTTCTTTTATGAGTTGTTAGCGACCCAATAGTGAGTTTTAATACTTTTGTGTATACTATGAAAATTAAATTTAAATTAAGGATTTTTAGTATTTTTTAAGTTATCTAAGTTGGAAAAAAAATCCTGAAGTCATGAAATCAAAAATGGAGATGAATTTTGAAATGAGAATACTCAAAAGCACTAAAACTCATTATTAAAAATAGAAAAAAAACTGTTTTAACTTATTCTGCCCTGCTCAGAGCTCAGACAAGTTGTCCTATCTGCAAATTAGATGTTTTGAGATATGGCTAGCTTTATTGTTTTTGTTTATACTTTTTTTAAATTGTTTAACACTTTAAGCGCCCATGCCAGAAATGAGTAAGGGTCCACTGGGCCACCTGATTTTTTTTCCTGCAATTTAGTGGAACTAGGCCAAAAATTTATTCTAAAATAATTTTACAAAAAAAATATGTTTAAGGGTTTAGATGGGTGAGAACCATTAAAAACTAAGGCACGTCTATGTATATTAAATTAAAATAAAAATAAAAAAACTCAATATAAACTTTTGTTTTTGTTTCCTTATTTCATTTAATTGTTATCATTTTATTTGTAAGTATAAATTTAGTTCAAAAATACATTTGTTGTGAAAACCATGGATTCTAATATAAACTTATCATCAGATGAAGATCCATATATGGTGCTCATGGCGCTTAACGTGTTAAATAAATATGATGTTCGGTTCTGCTTTATTTTAAATCAAAAATACGTGATATTCTTTAAAAAACAGATATTTTTTTTTCAGAAAAATAAATTGTCATAATGAACTAAAAAGTTCAATTAAATTACTAAGATTTGTAAAGTTAGTCCTAGTCCTGACTTATTCGTCTAGTAAAGACTAGTTGGGGCAACTTTATTTAGACATTGAAAATTTTCCACTTAGGATAAACATCAGGCTAATTTTTAGGTTTTGGGTATTAGATAGGACATGGGGCTAGTGTAAAGAAATTCAATGGTGTGATTATCTCAAAAAGTAAATTTTTGCAGATAGGACAACTTGGCAAGGCAGTATTATAATGTGGTAATTATTTTTAATAGCAATTTAAACAAAAATTCCGACGGGGTGGAAAAAATTTATTTTTCAAGTTAGCATACTAAAAACTATAAGAATCCAAACAACTGTTAATAACCTCATTTTGGTAATATAATGGTTCAAATTATTTATTAATACTTCCAAATGTGTTGGTTACACTCAGTTACTGTAGTAACCATAACCTATAAGTAGTGTATCTTATTTGATCTGTCAGGATAGATAGTATCCACTACAGTGGAAAGATTTGACCAAAATAGAATACAAGAATTTTGTTTTAATTTATAAATAAAAATGGTAGGATTTAAAAAACAGCCGTTTATACCTCGAATATTTACATATAAGAAAGGAAGAAAATTATAAAAAATATGCAGTAATAACCAAACTCTATAACCGCTCTCAAAGCACAATGACAGATTTTACTACCAATTGATTCAGGCACGTAATCAAAGCATTCCTAAATCATACAGTAGATACCAAACGTATGACCAAAACTTTTGTAAATAAAACAAAAAGGCATAAAGTTCAGTTGGAATAAAAAAAGTAATACAGCATTGAACCTTAAGGTACACCAAATTTTTAAAATTTTAGCTGTTTTAAGTGCTTTATTTATAATGAAATTTTTAGGGTTATGTACAATGTCAGTTGATTTAAAAACGGTATAAATAACATTCATTTCTCGAAAAAATATATTCATATTTGTAAAAGTTGCAGAAATATATAAAATTAAAAAAATAATAACAAATAAAAAATAACATTGATAAAATAAAGAAAACCAATAAGGTGCCTTATTTAATAGCGGATGAAATGTTTAAAGTTTAAAGTTCATTCCTATATATTTAGTTCTGGCGTGTAGAATTCTTTAATTATTCGGCCATTTTCCTTATATTAGGCCCAAAATATATTGTTAAAATTGATTTTTGTTGCTGGCTTAAGTAAAGAATGTTGACACATTTGACACTTGGAAAAATTATGTTTCAAACAAGACGACTGTTATACTTAGTTTTAGGTATATCTGACTTAGTTAAGTCATCAACTGACTTTGGTGACAAGTTAGATTTAAATGGTACAATTTTTGGATGTAGTACTTTTTAAAGATCGCAACTATTACACCTAATAGACCGCAGTCCAATACGTTAGGCAACATAAATTTAGGTCTTCAGTACCAACCCAAAAAGAAAATTCCCTAAAAATATTATATTTGGATGTTATCACATTGCAACAAAATATGTGCATGATATGCAAAAAATTTTAAAGAATACATAAAACAGCTTAATGTGATATCAATGACTGTCAAATTAAGGAGTAGGTCATAAGTTTCCTAGGAAACTTTAGACCTACTGTACACATAGCTGTGTTATAAAATTAAAAAAAAAATAGTATTTTACTTAAAAAAAAAAAAAATATATATATATATATATATATATATATACAGGGTGTATTTGAAATAGGGTCGGAAATTTTAACAGGTGATTCTACATGATAAAATATGACAAAAAGTTCCTATAAACATATGTCTAAAAATGCGTCATAAGGGAGCTACGCCCCTTTGAAATTTGCTAAAAAAATCGGTTTTTATTTAATAACTCAGGAACCCTTTGAGATATATTAACGAGGTTTTGCACGTGAATTAATCCTAATAAGGCCCATCTTTGTATGTCATTTTCACGTACTTATTTAAACCAGGGGTGTGCAAAACGGGGGGGCCTTATCAGTTTTTTGTCCCAAACTTTTTTCTGTGTAACTTTTTTGCAATTTTATTTTTGAAATATGATTCATTAGGTCAAAATACATAAAAAAGGTACTCTTGTTGTAATACTGTAGGATTAACCGTTTTCGAGAAAAGTTCATTTGAAGGTGAAAATTCACGGTTCGAGGACGAAAAATTAAATACTAAAATGTCAAAAACCAAAATTTTAATGATGCAATGTTATTATACATCAAAAACTAAGAAAAAAAGTTTCCATACATGTAGGTCGAAAAAAACGCTTTTAAAGCTACCATAGCCCTTTAAAAATGGTGCATATTTAGGAGACCATAGCTCCATTAGGATTCATTTTTGGAAGTACCTGTATATGAGGCTTTTTTCTTAGTTTTTAATGTACATTCGGCCTGCATCATTAAAATTTTGGTTTTCAACATTTTAGTATTTAATTTTTCGTCCTCGAACCGTGGAATTTCACCTTCAAATGACACCCCTGGTTGAAATAAGTACACGAAAATAACGCATAAAAACGGGCCTTGGTAGAATTAGTTGACGTGCAAAACTTCGTTGATATATCTCAAAGGGTTCCTGAGATATTAAATAAAAACCGATTTTTTTAGCCACTTTCAAAGGGGCGTAGCTCCCTTATGACGCATTTTTAGACATATGTTTATAGGAACTTTTTGTCATATTTTATGATGTAGAATCATCTGTTAAAATTTCCGACCCTATTTCAAATACACCGTGTATATATATATATATATATCTTACCTTCATATAATTTAAAATATAATCTAAAATTTTATTTTTACCTAAAATATGCATAATTTTATTTTTTAAAAAACAATAATAGTTATACTTTTATCTCTTTCTGTAGAACTTCTCTCTTTATCTAATCTAAATAGGCGGCAGTCCATTCAAGACGACTGTGGATATTATTTTTGAAGTTTATGGTTATAATATATCATCTACATTTCTGTAACGCTGCAAACGTTAATACATTATTCTAATATTCATGAAGTATATAGAGTTAAGAAAATGGATATTCTGATATGATATTCGAGTCTATTATATTCCCGTTTTTGTTTTCACTTGCATTCACGTTTCTGTTTATCTTTCAAGTCGAAAATCTATAACTTATGCGAAATTATTGTTCGCTGTAAGATTTATTACTCCTGCAAGCTAAATAACGATAAGAAGTATTACATCGGAACTACCACTCAAAGTTCAGATGTATTGAAATCATCGCCGATCACGCTAGTCCTGAATCCAATTCAAGCCTTTGAGACCGAATTTTTATTTTTTTTTTGTATAAACTTTTTTGAGTTATAACTGGTCATTGACGACCACAAAGTGTTGTTTTTTTTTGTTGTATAAAACAAATATTTTACAAGGAAGAAAAAGAAAAAGAGGAACATAAATGACCCAGTAGGCATCTTAGTCGGAT
>OY294045.1:74071333-74193761 GCA_958510825.1 Brachypterus glaber | reverse complement strand
GATCTCCATAAAGTAACTCAGAATACATTACCCTCTTGGGAAGCCGCTCATCGTCCATTCTATATACGTGCCCAATCCATCTTAACTGAGACTTCATAATAAGGGATTCAATTCCGGGAACACCCGCATTTCGTAAAACCTCACTGTTTCTAACAAAGTCGTTCCATTTAACACGTAAGATATTTCTAAGACATCTTAAGTGAAAGGTTTCCAGCTTAGAAATTTGATGTCTGTAGATACACCAGGTCTCGGAGCCATAGAGTAATGTGGGTATTACGGTAGCTTGGTACACTTTAATTTTGGTGGGGGATTTAAATAATATATTTTGAAGTTTCCCAAAGGCAGCTGATGCTTGGCCAATTCGAGTGTTTATTTCAGTTTGCAATACATACAGATAATAAGACAATTAATTACCAGCTTTATTTTAAATAGATAAACTCAATAATAACCCCCGCGTGGCTTTTACTTTATTGAGTGGATAATTCTTTATTTTACCCACAAAACTGTCACTTGTAAAATAATTTTCTTGTAAATGTCATTAAAATTTTTAATAAAAATATGAATTCCTAGCTATTTATTGGATAAAATCTTGTATGACACTCATGGGTAAACCGATATTGCCCTCTTGAAAATCAACCTGCTTGGCTGACGCCTCGCAGGTTAATTTTCTCATAGGCAATATCTTACTTTACCCACTAGTACCATAGATAACTATTAAAATTCTGGTAATGTGTTTTGTATGATGTGATAATAGATCGCTGGTTCATATCCGGCTCGAAGGACCATATGTTTTGTATGATGTGATAATTGAACATGAAGCACTTTGAGTACTTTTATTTTTATAAAAATAACAAATACAACGTAAATATTTTTGGTTTGTTTGTCTCTCGAAGCTTGAAGAAGCGGCCGGCTTCTTCAGCCATCTTGTTCTCTCTACCTTTCGCACTCGGCTTACGTGATCAAGCGCCCGGGTCCGTAGCACGGTGGACCAATGCAAGAAACGCACAATGGTTTGGATATGCAGTTCCGAACATGGCGCCTGCCTTGGAAAAACTAAGTTGTTCGGAACTGTATATCCAAATCATTGTGCGTTTTTTGCATTGGTCCACCGTGCTACGGACCCGGGCACTTGATCACGTGAGCCGAGTGCACATCATACAAAACATATGATCCATAGGTCGCTGGTTCATATCCGGCTCGAAGGACCATATGTTTTGTATTATGTGATAATTGAACATGAAGCACTTTGAATACTTTTATTTTTATAAAAATAACAAATACAATGTAAATATGTATGGTTTGTTTGTCTTTCGAAGCTTGACGAAGCCGCGGCTTCTTCAGCCATCTTGTTCTCTCTTCCTCTAGCACTCGGCTCACGTGATCAAGCTCCTGGGTCCGTAGCATGGTGGACCAATGCAAAAAACACACAATGGTTTGGATATACAGTTCCGAACATAATGTGTTATGCAAATCAATATCAAGAATTACTGTTAGGTATTTATACCTTAAACACAGCCATATTGCAATAATTAATTAAAAATAATATTCAATATTGCAATAATTAATTTGAAAAAATATTCTGCATCGCGCCCTTTTCCCCGCTATGTCAATTTAGTCTATGTGCTTGCAATAAGAACTTTTGCACTACTAAAGGCTGATTTAGACATAATTATCACTAACTAAACTAAGCAATTCTAACCTTTTTATTGGCCAAGTAAGAAGTCATAATTCTTTTTGGTCAATAAAAGGCACAGAATGGCTAACTAAGTTAGTCATAATTATGCCTGAATCAGCCGGAATTTCACTAGGTTTTAATTAATTTAATTTAATATTTTTAGGTGGGTATCGAGAAATATTATTTTTATGTATTGTATTAAACTTATTTTAAAATTTGTTGAACAGTGTAGTAAATTTAATTAAATTCACTGAAAAAAAAAAACAAATATAAAATATAATCAAACATGAAATAAATAAAAGGAAACACAAACAAATACTAATTATTTAATATATATTTTTATACGAATATATATTTTATTAACATTATTTTACGTTTTCATGTTTTAAATATATTGTTTTTATAATTATCACAGAAGCTTTAAGCTGAATTTATCTGGAATGTTTATTTAAGCTTTTATTTTTTATTCTTTTAAAAAATTCATCAATTGTTAAAATAAATATTATTTTATTTATAAATAATTGTATATGTTTTTATTGCCACTGGCATTGCTATTTAAAACCACAATTCTGCCGTGGGTGGCCGAAACGCACTATGTCGAAAAAGCAAAAATTGAAAAATAAAAGATTTTTGTGTTTTGTTACAGCCGTACTAAACCAAGGAATTTATTTGTAATTTTGAACCCATAATCATTCATTTTTGATCATAAAATGTATAACAAGCCTAAAAAACAATTAATATATTCAACTTTTAAACAAGTTTATTAAAAAATGCAAAAGCTGTTTAACAAAATACATAAAAGTATGTTAAAAACATAACCATCCTTTCGCGTTGCTGTAGTCGGGTAAAAACATAACCCTCCTATCGCGTTTCTGAAGTTGTGTAAACACATAACCCTCTCTCTGCATTGCTGTAGTGGGCAAAAAATAGAGGCATACACCTTAATTTAGTACCTTGTTATAATTGTTTATTATCTAAATTTGTTATTTTATAAAAATATATATATTTTTATAAAATAGGTGTGCATACTGTGCATAATCATGTTGGTGAGATACAAGTTTTGCTCCCCATAAATATTTTTTAAATCAAGACAATAATTTTATTATTTAAATACTGTTTCAATTTATTAAAAATTTATTATACAGACCAAATTCTAAAACAAAATAACTTTTCTTTGATCTCAAGAAACCTACGCTATCGATAAAAGATAAAATTTTTGTAGCGAAATATAACTAGATACTTTATATAAATCGTTATAACTGGTTCAATTTTCTGTTTCATGTAAAAATTCAATTCAAATATCATTTTTCATTTAACCGAAGTACACTCCTAAGACGTATACGAAAATTACGCCGAATGCAATTTGTTTATAAAATGAAATTTTTTCGTATGATGTTAACTTTTCAATTGTAAATTCTTTTACAATAATATATAATTTCATAAGAGACTGAGAATTATACGGGAATAGTTCACCATTGTCATGAAAGTTTGTTGTCTGGAAATAATTACGACAGGGGCATTTAGTAGTTATTTCCTTTAGCAGCAAACTTAAATGAAAACTGTGAATTATTCCAACAATTCAAATAATTCGAAACATTATTTTTTAGCGATTTATTTTTTTTTTTTCATCGCAATGTGATATTAACTGTTTTCATATGGAAGTATTACTTATGTTGATATTTTTACAGGCATATTTCTTAATTTGGTTAATTAATTCCATTGGCATATGCTAAACTAAATATTTTTTGTCCATTTTTATGTATATATTACGGTTCTGTCAAATACGCTAGTACAGTCAGTGAAGGCCAGATGGCGGTGCCGACATTTTAATGGTTAATTAACATTATACTTGATAGAATTTATAATTTGGTTAACATTCACTGGTTGTTACGATTACCAGAACTATAACAACGTTAAATATTACTGTAACAATTAGTGAACGTTAACTACACTTTCGTGGGGTTCCATATAAGCAAAAACGTAAACGTTAACGAGCTCTTAGTGTGTAGACACATTGATCCCCATAAAAATTTGGATAAACAAAACTGGCGAAGAAAACGGAAAATGAATCCTTGTATAGGAAGGTCTGGACATTACAGAACCACTCACAGTGAAATCTCAGAGGTCCTATTTTGCTTAACACTTCTCTAAACTTTTGAACCAGTTGAGATATCGACTTCAAATTTGGAACTTTCAAATAAGACAACTTAAACTATCTTTTAGCATATATTTAATACTTTCAGCTCTTAAAATGTGGGCAGGGGGGCATGGGGGGACATTTCTTTAAATGGAAAGGGGGGTCGTGTAATACATCATTTTAAAGCTTATAAAATTTTCCATTTAACTCCATATTTTTAAATTAAAAAAAAAATTGGGTTTAAGATGGGGTTGAAAATGGGTATTAATGTCAAAATTCCTCTAAAAAAAACAAATAATTTTTTAAAAATGCCTTATTTCATCATAAAAAAATGTTAATTATACTTTTAAACTAATTTTAGTTGACATAAATAAAAATTTATAAAAAAAAACTTTAAAAATCGAAAAACAAAAAATTGAAAAATCAAAACCTTAAAAAACATTTTTTAAAAATTTAAAAATGTTAGTTTAAATAGAGAATTTTATAAGCTTTAAAATGATGTATCACACGACCCCCCTTTCTATTTAAAGAAATGTCCCCCCATGCCCCCCTGCCCACATTTTAAGAGCTGAAAATATCAAATATATGCTAAAAGATAGTTTGAGTTGTCTTATTTAAGAGTTCTAAATTTGAAGTCGATATCTCAACTCGTTCAAAGGTTAAAAGGGGGGGGTGACTTTTGGACTGCACTGTATGTATATTTATTCAAATTAGGTTTTGTTTTTGTACCCCAAAAATATCACAAATTAGCACATTACTACCAGTTTTATTCTTAATATCAGAAACTTTCTCAATTTTCCAAATGTTGTTATACAGCCTGTTCCAGAACTCGCGTACCGAAATTTAAGAGGTGATTCTACATCCAAAAATATGAAAAAAAGTTTCTATAAAGGTTGGTCCGGAAATGAGCCCTAAGGGAGCTACGGCCCTTCGAGAATGACGTATTGAATGGGGAACAAAAAAAAGCACCAATAAAATTTTAATGCTGCAGGGTGATTCTTCATTTAAAACTGAGCAAAAAAGTATTATACACCAAAACACCTAAATTTAATATTAAAGGAGTAATAGCCTTTTAAAAAGTAACGTTTTTGGTGGCACAAAATGTTACTTCCTCTTAATTTCATTTTTTTTTGATAACGGTTGCTCCTACAGTGTTACACTATATGATATTTTATATGTATTTTTACTCTAGAAATCTATATTTTTTACAACAAATCCAAAAAACATACACATAGAAAAGTTTGGGGCAAAAATGTTTTAAGCCTCATATATTTTGTCCGTCTGGGCACGCCTCTGGATAAATTAAAAAAATAAATTAACATAAACTGCCCTTATTGCCCTTATTAATACTAGTATACATGCAAAAGCTCGCCGCTCTAGCTTAAACGGTAACCGAGTTATTAATTAAAAACCTTATTTTTATTACAATTTTAAAGGGCCCTAGATCCCTTAGGGCTCATTTCCGGACCAACCTTTATAGGAACTTTTTTTATATTTGCCAGTTATGGATCACCCTGTATGTTTACTTGGGCAGTTTGCAAGTCAATTAAAAAATTTACAATTTTGGCGAAGGGGCTGCTGCAGTACACTGTTATTTTCTGACTTTGCAAATGACTTTTTCTTTCGAAATAACTATTTTACCTACAGTATTACTATTTTACCTAAAGTATTACTACAGTAGTAATTTATCAGTGATAGTGCGCAAGTCAGGATACATATCCGATTAGTACTTGCGCACTGGAAACCTCATGATTATATAGAGAAACCCTGGTTAATTATTCGGAAGAAAAAGACCAAATAAATAGAGAGAGAGAGAGAACTATTTTACCTACGTTTGAAATTAAAAAATAACATTATTTTCTTGATAAATTTGTGAAAAATGGATTGCAGAATAAGAATCAATTAAAAGTGCTTCTGAATTTCACCACAAGCAACAAAATTTGAATGGATACTTGTAGGTTTTGAACTTTTCAAATTTTAATAAAAATAAGGTCTACACAATAAATATATTTTAGAAATTTATTTATTTAGATATTTATTTATTTATTTGGTGTTCAAGATATAGAGCCATGGAGAGCCCCCAATAAGCTTTAGGCTTGTGCCAGGGGCTCTCCGTTAATTTTGATAAAAAAGTGGGTTATTTAACATCTGGAGCTAATCAGTAATCAGTAATCGCATAGTTATTTAATAATGAAAAAATCTTGCTATTAAGAACACTTTAATAAAAAACTAAATACATATGAACAGTTCCAACGTTTCGAAGGTAATAAATTTTACATATCTTTAATACACAACAAAATGGCTTTAAAATATTTTTTTTTTAAATCTGTATCTTTTAGCTTTACTGAGATAGAGCTGTTTAAAAACAGGCTGTTTTAGTGACTTTTGCATTTTTGGCCAATTTCAAAAGGCCGTAACTCCATAAATAATGGCCAAAAAAATCTGAAAATTGTATAAGTTCTTATTAAGCATACGTAGAGCAAGTATACCAAAAATTATTAAAATCGAAGAAGTCGATGTCCAAAATTGCCCTTTTAGGGTCCTATTTGGCTTGGAATGAGCCAGTAATATAACTTAAATTATGGGTTTAATATTCAGGATTTAACAAACTTGAATCATTTTCGCACCTTAATAAACGAAACCCAATTAAAATTAATATGTTTGCAAAACACCGCATTTAGTAATAACACAAAATTTACAGATATAGGATCGCATATGGAGACCCGCTTTATGGAAACCACAAGTTAATTTTGGCACAGTTAGTAGTTAGAGTGTCTCTTTTAACAAAAGTCGTGTTTTAGAATAAAAAACAGTGTTTTTTAAGTCAGCTTTTATAAAAATAAATTTCAATATTAGTCCGAAAACCCAATTTTAACGAGAAAATCAAAATCTAATATCCTCCACCTCTGGTACACAGTTACACAGCTACAAACAAAGGTCAACTATTCTTTTCAAAACCATTACTATGGATTTTGATGTGCTAAATCCGAGTTTGATATAAAAATATCACCTCATACGATTAGATTTCGAGATAACCTCAAAAAAAGTTATACTCGTTATACTCGTGTGTATACCTCTGGTACACAGTTACACAGCTACAAAAAAAGGTCAACTATTCTTTTCAAAACCATTACTATGGATTTTGATGTGCTAAATCCGAGTTTGATATAAAAATATCACCTCATACGATTAGATTTCGAGATAACCTCAAAAAAAGTTATACTCGTTATACTCGTGTGTATACCTCTGGTACACAGTTACACAGCTACAAAAAAAGGTCAACTATTCTTTTCAAAACCATTACTATGGATTTTGATGTGCTAAATCCGAGTTTGATATAAAAATATCACCTCATACGATTAGATTTCGAGATAACCTCAAAAAAAGTTATACTCGTTATACTCGTGTGTATACTTCTGGTACACAGTTACACAGCTACAAAAAAAGGTCAACTATTCTTTTCAAAACCATTACTATGGATTTTAATGTGCTAAATCCGAGTTTGATATAAAAATATCACCTCATACGATTAGATTTCGAGATAACCTCAAAAAACGTTATACTCGTTATATTCGTGTGTATACCTCTGGTACACAGCTACAAAAAAAGGTCAACTATTCTTTTCAAAACCATTACTATGGATTTTGATGTGCTAAATCCGAGTTTGATATAAAAATATCACCTCATACGATTAGATTTCGAGATAACCTCAAAAAACGTTATACTCGTTATACTCGAAAATAACATTTTCTGAGGTTATTTCCAAAACTAATCGGATATGGTGCTGTTTTGGCCTTAAATTCGGGTTTCAGGCCTCAATATACAGATACAGATATAATAAGTTATTAACCATTAACCATTCGAACCATTCTCATAAGGGCCACTCTAATAGACACATTCAGACAAAATCTAAAGGGCTTATATACGATCAGGATTTAAAGGTAAACACAGATTTAATTGTAAGTTAATTTATGCAATACATGTTTTCTATGTTTCGTTGATTGCACTGAGAAAATCTTTAATGTAATGAAATTTAACATAGAATGAATTCTATGTACAGAAACTATAATATTACCTATACCATTGACAAACTCTTTAACCAATGCCTATACATTTATAATAATAATAATAATATTTATTATTACCAATATAATACAGGGACAATAAATATGCTGATATACACTAAAATGTACAAATGTTCAAATGTACAAGTACATTTGACATGTTTAAATGTACAAGTACATTTGAACGTGTATAAAAAAATAAATATATATCATAATATAATTCAAACTAACACTATTACATTAAAGAAATTTTAACTTAACCTAATAACTAACAAACATTAAAGAAAATACTAATATACCTATACTAACAGATATGTGTAAAACATAAAAACCATATAAAACATAAAAAACATAAAAAACATAAAAAGCGTAAAAAAAACATAAAAAGCGTAAAAAAAACATAAAAAGCATAAAAACCATAAAAAAGCATAAAAAGCATAAACAAGCCCAAAATCTAAGATTTACGGGTGGCAAAGTGACAGTTTAATAAAAACAGGTAAATATATTTTTTAATTACGCACTGTTTATTTTTACAATTAAACAGTGTTTAACTGTAATTATATGTAAAAATTTAATTTTACGTAAAAAATACATTATAATTTAACATACATAACATTTTTTACATTTTTAAATTTTTACATTTGTTTTTTTTTTAATTTTTAGTCGATCTTTATTTTCAGTATTTTTATTTTTTTTTTTTTGTAGAGAATTATAGAAAATGTATTATTTTCTTGGTACCACACAGGTGTCTTCAGGCAAGCATAGGTTTGACAAAAATGTCACCAAAAACTGTTTAGGGGACTTTGTAGTAGACGTACTGGAGATCATAGAAATGCATGCAACAAAATCGTAGCTGCTCACTTAAGGCGTTTATTCAATTTTATATATTTAATTACACATGTAGTGATGAAAATTGAACAACAGCTTTCCTTAAATGATTAATGTAGCTAGGATCTTCTAAATGGTTTATTTTATATCTATTCCAATAAGTAAGGAATTTTTTGTGAACAGATTCACCAGCCTGTTCTGACCATAAACCTAGTCCTTTATTTTTCAGCAATTGTAACGAGTCTTGAAGGTGATGGATAATTACATGAATTTTCAAAGTTTCAGATACACCCGTTGCTTTGAAACATTTCGATAACATATTTATATCTGCTTGACAATCATAATCTGAAGGAACCTTCCCAGTGGTGAAGCATTTTTCAACAATTTTGTTCATGATTTGGAAGGCGGATATAAAAGGAATAACTTGAAGTACTCCTACATCCTTAACAATTTCCATATCGGTAAGCGCGTTGCTCTCTTTTAATGGCTTTTATTGTCATACCTTCGCGCAAATCTTTCAAGGTGATAAAACAGTACGGACTCGGATAAGTGGCTGTAGCCGTTTGCTGGCCATTGATCAACAGTAAAAGTTTAAAATCGCAAACAAATTTAAAAGCAATTGCATTAAGATTCGTTAATCTAAACATCAACTCAACATTTTAATAAGTTTCTTTTACTTGAGGTACAATGCAAAGCATTATAAGTCGATTAACACTTGTTAATTTTCCTTTCTTTCCAATGGACCCTCCATCAACGTAACGACTTCTCTTACTTTCGATTTCCATATGATCCTTTTTTTCCTCTTCCTGTTGAATTAATTCTGTATTATCTAAACCGCTATTTAAATCCTCCGCGGAGGTCAAGGTTTTTTCAAAATATGTATTACCATTCTCCCATAGAACTATTTGCCCGATTTAAATAGAGGTTTAGATAATACAGAATTAATTCAACAGGAAGAGGAAGAAAACGATCATATGGAAATCGAAAGTCCAAACGAAGAAGATGATAATATGTATGTCATCGAGAAGTGCATCATCCCAGAACTCCATCTACTCCAAGGATTCGGCAATCATTTATTTTGGGATGGTCTTGTGCCGCTACTTGGACGTGATAAAGCCTTACTGTGGCCCAAAAACCTAAATTTAATCTCTAAAAGTTATCACGGCGAGATCTTTGAAGGGAATGCCTGCCGAAAACTTTTAAAAGAGAGCAACGAGCTTACCGATCTGGAAATTGTTAAGGATGTAGGAGTACTTCAAGTTATTCATTTTATATCCGCCTTCCAAATCATGAACAAAATTATTGAAAAATGCTTCACCACTGGGAAGGTTCCTTCAGATTATGATTGTCAAGGAGATATAAATATGTTATCGAAATGTTTCAAAGGAACGAGTGTATCTGAAACTTTGAAAATTCATGTAATTATCCATCACCTTCAAGACTCGTTAAAATTGCTGAAAAATAAAGGACTAGGTTTATGGTCAGAACAGGCTGGTGAATCTGTTCACAAAAAAATCCTTACTTATTGGAATATGGGAGATTTAGCTCAGCGGTCAATGGCATCGATATAGCCTGACACTGATCTAATGATCGTGAGTTCAAACCTCACTGGCGCCGATTGCCTTTTTCAGTTAATTAATAATTTAAATTTGGCGAAGGCACTAGGTTTATGGTCAGAACAGGCTGGTGAATCTGTTCACAAAAAAATCCTTACTTATTGGAATATGGGAGATTTAGCTCAGCGGTCAATGGCATCGATATAGCCTGACACTGATCTAATGATCGTGAGTTCAAACCTCACTGGCGCCGATTGCCTTTTTCAGTTAATTAATAATTTAAATTTGGCGAAGGCATACTCCCTAGATATATTGGTTCGAAAGTCAATTAAAGCCGGTGGTTCCCTCTACTACTAGCCCACACAAGTCCTGGACTTAGGGGATGCTTAATTAAGTAGAATAGTACGAGGTTAAAAACAAACAAACAAACATAAAATAGATATAAAATAAACCGTTTAGACGATCCTAGCTACATTAATCATTTAAAGAAAGCTGTTGTTCAATTTTCATCACTACATGTGTAATTAAATATATAAAATTGAATAAATGTCTTAAGTGAGCAGCTACGATTTTGTTGGATGCATTTCTATGATCTCCAGTACGTCTACTACAAAGTCCCCTAAACAGTTATTGGTGACATTTTTGTCAAACCTATGCTTGCCTGAAGACACCTGTGACCAGTTTAGGTTAATATGAGATGAGATATTTCGAAGATTTTATGATACTTTTTTCTACTTTGACTTCAATCTGAGCTTAAAAAAACATACGGCATTTTTTGTAAAGATATATTTGAGCTTTCTTTTTGTTTAAAATTTTTTTATACGATAAATAAGAATTAAGTTATCGATAAAAAATATAATTTTTACCCTTTACCTCCTTGCTTCCTTAAAAGTTTAATTATTTTTTTTTTCAGAATTTAATTTCTCATAGTTTTTAAAAATTACACTTTTTGAAAATTTCATACTATTTTTTTTATACATTTTTATGATGTGTTATACGATACCTAACTCGATAAGGTGCTCTAAAACAAATCTTGTGAAAATATCATTTTCGATTTTTTGGCAAAAAGAATATACGTGGACTAGATTTTTACCAAGGTTCCTGAGATAAACGGCTGTGACAGACGGACATACAGACACATATGGACACAGAGAGACCCAGACGGACACAGACGGATACAGGCCGACACAAACGGACATAGACGGACATAGTCCGACACAGATAGACACTTATGGACACAGATGGATACAAACGAAAACATACACAGATGAACACAAAATGGCACAAACTGACACATAGTGTTGCCGCCTAAGGCCTATCGTCTCGCTATCGTCTCGTTATCGCTGAACAGAACGATAGCGAGAGGTGGAAAAATATCGTATCGTTGTAGCAATAACGAGAGGCCTCTCGCCCGTAACGAGACCGAAGCGAGAACGATAAGTATTGTACAGTCGACTGTCAGAGACAGTCGAATGTTGAAGCCAACTTAAATCAGATAAAAATATTTGATACAAACGTCATTATTTAATTTTTGAATTTAATGATTTTTAAAATGCAAATATATTCTTTAATATGCATTATGGAGCATTAGCGAGAGGCCTCTCGTTATCGTTTGTGCGAGACGATAATTTTTGAAATATCGCATCGTAGTTGCGATACGAGAAGTATTTATTGGCGATAACTATTGCTTTAGGCGGCAACACTACTGACACAGACGAACACAGACGGACACAGATGGACAGACGCACAGACGAACAGTTTGTTCGGAACAGACGCTCCGACGGAGAACCGAGCGATCCTATAAGGATTCTGTTCCTCGTTTTTGAGCTACGGAACTCTAAATATATTACTTAAACTATTTCTCTAAATGCTGCACTTAAAAAAAATAATAAAATTTTATAAGTTGCCTTAATTAGATACTCTTTATAGTATTTGTGTGTAAAATACTGTTTAATATTAAAAAATGTAATTTCCTCTTGAAAAGGTAATTAATAGTAGCAATCTACCTTTTTGTAAACATTTTAAATTAAAAATATTTCCGTCTACATTTAATTTATTTTAGATTTTAATACAAACCTATTTTTAAATTAGTTTTCATTTTAGAAACTAATAAAAAGGAGATTTTTATTGGTTAAAACAGGTTTCTTTTATGAGTTGTTAGCGACCCAATAGTGAGTTTTAATACTTTTGTGTATACTATGAAAATTAAATTTAAATTAAGGATTTTTAGTATTTTTTAAGTTATCTAAGTTGGAAAAAAAATCCTGAAGTCATGAAATCAAAAATGGAGATGAATTTTGAAATGAGAATACTCAAAAGCACTAAAACTCATTATTAAAAATAGAAAAAAAACTGTTTTAACTTATTCTGCCCTGCTCAGAGCTCAGACAAGTTGTCCTATCTGCAAATTAGATGTTTTGAGATATGGCTAGCTTTATTGTTTTTGTTTATACTTTTTTTAAATTGTTTAACACTTTAAGCGCCCATGCCAGAAATGAGTAAGGGTCCACTGGGCCACCTGATTTTTTTTCCTGCAATTTAGTGGAACTAGGCCAAAAATTTATTCTAAAATAATTTTACAAAAAAAATATGTTTAAGGGTTTAGATGGGTGAGAACCATTAAAAACTAAGGCACGTCTATGTATATTAAATTAAAATAAAAATAAAAAAACTCAATATAAACTTTTGTTTTTGTTTCCTTATTTCATTTAATTGTTATCATTTTATTTGTAAGTATAAATTTAGTTCAAAAATACATTTGTTGTGAAAACCATGGATTCTAATATAAACTTATCATCAGATGAAGATCCATTTTCGCCAACTGATTCTGACGAATATATTCCCAGTACGAGTGATTCAGATTTTTACATATTCTTTCTTCATTGTATATTATACTATTATTATATTATTCAAAGCGCCAGCGCTAGAATAATATACGGTAGTTTCAAATTTTCAAAAAAAAAATCAAAAACCGTCCTAGACAAAAAATTATTGGATACAAATTTGTTTCATGAAAAAACAAGCAACTTTTGTTTTTTTTTTTAAATGTTTGTCCGTCCGTCTGTCCGATGACACGATAACTCAAGAACGAATAATCCGATCGTATTGAAATTTTCAGGAAAAAACAAATTCTATGAAGGGAAGATTTCTATTGTTTTTGAAAGTAGTTCCCCCAAAACCAAAAAAACATTAAACTTAAAAAAATCGAAAAATGCTGAAAGAAAATTCATATTAATTTTTTTAGGAAAAAATACTTTTAATATAAAGATCAATTTAAAAAAAAAAAACAATAAAATTAAAAAAAAGTGTGAATAAAAGAAGCCGTTGTAGTAAATGTTACTATGATCTTAGAAGAAGATCGCATTTACGCCCAAAAAAATACACCAAAGACAAGTTACAAATGTCCAAAATGTAGTAAATACTTTTGTGTAGCTTCTTTCAAAGTCATAAGAGTTGTATCAAGTAAAATTAAAATATTACATAGTTATAAGGTTTTTATTTAAACAATAAAATATTAGCACTGTCGCCATCGCCAAATAGACAATTCAAAAAAACAAGAAACATTAGGTACCCTCTACACTAAAGACCTAAACCTATTCAAATTTTTCATATTTTGTTTTACAAAAAATTATTTTTTTTTTAGATTTTTTTTTTTTAATAAAAACTTATAGTTTTATCCTTCGACCAAACGCTGATTTCATACCAAATTTTAAGTCTATGGGATAAACCGATCGGTAGTTATCGTAAAGGTTTATAGACAGACAGACAGACAGACAAACAGACAGGCATCATACCTTAAAATGGATAACACGGTCGTTTTCTCGATTTTGAATGTTTGCACGATAACAGTACTTTCCCTTCCGTTGGCAGAGATCGGAAAAGTAAACGTATCGGCTAAGGCCCTTTTTTTAATCCTTTAGGTTTTAGAATCCTAAACAAATGCTTTTTTTGTCACTATCTAAGTATTTCGATTTATTATGCAAATATTTAAACTCTTCCTAGTGCTCAGATCAATTTTGGCAAATTAACTGAGCACCATATATGGTGCTCATGGCGCTTAACGTGTTAAATAAATATGATGTTCGGTTCTGCTTTATTTTAAATCAAAAATACGTGATATTCTTTAAAAAACAGATATTTTTTTTTTCAGAAAAATAAATTGTCATAATGAACTAAAAAGTTCAATTAAATTACTAAGATTTGTAAAGTTAGTCCTAGTCCTGACTTATTCGTCTAGTAAAGACTAGTTGGGGCAACTTTATTTAGACATTGAAAATTTTCCACTTAGGATAAACATCAGGCTAATTTTTAGGTTTTGGGTATTAGATAGGACATGGGGCTAGTGTAAAGAAATTCAATGGTGTGATTATCTCAAAAAGTAAATTTTTGCAGATAGGACAACTTGGCAAGGCAGTATTATAATGTGGTAATTATTTTTAATAGCAATTTAAACAAAAATTCCGACGGGGTGGAAAAAATTTATTTTTCAAGTTAGCATACTAAAAACTATAAGAATCCAAACAACTGTTAATATCCTCATTTTGGTAATATAATGGTTCAAATTATTTATTAATACTTCCAAATGTGTTGGTTACACTCAGTTACTGTAGTAACCATAACCTATAAGTAGTGTATCTTATTTGTTCTGTCAGGATAGATAGTATCCACTACAGTGGAAAGATTTGACCAAAATAGAATACAAGAATTTTGTTTTAATTTATAAATAAAAATGGTAGGATTTAAAAAACAGCCGTTTATACCTCGAATATTTACATATAAGAAAGGAAGAAAATTATAAAAAATATGCAGTAATAACCAAACTCTATAACCGCTCTCAAAGCACAATGACAGATTTTACTACCAATTGATTCAGGCACGTAATCAAAGCATTCCTAAATCATACGGTAGATACCAAACGTATGACCAAAACTTTTGTAAATAAAACAAAAAGGCATAAAGTACAGTTGAAATAAAAAAAGTAATACAGCATTGAACCTTAAGGTACACCAAATTTTTAAAATTTTAGCTGTTCTAAGTGCTTTATTTATAATGAAATTTTTAGGGTTATGTACAATGTCAGTTGATTTAAAAACGGTATAAATAACATTCATTTCTCGAAAAAATATATTCATATTTGTAAAAGTTGCAGAAATATATAAAATTAAAAAAATAATAACAAATAAAAAATAACATTGATAAAATAAAGAAAACCAATAAGGTGCCTTATTTAATAGCGGATGAAATGTTTAAAGTTTAAAGTTCATTCCTATATATTTAGTTCTGGCGTGTAGAATTCTTTAATTATTCGGCCATTTTCCTTATATTAGGCCCAAAATATATTGTTAAAATTGATTTTTGTTGCTGGCTTAAGTAAAGAATGTTGACACATTTGACACTTGGAAAAATTATGTTTCAAACAAGACGACTGTTATACTTAGTTTTAGGTATATCTGACTTAGTTAAGTCATCAACTGACTTTGGTGACAAGTTAGATTTAAATGGTACAATTTTTGGATGTAGTACTTTTTAAAGATCGCAACTATTACACCTAATAGACCGCAGTCCAATACGTTAGGCAACATAAATTTAGGTCTTCAGTACCAACCCAAAAAGAAAATTCCCTAAAAATATTATATTTGGATGTTATCACATTGCAACAAAATATGTGCATGATATGCAAAAATTTTTAAAGAATACATAAAACAGCTTAATGTGATATCAATTACTGTATATATATATATATATATATATATATATATATATATATATATATATATATATATATATATATATATACAGGGTGTATTTGAAATAGGGTCGGAAATTTTAACAGGTGATTCTACATGATAAAATATGACAAAAAGTTCCTATAAACATATGTCTAAAAATGCGTCATAAGGGAGCTACGCCCCTTTGAAATTGGCTAAAAAAATCGGTTTTTATTTAATAACTCAGGAACCCTTTGAGATATATTAACGAGGTTTTGCACGTGAATTAATCCTAATAAGGCCCATCTTTGTATGTCATTTTCACGTACTTATTTAAACCAGGGGTGTGCAAAACGGGGGGGCCTTATCAGTTTTTTGTCCCAAACTTTTTTCTGTGTAACTTTTTTGCAATTTTATTTTTGAAATATGATTCATTAGGTCAAAATACATAAAAAAGGTACTCTTGTTGTAATACTGTAGGATTAACCGTTTTCGAGAAAAGTTCATTTGAAGGTGAAAATTCACGGTTCGAGGACGAAAAATTAAATACTAAAATGTCGAAAACCAAAATTTTAATGATGCAATGTTATTATACATCAAAAACTAAGAAAAAAAGTTTCCATACATGTAGGTCGAAAAAACGATTTTAAAGCTACCATAGCCCTTTAAAAATGGTGCATATTTAGGAGACCATAGCTCCATTAGGATTCATTTTTGGAAGTACCTGTATATGAGGCTTTTTTCTTAGTTTTTAATGTACATTCGGCCTGCATCATTAAAATTTTGGTTTTCAACATTTTAGTATTTAATTTTTCGTCCTCGAACCGTGGAATTTCACCTTCAAATGAATTTTTCTCGAAAACGGTTAATCCTACAGTATTACAACAAGAGTACCTTTTTTATGTATTTTGACCTGGGGAATCATATTTCAAAAATAAAATCGCAAAAAAGTTACACAAAAAAAAGTTTGGGACAAAAAACTGATAAGCCCCCCCCGTTTCGCACACCCCTGGTTGAAATAAGTACACGAAAATAACGCATAAAAACGGGCCTTGGTAGAATTAGTTGACGTGCAAAACTTCGTTGATATATCTCAAAGGGTTCCTGAGATATTAAATAAAAACCGATTTTTTTAGCCACTTTCAAAGGGGCGTAGCTCCCTTATGACGCATTTTTAGACATATGTTTATAGGAACTTTTTGTCATATTTTATGATGTAGAATCATCTGTTAAAATTTCCGACCCTATTTCAAATACACCGTGTATATATATATATCTTACCTTCATATAATTTAAAATATAATCTAAAATTTTATTTTTACCTAAAATATGCATAATTTTATTTTTTAAAAAACAATAATAGTTATACTTTTATCTCTTTCTGTAGAACTTCTCTCTTTATCTAATCTAAATAGGCGGCAGTCCATTCAAGACGACTGTGGATATTATTTTTGAAGTTTATGGTTATAATATATCATCTACATTTCTGTAACGCTGCAAACGTTAATACATTATTCTAATATTCATGAAGTATATAGAGTTAAGAAAATGGATATTCTGATATGATATTCGAGTCTATTATATTTCCGTTTTTGTTTTCACTTGCATTCACGTTTCTGTTTATCTTTCAAGTCGAAAATCTATAACTTATGCGAAATTATTGTTCGCTGTAAGATTTATTACTCCTGCAAGCTAAATAACGATAAGAAGTATTACATCGGCACTACCACTCAAAGTTCAGATGTATTGAAATCATCGCCTATCACGCTAGTCCTGAATCCAATTCAAGCCTTTGAGACTGAATTTTTATTTTTTTTTTGTATAAACTTTTTTGAGTTATTGACGACCACAAAGTGTTGTTTTTTTGTTGTTGTATAAAACAAATATTTTACATGGAAGATAAAGAAAAAGTGGAACATAGGCATCTTAGTCGGATTATATATACAATAATATATACAGGGTGATCAGTAACTGCCATGCCAAAATTTAAGAGGTGATTCTACATCCAAAAATATAAAAAAAAGTTTTTATAAAGGTTGGTCTGGAAATGATCCCTAAGGGAGCTACGGCCCTTCGAAGATGACATATTGAATGAGGAACAAAAAAAGCATTAGTAAAATTTTAATGCTGAAGGGTGATTCTTCATTTAAAAATGAGCAAAAAAGTATTCTTTATCAAAACACCTAAATTTAATATTAAGGGGGTAATAGCTTTTTAAAAAGTAACGTTTTTGGTGGCACAAAATGTTAGTTCCTCTTAATTTCTTTTTTTAAACGGTTGCTTCTACAGTGTTACACTATATGACATTTTTTATGTATACTCAAGTAATTCATATTTTGTACAATAATTTCAAAAAAGTACACATAAAAAAATTTTTGGTCAAAAATGTGTTGCCTAATAAATTTTTCTCTCTGGGACGCCTCTGGATAAATTCAAAAAATAAATTAACATAAACTTATTGCCCTTATTAATACTAGTATACATGCAAAAGCTTGCCGCTCTAGCTTAAAGGGTACCAGAGTTATTAATTAAAAACCTTATTTTATCACAATTTTAAAGGGCTGTAGCTCTCTTAGGGCTCATTTGTTGACCAAACTTTATAGGAACTTTTTTTGATATTTTTGGATGCAGAATCACCTCTTAAATTTTGACATGGCAGTTATTATTCACCCTGTATATATATATATATATATATATATATATATATATATATATATAACGGATTATATAGTATAACTGTTATTTTAAAATGAAATTTTTAATAGGACAGAAAAAAAAAACAAAAGTAGCAATGCCACTCTTAATAAAAAATACGACTTAAAACAGGATGTGACATATAATATAACTTAAGTTAAGTTTCAAAAAATGACCAATACCAACAACCAGTGAGTATTGGTAATACAGTGCCCAGTAAAAGAGCTTTCCCATTTTACACAAATAAATTTTTATCGAAAATTTTTAATAAATTGTATCTCTAAAAATGAGCAAAATCCTCTAAAAAATCTTTTAATGGACACTTAAGAAAAAACTATCTCAAATTTCAGTCAACTTCGTCACTATAGTACATTCAACTTGGCCTGAATCTGCGCGGATTGAGTCAAACTACAAACTTACAAAAAATTAACAGACTAATAAGAAAATATTGTGGCACAATAAACAATTTCAGCTGTTTATAAGTAAAATTTGGGCAATTAAATAACAATTTGTCGTTATTAGTAAGCCCCACGTACTCTTTATGTACGTATCGATTACAATCTTATATCGGCCTGGCGATTCTCTTAGAGTAAAAAAAAGAACCAGATTCAGAACTCTTTGATTCCTTCGTTACTTTTTTTATTGTTTGTTTTTTGTTTTTGTCATTGTTTTGTTGTCAACTACTTCGCATGGCATAAGGAACATAACTTCTTAGACAACAATTGCAAAAAATTACCTTTTCGCTTCCTTATTGAGTGAAACACAATATGGGCCAAGAAAGTGCAATTTTGTTTCTACCTTATTAGACTCTTGCCCTGCAATGCTGCCCAGCTTGTGACAGTCAGCACAATTTTACAAGTTTTTATATTGAAAGAGCACGAAACAGAAATCTTTTCGCAGTGCCATCTATTACACGGAGGACGAAGTAACAAGCTTAAGACGGGGTGGCACCTTAGTTTTTTGCTAGAATGTATCGTTTTGGGATACAACTTTTCAAAGTTTTATAATATATTCAACTTAAAATCTCACTTTTAAATAGGGTCGTTTTTGTGGTTGTCATTAGAGTCGATAACTCCATTTTAAGAAAACGTATCGACAAGTGGTTTAATGCGTATTGTTTATCATCTTTTAAAGAACTGACAAGATTTATTGGTAAGCAATTAGGGGTGTGGGGTAAGCATAGGGTATCACTCATATTTTTAGCTTAATTAAATTAATCATTATTAGATTTGATAATTTAGTGCTTAAATGATTTTTTTAATCCCATTAAAACATGTTATAATCAATTTTTTTCTAAAATACATTGTTTTCGAGATATTATCGTTTAAATCCGTAAAATATTTGTTTACCATAGCTTAAGTCTAAGCTCTTTTTATGGCTCTATAAAAAATATTTTACACAGTTTTTTCTAGTATATACTACTACTACTTTTGAAGATACAAACTTTTAAAGTTTAATAACACAAGGCAACAAATTAAACTTTTATTTTGCCGTGATCTGATAGTTGACGTTTTTTAGCATAGTTGCCACGTGCCACACTAAGCTAATCCGTGTTTCCTAGTGTAATTTATGCCACTTACAAATACACGGTTGCATTAATGTTTAACCACAAAATAGTGGCGATGTTTTTGTTTGGTTTGCTTGCAACTTTTCATCTGGTTCCGCTTAAAAACAATATCCGTGAATATTTTATAATGATGCAAAATTTAACTCTATACAAAAAATCTTTTATGCATATTTATTTGAAATAAATTATTTCACATAAATCTGTCAAAAATAAACTTAAACCAATTTATATCTGTAAACTTTTTTTAAACCTTGTTTAAAAGTTGGGTACTCAATTCCTAAAAAATGAGATATATCTTAGGTTGGAAAAACCCACGTTTAAGGATTACTCAATTACGTATACTTTATATTTATTATATACACCGGGTGAGTTGAGTTTTATTTATGTCCACCCCCAAAATTAAGATATTTTTTTGTGTATTCTTTAAATATAAATAAACACACCTACAAAATTTTATACGATATTATTATTATTATTATTATATTATTTTGTTGCAGGTGCGCCACAAGTTTTACGTCAATCTGCAACTCCTGAAGTAATCGTACAAAAGGGGGAATCAGCAGACTTAAGTATGGTGGTATGCGCCGATCCTAGACCAAGATTTGTAGCATGGGAATGGGGATCATTGCGATTGGAAGCTGGATCCGAAATGGGTAAGTAATACTACTTACTTACTAAGTATATATAGGAAAGGCGTGATTTGGCTACTTCGTAATTGACAAACAGGCAAACAAACAAACGAACGCGGACAAACAAACAAAAAAACAGAATAACAATAAAACAAAAAGCAGAAAAACAAAAAAAAACAAAAACCAGAAAAACAAAAAACAGGAAAATAGTCAAACAGGCAAACATACAAACAGACATACAGACAAACAGACAGACAAGCAGACAAGCAGACAAGCAGGCAAGCAGACAAACAGACAAGCAGACAAGCAGATAAGCAGAAAAACAGACAAACAGACAAAAAGACAAACTAATACACATACAAATAGACAAACAGATAAACAAACAAACAGACTAATAGAGAAACAGACAAACAGATAAACAAACTTTTTTTTTTGGAAAAACTTTAATTTTAATGCTATTTAACAAACAAACAAAAAAACTTTTTGGATGGATTAATTAAAATTTCTAACAATCATCCCACCGCATTGGCAGATTTTATCAAGTGTTGTTTTGTTATTCCCCTTTCCTGGTTAACCGTAAGACCCACATTATTTTTAAAAGTCAAATGAAAAGATGTTATTAACCCATTCAGTACGACCTAAAATGGACGTGGATAACTCAGATGCGGTGTGTTTTTTTTTAAGTATTTCTATCTGCCATGTTTGGACTTTTTAAAAGCAAACTGTAGTTTAAATGCGACAAGCGCGCTTAAGCGCCTAAATGCAGCTCTCTGTGCAGGAGTTTTTTTCTTGGTTTGGACTTTTTTTTTAATGAGGGGGTTGGTTTACGTTAACGTTGGTTTAGCGTGTGTTTGGTGTTTTTTTTTTTTTTGTAATTTTTTTTTTTTAATTTAAAATAACATATTGAAAAACGGCACCAATAAAAGTTTAATGCTACAGGGCGATTCTTCATAGGGAAAAAAGTATTCTTCACCAAAACACCTAAATTTAATACTAAAGGAGTAATAGCCTTTTAAAAAGTAACAGTTTTAGTGGCACAAAATGTTACTTCCTCTTAATTGCATTTTTTTAAAACTGTTGCTCCTACAGTTTTACACAGTTGCCTTAGTTAAACCGCTTCATAAAAAAGGCAGTCCGGATTTTATCGAAAATTACAGGCCGATAAGTCTCCTCTCAGCTGTCTCAAAAGTTTTTGAAACTGCCATGCTTAGCAGAATAGTGAACTTCTTTAAAGAACATAACCTCTTTAGCAACTGCCAACACGGCTATATGAAAAACCGTTAGACAAACACGGCAGTGCATCGTATACTTTCCGGCCTTGAAAACATGGAGTATATTATTGGTCCGTTCTTGGATTTGACGAAAGCCTACGAGTCAATAGACCATGATATACTCCTGAAGAAGCTTGAGAGATATGGTGTGAGGGGGATTGCACTGCAGTGGATCAAATCATACCTTTCGCATAGGTGCCAAAAAGTTGCAGTCGATAAAGATGGTGTCTCATACTTTTCCAGTCTTATTTTTATGGATGGTGTAGGGATAGCTCAGGGGAGTGTTATCGGCCCACTACTATTTATAATTTTTATGAACGACATTTTGGACTCAATTTTTCATGTTAATCAAGATTGTGGTTTGGTTAACTTCGCTGACGATATTAACGTTGTATTAAAGGCCAAGTCCTACCAGGAACTTTCTCTCTTACAGCAGTTTTGTGTGGAAAATATTTTAAAATGGTTATTAAAAAACAGACTATTGTTAAATAAAGAAAAAACAAATATAATTTTTTTCAAAACTTCTCGGTCCAATCTTGTGACACCGAGAATAATTCCATTCGATAATACCTTTCTTAACGCATCTAAGAGTACAAAGTTTTTGGGCTTGGTCTTGGATGAAAATTTAAATTGGGATCAGCATCTAGTTCACCTAAATAAAAAGCTTAATTCAACTCATTCTTGTCGAGGCATCTTTCGAAATAATGAAATTCTAACTCTAACGGGTTTGTATTTATATGAGTTACTCATTTTTATGTTTAAAAATAAATCGTTATTTGAACAATACCGGTCTAATCTAAATAGAAATATTTATTTTAACGTCCCTCGTCATAGGCTGGCGCAATTCGAAAAGGGTTGTCTGTATGCCTGTATATCTGTCTTCAATAAGTCACCTGAAGATATAAGGGCCTTGAATAATCTTAAATCCTTCAAATCTAAGGTAAAAGCCTTACTAATAAATATTGAACCATATTGTATGCAGGAATATGTGTTAACCTAGTATATGTTCTTTTATGTATATTTATTTATATATGTCTTTTGCGTTGACCTGTTTCATGTTCACGATAGTCGTATAGGTTTTTTTAAAATTATATGAAGTGTCGTTATCTATGAAATAAAGTTATTTATTTATTTATTTAATTATTTATTTATTTACACTATATGACATTTTTTATGTATTTTTACTCAAGGAATCTATATTGTTTACCATAAATCCGAAAAAAATATACATAAAAAAGTCTTACATATTTTGTCCGTCTAGGCATGCCTGTGGATAAATTGGAAAAAATAAATTAACATAAACTTATTGCCCTTATTAATACTAGTATACAAGCAAAAGCTCGTCGCTCTAGGTTAAAGGGTACAAAAGTTATTAATTAAAAACATTATTTTTATTGCAATTTTAAAGAGCCATAGCTCCCTTAGGACTCCTTTCCGGACCAACCTTTATAGGAACTTTTTTTCATATTTTTTAACGTAGAATCACCTCTTAAAATTCTCGAACTTATTTCTGAATAACCCTGTATATGCTCGAAGAATCGCACATGATGCATGATATTTCTGAGCAGTCAATATATTAATTAATAAGAGTAATTACTTTAAATTATATCGATCAATCCTTAATTACATTATTCCAAAACATATCAACTACCTCATAGTTTGTTTAATATGGAAGGATGCACAATGTTTCGACACGCACGATTAATCTATTATCCTCTACTAATAATTATAATTTGTATTGCAATAAAATTAACCCAATTTCCAAAACCGGTTAGTAAATTATTAGTTTATATGTTACCAATTTAATTTGGGATCGTATAAAGTAATATAATTTAAATAATGATATTAAAAACATGAGTTTGCATGATACAAATTTTATCTAATTCACTAATTTATATGGAAATATGGTAAAGTTTCAATTTGGAAAACTAGGTGCATCTAGATTTAAATTAGCTACACCTCATAACTAGATTATAGCAATATACCATTTTAATTGGCCGTGCAAAGAGGAAGAGGATTCGTTTTATGCAAATTTCTAGGAGAGATGACCTTTTTTTTGTAGTCAGTTATATCGAAGGGAAAAATGTCACTATAGACTTACCCCCAAAATTTTTCCTTCGGCCTATCCCTGTGTTTGGCATTTAATATTTTGTAGATACAGGATATAATATAAACTGTAAAAAAATGAATACATTCTTTGAAATTCTTCGGCGTATGTGAATTTTTTACTTTTATATTTTAGAATTCTAAAATTAAAGGTATTGAAATACACATTTTTTTTTCAAAATTTTTGTTTAATAATACAGACGAATACGCAAAAGTGTTCTGGCAAAGATATACAAATATATCATGCGCAGTAAAGATTGGTGGAACATATTTATGTGCAAATGTGTTTAATAATACATACTAATACGTAAAAGTGTTTTGCCAAAGATATACAAATATATCATGCGCAGTAGGGACTGGTAAAACATATCTATGCGCAAAAGTGTTTAATAATACGAATAGGCAAAAGTGTTCTGGCAAAGATATACAAATATATCATGCGCAGTAAAGATTGGTGGAACATGTTTATGCGCAAACGTGTTTAATAATACATACGAATACGCAAAAGTGTTCTTGCAAAGATATACAAATATATCATCTGCAGTAAAGATTGGTAAAACATATTTATGCGCAAACGTGTTTAATAATACATACGAATACGCAAAAGTGTTCTGGCAAAATATACAAATATATCATGCGCAGTAGGGATTGGTGGAACATATTTATGTGCAAATGTGTTTAATAATACATACTAATACGTAAAAGTGTTTTGCCAAAGATATACAAATATATCATGCGCAGTAGGGACTGGTAAAACATATCTATGCGCAAAAGTGTTTAATAATACGAATAGGCAAAAGTGTTCTGGCAAAGATATACAAATATATCATGCGCAGTAAAGATTGGTGGAACATGTTTATGCGCAAACGTGTTTAATAATACATACGAATACGCAAAAGTGTTCTTGCAAAGATATACAAATATATCATCTGCAGTAAAGATTGGTAAAACATATTTATGCGCAAACGTGTTTAATAATACATACGAATACGCAAAAGTGTTCTGGTAAAATATACAAATATATCATGCGCAGTAGGGATTGGTGGAACATATTTATGCAAAAAAGTGTTTAATAATACATACGAATATTCAGAAATGTTCTGGCAAAGATATACAAATATATCATGCGCAGTAAAGATTGGTGAAACAAATAATACAAACGAATGTACAGAAGTGTTCTGGAGTTGCTAGAGGTGAGGAAATGCAAAGGAAGTGTGACAAAAAGTGTGTAGTCTATTTCCACTATTCTGTTCGTCTAAAATATAAAAGTTTTCAAACACTTTTGCGTTTCAGATATTTTTCTCAAAATCACACATGTTTTGAAATAAAATAAATTGTGGAATTTCTGTCCAAACTAAATATTCTGTCAGTTTTTCTTCCTAGTTTAGGATTGATTGATTTCAATGTACGGTTACTGGTAAATATTTACTGTAGAAACATCAATGAAATTTTAATATTTAACGTTAACCAACAACCAAGTTATTGGTATCGAGTTTTTTAATGCCAGAAATTAATCATCAAATACTAGTAAGCTAACTTTAAAGTCCGTAGTATATAATACTGACGTTACTATAAAGAGCAGTAAGTATATACTATAATCGTATATAATAGTAGTATATATACTTACTGCCCTTTAGATTAACACGGCAGAATAATACCCTAAGAAACATGTTTTTTAGGGCAGCTAGTTAGCTGCGGCACTGTGAGTAGTACCCACTTGCCCTAACCAACCTACCTATCTAGTGCTCTAAGGGTCCCAAAAGTAAAACAAAACTAAAAAAGTGTTAGCAAAGTTAGTCCAGTCAAATAACGAGATATTCCTTTGTTAAATTGCAATAAATGTACACTGGCTGATATTTTAAAAGGAAGTAGTGGATAGTAACAGAATACACCTGTTAGTTTTTCACCGGGTGATTTACGTAAGAGGTGTCCGCTATCTTTATCTCGCTAAATATGCATCTTACGATAAAAATGCATATAACCAATTTTGTTAAGGAGAAACACAGAAATTTTCAACAATGTTTGTTTGGATAATTTTATAATATATAATATATTTATAATATTCATCGGAGAATACAAGTGGTTATAAGCAAACTTGTACCTCTTGAAATTCTCTATAAGTTTTAAATATCATGCATTTTCATAAGTATTTTGTTTACGGTTACAGTGGGCGCTGAAAGTCGAGTTGCGCCTTCTGTAAGCGTACCAAAGTACCTATGAAAATTTATAATACAGAGCGGTCCAAAAGTCACCCCCCCCCCCTCTTAACTTTTGAACCAGTTGAGATATCGACTTCAAATTTAGAACTTTTAAATAAGACAACTTAAACTATCTTTTAGCATATATTTAATACCTTCAGCTCTTAAAATGTGGGCAGGGGGCATGGGGGCACATTTTTTTAAATGGAAAGGGGGGTCGTGTAATACATCATTTTAAAGCTTATAAAATTCTCCATTTAACTCCATATTTTTAAATTAAAAAAAAAAAAATTGGGTTTAAAATGGGGTTGAAAATGGCTATTAATGTCAAAATTCCTCTAAAAAAAACAAATAATTTTTTAAAAATGCCTAATTTCATCATAAAAAAATGTTAATTATACTTTTAAACTAATTTTAGTTGACATAAATAGAAATTTATAAAAAAAACTTAAAAAATCGAATGTTTTAGCACAAAAAATTGAAAAATCAAAATCTTAAAAAACATTTTTAAAAAATTTAAAATGTTAGTTTAAATAGAGAATTTTATAAGCTTTAAAATGATGTATCACACGACCCCCCTTTCGATTTAAAAAAATGTCCCCCCATGCCCCCCTGCCCACATTTTAAGAGCTAAAAATATCAAATATATGCTAAAAGATAGTTTAAGTTGTCTTATTTAGGAGTTCTAAATTTGAATATCTCAACTCGTTCAAAAGTTAAAAGGGGGGGACCGCACTGTATATGAAACTTATAGAGAATTTAAAGAGCTACAAGCTACACACTTTTATCCTCCGATGAATTATTTGTCTGAATAATAGAAAAAACCAGTTTCATCTTCAACATGGATATTTTTGAATTAACTCGATTGTTATTAATATATTAAAAAAAATATCCAAAGAAAAAATGGTGAAATATTCCTCCTTAACAAAATTGGTTATATGGATTTTTATCGTAAGATGCATAATAACCAACTCACCACTAAAATTCAAGATAGCGGACATCCCTTACGCAAATCACCCGGTGATAAACTAATAGGAGTGTTCTGTCACCATCCACTAATACCCTTTAAAATATCAGCTCTGGTACATTTATTGCAATTTACATTTATTATTTGACTGGACTAAGTATCCTTTACTACGATATTCCTTAAGTACTGTCGTCACTCTTGCTCATAAGCGGAACCGTTGTAATAGAAAATTAAATAAAATACATTCTGTTTTGCATTATTTTTAATATACACGGTGTATTTGAAATAGGGTCGGAAATTTTAACTGATGATTCTACATCATAAAATATGACAAAAAGTTCCTATAAACATATGTCTAAAAATGCGTCATAAGGGAGCTACGCCCCTCTGAAAGTGGCTAAAAAAAACGGTTTTTATTTAATAACTCAGGAACCCTTTGAGATATATCAACGAGGTTTTGCACGTCAACTAATCCTACCAAGGCCCGTTTTTATGTGTTATTTTCATGTACTTATTTCAACCAGGGGTGTGCGAAACGGGGGGGGGCTTATCAGTTTTTTGTCCCAAACTTTTTTCTGTGTAACTTTTTTGAAATTTTATTTTTGAAATATGATTCCTCAGGTCAAAATACATAAAAAAGGTACTCTTGTTGTAATACTGTAGGATTAACCGTTTTCGAGAAAAATTAATTTGAAGGTGAAATTCCACGGTTCGAGAACGAAAAATTAAATACTAAAATGTTGAAAACCAAAATTTTAATGATGCAATGTTATTTTACATCAAAAACTAAGAAAAAAAGTTACCATACATGTAGGTCGAAAAAACGATTTTAAAGCTACCATAGCCCTTTAAAAATGGTGCATATTTAGGAGACCATAGCTCCATTAGGATTGATTTTTGGAAGTACCTGTATATGAGGTTTTTTTCTTAGTTTTTAATGTACATTCGCCCTGCATCATTAAAATTTTGGTTTTCAACATTTTAGTATTTAATTTTTCGTCCTCGAACCGTGGAATTTCACCTTCAAATGAATTTTTCTCGAAAACGGTTAATCCTACAGTATTACAACAAGAGTACCTTTTTTATGTATTTTGACCTGAGGAATCATATTTTAAAAATAAAATTGCAAAAAAGTTACACAGAAAAAAGTTTGGGACAAAAAACTGATAAGCCCTCCCCGTTTCGCACACCCCTGGTTGAAATAAGTACATGAAAATAACACATAAAAACGGGCCTTGGTAGGATTAGTTGACGTGCAAAACCTCGTTGATATATCTCAAAGGGTTCCAGAGTTATTAAATAAAAACCGATTTTTTTAGCTACTTTCAAAGAGCTCCCTTATGACGCATTTTTAGACATATGTTTATAGGAACTTTTTGTCATATTTTATGATGTAGAATCATCAGTTAAAATTTCCGACCCTATTTCAAATACACCGTGTATAATAATGATGTGTAAAATCAAATTAAATTATGAGAATAATATATATTAATTGTAAACAAATACTTGTGTATTTATTGATATAATAATTTTTGATTAGTTACGATAAATTTTCAATAACGATAAATATATATTTTGCAAACTTTAAAATATATTAAATGCATAAATAATAATTCTGATTACTTTAACGACTAACACAAAATTTATTCTTTATTTATTGGTTTTAATTTTAAACATATTCAGCCGTCTGAAATAACCAGTATTCGGCATAAACTCAGTTATGACTCATCAACGGAATAATTTTGCCGAATTATGAGGGAAATGAGGGTCACTAAATCGAAACATTTAACGACTAATTTTTTACACATAACAATATTGACTATATATATATATATATATATATCTATTAATTATACATACAGTGCGGTCCAAAAGTCACCCCCCTCCCTCTTAACTTTTGAACGAGTTGAGATATCGATTTCAAATTTAGAACTCTTAAATAAGACAACTTAAACTATCTTTAGGCACATATTTGACACTTTTATCTCTTAAAATGTGAGCAGGGGGGCATGGGGGGAATTTTTTTTAAATAGAAAGGGGGGTCGTGTGATACATCATTTTAAAGCCTTTAAAATTACCTTTATAACTATACATTTTTAAAATTTTTAAACATGTTTTTTAAGGTTTTGATTTTTTAGTTTTTTGTGCTAAAAAAATAAATTTTTAAGTTTTTTTTTTTGTTAATTTTTATTTATGTCAACTAAAATTATTTTAAAAGTATAATTTACTTTTTTTCATTATGAAATTAGGCATTTTTAAAAAATTGTTTGGATTTTTAGAGAAATTTTGACAAAAATACCCATTTTCAACCCTATTTTAAACCCAAAAAAAAATGTTTAAAAAAATAAAAAATATACAGTTAAATGGAGAATTTTATAAGCTTTAAAATGATGTATCACATGACCCACTTTTCCATTTAAAAAAATATCGCCCCATGCCACCCTGCTCACATTTTAAGAGCTAAAAGTATCAAATATATGCTTAAAGATAGTTTCAGTTGTCTTATTTAAGAGTTCTAAATTTGAAGTCGATATCTAAACTCGTTCAAAAGTTAAGAGGGGGGGGGTGACTTTTGGACCGCTCTGTATGTATATATCTCGGTGTTTTTCAAAGAAAAAACCGACATTCGATTTTTATCTTTTAAGAATACGGAAGTTATTAATTTTTAATTATCGATAACTTTTTTCCCACCTTACTCGTTTAAATGGAATCATTAAAAAAATCAAGATAGAAGAAGAAATAAAAATGTAAATATTTAAAATCTCGCGTCAACGCTGTTCGACGCGGCGCCTATGCGAGTACTGGAAATTCGCCGAGTACTGGAAATAACATAAAAAGAATATCAAATAATTATTTTGTATTGTATTAAAGGTGGCATTTTATTAGAGACAAAAACGTTTACTTCTTGCCGTAGGGACAAAAGTAAAATAAATTAATATTGAAATAAAGTATTGATATTTTACCTCTGCTTCATTTTTGTTAAATTAAAATTATAATTTTTTTATTAAATTAATCATAACACTGGTCTACAAGAAAAATAAAAGTTCTTCTCCTTTAGGGTTATTTGTGATAAACACTCGGAAATGAAGCAAATAAAAACTTTATTGCATTACATAATCATGCCAACGTTTCACCTAATATTTAGAATTCTTCAGGGCTAAAAAGACATAAAAATTATAAAACTTTTTGGACATAACTTGGTCATTATAAACTGATTTTTTGAAAAAAAAATGTATATAAACAAAAATAAAAGAAATTAATAAATTAAAATCTTACCTAAATTATTAAATATGCATTAAAACAAACAAATTAAACAAAAACAATTCATCAACAAACAAAATACACCAGACATTTTTCACCAGGAGAATACTCACTGTAGAACAATTAATTACTGAAATTTAAAAAAAAAGTATGTATCTATAAATTTGGATAAAGTGTTATTCCACTGGAACAAGTAAGTTTTTAATTTATTAATTTCTTTTATTTTTGTTTATATACATTTTTTTTTTTCAAAAAATGAGTTTATAAAAAAAAATAAATTATATGTCCAAGTTATGTCCAAAAAGTTTTATAATTTTTATGTCTTTTTAGCCCTGAAGTAGCCTAAATATTAGGTAAATCGTTGGCATGATTATGTAACGCAATAAAGTTTTTATTTGCTTAATTTCCGAGTGTCTATCACAAATAACCCTAAATAAATTCCAAGAAGCATCCTGAAGGAAATATTATTATTATTTCTTCTCCTATTATGTCTTATGTATTTTTGTGTGCTGAAACCGAATTTTCAATTTAAAAATTTTTCTATAGCGTAGATTTCGAGTAAATCCCGGTTTTTATTGTCAAAATAAGGTACTTTGACTATAATAACCGGGATTTACTCGAAATCTACCCGGTAGATTTTTTTTTAATTGAAAATTCGGTTTCAGCACACAAAAATACATAAGACATGATAGGTTTAGTCCTTGGAGAAGAATTTTAATTTTTTTTTTGTAGATTTGTGTAAGCGAAGCAACGCGGTTTTAGAGATTTTAAAAGTGCTCTAGCACCTAAACCATTAATTTTTGGAAGTTTTACCCTTATAAAATTTTGATCAGTAAGTCAAGACCTATAATATATCCAAAATTCAGCCAAACTGATAGAAATAACTTTTACATAAGAAGGGAGCGAGACACTTTACTCGAAATCTACGTGGTAGAAATTTTTTTAAATTGAAAATTTGGTTTTAGCACACAAAAAGACATAAGACATAATAGGAGAAGAAATAATAATAATATTTCCTTCAGGATGCTTCTTGGAATTTATTTAGGGTTTAGACCAGTGTAATTGGTAATGCTCAAAAACATGAATATTTGGTGGTTGCGAATCTCGAATAAGCGCCTTCCTTATTACACTGACAGTGACTTACAGTGACTGTAAAAAGCTAACCTGAATCTTCTGTTACAAATCGATGCGAAATCGGAAGTTAATATCCTATATAATTGTACTTTAATGCTTGTTAAAAACACGCAATATTTCATGTTCGTCACTGAGTACATGACTTTAAAACTGTAGTGTTTTTAACAAAAATTAAAATACATTTGTATAGGATCATAACTTTCTAACCATTTGTAACTGAATATTTAGTTACAAATGGAAAGCAAGTTATTACCCATACAATAAATAAAATACATACTTTAATTTTTTTTTAAAACACGCAACATTTTATGTCCTTCACTGAATATTAAAGTACATGACTTTTTTTTAATTCACGTACGTTATTATTCAGTGACGGACATTAATACAATTAAAACTTAGTACTTAATTAAAAATGCATGCAAAAATGGTGGACAATGCAAGGCTTGAAATTTCTAGTATTTACAAATAATGAAAACTTCTATGTTTAGAGAATTAAAAAAAAAACTTTATGATTGGAAATCTTAATTACTTTTGTATAAAAATTCTATACTTGACTATGATTTGGATTGTGGATAAGCCAGGGGACTTAGTTTTGGCGTATATAAAAGAGCATAACGAAATATTCATTACCTATTTTAAGATATGTTATAATTTAATAATAAACATACAATTTAGTCAAATAACGAGAAATTCTTATGTTAAATTTCAATAAATTTACACGGGCTGATATTTTAAAGGGTAGCAGTGGATAGTTAAAGGACACTCCTGTTTTTCACCGGGTGATTTGCGTAAGGCGTGTCCGCTATTAGGGGTGAGTGCGGTTATCTTGCTAAATATGCATATAACTAATTTTGTTAAGGAGAAAATTTTCAACAATTTTTGTTTGAATCATTTTTTTAATATATTAATAACAATGGAGTTATAAATATTCAAAAATGTAAATGTTGGAGGTGGAACTGTTTTTTTTTTTTTGATTTTTCAGCCAAATTATTCATCGGAGGATAAAAGTGATTATGAGCGAACTTGTAGCACTTGACATTTTCTATAAATTTTATACATTATACATTTTCATAAGTATTAGGTTACGGTTACAGTGGGCGCTGAAAGTCGTGTTGCGCCATCTGTAACCGTACCAAACTATCTATGAAAATTAATCATGTATGGAGAATTTCAAGAGCTACAAAGCTTATAACCAATTTTATCGTCTGTTGAATAATTTGGCTGAAAAATGGAAAAAACAATTTCACCTCCAACGGTTTGTTTGAATGAATTGAAAAGAAAATTTTTATTTCTTGTAAATAATTAACTGGGGACACAAATTTTTACCATTTGTGAGAAATACCCATATAATTTATTATATTAAGTTTTCGGTTTCTGTTGACGTTTTATTGGTTAATAACTTCATAGTTACTACTGTTTTAATTATATCTACTTTTGAATATTCTGTTTTTAGTCAAAACTATCAATTAATACAAACTTTTAATGGTTGTTTAAACGAGAATTACCATTTTGATGTTAAATGCTTTTTAATTGCTACAATTTAAACCTAATAGTCTTTTTTAGGACAATAAAATATACATTATGCACTTAATAAACCTGCTTTAACGTTTATATTTAAAATTACTGGCGTAACAATAGTTACGGGCCTTATCAATCCTCTAAAAAAGCACCGTTAGTATTAAATATCTTTCTGAAATAAGAACTTTTTTCTACGATAGGAATCGAAAAGCTATAAATCAATTAGCACAGCTTTAAAAATCAATTATCATTTATAACTTGGGAATATTTTATTTAGAAGTTTCCAAGAAACAATATGAAAGTTAGAAAATTGATAAGGGGCTGTCCATATATTACGTAACGCGCCTAGGGGGGGGGTCAGATAAATTGTTACAGTTTGTGATAGGGGGAGGGGGGTCTAGGTAAACGTTACGTAACGGAATTTAATAAATTTAATGTTTATTTCTAAGCTTGGCAGATGTATTTTTATTTCAACATAAATAACTATTTAGTGGCCCATAATTCCCTTTTTCACACAAAAATTGACGAAACTATGCATATTTAAATAATATTGTAATCAGTAAAAAAACTGTTGACATTGATATTAAAAAAAAAATCTTACGGCCCTGTTCTTGCATGATCTTGCCAAAGAATCATCGGCGATGATACATTTTCGCGCGGAATGTGTACTCACAGAACACCAATGTGTGTACTATTTTGTGTACCTGTGCATAAACAATATACGTGTTACGACGTGTTATATGTGACACTCAGTGTAAAAAGAGGTACCTAGTATTTTTTCCCTGTGTGATATTGATTATGAATATTTTTTTAAAGTTTAAGTGATTTTTTCGTGTAAATTTTTTTTAAGGTTATGTTATATTATATTTTAGGTTCATGTTTGTTTTGTCGAGAAAAACGAATCAATAGTCAGAATACAGTTAAATTTATTGCGAAACAAAAAATTTATATTGTTACGCGTTACACAGGGGGGAGGGTGGTTAGTAAATGTGACAGTTTGTTACACAGGAGGGAGGGGGGGTCAATTTTTTTGAAAAATTTCGTTAAGTAATATATGGACAGCCCCTAACTTGAGACTAAAAAGAAATCTCTTGCGGGGCTAAACAAGGTATTAAATTTTTAAATGGATCCTAAAACCAAATACAGTTTATCTTTTAAAAATGTACTAGTAATACTGCTCCAATATAGTTTTTTATGTATACAGGGTGTATTTGAAATAGCGTAGGAAATTTTAACACGGTATTCTACATGATAAAATATGACAAAAAGTTCCTATAAACATATGTCTAAAAATGCGTCATAAGGGAGCTACGCCCCTTTGAAATTGGCTAAAAAAATCGGTTTTTATTTAATAACTCAGGAACCCTTTGAGATATATTAACGAGGTTTTGCACGTGAATTAATCCTAATAAGGCCCATCTTTGTATGTGATTTTCACGTACTTATTTAAACCAGGGGTGTGCGAAACGGGGGGACCTTATCAGTTTTTTGTCCCAAACTTTTTTTTGTGTTATTCTACATCAAAAACTAAGAAAAAAAGTTTCCATACATTTAGGTCGAAAAAACGCTTTTAAAGCTAAAAATGGTGCATATTTAGGAAACCATAGCTCCATTAGGATTGATTTTTGGAAGTACCTGTATATAAGGTTTTTTTCTTAGTTTTTAATGTACATTCGCCCTGCATCATTAAAATTTTGGTTTTCAACATTTTAGTATTTAATTTTTGTCCTCAAACCGTGGAATTTCACCTTCAAATGAATTTTTCTCGAAAACGGTTAATCCTACAGTTTTACAACAAGAGTACCTTTTTTATGTATTTTGACCTGAGGAATCATATTTCAAAAATAAAATTGCAAAAAAGTTTGGGACAAAAAACTGATAAGCCCCCCCCCCCCCGTTTCGCACACCCCTCGTTGAAATAAGTAAATGAAAATAACACATAAAAACGGGCCTTGGTAGGATTAGTTGACGTGCAAAACCTCGTTGATATATCTCAAAGGGTTCTTGAGTTATTAAATAAAAACCGATTTTTTTTAGCCACTTTCAAAGGGGCGTAGCTCCCTTATGACGTATTTTAAGACATATGTTTATAGGAACTTTTTGTCATATTTTATGATGTAGAATCATCTGTTAAAATTTCCTACGATATTTAAAATACATCGTGTATGTGACCCTGCACTGCAATCCGAAATTAAAGTAATATGTAAATTTGACACACTAACCGGGTTTCTTTGTGAAGATCACATATAAGGGTGGCGCGAAAATTTCAAATTTTAAAATTCATCTTGAAGCCCTGAGAAAACATCGCGTACCTAGTTAAAACGAAATAAAAAAGAAAAAAAGTATTTCCCTACACATCAATATAATATTAATTTAACGTGGCATTGACTTTCTCACATAGTGGTTTTTAGTTTCAGTTCGTGATATGTAATTTACACTACATATACTTTTATTTTTTTGAGTAAATATTTAATCAGTACTTATTATAGTTTTTATTAAATTGTATCTAAAAGTGTCACTTTTTGTATAATAATTCTGTAAAACCGTCAACGTTGATTCGTTGATTGATAATAAAACTGATGGCATTTAAAAGTTTCTAACCTCAAACTGCTTGTAAAAAATATATTTTTTTATCAAGACATTACAACCGAATACAAAATAGTGTATGATACACAAAAGAAAAGTATTTTTAGGCAGACTCCAGTTTCCAACCTCGCTCTCCGAGCTCGAGAGATAACCAGTTGCAACCCTCCGTAATCGCCCTAAAAAACTATTTTTCGTTCTTGTACTACTATTTAAAAGCAAATAATATTTTACTATTTTAAAGCAAAAAAAAAAAGAAAAACAAACGCTGAAGTTTGAGCGCGAGAATAAATGTTTGATCCACCCTGATGTATATCCGTAGGTACTATTTTATTTTGCTCAATAAATCCGGCAAATGTTTTCTTTTATATTTGTTTGAATATTTTATGTATAAACCATGCGGTACGATACTTAAAATTGTAAAATATGTATACCTATAACACATATTGTTTTTATATACATTGCGGTCCAAAGGTCACCCTCACCGCTCTTAACTTTAGAAAGAGTTAAGATATCGTCTTAATATTAATATCACCTTAATAAGACAATTAAAACTTTTTTTGCATATATTTGGTATGTTCAGATTTTAAAATGTGGGAAATTTTTTATTGTTTTTTTTTGCTATTTTTAGGATTTTTTTTGTAAGCTTTTATTTATATAATTTAAAATGATTTTAAAAGTATAATTTACGTTTTTGCTTCATGACATTTTTAATTTTTCAATAACTGTTTATTTTTCAACCCTATTCTAAACCCAATAAAAAATGTATAAAATATAGTAGAGAAAAAGTCACTTGCAAAACAAATTTACACTACATAATATATCAAGAAATCTTTGACATAGAGACTTGAAATTTGGAACAAATTTTTTGTTTACTACTTAGAAAATCTTTGTTTCAAGCCACTCAAAGCGTTTTTGAAATATCGTAGTGTAAACTTGTTTAACAAGCACCTTGCATCTTTTTCTCTTCTATAATAAAAATATATAGTCAAATAGAGAATTTTATAAGCTACAATAAAGTATAACACGACTCCTTTTTTGTGGTTTAAAAAATTGTCACTATGTCCCTCTGCCCACATTTTAAAAGCCGAAAACATCAAATATATGAAAAAAATATAGCTTGATCCCCTCTTATTTACGTGTTTCAAATTTGAAGTTAATATCTCAACTTGTTCAAAAGTTAAGAGACTTTTGGGACTGCACTGTATATTTTAATAGTGTTATAAGAAATTTAATTATTTTTAAACAATAAATTTCTATATAGGGTCAATCGGTTGTTGTATTGTTCAGTTAGTTTTCTTGTGTTTTGGTAGTTGGTCTATTTGAACATCTGAAGAGAACTTTAAAAACCCATCTGGTTTAGAGTAGCTATAGTTTGACGCACGGATCTGTGGCTGCAGGAAATGTGTGTGCAAGTGGGAGGCCTAAAGAGGGCACGCATGTCTTATAACGCTCTTGACGGAAAGAAGAGAGCGCGAACGATTCCTACCCCTTACGTCGGAGACTTTCTTTCATGCGGAGAACTATTACCAATAAAAATACAATAAAACCAAAATTCAGGGACTCTAAACTAGACGAAGTAATAACCGATCGAGTGAACGTAAAAATACTTTTATATTTAAATAACAACATAAAAATAAATCTTATAAAACATTGTTTTATGTTTTAAACGAGCTGTGAATATATGTAATGCTGCATTTTCCCAAATATTGTTTTTTCTTTATTTCTTAATTAAAAAAAAAACAACAATTTTTTTTTAATTTTCTTTTTGCAAAAAACAAAAAAAAAATTAAAAAAAAACGACAAAATAATAACAATTTGTTCTAAAAATAAGATCTTAAAAAAAAAACGAAAAAATAAAAAAAAAAAAACAAAAAAATATATATATTTTTTTTAATGTTTTTTTTTTAATTTTCTTTTTGCGAAAAATAAAAAAAATAAAAAATAGTTTTATCATTTTTTAAAAAGTTTAACTGGGGAGTTTCTAATTTTGGGGGAATCTTTATAATAAAAGTAATTTTTCCTTAAAAAGTTGTGTTAATCGGAAATTTCTTTTAGCTATTTTTTGATTTTTTTAAAAGTTTAACCCTCTATAACTTTTTTGTTTTTGAGAGTATAACTGTCAAAAACAACATGGACCTTTCATGGAACTGGATTTTTCCTGAAAATTTCAAGTCGATCGGTTTATTAGTTCTTGAGTTATCGTGTTAACAAAAATCGTGACATCATAAAACAAATTTATAATTAAGTGTTTTTTGTCTAGGACGATTTTTGAAAATTTTGTAAAATTCAGAACTACCGTATAATACTATTCAAGCGCAGGCGCTGTAAATAGTATAATAAATATAATTCTGGATCCAGGGTCGAGGTATAATCATAGATTTAGAGGTCAGAAAAGCATATTAATTTTAACTATTAGGATATTTTACTGTGTTAACAATACCTACTCTTAGTACATTATAATATAATATTGACTACTTCACAAACAATATATAGGCCAATCAAAACCTTGCATTTTTAGTTTCTTGACCAATCAGATGAAAATGGATCTGATAATTTTTGCACAATGCAATTATCACTTGGTTACTATGGAAACAAGAAACTGACAATTACTGACATCTTAATAAATGTTATATTTTTGAAAATGTAATTGTAATTTGTAAGCTTACCTTTAATTCATTTCAGATAATATATTATATTTTATACTTTTCAACTTAAAAGCTTTAAATCACTGATATTCATAAATTTTAATTTATTTAATTGAATCTTTGTTTTTAAAACAGGCCATTAAAAACTAATTTAAACACTTATTTATTAAAAATATATTTGCAGTAAAGAATTACGGAAATCAAAACATCAAATGACTGCGGTGGTACCAGTATAGCGTTGCTAAAGTTTATTAGAAACCGATAGTTTTTTTTTTTACGGGTGGAAACATCCGTTATTTTATTTCTTTTCAGTTGAAAACTAAACTTTTTAAACCAAAACAGTAATGATCTTTATTTAAATGCTAATATATGTGATAACAACTATTTTATTGGAATAATCTCAAGCATAAAATATCCCTCGAGCAAAGTTTAGACTTGGCAAAATTCGCGAACAAGTGAACATTGTGGATTTAAAAAGCGCGGAAAATTTGAGATTTAAATTTTTAATTATAGTTGTAAAGTAATATTTTTGTTTAGTTCTTAAATTTTTAATTTAAATACGAAACAACATAAAACATTATAAAATTATATACTTCCTTATTTTGTTTGTGAAATAGTCTTTCAAAATACCATTCGTGCTTAAGGAAGTTGTTTTCGTGCATTTTTCGTCAAAATTCCTCGACCTGCGGTCTCGGAATTTTGTAACACTCAAACAATTGCCAAGCAAAATATTTTTTAATACAGTAAAAAATTATCGATAATTCAACATGCACTTATGATACTACTGATAATTAAATTAGCTCAAATCAAGAGATTCTGCTTCTTTAAACTTTTAAAGTAAATTTATTTTCTCATCGCATGCATTTATATTTTTTGTATATTTATTTAATTCCAATCCACGATACGATGTTGAAATTGGAATGCCTGGTGGAAATGTCATAATCTCAAAGCTTATTATACTCTTCGCAGCACTTCGTGATAGAATGCAATGTTGCACGATGTGCACAGTGGGCCAGATATAATAAAAAAAAATTAAGAAAACTTTAAATTTTTGTGTACTTATACAGGGTGATCCATAACTGGCATGCCAAAATTTAAGAGGTGATTCTAGATCCAAAAATATAAAAAAAGTTCCTATAAAGGTTGGTCCGGAAATGAGCCCTAAGCTATCTAGGGCCCTTTAAAATTGTAATAAAAATAAGGTTTTTAATTAATAACTCGGGTACCGTTTAAGCTAGAGCAGCGAGCTTTTGCATGTATACTAGTATTAATAAGGGCAATAAGTTTATGTTAATTTATTTTTTTAATTTATTTATTAATAAAAAAGCCCAGACGGACAAAATATATGAGGCTTAAAACATTTTTGCCCCAAACTTTTCTATGTGTATGTTTTTTGGATTTGTTGTAAAAAATATAGATTTCTAGAGTACAAATACATATAAAATATCATATAGTGTAACACTGTAGGAGCAACCGTTATCAAAAAAAATGCAATTAAGAGGAAGTACATTTTGTGCCACCAAAAACGTTACTTTTTAAAAGGCTATTACTCCTTTAATATTAAATTTAGGTGTTTTGGTGTATAATACTTTTTTGCTCAGTTTTAAATGAAGAATCACCCTGCAGCATTAAAATTTTATTGGTGCTTTTTTTTGTTCCCCATTCAATACGTCATCTTCGAAGGGCCGTAGCTCCCTTAGGGCTCATTTCCGGACCAACCTTTATAGAAACTTTTTTTCATATTTTTGGATGTAGAATCACCTCTTAAATTTCGGTACGCGAGTCCTGGAACAGGCTGTATATTTGATACCGCTGATTTTGAATATCATAGTGAAAAATCTGAAAAAACAAATTTCGCGCCATGTTTTATTTTATATTTTCGATTTTGCTGAAATTTGGTATGGTTGCTTTATTTTAGGTCCTTTATATGAATCAGTACCTAAATTAAGCTTGGTAATTAAGTTTATATTATTTATTACTAACATCTGTTCATAATAAAGCCCCGAATACGATAAAGCCCCAAATACGATAAAGCCCATACCAAAGTAAAAAATAAAATAATAAATAAAATAATCTACTAAATCTTTCATGTTTTGAGCCTATTTATTTCAAATTAGGGGTTCGAGCAAATTCAAAAAAGTTATTAACCTTTAAAAAGTATATTTTTTATTCTTATTGTCAAACTAAATTTAAACAACACAAAAAAGCACATTACCGATTTAAAATTAAACTTTGTTTATAAATTTAACTATTATAGAGGCCATATTGGACCCGCCATTTAGAATTTTTAAATTTTAATGTCGTATTCGGTTTGGACTTTTATACCAGTAGCGTAACCAGCTGAATTAATGCCATTTTTGGGTATCGCCCGGACCATAGTACGATGCTGTGATTAGCTTGATGTGCTGTCATGTGACTTGTGCGTAGGTTTATAACGTTATGTTTATGTGTTTGCAAGACTGTGGACGGCTCGCCGCGGCACCTTAATGAGAGCGACGTTTAAAATAAAGCGCGGTGATCAGGTAGGCTCCCCATCGTGCGGACCAAAAGTGAAATAGGACGGGGTCATATGGCACATGAAATTAAAGCTCCCATTTGTCGATTTATTTTTTAAAACTTTTTTACATGTGTTTTTTTATTGATTTGGTTGAACCCACCATCTTTCTTTATAGCATGGTTTTTATTATAGTATATTAAAGTACTAGTTTCATAACACCCGTTTTTGGCACACGAGTACCACTTTAGAAAACGAGCCTCTTGCGGCTAATTTTCTAAAGGACTAGTGCGCTAAAAACATGTTATGAGGAGTTCTTTATACTATTTTTTATATTTTTCTCTAAAATTAAAAAAAACTTACATTTAAATTGATGAGCGATTTAGGGATTTTTGTTTTGGGTTGGCATTAAAATTCATAGAACAAACGATATTTTGATATCTTTTATAGTCAGCTCTTCTCTTTTTCACTGCAAGTAACCAAGACACAATTTTAACACGGTAAAAATTGACTTAAACCACCGTTTCGTAGAAAACTAAACTTAAAAGCGGTGTTAACATTTGCACGGAAAACGCCAAGTGATTGTCTTTTATCCTGTGTTGCCAACCCAAAAGAAAAAAAAGTACAAACCTCTTATAGGCCTATAAGAACACTCAAAATACGTGTGATTATAAGCTTATAGGAGTCGCAAAATAGAAAAAATATTTTTAGCTTGCTCTGTGAGGATTGGTGTAGTGGATTACCGTGTCGTACTTGACGAGTTTACTACCCCAAATAGCGTGAGTTCGATTCTCACCGGCGCCGATTTGCCTTTTTCAGTTAATTAATAATTTAAATTTGGCGAAGGCGTAAGTGAAGCGGACACTCCCTATAAATTGGTTCGAAAGTCAATTAAAGCCGGTGGTTCCCTCTACTACTAGCCCACACAAGTCCTGGACTTAGGGGATGCTTAATTAAGTAGAATAGTACGTGGTTAAACAAAAATGTAATGTAATGTAATGTTTAATAAGTATTTTCGAAAATACAATTTACTATCCACCGTGAAGAGTATATAATGGAATGCGAAGCATTACACATCTTCACGACTTGTTTTTATTTTCAGGCAAATATAAAGTTGACGATGTAGTCCAGGATGAACGTGAGGACTGTTACCTAGCAACACTGCACATCAAAGATGCCTCGGCCACAGACTCCAGAGCTTACTACATAGCTGTGGAAAATGACCGTGGTACTGACAGACATGCCATACAACTCTATGTAAACGGTAATGGTAATTATTATTTTTTTACTAACAATTTTATATTAACATATGTAGACCCCCTGCCAGAAAAGAGTCTATATTGTCGCTTAAAATTTACGAGATATAAGAAATTTTATAAATTGATTGACCATTTTTTTGCGTTGAATGATAGCACAGGTTTACAAAAAAAAAAGTCAGGACTATTTGACCATGGTATTCCTAGGTATTTTGGCGCCCTGAATCAGATTCCGGGGTCAGTTTTGCCCCATCACGTCAGGAAAACGAGATTTCAAGGTCATTTGAGGTCAAAATGGTGATTTTTTGGGAGCGGCCCGGGACAATATCTCAAGCGACCTGTTAACTTCACGGGTAACTGTGTATGTCTTGAATACTTTTTGACCTCCAAATAACCTTGAAATCTCGTTTTCCTGACGTGATGGGGCAAAACTCACCCCGGGATCTGATTCAGGGCGCCAAAATACCTAGGAATACCATGGTCCGGTCAAATAGTCCTGACTTTTTTTTTGTAAACCTGTGTAGTTATTGAAACAAAAAAGACTAAAAACATTATCATGCAAACAACGGGCTTCGCGGCTAGTTCTGTTATAAATGCTGACTAATTTAAACCAGAAGCTGTTTAACCTTCCAGTGAAAGTACACTTTTTAAATAGTCAAAACTTTAAACGCAATTTTCTCAAAACGTACGTTTTATAAGTTTGAGCTTTGAAAGCGCCTCAAAAATAAATTTGTGAATGGATGGGAACCAAACCAGTTTTAATAGTAAAGGGATTCCCCCACTATATAACTCAACGAACTAATAACTCTTCTCTCTAGAATAGGAATTTCATTCGTAAAAACTGACAAAAACGTCGGCAACATAAACATTCGTCTGTCTAACTCGCACATCTTTGTTCTAACAGAGACAACAATACCAGTTACTGGTAATTGTTATTGTTCAGACCTGAATATACCTACTATTTGTTTACAAACAAACCGAGATGTTGGCGATACTTTATTTTAACGGTATGCCTATTCTAGAAAGAAGAGTTCTTAGTTCGTTGATATAACTCCAACTTTCGTTTGAAGGTTATCGGCAACATTTTCAAAAAAAAATTTTTTTTGCCTTTTTGGACCCCCCTGATTTCAAAAATGATATTTTTCTTTAAGCGTACTAATATGTTCATATTTTATAACTGAACTCACTAGTTAGAAGTGATCTATTTTTTTACAGTAAAAAAATGAGCTCATTGTTGTACGCCGTAAAAAAAAGTTAGTTAGCAAAACTACCACTGGCGGCAGCACTCTTTGACTTTGATGACAGCCATATTTCAAACTTGTTTATTTATTATGTAAACAGGTGGTTGACTCGAGATACTGTGCAAAAACCTTGTGTGAAACTGATTAAAAATGATTGAAGAGGAAAATATGGTTTATACACCTACAAATCAAAAAAAAATTAAATGAGCTAAGAAAGGTTTAAGTTTATTTCGAAAGAGTTTTATTGGCCTATTTTAATAAAAAAAAAAACATACTTTATTACTGCAAATTAAATTTAAAAATTAATATTTAAAAATATATATATAGGATGCTTGAAGAAAAAATAGTATGTTTCACTCAGAGGAAAAGTGCTTATTTTAATCGTCTGTAGTTTCCGGACTCCGCTTCGCGTCGTCTGTAAATTCTACAGACTAGTAAAAAAAAGCTTCACTTTTCCTCTTAGTAAAACAATATACTATTCTTTTTTTGCGGAAATTCACCGTTTTATTCCAATGAGGATTTTTTGTATATTTTTTGTTTTGGAAAAAAACGTTATGGAAATCTGTTATCGTTAAAAACTAAGTATATTTTAGTTATTTTAACCCCCCTGAATCCGAAAATTGTTATCGTTCTTTACGGAAATGCACCGTTTTTTTCCATGTATATTTTTTATAATTTTTGTGTTTTTGCAAAAAAAAACGTTATGGAAATCCGTTATCGTTAGAAATGAAATATATTCTACTTATTTGGACCTTCTTGAATTCGGAAATGATAACCATCTTTTGGAGAAATTCGTGTTTTTTTTTCTTCATGGCTCATCAAACACCAAACAAGGACAAAACGAATATAAACCAACGTTAACATAAACCAACGTTAATGTAAACCAACGACCCCCGTTAAAAAAAACACACCAAACAAGAACAAAACCAACGTAAACCAACGTTAAGGTAAACCAACGGCCCCCATTAAAAAAAAAAACACCAAACTAGCACAAAACCAACGTAAATCAACATTAACGTAAAGCAACGCCTCCAATCAAAAAATATCAACCAAACAAAAAAAAATAGCTATAGAAAAAAAACGACGAATTTCCGATAAAGATGATTATCATTTTCTAATTCAGAGGGGTCCAAATAGGCAGAATAAACATCACTTCTAACGATAACAGATTCGGATAAGCTTTATTTTGCCAAAATAAAAAAAATTAAAAAATAGTCACGGAAAAAAACGGTGCGGTTCTGCAAAGACGATTATCAATGATAATTTATCATTTTCGGATTCAGCAGCGTCAAAATAACTAGAATATACTTCGTTTCTAACAATAACCGATATCCATAACTTTTTTTAAAAGGTTAATAAATATAGTCTTTTTTCTCCTATTTTCTTTATTAATATGGGAACATGTTTCGAAGTGCTTAGTTTACTTCATCTTCATCCCGAGACTAAAATAAAAATGAAATATGAGACATTTACATAAGAAACTGAACTTTAAAAATACTTACAAAAATAAAACAAGATTTGTCAACTTAATATACAAAAATGTACGAATTCAGACGGGTCACAGTGTATAAACATAAACATGTATCTACATTGATACGGTATATATATATATAAGACATGAATAAATTAAATAAATAAACTAGACAGACATTATGACATTTACAGGTGATGTTGTAGTGACTAATGAACGGTTTGGACTTTTTTCATTAACGATATACCCTGAATTCCTTTTTGCTGCTTTTCCTATTTCTAGCTTCTCCAAGTATATCGTTAATGCACAAATTTGTAATTTTCTTTTTTATGCAATAAATACTTTCTATTCTATTCTATTCTAAAATAAGTTTGACTCCCACATTCTTCATGCCTTCACATAAATATCGGAAGTTAAACCCTCCCCTCAAATTAGTTACCTGTATTGAAGTTTCCCAACCAACACACTTAGAACAACACAACAAATTAAACTTGCGGTTCATAATGAACCGTCACCACAACATAACCTGTAAATGTCATAATGTCTGTCTAGTTTATTTATTTAATTTATTCATGTCTTATATACCGTATCAATGTAGATACATGTTTATGTTTATACACTGTGACCAGTCTGAATTCGTTAATGCACAAATTTGTAATTTTCTTTTTTAGGCAATAAATACTTTCTATACTATTCTATTCTAAAATAAGTTTGACTCCCACATTCTTCATGCCTTCACATAAATATCGGAAGTTAAACCCTCCCCTCAAATTAGTTACCTGTATTGAAGTTTCCCAACCAACACACTTAGAACAACACAATAAATTAAACTTGCGGTTCATAATGAACCGTCACCACAACATAACCTGTAAATGTCATAATGTCTGTCTAGTTTATTTATTTAATTTATTCATGTCTTATATACCGTATCAATGTAGATACATGTTTATGTTTATACACTGTGACCAGTCTGAATTCGTACATTTTTGTATATTAAGTTGACAAATCTTGTTTTATTTTTGTAAGTATTTTTAAAGTTTAATTTCTTATGTAAATGTCTCATATTTCATTTTTATTTTAGTCTCGGGCTGAAGATGAAGTGAACTAAGAACTTCGAAACATGTTCCTATATTAATAAAGAAAATAGGAGAAAAAAGACTATATTTATTAAACTTTTAAATTTAAAAAACTCCTACCTGGGTATTATGGCTGATCCATAACGTTTTTTGCCAAAACAAAAAATATATAAAAAATCGTCATTGGAATAAAACGGTGCATTTTGCGGAATAAGAAATATAATTTTTGAAATCAGGTAAAAAATTTTTTTTTGAAAATGTAGCCGATTTCTTGCAAACGAAAGTTGGAGTTATATAGTGGGGGAAACTATTAAAACTGGTTTGGTTCCCATAAATTCACAAATTTATTTTCGAGCCGCTTTCAAAGCTCAAACTTATAAAACGTACGTGTTGAATAAATCGCGTTTAAAGTTTGACTATTTTAAAAAGTGTATTTTCACTGGAAGGTTAAACAGCTTCTGGTTTAAATTGGTCAGCATTTATAACAGAACTAGCCGCGAAGCCTGTTGTTTGCATGAGAATGTTATTAGTCTTTTTTGTTTCAATAACTATATTTTTGCATTTCCGCAAAAAATGATTATCACTTTTAGAACTCAGAAGGGTCAAATTAGTTACCTGGTAAGTGATTTGTAACGATATCAGATTTCCTGCAAACGAAAGTTGGGCCCTTCATACCGATAATTAGGGCTCTCTCCTGGCGGGGGTTCAATATTATTAAGTTTTAAGTGTCCAATAATATCACCTAATGTATTATTACATTATTCACAGCGCCTGAAATAGAATAATATTATACGGTAGTTTCGAATTTTCAAAAAAATTTAAAACTCGACCCAGACAAAACATTGTTGGATATAAATTTATTTCATGAAAAAATAAGCAACTTTATTTTTAAATGTCCGTCTGTCCGTCTGTCCGATGTCACGATTTTTGTGAAACGAATAATCCGATCGACTTAAAATTTTCAGAAAAAATCAAGTTTTACGAGGGAAAGATCCCTATTGTTATTGAAAGGAATCCCCCAAAAAAAAAACAAAAAAGTTATGAGTGGTTAAACTTTTAAAAAAATCGAAAAAACCTGAAAGAAAATTCCGATTAATGTAACTTTTTTAGGAAAAAATACTTTTACTACAAGGATCAATTCTACCAATTTTAAAAGTAATCACCCTAAACTTTAAAAAAAATAAAAAAAAGCTGAAAGAAAATTCCGATTAACGTAACTTTTTAAGAAAAAAATACTTTTATTATAAAGATCAATTCTGCCAATTTTGAAAGTAACAACAAAAAATTAAAAATTATTTTTTTAAATTAAAAAAACTATCATTTAACAAAAATTCAATTTTTTTTTTGTTTTTTTTTGCAAAAATAAATAAAAAAATCTTGAAGGTTTTTTTTTAATCTTTTTTTTTTTCATTTGTTTTTATTTTTTTTTGTTTTTTAAAAAAGAAATTTTATTTAAAAAAAAATTGTTAATTTTTTTTAATTATTTTTTCAAAAAATTTATTTTTTTTAAATAAAATAAAAAAAATTGTTAAAAAAAAGTTTTTTTTATTTTTTTTTAAGTATATGGAAAAATTCAATATGCCATTTATTTACTGTGAATAATATATAATGGAATTCGTAGCATTACATATCTTCACGGCTTGTTTTTTTCTTTTTTCCTTTTTTTTATGACAATATTTGCACTAAATTTGTACCACAAATTAAAAATTGAGCTTTTTTATAAATACATTAGTAATGTTTTGATTGTTCCGAAATAAACCAATGTGTTTATTCTGAGGATACAAATACAGTGTGAAATTTTTAAAATAAATAACTCTGAAAAGCAAGAGAAGCTTAATATTTTTCTTTGATGTATTTTAACGTCTCTTTATATATTGATATTATCTTCATTACTTGATTGTATTTTTATTGTAGAGTTGGTTTGTATAATTTACCTTTAAATATAATAATAGGAACAAATATAAAACTTAAGAAAATATGTCTATAGACATATACACGGTGTATTTGAAATAACGTTGGAAATTTTAACAGGTGATTCTACATGACAAAAAGTTCCTATAAATATATGTCTAAAAATACGTCATAAGGGAGCTACGCCCCTTTGAAAGTGGCTAAAAAAATCGGTTTTTATTTAATAACTCAGGAGATATATTAAGGAGGTTTTGCACATGAATTAATCCTAATAAGGCCCATCTTTGTATGTCATTTTCACGTACTTATTTAAACCAGGGGTGTGCGAAACGGTGGGGCCTTATCAGTTTTTTATCCCAAACTTTTTTCTGTGTAACATTTTTGCAATTTTTTTTTGAAATATGATTCCTCAGGTCAAAATACATAAAAAAGATACTCTTGTAATACTGTAGGATTAACGGTTTTCGAGAAAAGTTCATTTGAAGGTGAAATTTCACGGTTCGAGGACGAAAAATTAAATACTAAAATGTCGAAAACCAAAATTTTAATAATGCAATGTTATTCTACATCAAAAACTAAGAAAAAAAGTTTCCATACATGTAGTTCGAAAAAACGCTTTTAAAGCTATCATAGCCCTTTAAAAATAGTGCATATTTAGGAGACCATAGCTCCATTAAGATTCATTTTTGGAAGTACCTGTATATGAGGTTTTTTTCTTAGTTTTTAATGTAAATTCACCCTGCATCATTAAAATTTTGGTTTTCAGCATTTTAGTATTTAATTTTTCGTCCTCGAACCGTGGAATTTCACCTTCAAATGAATTTTTCTCGAAAACGGTTAATCCTACAGTATTACAACAAGAGTACCTTTTTTAACGTCTTTTGACCTGAGGAATCATATTTCAAAAATAAAATTGCAAAAAAGTTACACAGAAAAAAGTTTGGGACAAAAAACTGATAAGCCTCCCCCGTTTCGCACACCCCTGGTTGAAATAAGTACATGAAAATAACACATAAAAACGGGCCTTGGTAGGATCAGTTGACGTGCAAAACCTCGTTGATATATCTCAAAGGGTTCCTGAGTTATTAAATAAAAACCGTTTTTTTTAGCCACTTTCAAAGGGGCGTAGCTCCCTTATGACGCATTTTTAGACATATGTTTATAGGAACTTTTTGTCATATTTTATGATGTAAAATCATCTGTTATTTCAAATACACCGTGTATATACTAGTATACTATAAAATTAAGAAATTCTTGATCCTTACTCATACTGGAGTTGATTTAAATATTCCATAGAAAAAATGTCATGTCTCCAAAATATAAATTTATTGTCTATTAAATAAACATTACAGCGACAATTGTTTCAACTTTTTTAACATAAAGTCATTTTCAAGTTTTTCAATTTATAAACAAATAAACTTGAGTATATATTATTAGAAATGTCATACTTTTTACTTAATACTTTTTTCTTAATTCAAATAGTTATGAACGTTAGAGCAACTGGTTGAATGTTCATTTTGGTTAAACCATCCCCCATTTTCCCTACTCTTAAAAAGTTTAATTTAAAGGTCGCACAGCCTTTTCAAAATGTTTAATTTGCTTTTCTTAATGTTGAATTTACTTAATTACAACCTGTTCAAAGAAATAAAATAGAAAATTTTAATTTCTTTTTTTCTATAATAACAGAAGAATCGTTATTATAAGGTCCTTTTATATTTATATTTAACAAAGCATTATTTTAGTAAAGTTTTAGTTTTAGTCTTTAATAAATATTTATTACAACTTTCAAAAGAGGTTAAACTATATTTACCTTTTTTTAAATTCGGTTTATATTGGTTTTTGCAGGTTTGCTCACCCCGCTTTTATAACCAGCGTAAGAAAAACAAAATGCAAGGCTCTGTTCCATTCAATAGTTATTTTAATTATATTGTTTCTAAAAGCGACACTTTTTGTTCATGTTTTACGGGCGAAAAGTTGAACTTTGTGGCCCTAGGGCCAAATAGTTTTTTCGCTCGCTAACTAAGACTTGTATGTCTTTTAGCATTTTAAAAGAAGATGCTTTACCTTTACTGTAATATTTATAAAGAAATATGACCTTTTGGTCTTGAACTAACTGTTCTTTTTGAACAGATACAGTATTATATTCATTTCATACAAAATAAATTATTTTTCTATAACATAACCTCAAAATATATGTTAACTGATTAATCTGTATTTATCCACTAAAATAAATTAAAAACACAAAATTTCAATTGTAAAATCAATTTCAATATTTATAATATTCATAGAACGGTTTCAGAAGTATTATTATTTTCATAACACATTTAAACAAAAATGAATCACCATGCTATAGGTTTTTTTAATTTGAAAATGAAACCACACACAAAAGAAACGATTCAATTGTTTTTTTAGCGATTTGATTGGATAGCAATTTGTCATGGATAACTAGATAAGTAATAAGACATTAAAAAGAAATATTTTTTTGCAATTTAAAATTAAGTATATTTTAATAATTTATTATAGTTAGTAACAATCGAATAAAAAATATTGTATAATACACGGGCAAAAAGTTAAATTTCGATTTCGTAGGTTTATTAACCTCTGGCCGGCCCCATCGGCCGGCCCTCGGCTTCTAAAAACTTATTTTTTCGCCCTTGTATTATAAATACAACTATTATATATCAAGGGAGTAAACTGGTTGTTTTAGTCCCGCAGTATGAGTGTTTTCAGAGCGAAGCGAGGGAAATAGTCATGCTAGGGGCAGTTTACTCCTGAGGTATATACACTATATTTTGCACGACCGACAACTATATTTACATAAATTCGAATTAAAACATGTATTGAAAACCAACTAATCCATTTTTACAATTTCGTTTAAAATTAAATCAAGATCCATGAATCGGGAAATGACAGGGTATGCGTTTTCAATTGTTTTTTCATTATGCCGTAGTATTTTAAATGTTGCACGCATTTAGAACAAATTTCACAAAGTTTTTAAGAAAAATGAATTAAAAATATGGTTTTTGTTGAAATAATTGTGCAACCTATCGAAACTGACCCCATGGTGGTTATTGAGAGGTTATTGAGGCATCAGAGGCTACATATATGTGACCATGCACAAAGAAACCCATTTAGTGTGTCAAATTTACGTATTTCACTTTTTTTTTTCGGATGCCTGAATAAAAAAGTTTTTAATATTAGAATCCGAAAAAAAAAAGAAATACGTTAAGACACAATAGGTGTGTTTCTTTGTGCAGAGTCACATATGTTTATAAAAACTGTTGTCATACTTTTTGATATAAAATAACCCCCTTAAAATTTTCGATGATCTTCCAAATACATTCTGTACAGTAATTAATTTTGCCTTTAAGTTTTATCTAAACTCTGAAATTAACGAAAATTAGATTAATAAATTAGGTAAAATTAAGAACTAATCCTGAACTTTATAATTTATTAAATATCTTTTTAATACCTAGCTTTATAGCAATCGAATCCCATATCGAATAATTTTATTTCCTCAATAAAATTTTATTATTTTATAGGTATGATTTAAAACCACTGATTTTATAGTCGGATTAAAGATGCACACTCCTTTGCGAAACATATTTACGCTACGATATTTCAAGAACGCTTCAAAATACACTGCCGCACATTAAATTCCGGACACCTACAAAATTGACATTTTTTAAATTCAAATATTTCGAAAACTAATTAATGGATTTGACTAATTCTTTTTTAAACTAAATTAAATTGTTTGATATTTACATATTATATTTATCCAAAGTGACTGATTGATTTCGTGCTTTTTAGCACTCTTCAGAGCCACATATCGGTAGTAGGGACAACTACGAAAATCAAATCCTTTCCATATATCTCTATATGAAGTTTAAAAATCGTTGTAAGGAAAAGCAAAAACAGCTAGCGACATCTACTGCTAAAAGCAGAGACTGGATAAACCTATCGACAGTCCAAAAAAGGAAGCAGTTATTGGTTTCAAGAACCTATTGCACGCTGTCGATAGGGGGCAGATTAATCAATGCCACGGTGGACATTGCCGCCAATTGAATCCTAAACGCTAGGAGGGCACCTTTTATCTATCTGACTGCGTTAATCAAACAAAAGTCGTTTTAAGGAATAGTAAAATGTTTTATATAGATTTTTTAAATTTGTAAATATCAAACAATTTAATTTAGTTTATTAATTCAGATACCACTGTAAAGACTTTTTTATTTTTTTACTTTTTTACTTCTGGTTTAGGAGATATCAGGATTTTCCTGAAAGTTGTAATTTTTTCAGTCGACTCAAAAAGTACTAAACCAGCAGAGTTTTTTATTTGAAGCTCATGTCTTTTACTTCTTCTTCTACGCTCATGTCTTTTACTTCTTCTACAGTTTCTTTATCCCGGGGCAACTTTTTATTGCCGTCTGACGGAGGCTTAACGGTGATTTCGCAAAACTGCCGCCGGCGGAAGTGACCCTATTTTTTCTTCTACTCAAGTTTTTCAAACCCAATTTATGTTTTTGATAAACTTGATTAGAAGAAAATCGTAACTCGGTTAAGCTTCAAATTTAAAGCACAGCATCAATTAAATTCATGTAGTACTTTTTAAGTTAACTAAAAAAATGACAACTTTCAGGAAAATCCTGTTATCTCCTAAACCAGAAGTAAAAATGTAAAAAAATAAAAAAGAAAATATTCATTAAAACTGTGGCAATAAGAAAGACTTTAATAATTTGGTAAACAGTTGCAGTGGCGTACCATGCATGTCCTAGAAGATGGCGTAAGAAACATAGTTGTACATTATTTGTTGCTGTTAATACGAAAAACAAAATTTAATCATTCTTAAAACGAACAAAAGTAGAGAATGTTTAAGCTTCAAAACAAAAAAAGAATCAGTCAAATCCATTAATTAGTTTTCGAAATATTTGAATTTAAAAAATGTCAATTTTTTAGGTGTGCGGCAGTGTAGATACTTGACCGAAAATGTTCTACGTGAAAAAACACTTTTTGTCCAAATTTCAAGTCTACATCAAAGCGTTCTTTGAATATCGTAAAATTTATTTCCAAAGGACTCGCAGCTTTGAACAGACTATACATGATTACATTACTACTTCTATTAGGTAGAAGTAAAAGAGATTACCTAAATATTCCCAACTAAAAAGATTTTTTTTGGGTGAGTTTGGGCCCGCATTATGATTCATCTTTTCAGTCTTTTTACTTCATTGCTTGGTTTATTGTCAACTAATCAAAGATTGTTTAAATTGAACAGTTTAATGACAGTTGCAATGAAGTTAGCAATGGAGTAAAAGGAGGTAAAATATCGTTCATTCCGAACTCACCCAGAGTACAGCTTATCGAACTTAGGATGAGACTTGAGTTTTTAAAAGTGAAGTCGCCCCCCTAGTGCGTATTGGACAGCGGCTAAATTCACCAGTTGTTAGAGGTGCGCGTATCGCCTATCTTTCTTCCTCCGAATACTTCCTCTTACATTTCCACGTTTCATCCTAAGTTTGACGAGCCGTACATGGGAGTTAAGTAGTTAATAGTTTTGGTACATGTATACAAGAATAAATGTTTAACATTTAAAACGACGAACCTTTGATGTTAAAAGCTGGTAACGACCTCAATTTTTATAAATTGGTTGAATTGGTAGAATCACCTGAAAATTTTCGTTTGGACTTTTTCCTCCGCTATTTCAAATACACCCTATATATATTTTTTTTATATACACCCTATATGTATTGTTTTTTTAATTAAAATATAATTTTTCAGAACCAATGCAAATGAGCACCCTTGTAACTGTAGCAGGAGCTATGATAGTCGCCTTCCTGATACTCATTTGCATTTGCATATATACCGTTCGGGCTGAAAAATGCTGTTTTGCAAGTAAGTATATTTTAAACTAGCCATTATTTCCAGTTTTATTATGGTTAAGGTTTACATTTTATGCTGCTTTATTATTCATTACATAGGCCCATAAAAAAAATGTCAATTACTCTTAACGAGATTACGTACGTATTTTTGTGTGCCGTAAACGAATTTGTTAATGAAAAAGCTCGCTGACCCTAAATTATTTAAAAAAAAAAACTAAAAAAAAATACTGCACGAGCTACCTAGTTCGAGATCTTCAAAGTTCTCTAGCAAGCAAACTATTGAATTTTAAAAGTTTTGACCGAAGACACTTTTAATCAGAAAGTCGAGAACTACAGTGCGGTCCAAAAGTCACCTCCTCCCTTTTAACTTTTGAACGAGTTGACATATCGACTTCAAATTTAGAACTCTTAAATAAGAGAACTTAATCTATCTTTTAGCATATATTTGATATTTTCAGCTCTTAAAATGTGGACAGGGGGCATGGGGGGACATTTTTTTAAATGGAAAGGGGGGTCGTGTGATACATCATTTTAAAGCTTATAAAATTCTCTATTTAAACTAACATTTTTAAATTTTTTAAAAATGTTTTTTAAGGTTTTGATTTTTCAATTTTTTGTGCTAAAACATTCGATTTTTTAAGTTTTTTTTTATAAATTTTTATTTATGTCAACTAAAATTAGTTTAAAAGTATAATTAACATTTTTTTATGATGAAATTATGCATTTTTAAAAAATTATTTGTTGTTTTTAGAGGAATTTTGACATTAATACCCATTTTTAACCCCATTTTATACCCAATTTTTTTTTTTTAATTTAAAAATATGGAGTTAAATTTAGAATTTTATAGGCTTTAAAATTATGTATTACACGACCCCCCTTTCCATTTAAAAAAATGTGCCCGCATGCACCCCTGCCCACATTTTAAGAGCTGAAAGTATTAAATATATGCTAAAAGATATTTTAAGTTGTCTTATTTAAAAGTTCCATATTTAAAGTCGATATCTCAACTGGTTCAAAAGTTAAGAGGGGGGGTGGCTTTTGGACCGCTCTGTATACAGCGTGATTCACCTAACACAAATCACGCGTTTTTTGAGGTTATTATTAAAATTTTCTTTATCATATAATATTTAGTTGGTTTTACAAAAAAAACATTAATTTTCTATAAAAATTTTTAATTTTCTTTTAGGAACGACCCCTCAACATAAAAACGTAGATGCCGTAAAATTAAAATTTTCAAATATGACGTAGGGTCACTCCTTTTAGCGGCAGCTTTCTGCTACATCTGCTACATCCAAAATTTGAATTAGATTTAATCTAACATCTATTGTTAGAATGAAAAATTTGACAAAGCAAGATTTTTGTAAATCTTCATAAAGAAAACAGTTATAGATAACACATTTGGTTGACCAGAAACTTAAAAAAGGTGGAAGAAAATACCATATTGCTAAAAGAAAAAACTTTCTGGTAATTTATTCAATAATTTTATTTTAACCTAATTAATAAGGTACATTGCATTATAAATTATGTCTATTTATTAAATTAAAGTAATTTTTTATTAATTAACGAAATAAATGTCTCCATTACAAAAATTCACTCCGGCTAAGCTACTTTCATAAAAGCCAATATTGGATATTTTCCCACAATTTTTGTAGTAAAACCAATTTTGGTACTATTTTTATTGTAACCTAAACGTCCAAATTCCGGACCGAATCCTACTTCTACAAAATGCCATGACTCTGGGAATATGTAAGCCTGGCCCAAATTACTCCAGTTTTGCCGAATATAATTTATAATAAATAGTTAACAACACTGATAAAATTCATTATTTGAATGTCAAATAAATATAATTCTTTTCGAGTATTCTCAGATTTGACATTTAATGTCATATTTTATGAAAATCGTATTTGAAAATTATATTTTCCCAGCCACCTATTTTTTTTTGCGGTTAATTTTTTTAAGCTATTTCAAAATTAAAAAATTTACTAGAAAATTAATGTTTTTAGTTAAAACAACTATTATATGATAAAGAAAATAAATATTTTTTTAATTTTGGCATTTAAAAATTTTGTTATGCTAAAAAAAATATATATATGTGTGTAACTCTAGCTCAAAAACAAAAAAGAATAGAAAACTTTTATTTTAATCTAGTGTGGGGACCTGTACCTTGAAAACCCGGCTGGAGCAGAAGGGGTTTATATTGTTCATGGAGCCATGGACGTTATAAAAACGCATAGGGGCATAGTAAACAAGTGTTTTTAAAATAATAATAAAAATGTTAGTTTTTTCTCTAAAAAAAAATTATTGTTAAAACAACATACAGTATATCTCGGTTATAACGAACACCTGCTTTAAACAATTTCAGATAAAAAGGAACAATTTTTATCTGAAACAGGTGTTCGTTATAATCGAGCTTACTGTATGTTGTTCTACCAATATTTTTTTTAGAGCCAAAACTAAAAATTTTGTTATTATTTTAACACTTGGTTACTATGCCCCTACGCGTTGCTTTGAGTCAATAAATATACAGTAACATGCTGCACGCTCCTCAGTTTTCTAATGAGCGAGTACTACCCAATCAAAAAACACTTGGTTCCTATGCCTCACCCTGTATCAAGAAAAACATAAATAAATAAAGAAAAACATAATCTTGGGCCCAAATCTTTCTTAAATGCGAACCAACTGAAACATTTAAGGATAAAAATCTTTTGCAGGATCCAGAGATGTAATTCAAACAAGTGCCTGCGATTTTAATAATTTGTTTATCTCTCTAAAATCAACTCTTTAGAATTTTTGTCGCACGTAGTTTTCCAGCTTCAGAGTCGCAGTTATTAATATTCTTTATTCTCAAATGTTTACAATGGCGATTAGACAGGGACAAAAGTTCTACCCAAAAAGGATAGAAGACATACATACACTCCCACTTCCACCCAACCAAACAAATTCTGTATTTGTTCTTTGTTGAACAAATACAATATTTACTTGGCCGGACGAAAAGTGTAAATATATTATTTTTATTAAAGAAATTACTGGCGCCATCTAAATTTTAGTAGAATTATCTTATTCTACAGATATGTTCGTTCGTGCCGCTCAGTGCTACACTTTCCGGCCAACCAAATAAATACTGTATTTGTTGTATGAAAAACAAATACAGTATTTATTTGGTTGGCTGGAAAGTGTAGCACAAATGAGATAGAGATAGGGTAGACTTCTTTTGTTTCATAATTCTAGTTGTAGAGAGCTCCATTATAAGTTTACGAAGTTATAAATATATAACCATACCTATACCAAGATAAATTATCTACCTTAGGATGCTTCTTAAAATGCGAAAATTCGAAATGTTAACAGGGTACCCCTCATTTTATTTGTCCCTATAATAAAATGCTTCAGATCAAATTTGCAAAATTCGTACAATTTGCACCCTAATAAGCGCGAGTATGTTTTCTTAGATAAAGTTGTCGCATCTCCCATTTTTTACAAAAATTATTTTCGTAATGTGTTATTTTTAAAGAATGTTTTATTCCTAACAATTTGATCTTTTCTAAACTAGTCTACGACATTTTTCTCCAGAGCTATGAAGAATTTTGCATATTTGCCTATTTAAGCTGTTAGAAAATAGAATTAAGATTTTTTTGGTCTAACTAATAAACAATAAAATGACATGGTAATTCTTATAATAAGCTCAATATTTGATTTTCATCCACTTAACCAGAAATGTCTTTAGGTGTTGACCGCTGGGGTATTTTATCGAAGGACCTTGCTAAGTGAGGCAAAAAAAGACGTTCACTTACATGTATTTTCCTCGGTGTGTCTTCTGGTCTTCTTTTGGGCCCAAAATGAAGGTTCCTCGGAGAAGTTGCAGTGTAATCTCTTTTTGCACTCGTTTTACGCGATATGTTATTTAATGGATGTATTTTCCACCGCGTGATTCATTTACGAAGGACCATTGTTTTTTATCCGGTCGGATTAGTGGAACGTGAGTCAGAACATTAAAAAATGTTCCTTGCGCCTTTTAAGAAAAAAACGTAGAGCCGGCCTACTCTAGACTATTGGTCGATATAATAGGACTATGAGATTTAAACTAAGCCACTTTCGAAAAAAATCGAAAGACGTAGTTTTGCGATAACACGATTTTTATATTTCGCTTAAAATGTTAGGTTAGGTTTTTTGGTTATGCAAAAAATCAAAGTATGTCATGACAGAGCGTAGAAAGAAAATTTTAAAACATATTATATTTTTTAAAATCAATGAGTATTTATAGGAGATATGGGCATGTATGTGGTCAACTTGAACACCCTGTATATATTAAACGGATGGATGAATTTGAAAAATATTCTGCCATGGTATATTATACCTACTAGTACTACATCTATTCCAAGTTTCGTCAAAATCCGTGAGATGAGTTCAAAAAGGTTGCACGCTAGGCGCGAAATGCCTCTTATGACATATATAGTTAAATAAAAAATGTTGGGGCCGATAGATTTTTAAATTTCTGGCCTTAAATTGTTAGTTTTAATGTAAATAAGTAGAATATGAAAAAAATGTGATTATATCCAAAGTCGACAAAAATCGACCAGAAACCTACCGTAAGTTCAGCAGGGGCTAAAAAAGCGGGTGCGACGAAAAAAAAAATTAAATTAGCGTAACTCTTGAAGCAATCAGAACTTTTATTAGTTAGCGTATTTAATTCACGTTTGTATTTTTTGTAGCGGACGGGTTATTTAACTTCAAAAGTGCTATCGGATAAACATAATTACTCACACCCTTTACATTTTTAATATACTTTTTTATACATCAAACATTTTTTCCGCCCTCGTTTTGCACTTTTTTTAGATACAGTTCACATGAATTCGTTGCCTATATTAATCCTTAAAGAGTACCGAACTAGAATACACACTAATAATCATACATAATAACTATAACAATAAATTAAGTATTGACAGTCCACAGTGCGACCCTGCATTTTATAAGTTTTAAGAGATGTGCACCAAAAGTTTTTTTTAGATTAATAAAATAGGTTTATTGGTTATTAAAAATCACTATGTTTAAAAATCGCAACAGATCCTTTTGATAATTTAAAGCCTATTTTAATATTTTTTTTTATTTTCATTTTTTTTAAACTCTTTTAAACGTATTATCTCGCCTAATAAACTGAAATTGCCATCGAAAATTTCTCCTTGATAATTCTTGGCAAGTATATTTAAATTCTTGGGCCATTTAAGAGAGTTCTCTCTTCCCAGCAATGGGACCAGGCCTTTCCAAAAGAGGTGATTCACAAATCCTTGCAGCAAATGTAATTCAGGTATGATGCACTTCTGAAAAACTCGCACATTTCGTTCTCTTCAAACAAAGGTTTATTGTTCTTATCTAATGCTAAACTAAATTTATTAAAATTAATTTCCAAATCACCATAGGTTCTTAGCTCCTTGGCAGCAGATTTATAGGCTCTCATTTCTTGCAGAGAAAAATGACAATAGGGGCAAGGATAGGTTGACGTTGCAATGCCATTTGTTGCGTCATTCAATGTGATGAACAAAATCGTCGATAAATGTTTCTGTACAAAAAAAACTGAAGTACAACTCGAATCAGATCTCAAACATCTGGAAGCAGTTTTAAATGATTCCGGGGTATCAAAAACTCCTAAAATTCATTGCATATTGCATCACCATAAAGACAGTGTTTCCTATTTAGAGAGTGGCTTAGGAATTTGGTCAGAACAGGCTGGGGAGTCTATTCACAGAGAATTCCTTACTGTCTGGAATAAACACAAAATGAATAATGTTAACGACCCACGCTATGGTCAGCAAGTTTTAAAGGCAGTTATTGCATTTTCATCTAATAGGATTTAGTTTTTAAGGTAACGATTTTTAAAAGTTTTTAGTTTTTAGATGTTTAAGAAAAATACAATACTAATTTGTAATTTAATTCAGGTATTAACGCGCAATAAATGGAATTTAATAGGATTTATAATTGTTTAAACTTTTTTTAAGGTTCACTGAAGGGCTCATTAGCGTAATTTTTTTTTAAATAAGTTTATTAGGCGAGATAATACGTTTAAAAGAGTTTAAAAAAAATGAAAATAAAAAAAAATATTAAAATAGGCTTTAAATTATCAAAAGGATCTATTGCGATTTTTAAACATAGTGATTTTTAATAACCAATAAACCTATTCTATTAATCTAAAAAAAACTTTTGGTGCACATCTCTTAAAACTATAAAATTGCAGAGTCGCACTGTGAGTCTATAGAAATATATACAGCAAGTTTTTCGGTTAATAACCGAAAAAATACACTGCCCAGTAAAAGAGCTTTCCCATTTTACACCTCCGCGCGTAAAATGGATTTTTTATTATTGGATTTACTTTTAACAATCTTAATAGTTATTTTCTTAACTAGTGTATTAAGTGGATAAAATCACTTAATACGCGAGTTGAGAATTTAATTTTATCCAACACCTTTTATTTTTAAATAAAAATCTATAATTTTGCAAAAAATTATGTCAAAAATATTAAGATTAAGTTTTCTTAATACTAAAATAATAGGAAGCCATGGCCTAAGTGTGCCTATTAAAAATAAACAAATGCTAGTTTTACATTTCTTACAAACGTCAAAATGGATGCAGTGATGACAGAATTTTTAATAAAAACAGTATTTTATTCAAAAACTAAAGAATAATTTGGGGTTTTCTTTAATTTTTATGGTTTAGTTAACGTGCTTTTATTTATAGAATAGTTATAATACTTAATTAATAGGATATGTAACTAATTTTGGGTAAGATCAGAAGCTGTACGTAAAAGAGTGGGTGAAAAAATTTTTTAGTCACTAGTGAAAAAAAAAAATTTATTATCAGATTTACTTTCAACAACCTGAAAACCCCCAATATACCAATTTTCACGAAAACTACCCCTCAGGGGGTGTAATTTTTTTTATTATCAAATTCACTTTCAGCAACCTGAAAAACCCCAATAAACCAATTTTGACGAAAATATTGAAAATATTTAAAGATATTTACCCCCTCACCCCTGCAGGGGTGTAGTTTTTTTATTAGATTCAATTTCAGATTCAATTTCAGCACCCTTAAAAACCCCTAAATAGCAATTTTCACATTTTTGTAAAAAATGTATTTTTTCCTATTTGCCCCCCTTGCCGCACCCCAATGTTTACCAAAAACAATCCCGAACGAGAACTTTTGGTAACATACCTGTATGCCAAATTTCAAGTTTCTAGCTTAAAGCGTCCTTAAGTTATCGTGCTTACAAGATTTTCGGGACTAAACGATCGACTGATCGACCGACCGATCGATCGACCGACCGACCGACAATTTTTTTTTTGCTTGAAATGAATACAATGCTTTTCGAAATTTTGAAAATTTTCAAAATGGGAAAGCAATAGTTTTGCCATATTTTTGTTTTGTTTTGATTTAGCACATAAAAGTTTTATAAAAAATTACCTTCTAGTTTCGCACCCAATATTAGCTTTACTCTACGCATCGCTGTGGCAATTTAACCCTTTGCAAAAACAATAAAAATACATGTTGTTTTTTGCTTATCCAAACTGTCAAAGTGAGTCATTCAAATTGGTTATATCTACACAACACAAAAACTGATGAAAACTTTTATAAAAAAGTTTTTGTTTTAAATTACATTTTGCATTTTGGTTTGATATTTGATTTTTTTTTTTTAATTTGCTTAGTTTAAAATTATTCTAACAATTTTTGGTTTGGAAATTTAAAAGTTTTTTTAGCGGATTGCAGAATCCATATACGAATAAAGGTTTTGCAAGATATATCTCCAAACAATAATGTATTGTGTTTGTAACTAAACGAGCCACTGATAGATAAGGCGAATCTAAAGCTACTTTTCATTCAGCTGAGGACTAAGTTTATAGTAGCTACTAGTAAGCCACCTTGCTACTTTTAAAGTTATTTGTAGCCAATATATCGGGACGCGGTAAACTAAATAAGTACCTCCACATTAGATCATATATCCCCTCCTAGATGCGCCTTGAGTCCACGTCAAATCGAAATGTTTTCATTGCTATATCCAGGTAGATTTCACCTTCCCGTTTCTGGTCACCACCTACCGCTATAGTGGTTTGTTAACAAATATGTTATACTTCACCTCCTCGCAACCTCACCGCTATAGTGGTTTGTTTACAATTGGCTTTGTATATGTTCTACATAAAACAAATCATCTATGAATATATGATCTAATACCTCCACGCAATGAAGCCGTCGATAGTTCACTTTGCAAAGGATGCAACTAGTGTTGCCGCCTAAAGCGATAGTTATCGCCAATAAATACCTCTCGTATCGCAACTACGATGCGATAGTTCAAAAATTATCGTCTCGCTCAAACGATAACGAGAGGCCTCTCGTTATCGCCTACCTCTCGCGATAACGATACTTATCGTTCCAGCGTAAAAGTTGAATATTTCAGCCATCTAATATTAGTTAAAAGAATTTGACACAAACGTCATTATTTAATTTTTGAATTTAATAATGCAAATATATTCTTTAATATGCATTATGCATCATACATTAACACATAATAAAAGGCTTTTATCTTTTAAAATCGTATCCAAGGCAGGAACCTCTTCAACATTGTCCTATTTTTATAGTAGATACAAAAACATGAACTCCTGGCAGATGCACTAAGTACCTAACTAGGACTATAGTAAGTACGGTAGTATTTGACTAATACGAGGGGTAATTTAAAAGAAAGCAAAAATTTTAGATCTGATGTTTTTAGGATTTGAGTGCTAAACATCAATTTTAACAGTGTTTATATATTTTGCTTTCCCATATTTACTTTCTCATAAAGAAAAAGGAAAAAAAATAATATAAAATTACATCTGCATCCCAAATTTTAAATCTCTAGCTCAAAGCTTTCTTAAGTCTTAAGGCAGACCGACAAACATATTTTTTAGATTATTTTGATTTTTCTCGACCTTTCAGGAAAACATAAGATGATTTAGGCAAAAAAAAATGTTTAATTTGTTTTCTATGACAATAATTTTTTTATGAGAAAGTAAACATGGGAAAGCAAAATATATAAACAATGTTAAAATTGATGTTTAGCACTCAAATCCTACAAACACCAGATCTGGAATTTTTGGCTTCTTTTAAATTACCCCTCGTATTAGTCAAATACTACCATACTTACTATAGTCCTAGTTAGGTACTTAGTGCATCTTCCAGGAGTTTATATTTTTGTATCTGCTATAAAAATAGGACAATGTTGAAAAGGTTCCTGCCTTGGATACGATTTTAAAAGATAAAAGCCTTATATAATGTGCTAATGTATGATGCATAATGCCTATTAAAGAATATATTTGCATTTTAAAAATCATTAAATTCAAAATTTAATTTGTTTTCTATGACAATAATTTTTTTATGAGAAAGTAAACATGGGAAATCAAAATATATAAACAATGTTAAAATTGATGTTCAGCACTTAAATCCTACAAACACCAGATCTGGAATTTTTGGCTTCTTTTAAATTACCCCTCGTATTAGTCAAATACTTACTATAGTCCTAGTTAGGTACTTAGTGCATCTGCCAGGAGTTTATATTTTTGTATCTGCTATAAAAATAGGACAATGTTGAAAAGGTTCCTGTCTTGGATACGATTTTAAAAGATAAAAGCCTTATATAATGTGCTAATGTATGATGCATAATGCCTATTAAAGAATATATTTGCATTTTAAAAATCATTAAATTCAAAAATTAAATAATGACGTTTGTGTCAAATATTTTTATCTGATTTTAGGTGGCTTCAACATTCGACTGTCTCTGACTGTTCGATAGTTATCGCTCTCGCGTCGGTCTCGTTACGGGCGAGAGGCCTCTAGTTATCGTTACAACGATACGATATTTTTTCACCTCTCGCTATCGTTCTGTCCAACGATAACGAGACGATAGCGAGACGATAGGCCTTAGGCGGCAACACTAGATGCAACCTAGAAGATGAAACGATGGAACATATGCTCTTTCGCTGCCTACCATTAGCGTCAAAACTCCAAAAGCTTAGCTTTTATATTCTTTAATTAAAATATAACGTAAGAAAGTCCCAGTACCGCGGGCAAAAATTTTTACAAATTCGATGGTCTATTTTAATTTTAAACCTTCTTTGAAATTACAATTAATTAAATTTAAAATTTCACAAAAATAAAAGAAACTCTGTCGCCACAGGCCAAAATTTTTACAAATTACACGCTTAAGTTTTACAATCTTAAATAAAAAAAAAAAAACTTAAAAAAGCCCTAGTGCAACAGGCGAAAATTTTTACGAACTTAATGATGTATATCTTAAGTTTGAAACAGTTTTATTATTTAAAATTTCACAAAAATGCGAGAAAACACTAGTGCCGCAGGAATTTACAATTCCAAATTTCAGAAAAATGTAAAATACCTCAACCAAACCGCAGGCCAAAATTTTTACGAATTTAAAGGTCTAAATGCAATATATACCTTAAAAATCTCGTTTTGGCGCCCCTTACTGCTTTTTCTGGGAAGGAGGCTTCAACCTCCCTGATTATATCATGAATATACATATTTCGAAAAAAAAAATTCTCTTACAAATTATACAATTATTTTATCCGGGGGGGGGGGTAAGTACCCCCCATTACCACACAGCACAGCCCCTCCCCGTGGGGTTTTATATGTAATGTGCATACAAAATTCTAAAATAACATGTAAAATTGTAAAATTACAGGTACAATTTTAAAATATCATGTAAAATCTAGCAAATTTGTATTTGCATTGAAACATTTTTACATGCAGAATGATGTGTAATTACATATTTATTTTTTACAGTGGAGGCCTTATCTAATTTTCTATAAACATTTTAACAAAATACAATTTTTCGTTGAATCATAATTTTTTAGTTATTTGTCACCCTCTAAAATGTTGTATTTTTTATAGGAAAAGGCGAGTTCAAAACAACAGATGTCGATGGGTAAGTCATTTTTGTTGATATTATTAATTTCTTATAAAATAAAACTTTTAAAATTATTTTTTTTTGTTTTGTTTTGAATATTTTGGAATATAAGTATATAATGTTACCAGGATCCTTGAATAAAGTTACATTAAACTACACACGTATGACGTTTAATGCCATTCTATTTAGAGCTCCTAAATATTACTTGTGTTTTATAATTTAGAAATACCAAAAATATTGAATTATTTCTAAATTATAATAAAGTTGTACATAGTCATTGTCTAAAGGTTGATTTACCCAATCACTAAAAATAAACTAACTAACCATTTACAATGTATTCAATATTTAATATTTGGTATTACTTTTTGATATATTTTTTTTATACTATAACATACAACTTATTATAACGAACCATGATTTATTATGAAAACAATTTAATTACAGTCTATTTTTTCCAAAAAACAAGATTAAAGAAATTTTTTTGCGCAGTTGAAAAATTGTTCCCAATTTCGGACTTAATTGATTTTTTTTTTCAAGAGTAGATCTGGATCTCATTGCTTATGCTTCTTGTTATTCCTTGACATTTAAGGAGTAATTTCGTCATTAAGCGATTTTTTACGAAATACTATGAGAGCCATAATTTTAGATTCCCGATTTCGAATATCTTAGTATCCTGAGTAATTTTCTATTTTTCTGAATTTTGTATCTGAGTTTGTTGTATTATTATAATAATAATAAACAAGTCAACAAAAAAAGAAAACTTTTTTCTTGTGCCTGGGTTTATTTTATGATATTTTTATTTGTCATGCTTCAAAATAACCACCCACATCCTCTTTAAAGTTTGCTTTTGTAGAATTGGTAGTAATAATAGAGTAGGTAATACCATTTCAAATCGATCAGTGGTTGCGACTTTTTTTTTAGTTTTTTTCTTGAGTTTTGGATATGTTGTACTATACCCCAATATAATGCAGTTTAAAGATTTTTTTTTTAATTTTGAATATTTTGGAAAATACGAATTTTCGATAAATATTCAAAAATTCATAGCTTTGTATCAGTAAGACATAGGACAACAATTTTTTTTTAGATTTTATGCAAAAATCTGTATTAATAAACAAATGTATTTTAAAATATATATATATATATATATATATATATATATATATATATATATATATATATATCTTAAAAATTTAAACAAAAAGAAAACTACAATAAGTTAAAATAAAATAAAATAAATTAATGAAATCTAAAATTTAAAATTTAATAAAAATCTGGGACATCTATCACAAACTAAACCAAACTATATTTCAAACAGACCAAAGGAATTATCTTAAAACTGCAAAAAAGTAGTTAAACATAAAAAAGGAAAAAAAAATTAATTTATATTTAACTTGGTAATTGGAATAAAATTGGAGAGGTGGCAGCAAATTCAAATCCAAAACTCAAAAACAAACCGAAAAGGAACGAAATTTTGAAAAGGTTATTAAACAAAAATATTTATTCCAAAGATTAATGCTATGTAAGGGGACAGGCAACAATCTCCGGTCTAACATTTAAAACATTATTGTAAACATAAATGTTCAAAAAATCTATTTGTTCATTAACTAACCTATCCCTATGAAACTTTTTGTTGTACAAAATGGCGAATTGTTCTAGCAGATCTATAACTCTATCGTTACTAGAAATATGCAAAACACTTACCTCATTTTTATAATCATGTTTGTTGCAAAACACATGGTTGGCAAAGTTGGACTTATAGTTTAGACCTGCTAGAACAACATTATTTGCACGTAGTAAACGAAAGTGTTCGTTGGTTCTTATACAGATTTTACGATAGAGTTACAGATCTGCTAGAACAATTCGCCATTTTGTACAACAAAAAGTTTCATATGGATAGGTTAGTTAATGAACAAATATATTTTTTGAACATTTATGTTTACAATAATGTTTTAAATGTTAGACCGGAGATTGTTGCCTGTCCTCTTACAGAGCATTAAGTTTTGAAATAAATATTTTTGTTTAATAACCTTTTTAAAATTTCTTTCCTTTTCGGTTTGTTTTTGAGTTTTGAATTTGAATTTGCTGCCACCTCTCCAGTTTTATTCCAATTACCAAGTTAAATATAAATTTTTTTTTTCCTTTTTTATGTTTAACTACTTTTTTGCAGTTTAAAGATAATTCCTTTAGTCTGTTTGAAATATAGTTTGGTTTAGTTTGTGATAGATGTCCCAGATTTTTAATCAATTTTAAATTTTAGATTTCATTAATTTATTTTATTTTAACTTATTGTAGTTTTTTTTTTGTTTAAATTTTTAAGATTTTATAAAAATAATATAGTTAAGGTTAAAAATAATTTCTAATAATGTGTACTCAAGTTAATTTGTTTATAAATTTAAACAGTAACTTTTTCTAACAGGAATTGTACCATTTTCAACCTAATTTTTCATTATTTGTAGCTTGAAAATGACTTTATGTTAAAAAAGTCGAAACAATTGTCGCTGTAATGTTTGTTTAATAGACAATAAATTTATATTTTGGAGAGATAACATTTTTTCTATGGTTTATTTAAATCACATCCAATATGAGTAAGGATTAAGAATTTCTTAATTTAATAATTAAAGTTATTAAATAAATATACAAATATATTTGTTATTGTTTTTTAACTGATGAATAATTAAAGTCATAGATTTTCTTAAATTTTGAAATAATGTTTTCCTGGCTAGAAAAGCAAACTTTTCATGAAATATTAGTTTTTTCTGGATGATCATCACTAAACCTATATTAATTACGTACACTAATCTCAAGCACAAAATTCATGTTGACTTGAGTAATTAATGGTTGCTTATCCTGAATAATAATTACCTTGCGGATATCCGAAATTGAGAATCAAATGCACAAAAATGATTCATCTGAAATTAGGCAACTTTCTGCTTTTTAGATTGGAAATTTGTAAAATGTTTATGTCTTCAAGTTGCTTAATTATGACTAGTGGATCAACTTAACTAACATATTAACTTACCTAAGACAAAAATACAATCTTTTATAACGATTATTCATAAAATAAACAAGCATGCTAGTGCAACTAGCAACACGAAACTACAATTTGCAATATAAACGATTTATGCTGCCATTTAAAGAAGAGAACCTCTACCGCTATCATATTGTCACGAATGATGGGGTTCTTCGTGTTACGAGTAATGGTCTGAGGTTGATGTAATTGAAACACTTCTTTATAACACACTTTCTTACCACTTTAGGTTACAGAGGTCAGAGTTACTTTGCCCAATGGGCACTGCCCACTTTAGGACTACCCAACTATCCACTCTACGCTATTCAATCTAATAATCTGATTTTCTAATTCTAATTCCATTATTTGATCTAAGTACCGTATTTATACCAAGATGTTTTACAAACAAACCTAGTTTATTTAATTTCAATGTTAGTTTACAATAACACTAGAATGCTTGGTGTGCAAAACATCTGTATGTAATACAAGGTACTAATTTCTAAATAATAAATAAAATAGTTTTATGAAATTTAGGTAAAGCCTGTATGGCTACCTAGCCAACTCTTGACAATATTACAGGACAGATTTAATTTGACTTTTGGCTTTATATAAAAGTAGGTTTCTGTTTACCTCTGCAGATAGTTTCTTAAATACACTACTATACGAAATTAGGAAACCATCTGCAATGGAGCTCTCTACAACTAGAATTATAAAACAAAAGACGTCTACCCTATCTCTATCTCATTTGTGATACCCTCCAGCCAACCAAATAAATACTGTATTTGTTTTTCATACAACAAATACAGTATTTATTTGGGTGACCGGAAAGTGTAGCACTAAGCGGCACGAACGAACATAGCTAATGTCAATCTGTAGAATAAGGTAATTCTACTAAAATTTAGATGGCGCCAGTAATTTCTTTAATAAAAATAATAAAGTTACGCTTTTTGCCCGGCCAAGTAAATATTGTATTTGTTCAACAAAGAACAAATACAGAATTTGTTTCGTTCGGTAGAAGTGAGAGTGTGTGTATGTCTTCTATCCTTTTTGGGTAGAACTTTTGTCCCTGTCTAATCTAACGGGAGAAATCGCCATTAGTCATTTGTTATTATTAGTATTATTGAAATACCTAATAAGGGTGTTTCAGAAATCGTGAATAAATCGTTTATAAATAGGGGTAGTTAACTCACAAAAATTACAAACATAACAACATGGCATTACTGGATTTCCAAAAAAAAAAAATGAATGCGTAAAATAACTTCATATTTGCAATTTTGGCGAAGGCGAATTAAAATTTACATTCGGGCCGTTATATTTTCATATTACTGAAAATAAATAACAAAAAATTATAAAAATAAAAAATAATCAGAATATCATAATCTAACTGCACATTTCTCGAGTTAATAAGTGTGGTCGAACCGTACAAGTTTTAGTTTATTTTAATCAATTTTCCATATTATCAGATAGTACTGAGTATAGTATTGTAACGACATAAATCGTCACTTTGTAATATAGCAAGGGTTAATTAAACTATTCGTTTACTTACGTTATAATTTATGTTTATTTTGTATATAAATAGTTACGTACGTACAGAACTATTTTGTATCTGGGACTATTTTGTAGCAGGAACTGAATTCTAACCATATACGTCTCTATTCCATAGTTCTACCTGAAAATAACATAAAGAAAACATAATTAGAATATGATTTTTAATAATAAAGAATCATATGACTTATTTCTCTATAGTGCATTTGTCTATGGACTTACCTGGTTTTTATATGTTTCAGAGTCTATTGAGGGTTGGATTTCACTGGCTTTCATCTGTAGCTTGTTTCTCCTGGAAAGTTTCATATGCTTATTGCTTCGGGATAATCCAGAATTTGTTGAAAATAGTTTGCTGGAACTGCTCACTTAGATTCAGTATTTTGTTTATACTTAGTTCACAGGACACTTAGTATTCTGTTCGTATTTTTATTAGTTTTGCTGATAAACAATAAGTATTGTTTATATTTGTTTCTTAGAGTAATATTTTGAGGTTAGATATCACTAATACGGATTTATTAGGAAACATTCTTTTAATTAGTTATTATTTTTGGTGTCGTTTCAGTTACCTTTATTAGGAATCCTATACGGTAAAACTGTAGTTGATAATGACTTACATAGATGTCGCTAATAGTTCAGAAATAGGATTTTATTTACCTGAAGGGTTCATACCGGTTGATAAGGTCGATTTTCGCTCTTTCTTGAGGCTTCTCGAATACAATGGTGGTGTCATTTTGACGAGTGTTTATTTTCTGTAATCATCGAAGTAATCCTTCATGTATTTTTATTTAAAGTTAGTGAAAATGAATATTTAAACAATGCGGAAGATATTATAACTATTATTTTCTACAATTACGCATTTATAACGTTTCGATGGACATCGAAGACTTAGAATGACACGTAAGTTAAATTTTTTCTGTTTCTTAGAATATTTCTGAGATATAATTATTGTTTTAGCACCATTATTACTACATTAATTAATTACCATTAATTACTCACCATTTCTATACCATTAATTTAAGTTGAAGTTTATTTTGGTATATTTGATATATAAAAAGTTCTCCGCATGGAGTGATGTTCTGTTGGAACATGGTTCTGTATTTTTCGGCATAGATAAATTCTATATGACCGTCTAGCAGACAATTTTATATTGGACATAATTTTCAAAAGCATATTTAATCCCGGACAACATTTTCAATCGTACATTTTATCCTGGAAGATAATTTTTCCAAAGTAGATGGGACAGCCTATATTTTTTTTTTCTTTCATTTGAGAAATGAATTCATCAGCATAGGGGAGACTTGCACAGATGGAGACGATGGAATTCATACCTCATGGATTTTGCAGAAACCAGCTAAGTACTCATTCTGAAAGCTTTTGAAAGCAATATTTCATATTTTTAAATTCTTTTATTTCAATATTCTTATAACTGTAAACTTTATCAGATCTGATATAGTATTGATTAATACTATATGCCCTTCTGGCTTTTGTTCATTTTTAGGTACTTATTTTTTTTAAAACATTTAATCTCATTTATTAATTATTAAATATCATACTTTTGATTAAATGATTTCTAATTTAAGCATGACTTTTATACACTGCAAGAAATGATTGTTGTTTACATACATTTCTTGGTGCTTGCTAAACTTCATGTTTTCTTTATACATTTAAGTCGAATGATTTCTGAATTTAGTAATTTTTATTAAGATTTCTTTAATTATATCTTAATATAATTACACATATTTTTTATATATATTAATACATTACTTGATGTGCTTTCATTAAGTTTATTTATAATAAATTTCTCAAATGAATTATCTTATTTTATTTAGGGGTTATATTTTCTCAAACTGAAAAGCTTAAGTATTTACACTAGGTTGTTACTTACCTAAAGGAGTAAAAGCTAAAGTAACTGGCGCCCCTAACAACATTAATCAATTCTTTCTATTTTTCCCTTGCCCATACCCATTGCTCCGCTGTCAAAACTAGCCGTTGGCAGTGAACGTATTAATTACGGTACACTAATATTGGCGCCCAAGAACGTGGTATTTGGATAGATAGAACACTTGTTTTTTTTTAATTTTACTCCATTTTTCTCAGTGTATTTTTTATAAAAATATATGCGAGTTCTGGGATACTCTGTATGCCAGAAAATATTTAAATTATCGATGTTAAATTTTCTTTGAAATAATTTTCTATTGAAAATTATATATTTCACAATATTTGTTCACTAAATAAACTACCTAGAGTTTATTTTAAATATTTTCAATAAATATCGCTTTGTTTGTTCTTTTAATGGTTTTAAGTTTAAACGTCGAAATCAATATCCCCAGTAATTGTTGGCAATTATTGTGGCCTCCAATATCAAAATGATTTACTAATTACTTCCTATGCATCGGCTTATTTATAGCTTCCTGTCATGACTAGAATCGGCTATCAAAACGGGTCGGCACAATGCACTTTACTGTGTTTTAGGAGCGGGTAATTTATAGGGAAGTCATGCCATCAACGTCTATTTGGAATTGCTTGCAACGCAGTATCTTCTAGACTAGAAGTTCGAGTTGTTGTTTTGACTACTTGGCAACTGCACTACTCCGGAAGTCTAAATAGAAATCAGTAATTGTTTTTGTAATTTAAAGGCTCTAGTTGCAATAGTTAAAAACAGTTACGCATAAAATGTTCATAACAACCTATCTTCAGTAATTTATTTATACGATACAAGTGAGTTAATAGCATCATTAAGATACGTGTGTGGACAACGACTGCGTAGCACGAGTTGTGTAACCACACAAGTATATTAATGGGGTTAACACACGTGTATTGTACAATATTTTATCTACGCCCGTAAATTGAGAGGCTCAGAAGCCCTGGCTTTTGACACCCCCAGCACCTTAATTTTAGTTTAGAACTGGGGTATCGAGTATAAGATGGAATCGTTGGAGTATCAAAAATGAATTGGTAAAGGTTTGGACCGGAAATATTTTGTTTTCAGAAAGTTATTAACGAAGACATCAAATGCTGTACCCTTTCATAGCTGCCTTAAACAAACAACGAGTCGTCAAAGCTTCGTGAAAGATTCGTCAAAGATTCGACAAAGATTTCTTAAAAATAAACGAAACTTTCACAAACCTTTGAGAAATCTTTGACGAAGTTTTGACGAATGTTTCACAAATTTTTTAATACACCAATTTTGCGGTGGTGCCATATTTAAAAAGAGCTGAGACATACTAATGCCTATGTCGCTCAGGCCCTTTTTGTTTATCGAGTTGTGATACATCAATCTTTGGGCAAGGTTGCCTAGATTCAATTTTGGGTCCTAAATTCTATCTAGGCCTAATTTCATAGTAGCATTTGTCGTAAACTCCAGATATCAGTACGTGGCTTCTCAGGTGTATTTCCGTTGGTTTTTCATACTTGCCGGGAATAAAAGGCATTTTTCCGGGAAATTTTAGAACGCACGTTTAATTTGATAGTCAAGGAAGAGGTTTTATTTTTAAATCAACCCAAAACTCAAAATTTGGGGGTATTTCTACCTATTTGAAAGTCAGAGTATCGTTAGATGAAGTCTGAGGAAATATGCTAACAATTCGCACATTTCTCCGGGTGTTTTCTGATAGGCCGAAATTTCTAACCCAATTTTTGGAGAAATTTTGAACTTTGAAATTATATATCTTTTTTTAATATAAATCCCAGGGATTTTCGTCCGCGACAGGCGGATCAGAAATATAAATTTAGGGTACCCCCCCCCCGCCTTTCAACGTGGGGTCGTCCCATGACCACTACTCGCAGACATTTCGTTTAAAAGTTATTCGCAATAAAGCGGGACTCTTTTTTGAAAAAGAGTGCTGTTATGAAAATGCGTTAGTTAAATATATAAAATTGTTGTTACCCGTAATAACAGATTGATTTACTAATTGTTTCCTAGGTTTCGACAACTTTATTTGTCGTTTATAGCAAGAATATGCAAAACTGATCGGCACAATGCACTTTACTGTGTATCTTTTAATTGTTTTTTAGCGACTTTTCAACTGAACAACTTCGAAAGTCAAAACAAAAATAAGTATTTTTGTTATAATTTGAATATACTTATTTTTATTTAACTGCTTTAAAGCAATTAATTGTAAAATCTACAGTGTAAATACATACAGCTAAAAGTAGAATAATAATTCGTAAATATTATTTTTTTCACTACTAGCTTTAGAACATACCATTATTCATCATATTTTCAGACTGTGAAATCAATTTTCTTCTATAGCAATAACAATATTTTCTCTCCTAGTAGGAGTAAATTTTATAAACAATTGATTTCTGTCACTTTAGATGTTTCAGTTCTTTGTGCAATTTTTACTAATTAAACCCAAGAAAATAGCTTTAAATAACTTTCTATTTATTAAATATAGTTAATTATAATTATTACCAATTAATACAATCAATAATTAGCTAAACATTATGCTAAATTATGAAAAAAAAAATAAAAAAAAGTAAATTTTTAAACGTCAGTTCAAAGTATTTATTTGAGTAAATGTCATTGATCAAGGCTACTTGATTTTTATGAAAATTTCAAGAAATATAATTTCTGTTAATAATTTATTTTATTATTTGAATAAAAATAGTTAAATAGTGCTAGTAGTGAAAAAACTAATACATAAACTGCGGTAGAGAGGACTATTATAGCCTCGCACTCTTACGCTCGGCTATAAAAAATGTCTTATCTACCTTGGTATATAATTACTATTATATTTTTTATAGAATTACTTTATTTCTCATTATGAATTGTAAAATCAATACCTCTCCAAACTGAAATTACCCACAATATTAAAATGATTTACTAATTACTTTTAATACTTCGGCACATTTATTTATCTTTGATAACCACGCCAGGCCAAATGCACTTTACTGTTTTAGCAGCGGATAATTTACAGAGAAGCCATGCCATACCGTCAACGTGTAGTTAAAATTGCCTGCACGCAGTATTTTCTAGCTGATGTTTTGACTTGGCAATTGCACGATTTCGGAAGTTGTAATAGAAATCAGTTAATTTATTTGTAATTTAATGCAACTAGTTTATTAGTTTACTACACCCACACACACACAGAAAAAAATAATATATAATATATTCACTTTATACAACAACATAAGCAACAACATATTTTTTCTTCAAGCGTACTAAAATGTTCATATTTTATAACTGAACACACTAGTTAGAAGTGATCTATTTTTTTACAGTAAAAAAATGAGTTCATTCTTGTACGCCGTAAAAGAAAGTTAGTTAGCAAAACCACCACTGGCGGCAGCACTCTTTGACTTTGATGACAGCCATACTTCAAACTTGTTTGTTTATTATGAAATTGATTAAAAATGATTGAAGAAGAATATATGGTTTATACACCTACAAATCTATCCAAAATTGCAAATGCTACGTTAGACAAGTTACCATCGAAATCAAAATACTTAAAATGAGCTAAGGAAGGTTTAAATTTGTTTCGAAAGGGTTTTATTGGCATATTTAAAAAAAACATACTTTATTACTGAATAAATTAAATTCCAAAATTCACAAAAAAATATATAGTATGCTTAAAGAAAAAATAGTATGTTTCACTCCGAGGAAAAGTGCTTTTTTTACTTGTGTGTAGTTTCTACAGACTAGTAAAAAAAAGCTTTTCCTCTTAGTAAAACAATTTACTAGTTCTACTACTACTACTACTACTACTAATACTACTACTGGCACTAGTACCAGATATTATTAAAATGTTTTTTTGAGTGTTGCATATATAATACATTGCGCATTTAAGGATTAAATATTTATTTTTTGTAGTGAACTATAAAACAACTTAACTAAATGATTTTGTAGAACAGACTTGTCCTTTAATTTATTAAAGACGTAGTTCAAGTCAACAGTAATTTTTATTTAATGAATCTGCATCCTTTTCTTTCAACCTTTCCTATTTTTAATAAAAATTAACAAGATTCATGGCAAATAAATACTTATAACAGTTAAAAAAACAAATCTTATTAAAAAAAAAATCATAGTTCCTTACTTTTAGTGTAACAAAATTTGTCCAAATAAATCGTTTGGACACGTCACAATATAAATAGTAATAAACAAGTATATGTACAACAAAGTTATTAAAAAATAATAATTTTAACATAATTTAGATATTAAATACGTGTAAGTAGATACTTTTTACAACCATTTGAAATTTAATTAAAATAAAAACAATAAAACATTAAAAATTTAAAAAGGATAAAATAAAAAGAATTATCGTGCTGTCATTGCTAGCAGTAAATTCATCTAATGAATAAAAAGCATTACTGCATAAGTATCTTTTTAATTTGGTTTTGAATGTCCTAATTGAAGACTGATTTTTAATATCTGTAGGCAATAAGTTAAATATTATTTTAAATTGCAAAAACATTCTATTAATGTACATTTACTCTCCAATTTAACGTAACTAAAAAAAAAAAAAATAGTGTACATTTATGCATTTGTGCTGCGATTTAAATATAAAATATTTAACTGAAAATAAAGTTTAGTGCCTTATAGACAGCAAACTATTAAAATCTATAAAGAAATTTCACTGCTCTACTACAGAATTTTCACAATCAATGAGAAAATCCCTATCAAAATGCCATATAGCTGCTATTTCACGCTTTTTTGCCATCATCAGTAAGCATATATTGATATGGTGGCTTTTGCACTGACTGTTGAAAATTTTAAATACTTATCAAAAATAAGTATAACTGTATCAAGAGCGTACAAATTGGTGGCGCTATCTTATCAGATTACAGGTCTGCCTACATCTAATACATACATACATACATGTTTGTTTAACCTCGTACTATTCTACTTAATTAAGCATCCCCTAAGTCCAGGACTTGTGTGGGCTAGTAGTAAAGGGAACCACCGGCTTATACTGACTTTCGAACCAGTTTCTAGGGAGTGTCCGTTTCACTTATCGCCTTCGCCAAATTTCAATTATTAATTAACTGAAAAAGGCAAATCGGCGCCAGTGAGAATCGAACTCACGATAGTAGACTTGCTATGCATACGCGCTAGCCACTACGCTATGCCTCCCATAATGTGTAGTACTTTTGTGCAAACATTAGATGGCGCCACCAATTTGTACGCTCTCGATACAGATATACTTATTTTTGATAGGTATTTAAAATTTTCAACAGTCAGTGCGAAAGCCACCATATCAATATATGCTCACTGATGATGGCAAAAAAGCGTGAAATAGCAGCTATATGACATTTTGGTAGGGATTTTCTCATTGATTGTGAAAATTTGGTAGTAGAGGTGCAATTTCTTTATAAAATATTTAACGGAATTGGTATTGAATTAGTAGATAAATCTGAATATTAAATTATATTTGGAACACATTATTATCAAAGATTATAAATGCACAGAGGGATATCAGGGAAAGGATAGCACAAAGGAAAGAATTTTTTTAATTTGTAATAATATTTTTAAATATGTATAAGCTAAAACCCGTATTATTAAAATTACATTATAGACATTAATGTACGCAAACCAAGCGACTGGTTTAATTTTGGTTTCTTCTGAAGAAATGTTAAGCAAAATATAACCTCTGATTTTTCACTGAGTGGTTCTGTTATGTTGAAACCTACCTATCCAAGGATCCATCGTCCGTTTTTTTCTTCACTTTGTTTTACAATTTTGAAATTTTTTAAAATTACGGAACTCTTGTATTCGTGCAAAATTTTTCATTTTTTTTTGCGTATTTTTGCGTTTTATGACGTTTTATATAAATCAATATCGAGAAAAAAAAATTGGCTCGGTCAAACGGTCGATCGGTCGATAGGTCGATCGGTCTGTCCGGAAAATCTTGTGGGCACGATAAGTTAAGAACGTTTTAAGCTAGAGACTTGAAATTTGGCATACAGGTATGTTACCAAAAGTTCTCGCTCGGGATTGTCTTTGGTGAACAATGGGGTGCGACAAGAGGTGCAAAAGGGGAAAAATACTTTTTTTTTTCAAAAAAATTGAAAATTGCTATACTTAGGGGTTTTTAAGGTTGTTGAAAATTTATATATTGAGGTTTTTGAAGTCGCTAAAACAGAATCTAAAAATATTTTTTTTCCAAATCTACCTCCTGAGAGGTAGGGGTTAGTTTGGACTTTTTGCTGAAAGTGAATCTGATAATAAAAAACCATGTCACGGTCGGAGGTGAAAAATGTGAAAGCTCTTTTACTGGGCAGTGTATTTTCTGTGTTTTGGCTCATAATTTATAAAAAAATCATACATGCCATTAAAATGTCTAGTTGAAATTGAATCTCGTGCGGTATCGCGTAACCGACTTGACAATTGCATGTGCAGTTTCGGGAGCCAGGGATATGAAACTTTTGCCATGAAACTGGCTCATCCAGGGGTCTGTCAAGTATTTCAGGTAATACAGGTGTATAGAAGCAAAACCTATGTATTTGCTGCTGTGGATTTGGTGTGTTTTTTAAGATATTAACAATTAAAGGTCAGAAAATGTCTAGTTTTCCACATTTTTACAAACCAGTAAAAAAGTTTAGTTTTTTATTAACAATCAAAGTAACCGTCTAGACGCGTCCTGTAGAAAATTAAAAAACCTTCAAAATGGCTTTAGGATGATTTGTTGCTTAGAATCAAAATTTGCATATTATTCAATAAACAATAAATTTTGCAAAAATCAACCTACCTACGACTTTGTTATTGTGTAAAAAGTTGCGTCTTATAGTACACAATATGTGGTTAAAATTTCAGAACGATTCATTCAATATTTTTTGAAAAATTGGAATTGTTTATTCCAGAGTTGTTTTTTTTTTGTAATAATATTATGCATACAATAATGAAGCTATAATGATTCTACGGGTATCTTATGAAAATAGAAGAGTTGTTTTATCAAAAGAAATTATAAATATAAAAAAAATCGATTTTAGCATTGCAAAATTTCGTTACAGAAACACTGTCATTTTTTCCTTATAACCATTTTGAACAATTTTGTTGGAATTACTTTTAGGAGAATGATTTTTTCATATTCAAAAAGCTGTTATTTTTGAAAAAAAGATTGTTCTAGGTTAATATGGGACAAAGTGAGTCACTTTTTTTTAAATTCACAGCTACTTTATTTACATAAAATTGAATAAAAATCAATTATTTATAACAATATTTTGTATATTAAAGTATAAATTACCTATTCATATATTTGACAATAACAATAACACAAAAAATATTGATATTTTGCAAAAAAAAATGTTTAAATATTTTTACAATTTTTTTTATTTGCAAAATATCAGTAATTTTTGTGTTATTATTATAGAAATTGTTAATTTATACTTTAATATACAAAATATTCTTATAAATAATTAATTTTCGTTCAATTTTATGTGAACAAAGTAGCTGTGAATTTAAAAAAAAGTGACTAACTTTGCCCCATATTAACCTAGAACAAACTTTTCTTTTCTAAATTCGTGTAAAAGTTCCAGATTTTCGAATATGAAAAAAATAATTCTTCTAAATGTAATGACAGTGTTTTTGTAACGAGATTTTGCAATGCTAAAAATCGATTTTTTTATTATAGCCGGCGGAATATAGACAATTATAGACAATTATAGACAATTATAGACAATTATAGACAATTATAGACAATTATAGATAATTATAGACAATTATAGATGATTATAGACGATCGTGCCTCTCATTTACACGCATCCTGCGTTACGAAGGTTAAAGCGTAAAGTTAAGAGCGCGCTCGGCTATAGTGAAAATTATTACTATAATTAATAATTTCTTTTGATAAGACAACTTTTCCACTTTCATAAGATACCCGTAGAATCATTATATATTCATTATTGTATGCATAATACTATTGCAAAAAAAAAAACATTCTGGCATAAATAATTTCAATGTTGCAAAAACTATTGAATGAATCGTTCTGAAATTTTAACCACATATTAAGTACTATAAGACGCAACTTTTTACACAATAACAAAGTCGTAGGTTGATTTTTGCAAAATTTATTGTTTATATTGTTGCAAAATTTATTGTTTACATTGTTTTATTTATATGCAAATTTTGATCCTTTTTTGCAGTTTTCTAAGCAACAAATCATCCTATCGACATTCAAAAGCCATTTTAAAGGTTTCTTAATTTCCTACAAGATATTTACTTTGATTGTTACTCAACTTTTTTACTGGTATGCAAAAATGTGCAAAAATAGACATTTTCTGACCTTCAATTGTTAGTATCTTAAAAACCATACCAAATCCACTGCAGCAAATACATAGGTTTTTCTCTCGGTTTTTCTTTTATACACCTGTATTAATTGAAATACTTGACAGACCCCTGGTTGAGCCACTGTCCCCAACAGGGTATTTTTTTTGCTTATATAATATGTATTTTTTTTTTTTGAAAATTTGTAAAAGTGCAATATACCATTCACTGTAAATAGTATGTAGTGGAATGCGTAGCTTATTTTTTAGTTTCTATCAAGTTAAGAGATATGTAGTCAGTAACTATGGTTTGTTACTTTTTTTTAATATCTTGATATTTATCGTGTCTGATCCACAAAAAAGTTTTATCTTCTAAAAAGCAAACGGATTTTTATGGCATTTTTATGTTGCAGAAGAATCTATACGATATAAGTATTTATTATGTTTTTATCCTTAGTCTAAACAAATACTATAAAAAAGTCGTCAGGAATGTTATTTTCAAAGCAATATGTAGTAAACTTCTTTGCATGTAATTTTTTAAGAATAAGCATAGGTACATGGATTTTTATTATTTTATTATTAATTTTCGTAGCACTACACTCGTTTTAAAATAGGAAAAAACAATATCTAAAAGGAATAGCCTTTATTTCGCTTTGGTTTATCGACAATTTTTCCCATTAAATTTTTATTTTAACTTAACTTACTCTATGTATACCGTAATTTCACGCCAATTATAGTCCAGTTACAAAACTAAAGTCCATGTTTTGACTCCACCTCCATAGGGGCGGGGGGTAATTATTTTTACATTACATACATTACATTACATTACAATTTTATTTAACCTCGTACTATTCTACTTAATTAAGCATCCCCTAAGTCCAACGCTAGTAGTAGAGGGAACCATCGGCTTTAATTGACTTTCGAACCAATTTATAAGGAGTGTCCGCTTCACTTACGCCTTCGCCAAATTTCAATTATTAATTAACTATTTGGGTAGTAAACTCGTCAAGTACGACGCGGTAGTCCACTACACCAATCCTCCCTTTTAATTGTTTACAATTCTTTATTTAAATTGGTGTATAGGAGGTAATAGGGTGGAACTTATATTCTTCTTTTATGCAAACCATATTTATATCCCTTCATATTTAAGAATATTCTCCTTTCAAGCATACCATATTCTTATCCTTTCAAATTTAAAATACAATTTTGCTTTAAAGGAGAATATATTCTCTTCGTTATATCCAAATCACACATTCTTGATTTAAGACAATATTTTTATCTATGAATAGGTTTCTTATCCAAAGTTCTAGGTTTGGATTGTTTTAATTGTTTTTGGTAAATCTATGCCACTATGTATGGTAACCGAGTTGCAAAATGTTTTATACCAGCCGAGGTCTAAATTTTTCCTTTCTTCAGGTCAGGGTTACAAAGTTATATGTGCCATGCACTTTGCATGGCACATAAAACTTTGTAATCTAACCTGATGCTTTACCTTAGTGAACTAAATATTCAGTTTACTTTTTACAGTGTAGGCTTAGTACAAACAAAGTAAGCGGTTTCGTCAAAAATTCTACAGCATAAGTTTACATTAGTTTTTCCCAAGGTTTTATGAGAATGGAGAAATCAAGATTTCTCATCTTCTCGATTTCCAGCAAGAACCAAGATAGGAATAATTTACAAAATGAAGGAAATACGAGACTACGTCGTGTGATGTAAACTGGATTTTTTTTCAGGTATAGTCGAGCGGAGATTATAACTTACTCAGTTAGATTAGCAATCCAATCTTCTAAAGTATAGTTAAAGTATAGCCGAGCGGAGAATATAACTTACTCAGTTAGATTAGCAATCCAATCTTCTATAGTTAAAGTATAGCCGAGCGGAGAATATAATTTACTACCAGTTAGTCACTTTATTTCGAAGCCGTAAGTTCTAGTGAGCTTATGAAATGGCGCCTTGGAAACAGATTAAAACAATACTTCTTAACTTAAGAACAATATATTAAACAAATGAAATTAAAATTCTTCAAGAACCTGAAAGATTATTTCTTACTTCTAAGTTCTACTTCTATGCAAAGCTCTTAAATTCTGGTTTCCGTTATATTGTAGAGATAGTAGTTTGCCTTTAAATACTACTAAATTAAATCATTGTATGTTTGAAAATCCAACTATTCACACTAATTTCTAAAGCCCAATTCGTTGCCCACATTTCTACCAGTGTAAATATTAAAACCGGTATGTATAAATCCTTTAAATATTTTTACACAATATTTTTCAAAGTTCATTATCGCCAAAATTCCAACAGTGCAAATCGAATCCGACCCGAATAAACTTTCAAAATTATTTTAAAGTGTTCAAACTAAAAATATCTTTAAGTGTCCAAAATTGCGTTACAAGTCCCAAAAGTATTCAAAGTTCAAGAAAGAAAATATTAAAAGTAATTTTAATCAAAAAATAGTTCTTTAAGTTATACTTAATAGGCAGATAACAAATCCCCTGGTTTATTCACTATTTTCACTACATTTTCACTTTTACACATACAGTGCATGCGTCATAGTCTTTTGCGTTTATATACATCCGAGCGCTCAAAATTGTGAGCGCTCAAATATATTATCTAGTAATAGTCAAGATTTATGTGAACGCTTACCTAAAAATCGACTGTAATCACAATTTACTGCGTTTCTGCTAAGTAGTATAGTATAATGCTTTAAATGATATTGCAGTTCCAACCTTGAAAATCAAGACTGTCGCGAGAGTCCTGCTGGATGAGACTTTAGTCGAGAAATGGTTAAGACAAGATCAACCTATATCTTGAAATTAAAAACTAGATCATCAACAACAGTTTTCTTGACTCTTCACACAGAAAATTATTGTCTTAAATCAAGAATATGGTGATTTTTATATAACGAAGGGAATATATTCTTTTATGCATACCATATTCTTATCCTTTCATATTTGAGAATATATTCTCCTTTCAAGCATACCATATTATTATCCGTTTATATTTAAATCACACATTCATGATTTAAGACAATTTTTTTTTCTGTGTAGTAAAAACCCAATTTTAGCCGGCAGTGTATATATCGTAAGCCTAACTGCATATTGAAAAGCACCTCATTTTGATGGTGTACTCAAACTGCTATTTTGCTATTTGAATATGATATGTAATAGTGTTTGTATATTCAAAGGAAATTGCACTAATATTTTATAGATATTTGAAGGTAAATATAATCTTTTTTTCACTACTAGCTTTAGAATATACCATTATTTATCATGTTTCCAGACTGTAAAATCAATTTTCTTCACCTATAGCAAAAATAATTTTTTCTCTCCTAGTATGAGTAAATTTTATAAACAATTGATTTCTGTCACTTTAGATGTTTCAGTTCTTTGTGCAATTTTTACTAATTAAACCCAAGAAAATAGCTTTAAATAACTTTCTATTTATTAAATATAATTAATTATAATTCAATAATACTAACTATACGTTGCCAATGCAATTTATTCAAAAAATAAAACATTCGTTTTGGGTTAATTTTGGCAAATTTTAATCGTCACTTTTCAGTACTTAACAGTTTCGGTCTATATTAGACCTTTATCAAAAGCTAAAAATTACAATGGGATAAGATATAACGCATAATTTTAAAAATATTAAAAGTTTTTTAAAATGAACCTAACCTAAAAAACTTACCATCTAAATTATGAGCATTATTTTTACAAATTCCGAACATACCATGGAACTAATTACTGGCTACTTATACAAACATTACATTACACAGTTACATAATTTGTTTGAACTGAATAGATCAAACTAATTAACATTTTATTAAAATTACAAAGTGCAACCGTACAGGTCATGGCTGCCAAGAGATGTTCAAGGGTTGTTCCAATTATAACAACAATGATGGTGTATCGTTATTATTATTATTATTATTATTATTATTATTATTATTAATAGTGATGATGCATAGTATATTGTGGAATTGTACCATTTCAATATTGTTCTGTTAGTAAAATTGCTGGCTTTATTTATAATTGGAACAACCCTTGAACATCTCTTGGCAGCCATGACCTGTACGGTTGCACTTTGTAATTTTAATAAAATGTTAATTAGTTTGATCTATTCAGTTCAAACAAATTATGTAACTGTGTAATATAATGTTTGTATAAGTAGCCAGTAATTAGTTCCATGGTATGTTCGGAATTTGTAAAAATAATGCTCATAATTTAGATGGTAAGTTTTTTAGGTTAGGTTCATTTTAAAAAACTTTTAATATTTTTAAAATTATGCGTTATATCTTATCCCATTGTAATTTTTAGCTTTTGATAAAGGTCTAATATAGACCGAAACTGTTAAGTACTGAAAAGTGACGATTAAAATTTGCCAAAATTAACCCAAAACGAATGTTTTATTTTTTGAATTAATTATAATTATCACCAATTATTACAATCAATAATTAGCTAAATATTATAAAAAAAATAAAAAAAACTAAATTTTTAAACGTCAGTTCAAAGTATTTATTTGATCAAATGTCATTGATCAAGGCTACTTGATTTTTATGAAAATTTCAAGAAATACCATTTCTGTTAATAATTTATTTTATTATTTGAATAAAAATAGCTAAATAGTTCTAGTAGTGAAAAAACTAATATATAAACCACGGTAGAGAAGACTATTGTAGCCTCGCATTCTCAAAAATAAAAAATTTCTCGATTTTTATTTTGAGCGGGGCATATTTTGATTTTACTCAACTGTGTATAATCTTTTGCCGTCAAAAAGGTTTAAATAATACCATAGAATTGTCTATCCTTATTTGGAGGACTTTGCCGTTCTAGTTTTAATATTGTTTTGTTTTTTGAAATCATCGACATTCGACACTTATTTTTTTCAAATTGATGAACTGTAGCCAAGTTATTCTTGAGAGAATACATTTGACCCGTGTCCATATGAATTTTTAGTATTATTTTTTTGGCCTTTTATCAACTCCATTCTTATTTTTACAATATATAAAATAATAAAATCAAAATGGGAGGATTGGTGTAGTGAACTACCGCGTCGTACTTGGCGAGTTTACTACCCAAAATAGCGTGAGTTCTATTCTCAACGGCACCGATTTGTCTTTTTCAGTTAATTAATAATTGAAATTTGGCGAAGGCGTAAGTGAAGCGGACACTCCCTATAAATTGGTTCGAAAGTCAATTAAAGCCGGTGGTTCCCTCTACTACTAGCCCACACAAGTCCTGGACTAAGGGGATGCTTAATTAAGTAGAATAGTACGAGGCTAAACAAAATGTAAAAAAAAAGAAATCATTGCAAAAAATAATAAAATATCAGCGGTTCTCGAGTTTTTGAAAACTGGATTAGCGCGCTGATCTAGTTTTCAAAAACAAAAACCAAATAACATAAGTTTTAAAGATGGCGCCCCTTAAAGTCAGAATATTATGACGTCACTCATGTAAGATGTTCCCTTAAAAATTAAAATCGATTTATTCAAAAGTTTTTTCTAAAAAATATTATTTTCAGAGTTATCGTATTTATTCATTTGAAAAATCCCACAATGTATAATCTAACAAACGAAATTTGTCTTTGTGAAAAGCAAAACCATTTCTCTAAAAACATTAATCCACAATATGCTATAGAATATACCTGACTATATTGTTTAGTGCTACATTGTTCATTCTACAATATATATTTTGAATAGTCAGATTAAGATAATCCTCCTCTTTAGCAGAGTTCTTAAAGAACGGTTTTGGTGCTATTGTCGGATTGGTTTCGTTAATCAACAAACAATACTATATTAGTAATACTAATACTCTGCGTAATATAATATTACGCGCAGAGTATGCCAACCTAGTTTTTAGTACACGAGAGTGCTTATTTTTTTACGAGGCGGAGTCAAACTGACAGCTATGTCAAAATAATTTTTAAACTTTATTTTTAACTGATATTTGGAGTTACTAGCTATAGGTAGTAGAAAAAATAGTATATGCACCACGTATGCGAACTGTCTTAAGTGTTCTCGACTGATTTTTTGCCTCGACTCCGTCTCAGCAAAAAAACTTCAGTCTCGAACACTAAACACTTAGTTCGAATACTAGGTGCATAATATACTATTATAACAGAAATAAAAAAATAACATTGGTAAAATAACGAAAAACTATCAGGTACTTAATTTAATAGCAGTTTAATCTTTTGGCTGGCCCGAACCTTAATTTCTGTATATTTTGGTTTTTGCGTATACAGGGTGTATTTGAAATAGGGTAGGAAATTTTAACAGGTGATTCTACATGATAAAATATGACAAAAAGTTCCTATAAACATATGTCTAAAAATGTGTCATAAGGGAGATACGCCCCTTTGAAATTGGCTAAAATAATCGGTTTTTATTTAATAACTCAGGAACCCTTTGAGATATATTAACGAGGTTTTGCACGTGAATTAATCCTAATAAGGCCCATCTTTGTATGTCATTTTCACGTACTTATTTAAACCAGGGGTGTGCGAAACGGGGGGGCCTTATTAGTTTTTTGTCCCAAACTTTTTTCTGTGTAACTTTTTTGCAATTTTATTTTTGAAATATGATTCCTCAGGTCAAAATACATAAAAAAGATACTGTAGGATTAACCGTTTTCGAGAAAAGTTCATTTGAAGGTGAAATTTCACGGTTAGAGGACGAAAAATTAAATACTAAAATGTCGAAAACCAAGATTTTAATGATGCAATGTTATTCTACATCAAAAACTAAGAAAAAAAGTTTCATACATGTAGGTCGAAAAAACGCTTTTAAAGCTACCATAGCCCTTTAAAAATGGTGCATATTTAGGAGACCATAGCTCCATGAGGATTGATTTTTGGAAATACCTGTATATGAGGTTTTTTTCTTAGTTTTTAATGTACATTCGCCTTGTATCATTAAAATTTTGGTTTTCAACATTTTAGTATTTAATTTTTCGTCCTCGAACCGTGGAATTTCACCTTCAAATTAATTTTTCTCGAAAACGGTTAATCCTACAGTATTACAACAAGAGTACCTTTTTTATGTATTTTGGCCTGAGGAATCATATTTCAAAAATAAAATTGCAAAAAAGTTACACAGAAAAAAGTTTGGGACAAAAAACTGATAAGCCCCCCCTCGTTTCGCACACCCCTGGTTGAAATAAGTACATGAAAATAACACATAAAACTGGCCTTGGTAGGATTAGTTGACGTGCAAAACCTCGTTAATATATCTCAAAGGGTTCCTGAGTTATTAAATAAAAACAGACTTTTTTAGCCACTTTCAAAGGGGCTTAGCTCCCTTATGACGCATTTTCAGACATATGTTTATAGGAACTTTTTGTCATATTTTATGATGTAGAATCATCTGTTAAAATTTCCTACACTATTTCAAATACACCGTGTATAATTCTTTAATTCCTTGGCAATTTTTATTATTTTATCACCAAATTTGGTAAATGAATTGTTAAAATTGATTTTTATTCGCTTCTCTGCCAAATTGAAATTTTTCGGTTAAAAGTGACACTTTTATTGAGGATTTTTCTTTTGTTTTACTGGCAAAGTACTTAAATTGTATTTTGTCTTACTTTGGTGGGCTGCAGCCAGCAGTACTTTTGCGGTCCGTTATGGAAAATTGTCAGATAATTGACAGAACCAAATTAAAACTAATTTTAATTATTGTTTAACTTTTTTTTTGTTTAGAAGCGAAAAAAAAAAATAGGGTATGATACACGGATATTAGATTCACTTTTAGCATCCTCAAAAACCCCAATATACCAGTTCTCATAAAACCTACCCCCCACCCATCAGGGGGTGAAATTATATACCAATTTTGAAGAAAATATTGAAAATATTTAAAAATATTTACCTCCTCACCCCGTCGGGGTGGAGTTAGAAAAATCTTATTATCAGATTTAATTTCAGCAACCCCTATACAGCAATTTTCAAATTTTTCTAAAAAAAAATGTGTTTTGCCCTATGTTTGTTTTATGTTTATGTTTGTTTTTAACCTCGTACTATTCTACTTAATTAAGCATCCCCTAAGTCCAGGACTTGTGTGGGCTAGTAGTAGAGGGAACCACCGGCTTTAATTGACTTTCGAACCAATATATCTAGGGAGTACGCCTTCGCCAAATTTCAATTATTAATTAACTGAAAAAGGCAATCGGCGCCAGTGAGGTTTGAACTCACGATCGACCGACCGGTCAAGGCTATCCGAAATTTTTAAAATTTTCAAAATGGGAAAGCAATATCTGGCTACTTATTATTCTTTTATAATATATTTAAAAAACGTATATTATTTTTCTTATAAGGCGCAAGATTTTCTACGTTTTTACTAATTTAAGAAAATTTTTGTATAATTTTGCCTAATTGCCCATTTTAATTAGTTAAAAAAAAGGCAAACATTTTCGCCTGCGCCATTTTAATTCTTTTCCAGATTTTGGAAAAAATGTGTGGAGCCCCTCCCGAAAAAAGATCCTGGATACGCCCTTGGTTGAGACCTACCTATTCTTACGTATTTTGGGATACTATCTGCTCTAAAAAAAAGGCAACTTATCAGCTCATTTTTTTGTTACACTGAAAAAACCGTCTAAAATGGTGAAAATCTCATCCGCAATTTCAGTGTAGCAACAAAATGAGCCCATGAAGTGCCTTTTTGATGACAGATTCGTGTTTACCATCCCAAAATACATAAGAATGGGTGGATTTCAAGTCCAGCACAGACCATTTTTTTTGTGGCCGGTGTAACTTATATTAAAAGTATTTTTATCTAAATCTAAACAATTTTAAGTTTTGTTCACACGTACGTCCGTCCGTATGTCACAAATTTTGTGTACAGGGTGATCCAGAATTCCCGCCCTCGTCATTTTTCTCGGAAATGGTAAGGGATATTAAAAAAATTCAAGAACCATGTTTTATAGTACTAGTACTTGTACTACAAGTTAAATACCGAAAGACGCTTTCATCATAATACTCGTTGGCCCTGTGGCGACCTCTATATTTTTTCCCCATGGTAAATGATTTTTTATTTATGAAATTAAGATCTTTAAATTAGAATAGTTCACTTTCATATCTTTTTTTTCTGCGATCATTTATTTTATAGTTATAGGCTGTCAAAATTTGCTTAATTAACTGTGCATAACTGTTTAACCATTACAGATATTGAAAAAAAAATCAAATGAGTTACTTTTACCCTTATAAATACCTATTAATTTTAAAAGGTATCCAATTTAAAAAAGGTCCCAAGTGCCATCACAACTCTGATTATCCGTTATTTAAAAACTGGATTACTATATTTGTGGTTTGTTAAATGCAGGCAAGCATTTTATTAATTCTTGAGTATTCGTTTTGTATCTAATAATTATTATTTAACTCTTTTTAATAAAATAATAATATATTATATATTATGCGAACAGCATTTTTTGTCCTTGTATGATAAACTACCATTATATAAGGACTTTTTTTTCAGAAAGTGGCAAACTCTATAATTTTGATTATATTAATATGTAATGTGATTATATTCTTTTATGCATTTTTTTTTTTTTTTTGAAAATTTGTATAATTTATTCCTTATTAAAAGTATTTCTCCCTAAAAACTTAAATATAAATTTTTGTTTTTTTTTATTCATAATTTATGAACGAACATAGTCTTTCTCCCTGTTTTGTTACATAATAAAATCTATTTTGTTTTTAGTCTTAGAAAATTATGATTTTTCTTTTTTTTTGCAGACAAAAAGTCGACATAGAAAAAATGGCGACCGGTCCTGGCGGCATTCCTGCCGATGCCATATACACGACGACACCACGAGGGGGCGCCACTGGCGTCCACCACCACCTTCACCAGCAGGGCACCAGTCCAGATGCAATGAAGGTACGTCTCGCAGCAATGGTGCTCCAACCTCCTACTAGAGTGTAGCACTGCACATTAGGGCCGGGGCGGCCGGGGCCTTTTTTGGGACGGGGCCGGCCCGCCACGGTCATTGAGTATAAGTGTTAACTGTTTTGACTTTTTTTTATTTGTTTTTCTTTATTAATTTATGATTTCTTAAATTAGGTCAGTATATTTGTTAAAAATAATTTTAATTTTAGAATTCTAAAATATAAAAGTAAAAAATAACAAAAAAAAAGTGGTAGGTGACGTGAGTTAAGTCAATTTATGTTAATTGCTACCTTTTAATTTTTTTTTTTTCGTTTTAATTTGCCTGTTAAAAACAAATGTATTTTGGTTATAGCGTTCCTCTTATATATGAAAATGTTAAAAATACTAATAAGAAACTATATTTCTTTAAATTAAAGTGCCTTTTATGTGGCAAATACAACAAAAGTTATTAAGAAAAGTTGATTAGAATCAACATCTAGGCCCCTATACCAAATTTCAAAATCCTGGGCCAACTATGATTTTTCATTTTTTAAATTTGTATCAACATTGTAGCTTTTTAGTAACCCATGCGTCAAAAAGTAATTCAGGAAAGTTGCTTGAAATCAAAGCCTAGGTCCGTATCCCAAATTTCAAAATACTCGGCCAACTTTGATATCTCACATTTTCTTGTATGTTTATTCCCCAACTCAAAGAATTTTATTTTTAACAAAGTTGGCTGAGGATTTTGAAATTTGGGATATGGACCTAGATTTTGATTTCAATCAAATTACTAAAAAGCTACTATGTTGGAAAAAAATAAAAATATCATTTTTAATAATTTATCTCTAAATTCAGCATAAGTTAATTGTATTTTTTATTTATAATTAAATAAACTTTTAATACGCAAATTAATATTTAAATATTTAATCCAAATTTACTGACCTATAATTTTGTTTTTTGTTTTGTTATGCGCTGGCTTAATTTGTGTAGAATTGTGTTTTAATCCAAAATTTATGTTTTGCTTTTTCTTATTTGCACATTATTTGTTTATGGAAAAATAAGGTAGAGAACAATACCTACATGGTGTCCCATAATGCTTGATTAGACTTTCAATTATAATTACAAATTGACAATTGACAATTATAATTGTCAATATTTTAAATGTATACAATAATTAATAATTAATTATTAACATCAGAAATTCATCCATCAAACCATTTTGAAATTTATGACATAGATCTACCTCTTGCTGTTATTTGTACATAAAAAAGAGAGATAAATAAAATTCTTAATATACATGAACTTCGTTAAAGCGTAGTTAATATCGAGGTTAATATTTTTTAAGTTACTCTATCTGCAGTATTAAATCAAGAACATACAATATTTGTTTGTTTTTAATTTGTTACAACCAAATATTTTGTTTACCAGTGTAGTAATGTTTCAAATGGAAGTATTCCCATTTTAATTTTAGTGTTAAAATCAAATAACTTTATTGGAAAAAATAATTTTAGAAAATTCTTCAAGGAAAAATATTTTTGGTATTATTTTTTCAGTAATTTTAGAACTGAATTGTTAAATAACATAACAAGCCTATATAAAATATAATAACATAACAAGCCTATAACTAATGCTACGCTTTCCATTATATACCATCCACTGTAAATAATATAAATGCGTTTAAAAACGCAATTTAAAATTATTAAAAAAAAAAAATTTAAACAAAAATCTGTTTTTGAAAAAAAAAAAAATAAAAAAAAAAACAAAAATATAACCCTTCCTTTCAAATATTTTTCAAAATAAATTTGTTTTTCGAAAAACGAGATAATTATTTAAAAATTTCACCCCCAATAACTTCCTTTTTTTGGGCATTTTAAAAATAAATAGAGGTCTTCCCCTCATAGAACAGGCAAACAGGCGGACAGACGTACTTTTGAAACACATTTGTATCCAAGAATTATTGTCTAGGACGTTTTTTGGCGACTTTGGGAAATTCGAAACTACCGTATTATACTTCTAGCGCTTACACGCTGTGAATAGTATAATAACATGCTGTAATTTCAAATACGATTTACGTACAGAAGGCATTAATACTCGTAAAATAATCAGGGTCCATTAATTCCCCAAAGGTCAACAGCAATAATTTTATTAATCTGCAGATTACTCGTTATAACTCGTGCCAAACCCCAGCTAAAACATTAATTTAAATTTGAAAATTATGAAGCAATTTAGGTATTAACTATAGTGTATGCTATACAATATTTACACTTAGTGCTACTAAGAGTGCCGATGTATTGAAATCTTCGCCGAAAAGTAAAAATCTTTGACCAGGTTTTTTTTTACATTTCTCGACATTTTAGACCATTCTGAGTCGAAATCAGAAAAAAAAAAAATTGCGTCCGTCTGTCTGTCTGTCTCTCTGTCTGGGTGTAAACTCTCTAACTCCATTTCTACATGAGATATCGTCTTTTGGGGGTAAACGATTGGGGGTAAGGGGGTAAAAATAGGGAAAACTCCTATTTTTAGAGTTTTTTGTTTATAATTAAGGCAATTATTATTGTATTTGGTTAATTTAGCACTTACATAAAAGATAATTTTAAATTGGTCAAAAAATGTTATAAACAACGTTTTTCTAAAACGCATTATTTTCGAGATATTTATAACCCGATTTCAAAAAATTATATTTTAAATAAAAGCCCTTTTAAGCCCTATAAAAAACGTTATATACAGTTTTTTGCTAGAATATAATGTTTTAAAGATACAGAATTTAAAATCAAATAAAACACCTAGTTTGAAAATTGCAAACTAAATGGCTCTAGTGTACAATAGTGCCGATGTTTTGACAGGGTGCTTGCAACGTTTCATCTAGTTACAATTTATAATTTGACAAAATTTAGTATTTATTATTTGTATTTTTTACTATTGTGTAGATATTTTGAAAATGCAGAATTAATTTTGTTTAAAATAAAAACTCCGTTTGATTTAATTTAAAATATAATACTATTAATTAAAGCACCAAACATCAAAAAGTTATTAAATGTGTAACTAAAAATATTAATCTCCAAACTGACAGCAAATCTTGATAAATAAAAACTTGACAAGTATTTTGGGACACACAATATTCCAAATGAATGTTTTAAATTCATAAAATATTCATAAAGCAATTTTCATGAACAAATATTATTTTAAATTTTATTGTTTTAGTTTCCTTAATTGGTTAATATACGTTTTGTTTTAATTTTGAATCTCAAAACAGTTTTCACGGGAATGAACACTGCCATTTTTACAACTGTTTGATTTTTGTTTTGTTTTCTGTTTTAATGGCACTGTGTGCACTAACAAACTTTATAACTATGACTTAAAGTTTATTATTTATTAAAAAGTAATATTTATTTATTAAAAGTAATATTTTTTATTTAAAACTAATAATTCTTAATATTTTAACTACCAGCAATGACTTTATAGCTTTAGCTAATTATTTAATTTTGATAGAAATAACATTTTCTGTATTTTAGAGAAACTATATACCTTTTTTATGAGGCTATAAATATTATTTTATTGCGAGCCTTAAATTAAGATATATTTTGTTAAATATTAAATATTTTTCTTGTGGGATCTAAAAAAAACAGACACCTTTAATTTTCAAATTGTTTCTGCATAAAAAAATCATAGTATCTTAATTTTGCAATAACATATGATAGCAGCAAAGGGAACGTTCAAGTATTACGTAACGCAAATTGTACCAAAATTCATACACTTCATACCTCGGTTCTCGCGTTATTCAAGGCTCTAGAGATGTCATGTTTTGGCTACCCCCCCTAATAGGGGGTGTGTTATGGGGGTAGCCAATATATGAAATCTCTATAATCTATTATAACGCGAGAACCGGGGTATGAAGTGTATGAATTTTGGTACAATTTGCGTTACGTAATACTTGAACGTTCCCAAAGGGACCTTTATAAAATCTAATTTTTAAATATAAAAATCTTTTTTATTACCGTTTTAAAAATTCAATCTGTACACCAAAATCGTATAATTAAAATACTGTTTTAGATACAGTAGTTTCGTAAGAAAAAAAATATGCTCACAAAATATTTATAAAATTTAATTCTTCCTCAATTTTGTTTAAAAAAATTATTCACATATTAAACTTTATCTTGACTAGTTTAGTTTAACTTAAACTTAAACTCCGATACAAAATCTTTATAGAAATATAATATATTGATTTTAATCTTTTTTTTAAGAATACAATGAAAAAACTCAAAATTATAGAGCCAACGTTTCGCCCCTTATTGTTGGGGCTTCTTCAGGGAAAATTAAGAAATAGAATTTAAATATAAAAATATGATAATAATAATCCCCTTTTTTATAAAATATATGAAATATCAAGATCGGTATACCCAAAAATAAATTAAAAATTTATTTAGATTTTAAACTCTGCGTAAAATGTTTTTTTATAATTTATAGAGCACAAGTGGGACGTAAATCAAAGATGACCATTTTATAATTTGTTTTCAGAATCCTCATGAGGTTATGAGGTTAGTCGGATTACTTTTTTTAATTTGACTAAAAAAATGTGAAATATATGTCATAACAATTTTTTTTTTAAGTTTTTTCAAAAGAGTTTTTACTTTTCAGAATAGGGAGGTACCTAGGTGCGTGACTCTCTCTTGGTACGTTTAGATACTTTAATTTGTTAAACAGTCACATGGGAAAAATATTTAAATTAAATTTTAATTAAAATTACGTAAGCAGGGAAAAATAAATTTAGTTTTAATACTCTTTTTTTGGAGGAATTATTTAACAATCTTCTCTGGAATTAAAAAATAGTAGATTAGAAATATATTACTAATACATAATATAATTGCCATTAAAGAATTACAGTAAATTATATATTTTATCAAAATAAAATATATTTACGGTAAATTATAAAAATTGCACGTAGCTGGTAGTTAAAATTTAATATTTCCATTAGAAGTAAATTATTTAATATTGCTTTTTTTGTAGTCATTCTACCAAAGAATTAGAAGTAAAAATTTATTAATTATATATTTAATTAGAAACATTAAATTTTAAATTGTTAGATTATAAAATTACGTAATTGACTTAGATTTTTATACCTAAACATTATAGTTTCTTTTTATGTTTATTTTTATCGTTTTTCGTTTAGTGCACTAATTTTGGACTAATATATTTTTAAGTTTTATTTTTTTAGAAAAGTTTGAGATTACCTTAATTATTTTAAAAGTTGTAAATAGGCTATTTGGAAAATGCTATCAATGTTTTTGACAATAAAAATATATTGTAATGATACAGGGTGGATAATCTCAATATCTATTCTAAAATATGATACACAGGTCTGTAAAATTATTAAGCTACAAAAAGTACAATTACATCATTAAGTCTGTACAAAATTAATTATAATTTTGTTATTCTAAATAAATAACAAAATTTTAGCTCGAAAGAGAAATATATTGTTTTTTCACTACTAGCTTTAGAACATACCATTATTTATCATGTTTTCAAACTGTGAAATAAATTTTCTTCACCTATAGAATTATTAATTTTTTCTCTTCTAGTAGGAATAAATTTTATAAACAATTAATTTCTGCCACTTTAGATGTTTCAGTTTTTTGGCAAAATTTTCCTAATTAAACCCAAGAAAATAGCTTGAAATAACCTTTTATTTATTAAATATAATTAATTATAATTATTGCCAATTAATACAATCAATAATTAGCTAAATATTATGAAAAAAAATTAAAAAAAAAACTAAATTTTTAAACGTCAGTTGAAAGTATTTATTTGAGCAAATGTCATTGATCAAGGCTACTTGATTTTTATGAAAATCTCAAGAAATATTATTTCTGTTAATAATTTACTTTATTATTTGAATAAAAATAGTTAAATAGTGCCAGTAGTGAAAAAACTAATATATAAACTACGGTAGAGAAGACTATTATAGCCTCGCACTCTTAAATACGCGGGGCTATAAAAAATGTCTTCTCTACCTTGGTATATAATTACTATTAGATCTATCGTATTTAAAATTTTTACAGTTATCTGTGTATGATTTATTCAATATATTATCCAAATAAGAGTGCTTAATTAATAATCATGTTTAATAATTATTATTATTAATTAAAAAAAATATTGTACATAATAGCGAATGAACTTTTTCTGATATGTGGTCACTAAGTAACGCACTAGCTGCACTTTGTATATATTGCACATGCACATTTTAACACAGGAGTAGATATACCGGGTGCCACAAAATAGTGGTACACCCCTATAACCTTTTTGTTTATTAAGTTATCAAAATGAAATTGGGTGGATGTAAATAATTAAATAAAACGCATTTTTTTGGCATTGTAAAAAAGTTTTTGTCACTTCCGGTTTCGCCGGAAATTACCTCAACTTTTGATTTTTAAATGGAACACCCTGTATATTTTTACATATTTTGATTCAAAACTGAATTCTGAGTACAATTGTATAATTTGACAATTTTCTACAGAACATGTATTTTTTTTAATTAAATTTTAATTTTAAATCTAGTTAGCTTTGAAATATGCAAAATTATTTTTGGCTTAGGATTTTTTTTAGGAAAAATATGAAACAACGTTATTTAATTATTAACCGATTTGGAGATCTTTATAACTAGGAAAATCAATTTTTTCAATAAAACTGTTTTTTTTTAATGGGAATGTACCGGTACCGTAGTACTATTAAATAACATATTTTTTTTCTTAAAATATTGACACCCATCTCACTGTATTTCAATCAAAATTTATGGACAAAAAATTACAATTCAAAATAAACAAAAAAGAAAAATCCACAATAAAACAACTTTTTGTTAAATTTCAAAAAATATAACATTAAACAAAAACAATGGATTTATAAAAGCAGCATTTTTATTTATTATTATTTAAATTAATAAATTTTTATTCTATTTAATAATTTTAACAATTTAACGTATTATTAATTATTTGAACTACCCAATTACTACTCATATCAACGATCGTTTTTTGTTTTTTATTAGAAACTCTAAGGTAACTAAGTTTTATGTTTAAAAAAATAAATAAATATTATGAAAATACAAAAAAGTGCTGCTTTTATATGTGCATTGTTTTTGTTTAATGTTATATTTTTTGAAATTTAACTTAAACAATATTAACACTTAAAACAAAAATAATAACTGATTAAAAAAGTTGTTTTATAGTGATATTTCTTTTTTATTTATTTTTAATAGTAATTTTTGCCAATAATTTTTTATTGAAATACAATGGTATGGGTATCGATGAATCTTTTAAGAAAAAAATATGTTATTTAATGGTACTACGGTACCAGTTCCTGCCCATTGAGTTTTATTGAAAAAAAATATTTGCCTAGTTTTAAAGAGCTCCAAATTGGTAAATAATTAAATAAAACGTTGTTTCATATTTTTCCTTAGAAAATTACTATGCCAGGAATAATTTTGCATATTTCAAAGCTAACTAGATTTAAAATTAAAATTTAATTAAAAAATTACATGTTCTGTCAAAAGTTGAAAAATTATACATTGTACTCAGAATTCAGTTTTGAATCAAAATATGTAAAAATATACAGGGTGTTCCATTTAAAAATCAAAAGTTGAGGTCAGTTCAAAAAATGCGGTTTATTTAATTATTTACATCCACCAAATTTCATTTTGATAACTTAATAAACAAAAAAGTTATAGGGGTGTACCATTATTTTGTGTCACCGGGTATTTAAACACATTATTGAATTTTATATAAAGAAGTTTTAAAATAATTAACTAATCCAAAGATAGTACGACCCTTGAGTATGTAAAATTATAATAAAAACTTTTATCGTATCAAAAATAAAGATAATAAATTAAAAATTATACTGGTTATTTTATCTAAAGCGAAGCAACAAATAAGGCAGACTAACATCTCTACTCTAAATTTCTCTACTCCCTAACATCCCTACTCCATAACATCCCTACTCCACAACAACTCTACTCCGTAACATCTCTACTCCATAACATCTCTACTCCGTAACAACTCTACTCCACACTATAAGGACTTTATTAGCCACTTAATAATAAATAAGCAGTTCAAAGAACAAAGAATTTTCTTCTTCTAGATTATTTTATTTTTTTCCTAGAAAACATTTATCTTTAAATTCAAATCTAGAACAATCATAAATGAATTATTCTAAAAGCCACAATGACCGCGTACTCTTAATATGCACTAATAAGTAAGTAATTAATAAATTAAATTCATATTTGACAGTGACTTAGCATGACAAATATTCATTTGAGTTAAGACAAGTGGCTAATCGAGTGCATATAGTGCGGAGTAGAGTTGTTACGGAGTAGAGATGTTATGGAGTAGAGATATTACGGAGTAGAGTTGTTGTGGAGTAGGGATGTTATGGAGTAGGGATGTTAGGGAGTAGAGAAATTTAGAGTAGAGATGTTAGTCTGCCACAAATAACTCTAAAAATATGTTTTTCATTTTTACTATCTTTAAAGTCCAAACGAATCTCTCTTTTTTGTTGTTTCGTTTTTATCTGAAAAATGTGAGTTGGTTCGTTTATGCCAAAATGCCTCGTAAAACCTTTTTTATATATTTTTGGAGTTATTTATTAGTTTTAAATGGAACACCCACAAGATCTCAAACCACTAGTTTATAATGGCTTTGCACGCTTTTTTAACATTTTCTTACGCATTTTCACTCGATGAATTCGAATCCGTCAAGAAAAATAAGTAAAATTTGCGAATATCGGAGATATTAACCCGGATCGGATGGAATCATAGCTAACAATATTGTTTCTCATGTTTGCTTGATAACTGGTACCGGGTGAGGTCGCTAACCGAATTTAATGTCAAAATTAAATATTCAACATGGCGAATTTAAAATTCCGACGAAATTAAAAAATATATATTTTCAATACCTATGGTTATAGTAACCTTTTAAAATTTTGACAGTAGGTAAATTCGGTTAAGGCAACCACAAAAACCCCCGATAAAAGTTTTTAAGCAAAATAAAAAAAATTATTTTGGCTACGAACCCATCCGATTCAGACAATATCTCCGATATTTGCCCATTTAAAAAAAAATCGTTAACGGATTTAGACTCGGATACAAACACGTAAGAAAATGTTAAAAAGAATTGGTGCGCAAAAAAAGTTAAAATTTCACACCCCACAGAAATATCCCCCACCCTAAAGTGTCTTCACCTTAGATTTTTTGACGTTTCCTCATTATATAGTTCTATTAGGATTTAAAAAACTTTTATTTGAAATATTTTGTCGTCCTTTTTTTTATGGTAACGAAATTCATAAAAATTTATAAAAACTGAAAAAAAAAACAAGAAAATAAATATTTTTTACCCTAAAACGAAGTTGAATATTTATTGTTAAATTGTGAAATATCAAGTTAAATAATATGTATATCAAGCGAACAATAGACTTGAACTAAACAGTGTGGTCCAAAAGTCACCCCCCTCTTAACTTTCGAATGAGTTGAGATATCAACTTCAAATTTAGAACTATGAAATAAGACAACTTAAACTATCTTTTAATGTATATTTAATACTTTAAGCTCTTAAAATGAGGGCAGCGGGGCATGGAAGGACATTTTTTAAACGGAAAGGGGGGTTGTGTGAAACATCATTTTAAACTTATGAAATTCTCCATTTAATTATATATTTTTTTATTTTTTTTATTTTTTTTTTTGGGTTTAAAATAGGGTTGAAAATGAGTATTTTTGTCAAAATTTCTCTAAAAAATCAAAAAAATTTTAAAAAATGACTAATTTTATGATGAAAAAGCGTAAATTATACTTTTAAACCAATTTTAATTGACATTAATAAAAATTTATAAATAAAAACTTAAAAAATCGCATTTTTAGCACAAAAAACTGAAAATTCAAAACCTTAAAAAATTAAAAAATATACAGTAGGGTGGTCGCGAAAATTCAAATTGAATATACGAATGCTACCTACACAAAAATTTGTTGCCCTTTATGGTAACATGAATTATCCAAAATTTGAAGTCAATCGAAATACGTTAAGGCACCGCACAGTGGTCCTAAAGTTTTTTAAACTTACCCATTTTACGAGCTTCTTTAATTTTAAATTTATAAATTAGCAGATTTTGAAATCTTAAACTTTTATCAACTAAAATTTTTGCCTAATTTGTGACTATTGCTAACGTAAAATTTAAGGTGGATCACAAGTCGTTTAGAGTTGGCACAAGAACCTTAAACCTCAAAAAATCCATAATTTTACTAGCTTTTTTTATCCATTTTCTACCCTTGTATCCACATGGTGTAAAAATATTAACGGGCCCTAGTCTGAAATTGTAGTCCTATACATGTATATTATATATGCAAAATTTTAGGAGAATCGGAAATAGTTAGGAGGTCGCGCAAGAGCTGTAAATGTTTAAAAATGGACGATTTTAACTCTTTTTTTACTTTAAAATTTAAAATATATATGAGATTTTAAGATTACAAATATTTTTATTTTTTTTTGCTCTTGTACTGGTTTTACTTTTTTTTAGTTTTTATTTAACCTGAATTTCTAGTTTGTTAGTTTGTTACTATGTTAGTTAGTTAGTTAGTTTGTTTGTTAAGCAGGACACCTTAGGTTAATGATAGAGAGCTGAAATTTGGTATAGTTATTTATCTTCGAAGACAATACAATATAATAAAATAATTCCCCCAACCCCCCCCCTCGTTGGAGAGGTATACCTCTTTTTCAATTCTTACCAATATGTTTGTGTAAATTTTGTACTGACGGTTTTTGCACTCACTAGAGCTAAATATAATATTTAAAAAAATGATCCCCAACCCCTAGGGGCAATTTAAATATTTATAAAAAGTCATTTAAAAATATATTCTATTTTTTTATACCTAAACTGGATTCTCGTTAAGCTCTTATATCACTTTCAGATTTCTAGTTTATATACATTAAAATGTATAATGTATAATTATGTGGCCATATTCCGTTGGGAGCTATATTAAATCCCAACGGAATATGGCCATTTTCCCCGAAAAGGGCCAACCCTATTAGGGTGTTTGTACGTTTTTGTTTTAGAGTGTACCTGAATTTTTAATTTAGCGAAATCAAAAATAGGTCGTTTCATTTAAAAATTTAGCACAAACTGGCGTTAAAGTTGATGAATTAAAAAAAAACTTTAAAATAACGCCATTTTCCGCTTAGACCGGAAGTGATATTTTTTATGACAATGCCAAAATGAGGGTATTTACGGTTCATATATATTTTAATAAGTTATCTTTTATAGTTACGGAGATAATTCGTAGGCAATACTTCTTGTGTTAGCCGGTATATAATTATACATTATACATTTTAATGTATATAAACTAGAAATCTGAAAGTGATATAAGAGCTTAAGGAGAATCCAGTTTAGGTATAAAAAATAGAATATATTTTTAAACGACTTTTTATAAATATTTAAATTGCCCCTAGGGGGTGGGGGTCATTTTTTTTAAATAATATATTTAGCTCTAGTGAGTGCAAAAACCGTCAGTACAAAATTTACACAAACATAATGGTAAGAATTGAAAAAGAGGTATACCTCCCCAACGAGGGGTGGGGGGGTTGGGGAAATTATTTTATTTTATTGTATTTTATTGTATTGTCTTCGAAGATAAATAACTATACCAAATTTCAGCTTTCTATCATTAACATAAGGTGTCCTGCTTAACAAACTAACTAACTAACAAACTAACATAGTAACAAACTAACAAACTAGAAATTCAAGTTAAATAAAAACTAAAAATAAAGTAAAACCAGTATAAGTGCAAAAAAAAATAAAAATATTTGTAACCTTAAAATCTCATATATATTTTTTTAATTTTAAAGTTAAAAAAGAGTTAAAATCGTCCATTTTTAAACATTTACAGCTCTTGCGCGACCTCCTAACTTTTTCCGATTCTCCTAAAATTTTTCATATATTATATACATGTATAGGTTTACAATTTCAGACTAGGGCCCGTTAACATTTTTACACCATGTGGATACAAGGGTAGAAAATGGATAAAAAAGCTAGTAAAATTATGGATTTTTTGAGGTTTAAGGTTCTTGTACCAACTCTAAACGACTTGTGATCCACCTTAAATTTTACGTAAGCAATAGTCACAAATTAGGAAACAATTTTAGTTGATAAAAGTTTAAGATTTCAAAATCTGCTAATTTATAAATTTAAAATTAAAGAAGCTCGTAAAATGGGTAAGTATAAAAACTTTAGGACCACTGTGCGGTGCCTTAACGTATTTCGATTGACTTCAAATTTTGGATAATTCATATTATCCTAAAGGGCAATAAATTTTTGTGTGGGTAGCATTCGTATATTCAATTTGAATTTTCGCGACCACCCTAATATACAGTCCAATAGAGAATTTTATTTGCTTTAAAATGATGTATGACACGACCCCCCTTTCTATTAAAAAAAAATCCCCTCCATGCTCCCTGCCCACATTTTAAGAGCTGAAAGTATAAAATATATGCTAAAAGATAGTTTGATATCCCAACTCTTTCAAAAGTTAAGAGGAGGGGAATTACTTTCGGACCGCACTGTATAGCTCAAGTCTATTGTTTGCTTAATTGTTATAAATATTATTTAACTTGATATTTAACAATTTAACAATAAATATTAAACTTCGTTTTAGGGTAAAAAAGATTTATTTTCTTGTTTTTTTTTTCAGTTTTTATTAATTTTTATGAATTTCGTTACCATTAAAAAAAAGGACGACAAAATATTTCAAATAATAGTATATTGTTTTTCTAAGAGGAAAAGTGAAGCTTTTTTTACTAGTCTGTAGAATTTACGGACGACGCGAAGCGGAGTCCGGAAACTACAGACGAGTAAAAAAAGCACTTTTCCTCTAAATGAAATACACTATTTTTTCTTCAATCATCTTATATATTTTTTTAAAATATTAATTTTTGAATTTAATTTATTCAGTAATAAAGTATGTTTTTTTATTAAAATAGGCCAATAAAACGAAATAAACTTAAACCTTCCTTAGCTCATTTTAAATTTTTTTTTGTAGGATAAATCGTACACTTCGCGATTTCGATGGTAACTTGTCTGATGTAGCATTTGCAATTTCGGTGAGATTTGTAGGTGTATAAACCATATATTCTTCTTCTTCAATCATTTTTAATCAATTTGACACAAGGTTTTTACACAGAATCTCGAGTCAACCACCTGTTTACATAATAAACAAACAAGTTTGAAGTATGGCTGTCATCAACGTCAAAGAGTGCTGCCACCAGTGGTGGTTTTACTAACTTTTTTTTACGGCGTACAACAACGAACTCATTTTTTTACTGTAAAAAAATAGATCACTTCTAACTAGTGTGTTCAGTTATAAAATATAAACATTTTAGCTTGAAGAAAAAAGTTTTTTGTATCCTAATAGAACTACAGAATGAGATAACGTCAAAAAATCTGAGGTGAAGACACGTTAGGGTGGGGGATATTTCCGCCGGGTGTGATTTTTAAACTAGTGTAATAGTTAAAATATTTTATTGATTTTTGATTTTTAAATGGTGAAATAATAATCATTATTTAATATATGATGATTAAAAACTTAATGGCGTCTTTAACTTTTCAGTTAAGTATGCTATAAAAATTTTCATAAAATTGAAATTATTAAACTTATTATAAAATTATAATTTTACATTACCTACGCCTCCCTATAATTTCACACTGATTTATTTTATGATACAACTTTAAATCGTAAAATTTTAATTTTTTAATCATTTTTTACTACCTACCTTAAAATTTACTTAATACCTTACCAGAATATTAAAAATTTAATATTTTAAATATTTTAAACCATTTATTGCATGTTTCTTTTTAAATATGGTAGTCACAAAATGTTAAAATTGAATAATAAATAACTTTAAAAATATTTTTAAGCCGCCCGAGAAAAAAAGGTTTATATATTTGAGTTATAATCGGATCTCTGTATATACAAATTTCATGTCCAAGAATATATCAAGAGATCCAATCATATCTCGTCATATATGAGCAGATATGCTTATATATAAGCAGATATAAGCAGATATAAGCAGATATAATATATTTGTACAAGTGATTAGATATAAAAATATATGTGCATATATCAAGAGATCCGATCATATCTCTTCATATATGAGCAGTTATGCTTATATATAAACAGTTATATATCAAGAGATCCAATCATATCTCGCCATATATGAGCAGATATGCTTATATATAAGCAGATATAATCTATTTATACAACTGAGATATGATTGGATCTCTTGATATATAACTGCTTATATATAAGCATATATGATTGGATCTCTTGATATATTCTTGGACATGAAATTTGGATATACAGAGATCCGATCATATCTCAAATATATAAACCTTTTTTTTCCGGGCGCATGCTCAAACACGAACAAAAATATTAATTGAAAGGTGTTGGTTAAGTAATGTTCCCAAATTGAGAACAATATTCAATATATGGTTAACCTGGATTATAAAAAAGCAAAAAAAATACATACAATTTTTTCAGGGTAGAAACTTTTTACTAGAAATTAAGCTTATTAACTAAAATAAAAGTTTTACGGATCATTATAACTAAAAAAGTCTGCTGAACTTTAATTCTATTTTTAGTTTACTTACTATTGATTTTTCTTACTTTTAAAATAACGGCCTAATCAAAAATTAATTTGCCCCATTGTGGCCAAATAATTAGAGTACTTAGTTTCATTGCAACACAACGCACAGCGGTCCAGAATAGGGTTCTTGCGCGCCAAAATTCTAAAACGAGAAATGTACAGTCTATGGTGTTATTTATTTTTTTCAATAACAAAAAAATTGTCGAAAAAATAATTATAGTATTTTATAAACTAAATCGACAATTATTCCAGTCAAATAACGAAAAATTCCTATGTTAAATTTCAATAAATGTATATTTTAAAGGGTAGTAGTAGATAATAACATAACACTTCTGTTAGTTTTTCACTGGTCGATTTGCGTAAGGGATGTCCGCTATCTTGAATTTTAGGGGTGAGTGCGGTTATCTAGCTAAATATGCATCTTACGATAAAAATGCATATAACTAATTTTGTTAAGGAAAAAATTTCCAACAGTTTTTGTTTGGATATTTTTTTTATTTTTAATATATTAATAAGAACCGAGTTATAAATATTCAAAAATGGCCATGTTGTGGGTGAAATTGTTTTTTTCGATTTTTTTGCCAAATTATTCATTGGAGTTATGAGAAAACATGTAGCTCTTAAAATTCTGTATAAGTTTTATACATATATTAAAAATTTTCAAAACGTATTTTTTTACGGTTCAGTGGGCGCTGAAAGTCGAGTTGCGACCTCTGTAACTGTAGCAAAGTACCTATGAACATTTATAATATACAGCCTGTTCCAGAACTCGCGTACCGAAATTTAAGAGGTGATTCTACATCCAAAAATATGAAAAAAAGTTTCTATAAAGGTTGGTCCGGAAATGAGCCCTAAGGGAGCTACGGCCCTTCGAAGATGACGTATTGAATGGGGAACAAAAAAAAGCACCAATAAAATTTTAATGCTGCAGGGTGATTCTTCATTTAAAACTGAGCAAAAAAGTATTATACACCAAAACACCTAAATTTAATATTAAAGGAGTAATAGCCTTTTAAAAAGTAACGTTTTTGGTGGCACAAAATGTTACTTCCTCTTAATTGCATTTTTTTTTGATAACGGTTGCTCCTACAGTGTTACACTATATGATATTTTATATGTATTTTTACTCTAGAAATCTATATTTTTTACAACAAATCCAAAAAACATACACATAGAAAAGTTTGGGGCAAAAATGTTTTAAGCCTCATATATTTTGTCCGTCTGGGCACGCCTCTGGATAAATTAAAAAAATAAATTAACATAAACTTATTGCCCTTATTAATACTAGTATTCATGCAAAAGCTCGCCGCTCTAGCTTAAACGGTACCCGAGTTAATAATTAAAAACCTTATTTTTATTACAATTTTAAAGGGCCCTAGATCCCTTAGGGCTCATTTCCGGACCAACCTTTATAGGAACTTTTTTTATATTTTTGGATCTAGAATCACCTCTTAAATTTTGGCATGCCAGTTATGGATCACCCTGTATGAAACTTATAGAGAGCTACAAGTTTGCTTATATATATATAACTTATCGTCCGATTAATAATTTGGCTGAAAAATGGAAAAAGGCAATCTCACCTCCAACATGGCTATTTTTGAATTAACTCGATTGTTATTAATATATAAAAAAAATGATCCAAACAAATTTTTTTGGAAATTTCCTCCTTAACAAAATTGGTTATATGGATTGTTATCATAAGATTGCATATTAAGCAACTCACCCCTAAAATTCAAGATAGCGGACACCCCTTAAGCAAATCACTCGGTGAAAAACTAACAGGAGTCTTACCATCCACTAACACCCTTTAAAATATCAGCTCGTGTACATTTATTGTAATTTACGTTTATTATTTGACTGGACTAAATAAAATTCGTAAAAAATACAATAAAAAAAATGGAATTTAATGGGGTTTTGAGAGAAACAATTTTTCTATATTAATAGAAAGAAAAAAAATATTAAAATTTTACATAATAGGTACCCAATAAATTTTACCCCAATATCTTGAACTACCCAAACTCTAAATAGCAACCTCCTGTTTTAAAGGGTATCAAATTAACTATGGTATAAAATAAATTAAACTGATTACCACTTAAAAAATAAACTTTCAAATGATTTATCATACGATCGCCCTTTTCATTTAAAAATTTGCTAAGCTTTATCTATTTAAAATATTGCCCCCTTTCTCGCCCTGATTTTAATTTAAATTACTAGAATGGAAAGCCCCTAGCACAAGCTTTAAGCGTATCTGGGACTCTCCATTATCATTAACAAATAATAAATAAAATAAATAAAATTTAAGTCCATGGTTAATTTTATGCAATATACCAGATTTAAATTTCAATTTGATATGTAATGCCTTAACGGTACTGCCGTATAAAGATTGGTGGCATTGTACTATAAAAGAATATCCCCGTATATAAATACCAGCCGTATCAAATGAGCGAGAATACTTTCTCATAAAAAAAGTGATGTCTAGAAACAATTTTTTACAGTTTGGGGAGAGATGGGGTAATCAAAAAAAAATATATAATATCATTTTTTATGTAATTTTATTTCAACTTTTAGGCGGTTTTTAAATTTTTCTTCTGTTGTAAATACTAAAAAAAAATATGTCCAGAAACAATTTATTACATTTTGGGGAGAGGGGCATCGTGGAAAAAATGATAATAACATTTTTTGTGTAATTATATTTTACCTTTTAGGTGGTTTTTAAATTTTTCCTGAATTGTGAATAATGAGGGGAGAGGGTGGCACTGGAAAAAATTAAACTACACAAAAATAAAAAAATTGTGCAGTTTTATTTAACGTTTAATGTTATTTTTAAATGTTTCTTCTTTCTATTATGAATAATAAAAAAGTTGTCCAGAAACCTTTTTTATATTTTGAAGGATAATGGGGGGAAGGGGCCAGTAGAAAACGAATCGGAATCTACTGAATCCTACTGGCCTCTACTTGTCTTTTTTTAACATGGAATAAATACATGTTTTATGTAATTTTATTTTACCTTTTATGTGGTTTTTAAATTTTTCTTCTATTGTAAATAATTAAAAAGTTATATCTAGAAACAATGGTTTACATTTTGGGTAAGAGGGGGGACGCTGAAAAAAAAAAGATAATTACAATGTTTGTGTAGTTTTGTTTAAAGTTTTATATGGTTTTTTATTTTTTCCTATTGTAAATACATAACAAAATTAGGACCAAAACAAAAACTTTACCCCGTTTTACCCCCCTTCCCATTAACCAATTTTGCACAAATACGAACTTGTCCAAGATAATATAAAAATACATCTGCACGCCAAATTTCAAGTCGCTAGCCCAAACCGTACCTAAGTTATCGTGGATACAGACAGACCGACCGACAGACAGACAGACATCTTTTTTTTTGCTTATTTTGATTTTTCTCGACGTTTCAGGAAATAATAAACTGATTTAAGCAAAACAAAAAATGATTTTTTTTTCTATCACAATACTTTTTTTATGAGAAAGTAAAAAGGTTGTGGGGTACAGTCAGGTACTTCGCACATCCTCAGGATTTCTTAATAAATGACCGCTTTAAAATAAAAATTTTAAATTATTTCTAGGGTCACTTCTAGTTTTACTTTGCTCTTTCGTGTTAGTCGTTTGTTTTTACTGTTTTGGATTTACTTAGCTTTTCTTCTGTGTAAAGTTAAGAAAACCAAAACCAGACCCCAAACAGACCAAGTACAGCAAAACAAAGTAAGTCCAGATGAAGTGACTACTATTTTCTGTTATAGACAGAAAAGTACTCACCGGTCAAAAATACTAAGTATTTTTGCTGTATTGTCCCATTAGTATTTTAAAATAAAACTGCAGAGTACGAAAAGAAAAACACTTAAAATTTAAATGCCTAAATCCCTAGTAATAATTTATAGCTGAAAAATTTTATTCTTATAATCTTATTTTGTTTGAACTTCTAATTAAGGACTTTAATTTGAAGTTAAGTGAAAAAGTTTTTCTTGCAAAAATTATAAAATATTACTAATTAAATACTAATTTCTGGTTTAAATTATAAAAGGGTGGCATTTTAATAATATCACAAAGGCTAAAACATCAGAAAAAAAAGCAAGAAATAAAAAGCTCTTCTGACCTATGTCACAATAACCATTCAGTAAAATTTTATTATATACTTTTTTTTACATTAGAATATAAAAAATACTTATATTCGGGTTAAGTTTTTCATACAATGAAGCAAAAAAAAAAATATTTGCAAATATTTGACAAACTTTCGCAATTTTTTATGTTTCCCCTCTTTGTGTATCCTAGTTTTATTACTACATCTTAGCATTTTACTCATCAAATTATGACTGGTTTCTTTCATTTCCCTAAAATTTCTACGCGGGTTCTTACTCCAAGCTCGCCCTCCAACTCTCCCACCCTTTAATCCCTTTTCCTAGCTACCCAGGGGCCTAATTATAAATTGGCGGCCTTTGTGCAAAATATGCTTGGCTTCTATAATATTTACTTTTCTTAAAAGCAGATTAAAAAAAATTCAATTGAATTCAGCTTTTTGTTTCCCAGTACAGACCGAGTTTCGGGGTATATATGTCCCAAATGTACTTTGCACAGACTACGTTTCGAGGTATATATTGTACGAAAACATACCTGAACATAATTAGATTCTTTAAGAATGCATTTTTAGATTATTTAAGAAGATTTTTAGATTATTTAAGAATATTTTTAGATTCTTTAAGAATGCATTTTAAAAGGCGAAAGCAACAATGGTAACTATCAGGATGATCTCACCTCACGAATGGTCGTTTTATAGAAAAGTGTAACCGCACTCTAAACAGAAACGCAGCGAACGTGTTAACATAACCGTACACAGCTAGTGCTTTTAATTGCAGATAAAAATATAATTTAACATGAAAAGAACCTTTTTTAATGCACCTGTTTTTAATCAAAGAATTACATTTTATTGAGAAAATGTCAAAAAAAATACACACAAGAAAGTTTAAGGTGGAAAAGTATTAACACCGCCCCATAATTGTGCAATTTCGTTGCTGTAGTTCTTAGGGTTCCACAAATATTTAATAAAAATCATCTTTAGATGCAACCTTAAGAGGGTCGTAGCTCCATTAGAGAGGATTTCCCCACCAACCTTTATAGGAACTGTTTTTTCTTGTTTTTGGATCTAGAAACACCCCTTGAATTTAGTACCTCTATTTAAAAAATATCCTGTACCTACAGTGCGGTCCAAAAGTCCCCCCCCCCCTTTTTTTGAACGAGTTGAGATATCGACTTCAAATTTAGAACTCAAATTTAGACAACTTAAACTATCTTTTAGCATATATTTGATATTTTCAGCTCTTAAAATGTGGGCAGGGGGGCATGGGAGGACATTTTTTTAAATGGAAAGGAGGGTCGTGTGATACATCATTTTAAAGCTTATAAAATTCTCTATTTAAACTAACATTTTTAATTTTTTTTTAAATGTTTTTTAAGGTTTTGATTTTTCAATTTTTCAAAATATTCGACTTTTTAAGTTTTTTTTTTATAAATTTTTATTTATGTCAACTAAAATTAGTTTAAAAGTATAATTAATAATTTTTTATGATGAAATTGGGCATTTTTAAAAAAATATTCTGTTTTTTTTTAGAGGAATTTTGACATTAATACCCATTTTCAACCCCATTTTAAACCCAACATTTTTTTTAATTTAAAAATATGGAGTTAAATGGAGAATTTTATAAGCTTTAAAATGATGTATTACACGACCCCCCTTTCCTTTTAAAAAAAATGTGCCCCCATGCCCCCCTGCCCACATTTTAAGAGCTGAAAGTATTAAATATATGCTAAAAGATATTTTAAGTTGTCTTATTTAAAATTTCCAAAAAGTCGATATCTCAACTGGTTCAAAAGTTAAGAGGGGGGGTGACTTTTTGACCGCTCTGTATATTTTTGATGAGTATTTGTATTGAAATTCTGAAATATTTGCAAATAAAATAAATATATTTAACGAATGAAATTATTATCAAATAAAAGCGCGTTTAACATAGTAAATATTTAATTAAACTATATCAACTACTTTTATATTTTAATTAATTATCTAAAAATCAATATTTTCTATAGAGGCTCTATTTTAATTAAATTATTCGCAGTCAAGCCCAATTCAAGCGAGTTATCCAAATAAGTACCATTGAGTTTATACTTTATGAAGCATTTTTCAAGTAGTTTTCATAAAAGCGATATTTTACCCTTTGTTGACGAACCCTTCTTTTAAGTTAAAACAGATTTCATTTCATATAGTCACTTATTGTCTTAATAACATAGTAGTAGCGTACAATAAGATACATCAATGATACATTGTGTTATGAAAATTTATTTTTATTTGTGAACAAGATCTTCATCTAAGTATTTAATATTTTAATGCCAAAAATAGTAAAGTTATTATTTATACAAATGTTTGTAGGTATGCTTTTTTGTTTAATTAAAATAGGAGAACCTAGAGACTCTCGCATAATTTTGAATTTTTCAGTACCATATATCGAAAATTATAACCATTTTTTTAGTAGTCCACGGCTAGCCTTAAACCAAGTTAAAATAATTTTATTAATTTTTTTTGTAGCGTTCCCCCCCAGCCAGCGCTAAGGATCCTGAAATACATAAACGCTATTTATTTTTAAATACATTCGATTTCAGGGGACGCTTTGTTTTTAGTGACATACTTTCCGCTATTGCTTATATCGAGGATATATATATACAGTGCGGTCCAAAAGTCACCCCCCCCCTTTTAACTTTTGAACGAAATGAGATATCGACTTAAAATTTAGAACTCTTAAATAAGACAACTTAAACTATCTTTTAGCATATATTTGATATTTTTAGCTCTTAAAATGTGGGCAGGGGGGCATGGGGGACATTTTTTTAAATGCAAAGGGGGTCGTGTGATACATCATTAAATGATGATAAGGTTTAAAATTTTTAAACCTTATAAAATTCTCTATTTAAACTAACATTTTTAAATTTTTTAAAAATGTTTTTTAAGGTTTTATTTTTCAACTTTTTGTGCTAAAACATTCGATTTTTTAAGTTTTTCTTTATAAATTTTTATTTATGTCAACTAAAATTAGTTTAAAAGTATAATTAACATTTTTTTATGATGAAATTAGGCATTTTTAAAAAATTATTTGTAGATATTTTCAACCCCATTTTAAACCCATTTTTTTTTTTAATTTAAAAATATGGAGTTAAATGGATAATTTTATAAGCTTTAAAATTATGTATTACACGACCCCCCTTTCCATTTAGAAAAATGTGCCCCCATGCCCCCCTGCCCACATTTTAAGAGCGGAAAGTATTAAATATATGCTAAAAGATAGTTTAAGTTGTCTTATTTACAAGTTCCAAATTTGAAGTCGATATCTCAACTAGTTCAAAAGTTAAGAGGGGGGGGGGGTGACTTTTGGACCGCTCTGTATATTAAGAGAGCATTATGAACTTGTCTTCTACTAAGCTTTAGAGTTCTACAATTATCATGCAAAGTACAGGGCCAAACTAAGGAAGGGCGGCCAGGGGCGATAACAACTCGAAAAGCAATTTCTAAAATTATTTTATTATTGGCCCCCCTTAGTCCAACACTGGATTTTGAGTATTGCATTATTATTATAGAACTATAAAGCTTGGGAAAATACAAAAAAATAATGAATCTCTTTTAAAAAATACCCAAATTATAAGTGATAACAAAAACATATAATTAAAACCAAGGCGCCCCCGTTATTTTGCTAGGTGCCCCCTGAAATCGTAACCGAAAAAAAACATACATTTACGTAATCCCCACACCCTAGCACACGATTTAAATTTATCGCCTGATGAATCCAGTTTGCTTTTTTGAGCTCGTTTAACCCACCTCTAATAAACCCAAAAATTTAAAAACCAAACTACGACCCTACCAAATTCTAAAAAGTAGTTTTTATTTAATATTTCTGGAACTCTATGAACTGAATATGTATAATTTTCATTTTGAAATTTCAAAAATCTTACTAACCTGTCCCATTTCGCACGCCCCTGTTTAAAATTATCAATAAAAAATTACATAAAATGCTAGGCAAAAATTCATTCATTCATATGGTCCCAGAGATATTAAATAAAAACTCTTTTTTAAACGATACCGTAGCCGTAAATCCCTTAGAGCTTATTTTTGGAGCAATTTTTATATGAACCTATTTTATGTTTTTGGACTGGACTGGACTGAATTATTCCTTAAAATTTCTGAATTACATAAGGGAACATTCAAGAATTACGTAACGCAAATTTTGATCATTTTGGACTTTCTCAGTTGGATTTGCAATTTTGGCGAAGGCGCAACCATTGTTTTCAGGTTCCAACAATAAAGTGGTCCCTACTAAAGAACCCTTTTCTGGACCAGTACATATTATGAACTTATCGTATTTTTAAAATAAAATTGAATCAAATAAAAAATTATAAATCGATGAATTTATATGTATTAGCATAACTTTTTTATTGTTACAGCAAGATAAACCCTGAAAAAATGTAGGAAAAATTACTTTATCCAATACATACATGTCCAATAAGACAATTACCAGCTTTATTTTAAATAGATAAACTCAATAATAACACCCGCGTGGCTTTTACTTTATTAAGTGGATAATTATTTATTTTACCCACTCAACTGTCACTTGTCAAATTATTTTCTTGTAAATGTCATTAAAATTTGTAATGAAAATACGAATTCATAAGCTATTTATTGGATAAAACCTTGTATGGCACTCATGGGTAAACCAATATTGCCCATGAGAAAATTAACATGCGAGGCGTCAGCAAAGCAGGTTAATTTTCGTTTTACTTTACCCACTAGTACCATAAATAATTATTATTTTCTTATCGGTGTGCATGCATGCATGTGCAAATTCTTATAAAATTTACCAGAAAACCCAAAAAAAATATATTAAAATAATATTACTTTTTCTAAAAAAGAATATTCTCATACTACCAACATGTAAACTAATTTTCAAATATTTTTTTCCGTGTTTAGGTCTAAGTTATCCGATTTCCTAATAAAAACTCACCAAGTAAGACATGTGTAATAAATTACAAATATGTGGTCATATTATTTAATTAATTTTAATAAAAATAAACATTTTTATAAACATATAGGTTTAAAGTTGTATCTAAAATAAATCTCCACTGTATATAGACAAAAAAACACTAACCGCCCAATAAACTTATTAATTTTTAAATGTACATACACCACTATCACAGTTTTCTTTTTATTTTTCACACTTTTTCACAGAAAACAACTCCCCTTCTGAGCACGTTCTCAAATCAAAATCACCACCTTACTTGATTTTAAATCATCCTCGAGTTACCACCAACGGTCACCAACAATATAAATGGATTAAAAAAGGAATAATTTATTAATCTTCTACAAAGTTTATTTTAAAATATTTCTATTGATATGAAATTTAAAATGAAATTAATCAGTATATTTATTTACTAACAATTTACACTGCTTACACATTTATATTTTTTGCTTAATTATAGTTTAGTAAGAACTTTACAAACAAAAATGTAATAATAATTAAAACTGCCATGACTAAACTTCTATACCCCTGCCAAAAAAACAATAATTTTTTATATAGCTCAATTGAAATAAAATAGGCACGAAAAAAACATACCTCCAGAATTTTTGAATGAGGATTTTTCTTCGAAAATTAGTTTTTGCAATATAGGAGAACGTATTTAAATTAAATATATTTAATGAAGGTTTTAGAGTTTTAATAGGTTGTATTCTTAAATATTTTTCGTATGCTATCAATGGATTAATAATTATTTCTAATCTATTCATTAAAAATTATTGCAATATGAAACAGTGTTAGGTATAAACTACCTTTAAATGGAGGTCCTTGTATTAGTATAAAATAAATACATTAATAAAAATGTAAAATCAAAACTCGACTCAAAAAAGATTGGATAATATTTACGATTAATTAAACTGTAAAGTATCTACCTATACACGGTGAATTTGAAAAAGGGTCCGAAATTTTAAGTGGTGATTCTACATCATAAAATATGACATAAAGTTTCTGTAAAAATATGTCTAAAAATGCGTCATAAGGGAGCTACGCCCCTTTGAAACTGAAAAATTCGGTTTTTATTTAATAACTCAGAAACCCTTTGAGATATAGCAACGAGGTTTTGCACGTGAACTAATCATAATAAGACCCATCTTCCTATATTATTTTGGTGTACTCATTTTATTCAAAGGCGTGCGAAACGGGGGGCGTTATTAGTTTTTTGTCCCAAACTTTTTTCTGTGTATCTTTTTTGTAATTTTATTTTTGGTATATGATTCCTCGGGTCAAATACATAAAAAAGATACTGTTGTAAAACTGTAGGACTAACCGTTTTCGAGAAAAATTAATTTAAAGGTGAAATATCACGGTACGAGGACGAAAAATTAAATACTAAAATGTTGAAAACCGAAATTTCAATGATGCACGGTAAATTTACAATAAAAACCTTGAAAAAAACCTCATATACAGGTACTTCCAAAAATCAATCCTAGGGAAGCTATGGTCTCCTAAAAATGCACCATTTTAAAGGGCTATAGTAGCTTTAAAAGCGATTTTTCGACATACATGTATAGAAACTTTTTTACTTGATTTTTGATATAGAGTAAGCCTGCAACATGAAAATTTAGGTTTTCAATATTTTAGTATTTAATTTTTCGTCCACAAACCGTGAAATTTTACCTTCAAATTAATTTTTCTCGAAAACGGTTAGTGTTACAACAAAAGTACCTTTTTTATGTATTTTGACCTGAAAAATCATATACCAAAAAATTAAATTACAAAAAAATTTACACAGAAAAAAGTTTGGAACAAAAAACTCATAGGCCTTCCCGTTTCGCACGCCCCTGGTTAGTACATGAAAATAATACACGAAGATGGGCCTTATTAAGATTAGTTCACGTGCAAAACCTCGATGTTATGTCTTAAAGGTTTCCTGAGTTATTAAATAAAAATGGATTATTTAGCCACTTTCAAAGAAGGGTAGCTCCCTTACGACGCATTTTTAGACATATGTTTATAGGAACTTTTTGTCATATTTTCTGACGTAGAATCACACCTTAAATTTCGGAACCTATTTTAAATACACCGTGGATTTCAAACTTAAAAGTTTTCTTTATCTTCATTTTTTTTTAATATAATATATTGCCTTTAGTTGTTTTTATAAAACACGCCTTATAATTCAGTTTTTTTTAGACATCAGTAACGCGAAAATGTAGGATACAACCGAGAACACAACCGACAAAAACTTTCCCTGATATATTGCTTAACTTTACTAATAACACAAATTGCATTTCTTACCTTACATTGCTGAATGTTTGACAAATTGCATTAATTTAATCTATAATTGCTTAAAAAGTTGCTTAAATACGCATTGGCGGATCCAAGAATTTTAGGTGCTAATATCTTGATTAAAAGTAATGGGACTAACAACAATATTAAGTGTTTATACTGTCAACTAAATTATTCACAAGCGAACTGAACTAAAATTGAAGTTTTCGAAAAAAATTAAAGCAAAAGCTAACTTTTTTTGAAAACTTAGATTTGGGTTCTGCGTGAGTGTAAATGATTGGATTAATGTAGGTTTAAACATAAGAATATGTGGGTCCCATTCAATCCCCCTTAGCAGAAACGCAGCAAATGCAGATAGCAATACAGTCGATTTTTATGTAAGCGGTCACAGAAATATCGACTTTTACGGCGTTTCTGCTAAGGAGGATAGCATTACCAAGATAACCCTTGGATGTCCAAAACTTGGCAAAAAGTTATCTTTGAAAACATTAAATTTGAAAATAGGATAACTAAAATAATTATTAATTAATTTCATCATATTTATTTGTCTATATATAAAATAATTACTTTGCTATAATTAAGCATTATTAAATTTACTCTTTACACTTTTATATTATCACTTGGTGTTTCATCACTGTTTCACTATATTATCACCATTTTGTACTAAATATATCTGTAAAAGTTGAATATGGACATGAAAAAATATTTATTTTCATTTTTTAAATAAATTAAATATGAAAGTAATCCATAAAAACCAGTTTTCACAAATCTGTTTTTAGGTAAGGGACATTATATTTTAAAGATCTTGTAAAATATTTTCTATATGCCCTAAGGAATAAGGTTGCAATATTTTAAACAACGTATTAAATTTTTTAGTTGCCATCTAGAACGGTATGTAGGTATCTACTTCATGAAATAAATTCATAAACACGACTTATTGAAATTTTGAAGTTCCCCCTCATGGACTGAAAAAAATATATGGTTCTGTGCCAAATTTCAGCTTAAAGAAATTAAATTATTTTCTGTTCCACTTTATTTAAAAATTGGAATAAAATGAAAAATTATTTTTTTTATAATTATGCCTTAAGACACAGTTTTTTATATTGTGTCCTATATTTTTTTTCTATTTTTAAATGTTCATTTAAAGCTTCAAAGCGAACCCTAAATTAATTTTTTGTCACAAAATCTTATTTCGTTATTTTTATGACATGAGGTGGGACAAAAAAAAATCGTGTTTGGGAAATACCTACCGCCCATATAAATAAATGTTTCGTTAACGATTAAATAAAAACATACATTTCATAGTTTATGCCATATAGCTGAGCTAATAATAAAAAATAGGCCACAAGATTGGATGTCTTCCAAAATGCATTCTAATGGAAAAATGCTATTCATGTGGTTCATTTCAAGAATAACACTAGGTTACATGGGTCCAAGTGTTTTTAACATTTTTGTCCACTAAATTTAAATATGTCTAGAAATATTTTTATTAAACGATCCTGAAAAAATCATCTGTGAGGTGCAGGTGCTAGGGTACTAGGTACCCCTAACATGGTAAAGTTATGACGTTACAGCTGGTTTTTTCAGGATCGTTTGATAAAAATATTTAAAATCAACCTTGTCCGACAAAAGTTTTCTGGCAATACAGTTGTCGGACGCCCTAAAGTTAAAGTTCACTCACTCATAAATATTTTATTTTTTTTCCATCATGGTCAAGAAAAACTTCGTAGTTTTTTTTTTCGAATTGACTCTTAAGTTCAAATTATTTTTTTTTAAACTGGGGATTCTGAAGGGACATGCCTGTCTCTCAAAATCAAACCTTTAAATAAGATACAAAAACTTGAGATAATAAAAAATATATGGATTGTGTTATTCAGTAATATATTAACCCATATTGTGAAGTCAAAATGAGTTGTTGAACTATGTATTTCCATAATATCTTTTAAATGTTTTGACTAAAACACTTTAAATTAAGCATGTTTTAAAATATTTATTTAAATTCATTTAAAAGATTAAGAAAAATAATCTGTCATTTCACAATGCGGGTTAAAATATTATTTTATTTATATTAATGAAAAGATTTTAAGATTTATGAAATAAAAATTTGCCGGCCAAAGGGTCGCGAAAAAGTTTAGGCGGTGCTCAATATATTAAACTTAGCAGCTTAATAGCTTAGTCATGAAAAATAGAACATATGAACACAATATGTTATATTATGTTAACACCATATTTCTGCATTTTCTCTATTAAACCTTTAAGAACGGATTAACTTCAAAACTGCTCAACTATTTTTTGTTTCTCGATGGATTTGCATTCAGGACAAGAAAATGAAAAACTTGTACGAAAACAAAATGTTAAAATTTTTAAACTAGCGTAATTTAAAAGCTCATTGTCTTGTAAAAATTTAAACTGTACTTCGAGTCGTAAGGATCGTTATCGATGCTTGTTTTCGCAATAAAATGGACTTCACAAAACGCAAAGATGCTTTGAAATTGAACCAATTCTAATTCAGTGAAGCGATGCCGGTCAGTAAAAATAAAAATATTCGAGGAAAATAATAAAAGAAGTTTTCTTTAAATTGCCCACAAATCAGCAGTTTCGCTTTACATTTATGTACGTTAAAACGCGTTAGGGTGTGGTAAAAAAGTACCTTCTTGAAATCAAAAATGCTGGGGCCCGGAAAATGTTTTACACTTTGGTGGTACTCCATTTACAAAAAATGAGCGTCCTGGCTCAATATCTTGTGCCAACATAACTTTTTCAAAGTTATGTAATTTGAGTTAAACAGCCAGATATTAAGTTCTGTAATACACCATGTATTTATTACTAGGATTGCGCGCGCCCAGTTTGGTCTATTCAAAACTGGTAAATTTACATGGATATTTCTCGAAAATTTATCTTCGAAAAAAAACTAAGAGGATCACACATTTCAAAAAAGTAGTTTTTGCATTACAGCCTAATGTACGTACAGCTTATAACAGATGTCAAACTGTTTTCCCACAGAAGAAAAGTTTAAAAGGAGATTCTATGTAATACTTTGCTTTTCGTTATAGGCGTCTTTTATATATGTATGCAATTTTTACATGTTTTATTTTTTCTATAGATCTTAGGTATGTATAGTAGGCTTGGCCGAAAAAAATTATTGTGGGCCACGGACTCGAAATGACTCGAAAAGGCTTCCCCTTAGTCCTGTAAGTAACCTGAAAAAAATGCAGTATTGTGAAGTTATCAGGGCCGGCCCTACAGGCCCCTAAAATTCCTAATTTGCCTTATTCTAAAAAGTGATATTTTTCCAAGGTAAAAAAACTTTTATTTAAAATAATAAAAAATATTGACCCACTTTTGTATCATATCTAGGGGCCAAACGCCTAAATTTGTCCTAACACTGCAAAAAAAAATGTGTTTTTTTTACTTTAATCTCGAGAAAAAAATAATAAAAGCAAAAACCAAAAAAGATCCCCCCCCCCCAAAAGTTAGTACTTACTACAAAATATGCTGCAAAAAAAAAATATTAGCGAAATTAATTAAACTTTAACCGAAGCAACTTTTTGTTGAAGTTGGGACCTAATTTTAAAATTTTAAAGTTTTTTTGATTATTGGTTTGTTAAAGTTTCAACCTATCATATACATGCTCTAAAACATCCAACAGTAAAGAATAACGTCCTTTTAACATAGCATATGTTAAAAAAAGCCATTTAAAAACAATAGAGGCCCAAGGCCCTAAAAGTAGGGCCGCAAGAAAAGGACTTATTTAGAAAGTTTAATTATTAAAATACTAATAAAATAAAATAACCTAAACTATATTAATTAACAAAATTATTAAATTACACAATCCTAGGGGCTTAGGCCCTAGGTAGGACCTTAAGTGACCAATTCTAACTTTACAATAATGACTTAATCAAAGCGTAATAAAAAATTAACCGATATTTAATATTTTAGAATTTCTACTTTATATGCTACCACTCTCCATATGAGGCCCACGGCCCTAAACTGGGGCCGCAAGCCGAAAACCTAATTTAAATTGTTAACTCATAAAATATAAATGAAAAAAAAAACTTTTATTTAAATACCTATATCAAATAAATGTATTAAAATTAGCCATTTCGCCTCAATAACTATTTATATCGTAAAAATCTAAAACAGAAAATAAAATTAAAATGTTCTTATCAGGCGCACCTATTTCTAGATGCGTTTAAAATAATACTTATCTGCTATATCTTCTTTACCTAAAAAATATTATTAGTCAATACCTTACCAAAGTTTAAAAATTTTGCCTAAATAGAGAATTTTCAATAAAATTCTTGATAAATCGTTAAAATAATTAAAAAAGAACGAAAAACTGAATAAAAGTTAACTTCTAACGTTTCGGGATCTAATCTGATCCCGTTTTCAAAGAAAATTATTAGTTTTGAAAGAATTTGTGCAATATTTGGCTTTATCAATCAAAATATGACAAATGTCAAAATATGTCATTTCGAGGTAATTGAAACAAAGACACCTGTAACAATAAAAAAGGTGTAGAGAAATTAATTTGGAAAAGGCGTTTTTGTTGAAAACGTATAGAGAAGTTAATTTGGAAAAAACTTTTATTGAAAAGAGGGCAAAGTTAAGTTACGGCGTAATACTTCATCATTAAGTATTGGAGTCCAAATATTAGATAAAGATGAAGAGCATTCGCTAATACAGTTATCTCTGCATAATTTTATGAAAATTGATTCTTTTAGCTTTCGTATTTCTGTGATAGGCTCTTTAGTTAAAATTTTTGTATTATCAAATAAAAAATGGTGACAATTATTAAATGAGTGATCAACTAATTTTGAAGAAAATATTTTTCTTTTTTGACAGTTAACTTTATGTTCTGTCAGACGGACAGATAAAGACCTACCAGATTCACCGACATAAAATTTCCCGCATCGACAGGGAATGCAATAAACGCTGTTTTTAGAATTTATATTTGCATTAAAAGGCTTAGTTTTTGTAAGAATTTGACGTAAAGTATTATCTGTTTTAAAAGCCGTACGTATATTAAATTTATTACCGATACGTTTTAAAGACTCAGACAAACCTGGTACATAAGGTATTATTAAATTTATAGATCGTTATTTTTAGGTTGTCTAATTTTTGTATTTTCCATTTGAAAAATAGTTTTATAAATAAAATTGACGGGGTAACCATTTTTGGATAGTGTATCGTAAATTTGACTTTTTTCTCTATTAAAGTCATTAATATTTGTACAAATTGTTTTAGCTCTATCATATAAGGATTTAATTATGCCTTTTTTAACCGAATTGCAATGATTTGAGTTAAAATTTAGATATCTACCGGTATTAGTTGGTTTACGGTAAACATTAGTAAAAAGTTTGTTTTCAGTTTTAGTTACAAGTGTATCCAAAAATGGTAAGCTATTGTTAGATTCCCTTTCAATAGTAAATTTTATTGTATTTTCAATGTTATTAAGATAATTTAGAAAAATATCAAGTTCGTTATTGCCATGAGGCCAAATACAAAAAATATCATCTATAAAACGAAGCCAAACTTTTGGTTTTAGCAAACAATTATTTAATGCATTTGTTTCAAAATTTTCCATAAAAATATTGCTTAGTTTTGTTGATAATGAGGATCCCATTGCCATACCAGAATTTTGACTATAAAATTCGTTATTGAATTGAAAATAAGTTGTTTTAATGCATAAAGATAAAAGTTCTAATATCGTGTTTACAGAAAGTTTGGTTCTATTTGATAAGTTTTTATCTTTTTCTAATTTTAGTCTTACAATATTTAATGTTTTGTCTACCGGGACATTTGTAAAAAGACTAGTTACATCAAAACTTACTAAATTATCATTATTATTAATGTTAATTAGTTTAATTTTATCTATAAAATCTTTAGTAGTTAAAATAAAAGAATCAGTATCCCCACTTAAGGGATTAATGATTTTTAATAAAAATTTGGAAAGTTTCTCACATGGAGAATTAATGGAACTTAAAATTGGCCTTAAAGGAATATTTGGTTTATGTATTTTAGGTAAGCCGTAAAAATGTGGAGGTTTACTATAATGTGGGGGTTAAGTATGATCTTTGCTTATTCGAAGCAAACTCAGTGTCTAAGATAACTGTAGCATTGCCTTTATCGGCAGGTAATATCTTAATGCTTAAATCTTGTTTTAACGATTTAATTGAATTGATTTCATCTTTACTAATATTTTTTGATTTTTTAAAAGATTTTTCTATTGCATTTTTACTTTTAATTAAAAATTCTGTGGACATAATTTCGGGTAGTTCTTTTGATACATCCTGAATGGATGTAACAAGATCTATTTTCCGTGAAGCGGGTTGTGTTACTGCGAAATTTAGACCTTTACTTAAAATTAAACGATCTGATGCCGTTAATTTTCTTGAAGAGAGATTATAAATAGTATGATTTAAATGATTTGTATTTGAATAAAAATAAAATCTATGTAATTTTTCGTTTAACAAAAAATTATATTTTTTAATATGAATTTCTCTTTTTTTGAAAAAAGTTCTAAAATAGCTATTATTTACTGAATTATTTATTCTGTTAAGATCTGTATTATCTACTAAAAAGAAAATTCTATCATATAAAAGATTATAATGATAGTGTAAGTTAGTTTTTTGAAATCTATGATAATTTATTCGATCTCTAATAAGTGACTTACTTGCCCTCTCCAATATTTTGTTTACTCTTTCATTATAATATGGTCTACTTAAACGAAGTCCTTTAGGTATTAAACCATTATCTCTACATCGACAAAGAAAAGTTAAATGATTTTGTTCCTCGGCATATTGCATGTTAACTCTTTCAAATGCTCTAAAAAGGATATTTATTTCGGGCCCATACCGTTCATTTAAATAGAATCTATAATTTATTTGAGGGCGTATATATATTTATAGTATTATTAATCTGAGCCATTTCAAAAAAAGAGAAATTCATATTAAAAAATATAATTTTTTGTTAAACGAAAAATTACATAGATTTTATTTTTATTCAAA